>LR738711.1:651975607-652044703 GCA_902687465.1 Secale cereale | reverse complement strand
GGGAGTGTGGTGTCGGTGGAGATTTGGGGCTTGGGGGGAGACCATATAGGCCACATGGTTGGGCCGGCCTGGTGGCCAGCTCGGCCATTTGGCCCAGTTGGACAGGGGCCCTTTTCTTCTTTCTTTGTTTTTGTTTTGTTTATTTTTCTTTTCTTTCATTTATTTCTCTTCTCTGTTTTATTTAGTTTAAAGCACTTAGGCACTTTGTAAAATTATGTTTTCTTTATTATAATTACCATAGCAATATTTGTCACACACCGAACTTTTTTGTTTAATATTTTGAAAACTTTTATTATTTGCCACATTTTGAATTTGAATTTTTTTAATTGGTTTCGAACTAACCCGAGATTATCAACAGTAATCGAAGTGACGTGGCATCATTAGCAGAGGTTACTGTAGCTTAATTATCCGGGTGTTACAATTCTCCTCCACTACAAGAAATCTCGTCCCGAGATTTAGGAGGTAGAAGGAAAAAGTGTGGGGTATTCTTCACGAACACGGTCCTCGCGTTCCCAGGTGGCTTCGTCTTCAGAGTGATGCGACCAGTGGACTTTGAGGAACTTGATCACCTTCTTACGTGTGCGACGTTCAGGTTGGTCGAGAATGCGGACCGGATGCTCTTTATAGGAGAGGTCCTGTTGCAAGTCGAGCACCTCATGATCCACTACTCGGACTGGGTCCTTAAAGCAGCGGCGGAGTTGAGACACGTGGAACACATCGTGTACGTGAGAAAGGTTCGGTGGTAGCTCCAGTTGATATGCCACCTTTCCACGCCTTTCAAGAATAGTGAATGGACCAATATAGCGAGGAGATAATTTGCCCTTGATCCCGAAGCGATGAGCACCCTTCATTGGTGTAACTCAAAGATAAGCCTTTTCGCCAGGTTGATAGACCATGTCTTGATGGTGACGGTCATACTGACTTTTCTGACGTGACTGAGCAGTCTTCAGATTCTCGCGGATGACGCGGACTTGCTCTTCAGCGTGATGAATAATATCCGGATCGAAGAGTGAACGTTCCCCAGTTTCTGACCAGTTCAGAGGGGTTTGGCACTTTCGTCCATATAACACTTCGAAGGGAGCCATCTTCACACTAGCTTGATAGCTATTATTATAAGAGAACTCAGCATACGAGAGAGATTCCTCCCATTTCTTGTCGAAGGAAATTACACAAGCTCGAAGCATGTCTTCGAGAACTTGGTTGACGCGTTCAACTTGCCCTTGCGACTGAGGATGAAAGGCAGTACTGAATGACAGATGTGTTCCCATAGCTTCTTGGAAACTTGCCCAAAATCTTGAAGTGAATAAACTGCCACGGTCGGAACTGATAACCAGTGGAATACAGTGAAGTGAAACAATTCTGGACATGTAAAGAGTTGCCAGCTGACTAGCAGTAATCATTTCTTTGACTACCAGAAAATGTGCAACTTTAGAAAGTCGGTCAATGACGACAAGAATTGCATCGTTACCTCTCTGTGATTTAGGAAATCCAGTGACGAAGTCCATTTCAACATGGTCTCATTTCCATTCAGGAATAGAGATAGGTTGCAAGGTTCCAGCAGGCTTTTGATGTTCTGCTTTGATACGACGGCAAACGTCACACTCAGCAACATAATGAGCAATGTCTTGCTTCATATTAGACCACCAGAATCTCTGACGAATGTCTTGGTACATCTTGGTACTACCAGGATGAATAGACAGAGGCATATCATGAGCTTCTTTCATAACCCTTGGAGCCATATCCAGGTTTTTCTTCGCACATGGTACCACTAAGCGGTCTTTGAAGTACAAGGCGCCATCATCGGCAATAGTGAAAAATGAGGGCTTTCCCCCTTTGAGATAGCGTTTAATCTTCTCGACTTCAGAGTCATAAAGTTGAATAGTCTTGATATCGCCCACAAGATCTGGTTCGACAGCCAGGGTATTTAGAGAACCCTGAGGAACAACACGAAGATTCATCTGGCGGGACTCTGAGGGAGGGGGAGCGAGTGCTCCAGGAGGAACAATATGGAGGTTCAGCTTTCTGAATTCTTCCACAAGCAAGGACTGAACCTTGTGAACCTGGAGGTGGTTGCAATATGACTTGCGGCTTAAGGCATCAGCCATCACATTGGCCTTGCCCGGGGTATAGGAAATACCCAAGTCAAAATCTGCTACGGTCTCCATCCATCTCTGCTGACGGAGGTTCAGGTCTGGTTGAGTAAACAAGTACTTCAGACTTTGGTGGTCGGGGAATATCTCGCAACGATTATCGAGAAGGTAATGTTGCCACTGTTTAAGAGCATATATGACAGCAGCTAGTTCAAGGTCATGAACTGGGTAGTTCTCTTCATGAGGACGCAATTGATGAGAGGCATAAGCAATTACTCTGTGCTCTTGCATTAGGACACAGCCTAATCCTTGACGGGAAGCATCACAGTATATGACAAAGTCCTTCTTAGTATCAGGTGGAGCAAACACTGGAGCAGAAGTCAGCTTGTCCTTGAGCGCCTGAAAACTTTCCTAGCATTTGTCTGTCCACTCGAACTTGACGCCTTTGTGAAGTAGACCAGTCAGAGGCTTGGCGATCTTGGAGAAGTTCTCGACGAATCGACGGCAATAGCTGGCGAGACCGAGAAAACTTCTGACTTGCTTGACATTCTTCGGAGGAGTCCAATCGAGAATGGCCTGAACTCGTTCAGGGTTGACGGCAATACCATCCTTGGAGATGACATGCCCAAGGTAGGTTACTTCAGGAAGCCAGAACTCGCACTTGGAAAATTTAGCATAGAGTTGATGCTCTCGGAGCTTTTCTAGTACAAGGCGAAGATGTTCAGCATGCTCTTCCTTATTCTTGGAAAATACAAGGATATCATCCAGATAAACCACGACGAATTTGTCGAGGTATTCCATGAATATATAGTTCATCAGACGAGAGAAGGTAGCTGGAGCATTTGTCAAGCCGAATGACATGACGGTGTACTCGAATGAACCATATCGAGTCACGAAGGCGGTCTTTGGGATATCCTTTTCACGAACACGGATCTGGTGGTAACCCAACCTCAGGTCGAGTTTAGAGAACACTGATGAACCAGCCAGTTGATCATACAAATCATTGATCCGAGGAAGCGGATATTTGTTCTGAATAGTTGCTTGGTTGATAGGACGGTAATCTTGGACCAATCGGTTTGTCCCATCCTTCTTCCTGACAAAGAGGGAAGGTGCTCCCCAAGGAGAGCAACTCAGGCGAATGAAACCACTAGCAAGAGATTTGCCGATTTCCTCCTTAAGCTCAGTGAGTTCATGAGGCGGCATCTTGTAGGGTCGTTTGGCTATAAGAGTGGTGCCTGGTTTCAAGTCGATGATGAACTCGACAGCTCTAGCAGGGGGAATCCCTGGAAGTTCCTCAAGAAAGACGTCCTGGAAGTCGCGTATGATGGGAATGTTTTCAATGCCCTCGAGTGGTGAAGCGTTCAATGCAATCAATGCATAAAGACGTGCTTCAGCATTTTGAACCAGATAAGCTTGATAGCTTACTATCTCATTAGAAGGGTGTAATAGGTGGACGGTTTTTGTGCCGCAAGCGATAGAAGCGGTATGCGATTTCAGCCAATCCATTCCCAGGATGAGGTCAATGTTACAAGACCCCAGTATGATGGGAGAGGCATAGAATTCCAGTCCATCGATTTCAACAAGGACGCCATGGCAAACCATGGAGGTTCGACATTGGCCCGCAGGGGTGTGTACTAATACCAAAGTTTTCATGTCCTCACTTCTAATGCCATGCTTGTATGCAAAATCTTCTGATATGAATGAATGCGATGCTCTTGAATCAAATAAAACGGATGCAGGTACTGAATTAACAAGGAGAGTACCCATCACAGTAGCAGGTTGGTCTTGAGCTTCATTGATATTAACGTGGTTGGCCTGAGCACGACCATAAGGCTTGGCATTATTGTTGCGGGGTTGATTGTTCCCACAACCAGCTGTAGGTAGTGCAAGCTGGTTCTGATTCTGGAAGCAGTTCCTGGCAAGGTGCCCTGGCTGACCACACTTGTAGCACAGACCATCATTGGGGGCAGAAGCAGGAGCTGGGAGTGGTGCAGCTGGAAGTCTTGGTTGCCTAGGTGGTGGAGGCAGACGAGGTGCAGCATAGGATGGCCTTGGAGCAGGTGCAGCTGGACGGTACACATTGTTGGGAATCCAGACCCTATGCTTCTGTAAGGGAGGGCCCGAGGATGAGCCCGGTTCACAGTTACGCCTGAGAGTGCTCTGGTGTTCCTGCAGCTAGTTTCAACCTGGATGGCTTTGTTCACCAAGGTGACGAAATCCCCAAAGTCATGCACAAGGAGCGCGAGCTTGATGTCAGCATGAAGTCCATCTCGGAACTTTTCCTGTCTACGAGCATCAGTGGAAATGTCTTCTTCAGCATAGCGGGATAAGTCCAGAAACTCCCGCTGATAAGCATCCACAGTCTTGTCTCCCTGGGTGAGGTTGCGAAACTCACGCTTCTTCCTATCCATGATTCCCTGAGGAATGAAGCGGGCACGGAAGGCAGCTTGGAATTCCGGCCAAGTGATGATTGTTCCAGCAGGCAGTGTATGCCTGTGGCTGTCCCACCATTGAGCAGCGGGACCCTTCAGATAGTATGCCGCAAAGGTGACATAGTTGGCAGCGGCAACTCCAGCAGACTCCAGTTCAAAGGCAATGACACGGAGCTAGTCATCAGCATCAAGAGGCTGAGTTGAGCTGCGGTAGATGGATGGGTTGAGGCGAGCAAAGTCATTCAGTGTTACTGCGCCATGCTGCTGATCTATGTTGGGGCGAGGGAACTGAGCCATGACAGTCTCCATGAACTGGCGATTCAGCTCAAACTGTTGGATCATACTAGCCATGTATTCGGGCGGTGGTGGGGCATTGCCACCACGACCACGGCCAGCTGGTCTAACCATCCTGCTAATATATAACAGGGTTAGTTCAGCATTGAGCAATTTGCAAACACAAGAATCATTCATGAATGAAACATGCATAATGAAAGGAGCACGTAAAATACCACATAGTAGTCGGCATATATTACAAAAGGGGTGCATGCATAGATTTCAGTACACAGAGTTCAGTACATAAACTAAGGACATCATAGGCGGCACGCAGGCTCGCGGCGAATGTATCTAGTACTAATAAGTAAGACTACATCAGTCCCAGGCGGAACTGTGGAGGTAGAGGTAGTCTGACAGCTGGCAGTGCTGCAACGAAAAGTCCTCCACGCCAGCAACCTGAGGGCCATGGATACTCTGGTGCAGAACCCGACGTCCAGGTGGCAACAGAGGACCAAGTGCGGGAGTGTCGCCTCCCACATCTGGCCAACCGACACCAGGAGGCATCACGGTCCTAGCTGGGTAGATCACAGTAGGCGGCAGCTGTCTAGATAGGACAAAGGGGTGCAACAGCGTCAAGGCGCGGTACAGGTGCTGACGGGTGGTGTACAACTGGTGGCGAAGAGCTCGGTTAGCTCGATACAGCCCATCAGCATGCAGAACAAGGTTCTGATGATGGAAGGGCTCTCGGGTGACGGTGGAGTAGGCAGCAGTGTAGTATCCCTCCGCTCCATCGTCGGAGGCGATAGCAACGTGCCTGGTAGGGGAAGTGTCCAACGCCCGATACTCTCCATGAAGGCGTGTCAGAGCAGCGTAAGCAGCATCGTGAACTACCATATTGATGGTCACTCCAACACCGTGAGCGGTGTGCAGCACAGTAAAAGAGTTCTCTGCACGGAAGTAGAGGCGGACGGTAGCACGATACTGCTCCTGGTTAAAGTCCTGGTACTGCTCGTACACGGTATACTGAGGGTGCCAGCGATAACCCAGATAGGTCATCATCTCAGCTAGCACAGCAAGTGATCCGGATGCACCAATGGCCTGCGTGTGGCGCACGACCTGCCTCGTGAGTTCCATCTGAAAACAAAGATGTTTCAAAGGAGTCAAATGACGGTGTGGGGATTATGCAAAAATACTATTCTAAGCAATAACTATGGCTTATCCAACTTTCGGGTGAGGGGTCTCGGGGATCCTAAAGTTAGAGTTAGTAAAATCGTTTTACCCGAAATAGGAGAGTGTTCAGAATCCCGGAGTAAACATCAAGGAGTAAAAGAACCTAGTACCACCCAAATGGCGACGTGGGTCCGTAACCCGCACAGCCATGTTAGTAAAAGTTTTGCAATGTCTAGACTCAACTTCGGCCAAGGAGTGTGGAAGGGGGATTCCTACAGGCAGTCGGCTTTGATACCAACTTGTGACGCCCCCGATTTGTTCGTACACTAATCATGCACGCAAATGTGTACGACCAAGATCAGGGACTCACTGGAAGATATCACAACACAACTCTAAAAGTAAAATAAGTCATACAAGCTTCATATTACAAGCCAGGGGCCTCGAAGGCTCGAATACAAGTGCTCGATCATAGACGAGTCAGCGGAAGCAACAAATATCTGATTACAGACATAAAGTTAAACAAGGTGCCATAAGATGGCTAGCACAAACTGGGATACAGATCGAAAGAGGAGTAGGCCTCCTGCCTGGGATCCTCCTAAACTACTCCTGGTCGTCGGCAGACTGCACGTAGTATTAGGCGCCTCCGGTGTAGTAGGAGTCATCGTAGGTGGCGTCTGGCTCCTGGGCTCCACAATTTGGTTGCATCATACAAGAAGAAGGAACAGAAGGGGGGAACAAAGCAACCGTGAGTACTCATCCAAAGTACTCACAAGCAAGGATCTATACTACATATGCAATGGTAACAATTATATGGGTAGTATCGGTGGACTGAACTGCAGCAAGCCAGAATAAGAGGGGGGATATCTAATCCAAATGAAGACTACGCTTCTGGCAGCCTCCATCTTGCAGCAGTAGAAGAGAACAGATGGAAAGTTCACCAAGTATCATCGAATAGCATAATCCTACTCGGTGATCCTCCCGCACATCACCCTGTGAGAGAGCAACCACCGAGTTATATCTGGAACTCATCTGGGTGTGTTTTAACAAGTATCCAATTCTAGTTGTCATGAGGTCAGAATACAACTCCGGGTCGTCCTTTTACCGAGGGACACGGCTATTCGAATAGATTAACTTCCCTGCAGGGGTGCACCACATAACCCAGCACGCTCGATCCCATTTGGCCGGACACACTTTCCAGGGTCATGCCCGGCCTCAGAAGATCAACACGTCGCAGCCCTACCTAAGCACAACAGAGAGGTCAGCACGCCAGTCTAAGTCCTAAGCACACAAGGGTCTGGGCCCATCGCCCAATGCACACCTGCACGTTGCGAGGGCGGCCGGTGAGCAGACCTAGCAACCTCCATTACTAAGGAAGTTACGTTACGCAGTCCAACCCGGCGCGCACCGCTAAGCCGCTGACGTCAAGAAGGCTTCTGCTGATACCACGACGTCGAGTGCCAATAATTGTTCCCACGTAGTTGGTTAGTGCGTATAGGCCAACGGCCAGACTCGGGTCAAATATCCAAACTCGTTAAGCGTGTTATTATGAAATAACCGCGGATAACGACCAGGGCCAGGCCACCTCTCGACTGGGTGTCTCAACCTGCCCTGTCGCTCCGCCACAAAGATCCACACAAAGGGCCATCGGGAAAGTATGTCCTTTCAACCCCCAATCCGTGAATCAACCGCGGGTACTCAACGAGCCGACCCGACTTTGGTCACAACATGTATCATGTATAAGTGTATTAGTATATACCCGTGATCACACCCAAGTGATCACAGCCCCATAGAATAGCAGGGCAGACGGACTAGGGTGTAGGGCCACTGATGGAATACTAGCATCCTACACTAAGCATTTAGGATTGCAGGTAAAGGTGTCAACAGTTGTAGCAACAATGACAGGCTATGCAGCAGAATAGGAGTATCGAAAGCAGTAACATGCTATACTACTCTAATGCAAGCAGTAGAGAGAAGAATAGGCGATATCAGGTTGATCAAGGGGGGTCTTGCCTGGAAGCTCGGCAGCAAAGGTGGGGTCGTCAACACCGTAGTCGATCGGGGCAGCAACAGCGTCGGTCTCGTAGTCTACCGGAGAGAAGAGGGGAAAGAAACAATGAATACAATGCAAACAGATGCATGACGATGCATGACATGACATGTAACGGTGCTAGGTGTGTCCTAATGTAGTACCGGGTGATACCGGCGAAGGGGGGAAACATCCGGGAAAGTATTCCCGGTGTTTCGCGTTTTCGGGTGGATGAAACGGAGGGGGAAATTTGCAGGTTCGGTATGCTAGGGACGTGTGGTTGACGAACGGTCTGCGTATTCGGATTCGTCTCGAAATTCTGAGCAACTTTCATATATAAAGTATTTTCATCCGAGTTACGGATTATTTTATATTAATTTTTAAAGTTTTAAATCATTTTCTAATTTATTAATTATTAAATAAACCAACATTATCCAGAATAGTGTATGCTGACGTCATGCTTACGTCAGCAGTCAATAGGGAGTTGACTGGGTCAAACTGACGTGTGGGTCCCGCGTGTCATTGACTGTTTTAGATAATTAACAGTTAATTAAGTTAATTAGGTTTTAGGTTATTCTAAACAGAATTAATTAAGTTAATTAAGTAATTAATTAATTAAAAGTTTTAGTATTTATTATTATTTTTAATTATTATTTTCTTTTTTAAAACCGTTTTGGGGCATGGGGCCCCTTTGTCATAGGGCCATAGGGGTCCTTAGCGGGGCGGGTTAACGGGCGCGGGCGCGAGGGCGTCGGGCGCAAGCGCTCGCCCGCACGGAGCGGCGGGACGAGGCCAGTGGCCACGGCGCCGGCCAGGCGGCCGGAGTGGCGGGACGGCAGGCAGCTAGAGAGGGGGGAGGCGGAGCGGCGGCCGGCAGGCAGCTGGAGAAAGGGGAGGCGGAGCGGCGGCCATGGCAGGGCAAGGCCCGGCGGCGGGGAGAGGTCGGCAGCGGCAGGAGGAGCCGCGGTGCGCGGACGGAGTGCGGCGGTAGGCGGGCGATGGTGAGCACGAGGTCACAGCTCGGGGCGACGGCGACGCGATGAGGCAGCAGCGGCTGTGGCTGGCTGCAGCGGGGGCGGCGCTTCCGTAGTGCGACGCGAGCGAAGGGCAGCGGGCGGGGGAAGCACTGGAGCGGCCAGCGGGGCATGGTGGTGGTGGTCGGCGCCGCCGGCCGAAGCCAGACGCGGCCGCGAGCAGCGCGGCCAGGGCGCGCGGGGACAGGGAAGGGAGCGGCGCCTGGGCAGGCGGCGGACGTGGTGAGCGGAGCAGGGGAATAAGGCAGGCGCGGACAGTGAGGGGCGGCGATGCTAGGCGGAATGCGGAGATAACAAGCAGCGGCGCAGCAGAGCGAGCAGAAGTGGAGGCGGGGCGCAGCGCATGCTCGCGCGGCGAGGCAGACGTCGGGCCAGGAGGGCGCAGGCCGGCGCGGTGGTGCGGTGCTCGGGCGCTCGGGGCGACGGTGAGGTGCACGGTGGTGAGCGCGGAAGGGAAAGGAGGGGGAGGCTCACGGGCGTTGCTGAGAAGTGGGGCGGGGAGGCTCGGTGGAGCCGGCGGGGAGGAGACGAGGACGGCGGCGGGGGAGCTCCAGCGGGGTCCGAGCGACGAGGAGGTGACGAGGCTCCGGGCGGCGGCCTCCTCCTCCGATCCCGATCCAATCGGGGGAGAGAGGGAAGAAGATATTTCGAGGGGGGGGAGTGTGGTGTCGATGGAGATTTGGGGCTTGGGGGAGGCCATATAGGCCAGATGGTTGGGCCGGCCTGGTGGCCAGCTCGGCCATTTGGCCCAGTTGGACAGGGGCCCTTTTCTTCTTTCTCTGTTTTTGTTTTGTTTATTTTTCTTTTCTTTCATTTATTTCTCTTCTCTGTTTTATTTAGTTTAAAGCACTTAGGCACTTTGTAAAATTATGTTTTCTTTACCATAATTACCATAGCAATATTTGTCACACACCGAACATTTCTGTTTAATATTTTGAAAACTTTTATTATTTGCCACATTTTGAATTTGAATTTTTTTAATCGGTTTCGAACTAACGCGAGATTATCAACAGTAATCGAAGTGACGTGGCATCATTAGTAGAGGTTACTGTAGCTTAATTATCCGGGCGTTACACTTGCAGAGGAAGGAAAGATCACACCCGAACATAAAACCTGCCTTTATACCAATACCGGAGTCCTATCCGGATACGAGAGACGATCTTCAACAATGATCTTCACGGCCCACCGCGAGTTATCCGGCCACATGAGGACCCCTCAATCCAGACTCCCTCACTGATGAATACCCCGCTTAGTTTCCTTCTACCCCCTAAATCTGAGGACGAGATTTCTTGTAGTGGAGGAGAGTTGTGACGCCCGGATAATTAAGCTATAGTAATCCCAAGTTAATGGTGTCATGTCATCATTTTTACTATTGCTAAATCCCACGTTGTTTCAAACCGATTCAAATTTCAATTTCAAATTAAAGCACAATATTCAAATTTCCGCAACATGCAAAATAAGATGTTCAAAGTGTTGCAAGTATTCTATAACTGATTATGGTGGTGGACCAACATTTTTATAAAGTGGCTTAATGCCCTAACCTAATTAAAACAATGGCTAAAATAATTATTAACTGCATTTAATTAATAAACAAATACAAACCTATTTTGTTAGGGTGCCAAAATAATTGTGGCAGTGATCTAACTATTAAAGTTAATTTAGGGACTAAGTTTGTGTTTTATAAAACCTAAAATAAAAAAAGAAACTAGAAGAAAGCAGAAACTATAAAAAGAAAAACCAATAAAAGAAAAACAAAACTAAAAAGCAAAGGGTCCCACCCCTTGTTGACCAGTTAAACATTGACTGGTCAACTGGGACCCCCTGGCCCACTTGTCATCCTCTATATACACTTCTATGTACACACAACTGGGTGCCTGTAGCAATTTGTTGTTTATTTTCGAATTAGAATAATTTCAGAATATTGTTGAAAGTTTGAAAAATCATATAGAATAAACCGTAACTCGGTTGAAAAAGTTTTATACATGAAAGTTGCTCAGAAAAGCGAGAAGAATCCAAATACGCGGCCCGTTTGTTCGACACGCGCACCTAGCATAGTGAACATGCAACTGCCCCCTCTGGTTCGTCTGCCGAAAATGCCAAACTTCGGGAAAACTTTCCCGGATGTTTTCCCCCTTCACCTATGTCGTGTAGCACCGTGTTAGAACACGCCTAGCTCTGTGTATTGTCATGTCATGCATTTGTGTGCTTTATATTTACTGTTTCTTCCCCCTCTTCTCTCCGGTAGACCCCGAGATCGATGATGATGCCCTTGTGATCGACTACGTCGACGACGACCCATCTTCCCTTTCAGCGGAGCTTCCAGGCAAGCCCCCTTTGATCATCCCGATATCACCCATTATATTCTCTCTCTTGCTTGCATTAGATTTTGCTACTGTAATTGTTTGCTCCTACTCTAATGCATAGCCTGCTTTTGTACCTGCTTAGTTTGGTTGGTGAACCACGAGTGACCCCACCTTGTCCTTGTAGCCCCCGCTTCATCATCGATGACTCAATCAACGTGATCGACGACCAGAGCCCGACATCTCACATCACTTCACCCCCTTAGTTGTACGATTCTACATAGTTACTATCGAGTGCCGAGGGTGATACCTCATAACGCACTCCTAATGATAACTCTGTAGTGTAGCTATTCGGTCGTGTTCACCAAGGGTGATTCCTCCTTCACCACTCCCTGTACGACTTTGCCGTGCAGCCCCTCAAGTGTGAACCTCGAGGGTGATTCCTCATACGTTCACCTTAATGATTACATCGAGTGGAATCCACTGAGGGTGATTCCTTGGGGTTTCCCCCTTGATGTTTGGGCACGATTACCTTGACTTTACTTGAGACCATTGTTGAAGTCGGGTCGGCCCTGAGGGGTACGTGCGAGTTGATGTGAAAGACAAGCGGGCCCAGAGAGCACCCGCAAGTTGTTACGGTGGCGGCTCGCTGTTTAGCGGTATCACCTATGAAGGGGTGGTACCTCCGGACTTGTCCCGACAGCTGTCACTTCTTTTAATAATGCACTAACATGTGTGGGTATTTGGTCTGAGTTGGCCTCTAGCCTTTACGCACTAACCACCATGCGAGAATAGGTATGGGCCTCGGCGTCGTGGTATCAGCCGAAGCTTTGTCATACGTCCAGTTCAGCACTGTGGCACAGTCGGATCATGCTGGCCATCCGAGGCGATGCTGGTATCCACCCTACGCGTAACGACTCAGAGTGCAACAAGCGATGGGCCCAAGATCCCGGAGCGCTTAGGATGTAGACCGACAGGGACCTCTCTGCTGAGCCTCGTTAGGGTTGCGACGTGTTGATCTTCCGAGGCCGGGCATTGACCCAAAAAAGTGTGTCCGGGCAGAGATGATCAAGCGTGTAGGGTAATTAATGTGGTGCACCCCTACAAGGAAGTTATCGATTCGAATAGTCGTGTCCACGGTAACGGACGTTCAGTCTTATATCCTGATCTATTATAACTAGAAATGGATACTTGATATATGTGATGGATATGACTGCTCCTGGATTGCTTTCTCGCAGGGAGTCGAGGAGGGATCTCTGGGCGATATTGTTACAACATGCTTGAAAATTATAATATGCTATTCTGTACTCTCTTCTACTACTGCAAGATGGTGGTTTTCAGAAGATGCTAGTCTTCGATAGGCTAGGCCTTTCCCCTTCTCTTCTGGCATTCTGCAGTTCAGTCCATAGATACAGCTCAGTCCTTTGATACTGATGCATACTTAGTCTAGATCTGATGCTTGCGAGTACTTTGGATGAGTACTCACGGTTGCTTTGCTTCCCCTTTTCCCCCCTCCTTCTTCTTCTTTCCAGTTTTTGCAAATAGATATCGGATCCCAGGAGCCAGATGCCACCCCCGTTGATGACTACTACTACCCCCACGGAGCCTACTACTACGCGGAGACCGCCGACGACCAGGAGTAGTTAGGAGGTCCCAGGCAGGAGGCCTTGCCTCTTTGATCGTTGATGTTTGTGATAGCCTTCTTAAGGCAAAACTTGTTTAACTTATGTCTATACTCAGATATTGTTCCTTCCGTTGACTCGTTTGTATTCGAGCTTATGTATTCGAGCCCTCGAGGCCTTGTAATATAAAGCTTGTATTATTTTAATTTGTCACTAGAGTTCTGTTGTGATATTTTCCCGTGAGTCCTTGATCTTGGTCGTACACATTTGCGTGCATGATTATTGTACGGTCAAATCGGGGGCGTCACAAACATCAATCTCAGAACATAGTGGATACTAGGGATCAAGCCCTAACAAAACTAACTCGATTACATGATGAATCTCATCCAACTCCGCACCGACCAGCAAGCCTACGAAGGAATTATTCACTCTCGGTGGAGAGCATCATGGAATTGGTGATGGAGGAGGGTTGGTGATGACGAATGCCGAAGATTCCCCTCTTCTGAGCCCCAAACGGATTCCAGATCTGGCCTCCTGATGAAGAACAGGAGGTGGCGGTGGCTCCGTATCGTGAAACGAGATAATTCTTCCTCCCTGATTTTTCTGTCTGAAAATGTGAATTTATAGTATCAGGGTTGAGGTCTGCGGGGCCACTAGGTGGGGACAACCCACCTGGCGCCGGGAGGGGGGCGCACCCTGGTGGGTTGTGCCCACCCAGGTGCCCCCACTGGTGGTTCTTGGATCTAGTAATTTTATTATATTATATTAAAAATCCTCGCAAAGTTTCGTTCCAATCTAAGAACTTTTATTTGTGCACAAAAACAACACCAAGGTAGTTCTGCTGAAAATAGCGTCAGCCCGGGTTAGTTTCATTCCAATAATGCAAATTAGAGTCCAAAACAAGAGGAAAAGCGTTAGGAAAAGTAGATATGATGGAGACGTATCAGTTGTGCCCACCTCAGTGGCCTCCTGCACCGCCTCTTTGCTCTATAAATAACCAATATTCCATAAACCCTAGGGGAGTCGATGAAATTTTATTCCAGCCGCCGCAAGTTCTGGAACCAAGAGATCCAATCTAGACCCCTTTTCAGCACTCCACCGGAGGGGAACACGATAACGGAGGGGTTCATCATCCTCATTGGTGTCTCTCCGATGATGCATGAGTAGTTTACCAGAGACCTACATGTCCGTAGGCAGTAGCTAGATGGCTTCTTCTCTCTTTATATCTCAATACAATGGTCTCTTGGAGATCTATTTGATGTAATGAATTTTTGTGGTGTGTTTGTTGGGATCAGATGAATTGTGAGTTTATGATCAGATTTGCCTTGATTTAATATCCATTCTTTATTATTATAGCCTCGTGTTTCTTCTCCGAGATTTGTTTTTTGGGCCAACTTGATCTATTTATCTTGCAATGGAAAGAGGTGCTTTGTAATGGGTTCGATCTTGCGGTGTCCTTTCTGAGTGACAGAAGGGGCGGTAGGGCATGCATGTATCATTGCTATTAAGGATAAAAAGATGGGGTCTATTCCTACATGAATAGATATTGTCCACATCATGTCATCGTTCTTATGGCAATATTCTATTTTTTCATGAACTTAATACACTAGATGCATGCTGGATAGCGGTCGATGTGTGGAGTAATAGTAGTAGATCCAGGCAGGAGTCGGTCTACTAATCTTGGACGTGATGCCTATATACATGATCATTGTTGATATCGTCATAATTATTTTCTTTTCTATCAACTGTCCAGCAGTAACCCACCGTTGCTATTTTTCTCGAGAGAAGCCACTAGTGAAATCTACGGCCCTCGGGTCTATTTTCCTATCATATCTTTCAGATCTATATTGCCATTTTCCTTTTCCTTTAGTTGCAACTTTTATTTTCAGATCTACATTATCAGAAACATAAAAATACCTCACTGCGTTTTATTTGCATCTTTCAATCTACTATAATTTTATCCTATCAACTTTACAATTTCTGGCACCGTTACCCAAAAGGGATTGACAACCCCTTTAACACATCAAGTTGCAAGTATTTGCTTTTTGTATGTAGGTACCGTTTACACAGTGTTGCATGATTCTCCTACTGGTTCTATAACCTTGGTCTCATCACTGAGGGAAATACCTACCGTAGCTGTGCAACATCGTCCCTTCCTCTTTGGGGAAATACCGATGTAGCTTCAAGCGACATCACACCCTTCCGAGATTTTCCTGTTATTAACCGCAAGGAGAACTTTGTCAGTCAAGTCCTCCCCCATGATATGCCAAAAACACTTATAGAAAACGACATGCAAACCGTGAGTACACAGAGCTTTAAGACCACCAATTTTGAAAAGGTCCTTCTTAACTTCATATCGTGTATAGGCTCCAATCAACATGTCATTCATCACTTGGTTCATCCAGGGTTTAACCTTTCCAATAACCCCCTCGTCCGGAATTTGAGCCTCAAACGTAAATAAGGACGTAAAATATTTGTCTGCTAGTTTCTGGATTTGGTCATGATCCTCCAGCCAAGCGTCTGTGTCACTTCTTAGTCTCTTGAGGAAATTCCTCTTTCTCCTCGCCGACATAAAACCATGGGAAAAGGTGGTGTTTTGGTCTCCATGGCGTAGCCAGTTCGCTCGCCCATGTTGAACCCAATAAATTTCCTCTTGATCCAACAAGTTCCCCATCTTAATTTGTATCTCACGTTGTTTTGAAACCTCTTCATCAGTCAAGGGCCCTGACATGACTTTGTCTAAATCTTTCTGAAGTTCTCTCAGCTTATGTCTCGGTCCTTTGAGTGTTTCTTTGTCCCAGCTATGTAAAGCAGCATGTACATCAACAGTTTTGTCAACCAACGAAGAAGCAAGGAGCTGGGCATAGTCCCATGTTGTTTGGATGATAGTCTCCACTGGTTACTCACATAACCATTGGGCCTCAAAACGTTTCGCATCTCTAGAACTTTTGTGTACAACTCCCACCTGAATTTTAGTATCGATCAGTACATGGCGGTGATTGTTGGAAATATGCCCTAGAGGCAATAATAAAGTGGTTATTATTATATTTCCTTGTTCATGATATTTTTATTATCCATGCTATAATTGTATTGACTGGAAACTCAAATACACATGCAGATACATAGACAACAACATGTCCCTAGTGAGCCTCTATCGGACTAGCTCGTTGATCAAAGATCGCTATGGTTTCCTAGCCATGGGCATGAGTTGTCATTTAATAAAGGGATCACATCATTAGGAGAATGATGTGATGGATAAGACCCAAACTATAAACCTAGCATATGGACAAAGGGAAATACATACAAGATTACCTGAATCCTTGACATCAAGGTTCGAACGATAAAGATCTTCGCAGACAACGCCCCTAACAGTAGCCGGCGTCGCATGTGTCAATGGCCCCACCCTTTCGCATCAACTAGATCGCTCCTTCCTCCTTGATCTGAAGACGGCGATCTAGAGCAGCCCACGATGGTGTCCCTTTTCTTCTCTGGTGAAGCTCTTCTTTTCTTCCGAATAATGTTTTTTCAATTTTTTCCTGCTGAAATATCTGATTACATAGAGTTGTAGCCATTGCAGTGATATTGTCTGACTATGAAGATTAAAAGAGGAGACATATTAGGAGCATACTCTGGGTTGGCAATTGTAAATTTGCTTTGTGATGTTAATAAAACTCATTTTCTCTCTTATCTCTATAAATATTTTACCGGCCCTGTAAGTGATACTGCAGATTTACCATGATACACGACTTTCACACAAACATGAATATGGGAGCACGTTTGTTTTGGGATGGGGTGAATTTATTAGGAGGAGACATACCAATAAGTACTCGCTTACCTTAATCCTTGGTAATATCGCTCAAATTATCATTCCTGTGCTATTTATTGATCCCTTCATTTATGTTACTATCATACAAGTTATAGTGCTCAGAGAAATTTTGAGTTCTCATCGCCTGCAGGTACGCTATCTTGCTAATTACTGGGAGGTTATCCTATATAATTTTCTGATTATTATTTTCCCCATGCCTTATGTAATTATGTTTGCAGATAATGAATATTTCAATTATTTGCCATCCCATCAATACATGTTTACTGGTTGTTCTTCTGGATTGTTGTTAAATCGTGTACCTAATTTCCTCCATCAGAACACTGAAACATGGATGGTTATGGTATGCAGCAAAATCAAATAAAACCAAAAGATAACATCAGATTGTAGATCAATTATTGAGCACCGTAGGTTGTTTCCCTAGCTCTATGAGATGTCATACACACATCATGTTTAAAACTTCCCTTCGAGTTGTCAAAAATATTCGAAGTAAATATGAAGAGTCTATTTCCCCATTTTAGTTTCTTTAAAGAATCAAGAAGGCCAAGTACAACACAACTTATATTTTTTGCTTTGCCGTGAATGGAAAAGGTAAATCATATTAGTATGAAATATTTAGACAAGGTACAACCTATAGTTAAATGTCTTTCAAAAAAGTCATCATGTCACTATAAATAAATAAAGTTTAGTTATGTTTTTGTACAATATACTAATTCCTTATAGCAATTAAAAGAACTATATCAGTATGATATTGATGATGCCTCTTTGGATGTTTGAAACATATATCTGAGCTAACTTCTCAGATGTGCTTCACATGTACTATCATATGCCATACTTCATTTTTTCCAGTTGTTAAGATTTGGCCATACAAATTTTAACTTTTTTGTAGGTGAACAAATATCTCATTTGGAGCGACTATATGCTAACGAAGTGTATTAGAATTACTTCGATGCTCTTAAAATCCAACATAGTTACCTGGGAGAGGAAGTGGTGCATGTTACTCATAATTCTCTTTAGGTTGTGCAGAAATATATTTGTTGATCATTTCAAATGTAAATATCAATATTCCAGTGGATCACCAAAATCGAAATTAATAATGTGAATGTATTGTTCGGTATTTCAAGTTGTATCTTCTATTCATTCATACAATATATGTTTTTATTTGAATCTCCACACGGAAAAGCACAAAGTCCCAGAGGAACGTGCGGAGTGTCATCAAGTGTTCATAACATTGATGCCAAAAGATGTAGAGTTGATAATGATAGTACCACTTTCTTGTGGCACTTCCGCTTAGGTCATATTGGTGTAAAGCACATGAAGAAACCCCATGTTGATGGACTTTTGGAGTCACTTGATTTTGAATCACTTGACACATGCGAACAATGCCTCATGGGCAAGATGACCAAAACCCCATTTTCCGGAACAATGGAACGGGAAAGTGACTTGTTGGAAATCATACATAATGATGTGTGCGGTCCGATGAGTGTTGACGCGCGTGGTGAATATTGTTACTTTCTCACCTTCATCGATGACTTGAGTAGATATGGGTATATTTATTTAATGAAGCGTAAGCCAGAAATGTTTGAAAAGTTCAAGCAGTTTCGGAGTGAAGTTGAGAATCATCGTAACAAGAAGATTAAATTCCTACAACCAGAATGAGGGGGAGAATATCCGAGTTGGGAGTTCTGCAATCACTTAAGACAATGTGGAATTGTTTCACAACTGACGCCACCCGGAACACCACAGCGTAATGGTGTGTCTGAACGTTGTAATCGTACCTTATTGGATATGGTGCGTTCCATGATGTCTCTTGTCGATCTGCCACTATCATTTTGGGGTTGTGCATTAGATACAACTGCATTCACTTTAAATAGGGCACCATCTAAGTCCGTAGAAACAACACCGTTGTGGTTTGGCAAGAAACCTAAGTTGTCGTTTCTTAAGGTTTGGGGCTGCGATGCTTATGTTAAAAGGCATTAGCCAGAAAAGCTCGAACCCAAAGCAGACAAATGCGTCTTCATAGGATACCCAAAGGAGATGGTTGGGTATACCTTCTATCTTAGATCTGAGGGCAAAGTGTTTGTCTCTAAGAACGGGTCCTTTCTCGAGAAAGAGTTTCTCTTGAAAGAATTGAGTGGGAGGAAGATAGAACTTGATGAGGTTGTTGAACCTTTACTTTAACCAGAGAGTAGCACATCGCATAAAGATGTTTCTGTGGCACATACGTCAGTTGAAGAGGAAGCTAATGATAGTGATCATGGAGTTTCAGATCAAGTTAATATCAAACCTCATAGGTCGACAAGGATATGTACTGCTCCTAAGTGGTACGGTAACCATGTCTCGTAGGTCATGTTGTTGGACAACGATGAACCTACTAACTATGGAGAAGCGATGGTCGGCCCGGATTCCGGCAAATGGTTAGAGGCCATGAAATCTGAGATGGGATCCATGTATGAAAACAAAGTATGGACTTTGGAAGTATTACCTGAAGGGAGAAAGGCCATTCAAAATAAATGGATCTTCAAGAAGAAGACGGACGCGGACGGTAATGTCATCGTCTATAAAGCTCGACTTGTGGCAAAGGGGTTTTCACAAGTTCAAGGAGTTGACTACAATGAGACTTTCTCACCCGTACTGATGCTTAAGTCTGTCAAAATCATGTTGGTAATAGCTGCATTTTTAGATTATGAAATCTGGCAGATGGATTTCAAAATAGCGTTCCTTAACGGTTTCCTTAAGGAAGAGTTGTATATGATGCAACCGGAAGGATTTGTCAATCCAGAGAATGCTGACAAAGTGTGCAAACTCTAGCGATCCATTTATGGACTGGTGCAAGCATCTCTGAGTTGGAATCTTTACTTTGATGAAGTGATCAAAGCGTTTGGGTTTATACAAGTTTATAGAGAAGCTTGTATTTACAAGAAAGTGAGTGGGAGCTCTATAGAGTTTCTAATATTATATGTGGATGACATATTGCTGATTGGAAACAATATAGAACTTTTGGAAAACATGAAGGAATATTTGAACAGAGTTTTTCAATGAAGGACCTAGGAGAAGTTGCTTTCGTATTAGGCATCAAAATCTATAGAGATAGATCAAGACGCTTAATAGGACTTTCACAAAGTACATACCTTGATAAGATTTTGAAGAAGTTCAAAATGGATTAGTCCAAGAAGGGTTTCTTGCCTATTTTGCAAGGTGTGAAGTTGAGTAGGACTCAATGCCCAGTAACTACAAAGGATATAGAAAAGATGAGTGTCATCCCTTATTCTTCTGCCATAGGCTCTATCATGTATGCGATGTTGTGCACGAGACCAGATGTCAGCCTTGCCATAAGTATGTCGGGAAGGTTTCAAAGTGATCCACGAGTGGAACACTGGACAACGGTAAAAAAATATCCTTAAGTACCTGAAACGGACTAAGGAAATGCTTATCGTTTATGGAGGTGATCAAGAGCTCGTCGTAAAGGGTTACGTCTCTACAAGCTTCGACACTGATCGGGATGACTTTAAGTCTCAAACCGGATACGTATATATTCTAAATGTCGGAGCGATAAGCTGGTGCAGCTCCAAGCAAAGTGTGGTAGCCGACTCTACATGTGAATCAAAGTACATAGCTGCCTCGGAGGCAGCGAAGGAAGGTGTCTGGATGAAGCAGTTCATGACAGATCTTAGAATTGTGCCCAGTGCACTGAACCCAATGATTCTGTTCTGTGACAACACTGGTGCGATTGCCCTGGCCAAGGAACCAAGGTTTCACAAGAGGACCAGACACATAAAGCGATGCTTCAATTCCATCTGTGATGCGATCAAGGAGGAGGACATAAATATTTGCAAAGTACATATGGATCTCAATGTTGCAGATCCGTTGACTAGACCTCTTCGACGGGCGAAACATGATCAACTCCAGGACTCTATGGGTGCTAGATTCATTACCATGTTGTAAGTGCATCTAGTGCCACCCTAGTGGTTTTGGAGTATTGACGACAAACCTGGTTGAGGGACTAATGTGTTTGTGAGAATTGCAGGATAACACAGGTAGTAGTCCCTCATTGATTCGGTTAACCTACCGAAGATGACCCCTAAAAATGTATGAAGTCATTGATATCAGTGGTGGTATATGAAGATAATCATATTGAAGACTATGACATGAGAAGACATTGTGTGAAGACTATGGAGAGCGAAGACGTAGATGTTTCGTTGTTTCCTTTTCTTCTTTGTTGAGTCATAGGAACCACCGTACTGTTAAGTGGTGTCCAAGTGAACTAAGTCAGAGTGACTGAAGTGATGCTCAACCAAATCCTATGTCTTCGAGTGAAGACTATGAGAGCAAATCTTATCCAGAGGCGGATGAGTCAGCTTTACTTGGAGCTCAAGTAAAGTTGTCGTGTGTGTTTGAAATCTAACCATTGGAACACATGTCAGTTCCTTAGTGACCCAGGGTCACTTCGGACAAATCAGGTCGGGTTGCCTAGTGGCTATAAATAGCCCACCCCCTACACCATAAATTGGTGGCTGCTCAGAGTTAGTGCACGGCTTTTGTCATTTGAGAGCAACCCACCTCCGAAGCATTTGAGAGAGAAATCCTTGCGAGGACAAAGCCCAAACACCCAGAACCAAAGAGTGTTAGGCATCACTGAAGTCTTTTTGTCTGTGTGACCTGAAGACTTATTACACTTGAGGACTGTGTTTCCTCCAGCCGGTTAGGCGTCGCGTTCTGAGCATCCAAGAGTCATTGTGGATTGCCGGTGAACGAAGTCTGTGAAGGTTTGGAAGTCTACCTTGAAGACTTACCAGAGTGATTGGGCGAGTACTAGGTGTCCTTAGCTCAAGGGGAACAAGGTGAAGACGCGATCTTCTGAGTTAGATCTCAGCCTCCCTAACCAGACGTACAGTTGTCACAACAACTGGAACTGGTCTAACAAATCACTGTCTTCCCCGAGCTACTGGTTCTATCCTTTCCTTCCCTTTACTTACTGCTCTATGTTGTGAAGACATTGCTTGTTTGCTTTATCTAATTGTCTTCACTGAGTATCTACTTGTTGTGATTGGCTTCATTCCTTCTTCCTTTATGATCACTACTGCCTAGTTGATATTAGTCTTCATGCTTTCACTTCATTGTATACATGACTATGGCTTATCTAGTGTAGTTCACTTTCCGCTGCATACTAATAGGCTTGAGCTTATCGTTTGTCTTCGAAACTACCATGTTTTGAAGCATTTCATAAAAATCGCCTATCCACCCCCCCCCCCTCTAGTCGATATACTGCACTTTCAATTGGTATCAGAGCAAGGTACTCCCTTGTTCTGTGTGATTCGGTTTAACCACCTGGAGTTTTAGCTATGTCGACTGCAGGGATAATCAAAGTCTCCGCTATGTGCCGTGTCTTCGATGGCACCGAATATCCCTACTGGAAGAACAAGATGCGCATGCATCTTGAAGCCATTGACGTGGACCTCTGGTTTGTCGTCAAGAACGGCGTTCCCAAGACTGGTGAAGGCATCACCCCTGCTGATGTCAAGAGGCTCGTTCAATTGGATTCAACGGCCAAAAACATCATCTGGGGTCATCTGACCAAAGGACAGTACGGTCGTGTAAGTGCTCTGGACACGTCAAAGGAAGTTTGGGACTGGCTCTCAAAGGTTAATGAAGGAGTCTCTACCCAGAGAGATCAAAGGATCAGTGTCCTTCACAATCTCTTCAATCGCTTCAAGAGACATGACAATGAAAATGTCCGGCATACTTTTGATCGTCTCACTGACATCACAAATGAGCTTCAAGCACTTGGCGCCACTGATATTACCAAGCATGAAATCGTCAAGACCCTTCTGAGATCACTCGACAGCTCATTTGATATCCTTGCCCTGATGATTCAAGAACGCCCTGACTTCAAGACTCTCGATCCATCTGATATACTTGAGAGGCTCAACACACATGAGTTCCAGCTATCTGAGAAGCGTGACATCTATGGTCCCAACTATGGCCGATCTCGCGCCTTGAAGGCAAAAGTTGTTTCCTCATCTGAAGAAGAATCTGACTGCAGTTCTGATGATCCTGAAGACATTGGAAAGTAGCTTGCCATGCTTGTGAAGAAGTTCCAGAAATTCACTAGGAAGAAAGGCTTCAGAAAGTCTTCAAGATCCAGCTCAAGAAATGATGAAGCATCTACTCATGACTACAAGAAAAGAACATGTCATAAGTGCAAGAAACCTGGTCACTACATCTCTGAGTGTCCTCAGTGGGACAACGAGAAGAAGAAAAAGAAGAGCAAGGAATATGATTCTAATGACAAGAAAAAGAAGAAATACTCAAAGTCTTCTTCAAAGTCTTCATCAAAGTATTCATCACATAAGAAGAATTCATCTGGCAAGGCTCGCGCTTTTGTTGGCAAGGAGATGGATTCTGAGGAAGAGTCTGCTTCTGAAGAAGCGGAGGTGGAGTCGGAGGAGGAGTCTGATTCTGGTGCTGCAAGTCTGGCTTCAGCCACTGCTTACATGGGCAAGTCCATCTTCAACAATGAAGACAATGGCCCCGTCCCCAACAATGATGATGAGGACGACGACTCTGCACCCACCTTCTGCTTCATGGCACGCGGTGCCAAGGTAAAATCACGCGATGCTTACTTTCAAACATCTAGTGAAGATGACTCTGATTGTGAATCAAAACCTAGCTACAAAACACTTGCTAAAATTGCCACTGAACAACAGAAAGCCATGTGATGACCCACAACCGGAAGGGATCTATTGCAGCATTTTCGATAAGTAAGTGTGTCAAACCCAACGAGGAGCAGAAGGTATTGATAAGTGATTCTGAGCAAGGAATAACTGCAAGCACTGAAAGATAACTTTTAGGGGTTTTCTTGATATAAGCAACAGGAAAGTAAAAGCGAGCAAAGTAAAAGGCACTGGAGAGTAACAAGTGGCCCAATCCTTTGTGAGCAAAGGAGAGGCCTAGTAACTGAACTTATAAAGGCTAAAGTGTTCTTGAGGACACACGGGAGAGGTAGTCATGTGCTTTCGCCATATTCCGTATCGGTACTATGTGATGTGTTGATAAGTGTTGAGTGGGTGGATCTATGCTAGTACACCCTCTAGACTAAGATGAGTGCACTCTTATGATTAAACACCTTGCAAGCATCCGCAAATACAAGATAGTATTTAAGGCAAAAGCCTAACCATAGCAATACGATTGATGATCCATTGTTCCCTTGTGCAAAAGCGTGCGAACTGGGGTTCAGGTTTCTGTCACTCCGGCAACCCACCGTAAGCATTCTTTGTACACAATGTATTCCCCTAGGTCCTTAATAAGGCGAAGTGTTGAGTGTTCGACTCACACAACACCACTAGGAAAATAACAACACAACTTAAGTATCAAACAACACATATTACTTCAACATCATATGACTACTAACAACAAGACTTCTCCCATGTCCTCAAGAACTAAAGTAACTACTCACAAGACATAAAAGAGATCATGATCAGTGGAGATAGATGGATGATAAACAATCTGGACATAATGGTATTTCTCCAACAAAACTCAATAGCATTCACCACAAAGTAGTAATCAACATCGATAGGGTAGAGAGGATAGATAGTACGGATTACAACACAAGTTGCAATTGTGAGATGAGATTGGATGAAGATGGAGATGGTGCTGATGTTGGGGATGATGTTGATGATGATCTCGATGATGCCCGTGACGATGGTGATGACGATGGCGATGATCTCCCCTTCCGGGAGGTGATCTCCCGGGCGGAATCTGCCCGCCGGAGATGGCTTTTCTTCTCTGTAGGTTTCCGCCACGGAGCGGCGACGGAACTCCGTAAAAACTCCTCTTTTTTAGGGTTTCTGGATGACGAGGAGTATATATGCAAAAGGGGAGAGCCTGGAGTGGGCCAGGGGCTCCAGGCGCCCTCCCGGCGCGGCCAGGGTGGGGCCCGCGCCAGGTGGCCGCCTGGGCACCCTGTGGCCCCCCTCTGGTTGCTCTTTTGCGTATCTTCGTGATCCTTCTGGAAAATACCCTCCGTCGATTTTCAGGTAATTTGGAGGCATTCTTCTTCAGCAACTCAGCGTCCACTTTTTACCGCTGAATCTTGCGTCTGCTGCTTCGGCACCGGAAAGTTGCAAACTGTGTAAAATAGGCCAAAACAACATAAGAACATCATCGTAATGTGGAATATATCAATGAATAAGGATGAATTACGATATAAAATAGTGATGCATTTTGGACGTATCACCATGGAACATATAAAAAAACTGTTAGACAAAAGCGATGACCTGTTGGACGCGGAAATGACCCGTTCTCAGTCCTTAATTGAAGACATAAAAAATCTTCATGATAAGTACAAAGAACTTGAAGATCTTTATGAATCGCTTTCAAAAACTCATGAAAAGCTTTCCCATGATTACATTCAAAGGAAACGAGAACTTGAGAAAGTGAAAGCGGCTCATGAAGATCTTCAAAAGGAGAATGAGTCACCCCGCGCACAACTGATCAGCTCCACTCACGAAGAGTTTGAACCACCATGTCTAAAATGCATTGAACGTGATAATGCTACATCTGTTGCTGAATGCTCTACTGCTGCCACTGTTGCAATATCTTCAACTATTGATGTGGTAACTAACCCCTCTGCTGAGGAAACCACTACTATTGCTGATGAAAATGCTAGGTTGAAGACTTTGCTTGAAACAGGGATGTACAAAAGCCTCAAAGGGCATCAGACTCTATGTGATGTCCTCAAAAAGCAGATACTGAACCAAAACCCTAGGAAAGAGGGTGTTGGGTTCGACAGGAAAATGAATGTTGATGGTTCATACTGGAAGCCAGAGCAGTATCCCAAAACCACATGGGTTGCTGCAAAGGGACCTTCAGTGGATCCATCTACCTTATCTGGCTTCACTTGTGCTAATCCTGTTATCATTGATGAATCCTTTGATGCAAACTATAAACTGTTTAAGAATCAAAATGGTGAAGTGTTTGCCAGGTATATTGGTACTAACTGTAGGAACGGTCCACCTATGAAGAAGATCTGGGTACCCAAAGGTTGTCTTGAGAAGCTTCCAGCAAATACTGTCATGACACCTCCTGGGATGAAGACAAACCTCAGATCAAAGGCTTCATATGGTCCTAAGGCTTCATACAGACAAAGAACTCACCTGAGTCACCCTAATACAGATGTTTTGCAGGGAAATCATACTCAGACCCATGAATATGAGCGTGTTTCTTCAAACCGCTATGTTCATAAATCAAAGAACTTTTCTGCCTATTCTTATGAGTATTATTCTCCTCCTGCAAGACTATTTGCTAGGGCCCCCAAGCCAAAATTGTCAGATGCTGCTCTTAGACTCATTGCTTCTAAGCCACCCCTGAAAATGTGGGTGGTTAAGAAGAACTAACTTTCTCTTGCAGGGAAAGGTCTCCAGCCTATAATCAAAGGCTTCTGATACTATTGCTGGGGACCTAAAACACTTGTAGGGCACAAGATCAAATGCCCAAAATGACTTACTGCTCATACTATTCATGAATCACTTGCTGAACATATTATCAGTCCTAACTTTCATCTAAGCTTTCATAATCCAATTGTGCATCGAATGTTTATGCTTCATAATGGCTTTTGGTGAAGCCTATCCTCCTAACTGCATTGTAGGGGGAGACACCAAAGTCTTCAGAATGGATTATGGATAGCGGATGCACAAATCATATGACTGGTGATCGAAATCTTCTCATGGACTCAACTTTACGTCCATCCAACAAGAGTCACATCACATTTGCTGATACTGGTAAAAGCAAAGTGTTGGGTATAGGTAGAGTTGCAATCTCAAGAGATCAGCACATGAATAAAGTCATGCTTGTTGAATCTCTTGGCTTCAACTTAATGTCTGTCTCAATGCTTTGTGACTTAAACATGATTGTGATCTTTGGTAAGTTTCGTTGCATTGTACTAATGGAATCTGACAAGTCTTTAGTATTTGAAGGATACAGAAAAGGTGATCTGTATATGGTAGATTTCTCAATTGGACCACAGATGGCCGTATGTCTTCTAGCAAAAGCTTCAGAGTGCTGGCTGTGGCATCGGAGGCTAGGACATGCTGGCATGAGGAACTTGCACACTCTCGCAAAGAGGAAGCATGTCATAGGCATCGAGGAAGTCAAGTTCAAGAAAGATCATCTATGTGGTGCCTGTGAAGCTGGGAAGATGACTAGAGCCAAGCACCCCTCGAAGACAATCATGACGACACCCAAACCCTTTGAGCTGCTCCACATGGACTTATTTGGCCCTACTCACTACTCCACATTCTCTACCACAACCTGTCTCTATGGCTTCGTCATGGTTGATGATTATTAAAGATACACATGGGTGCACATAATACTCTACAAGACTGAAGTGCAAGATGTCTTCAGACGCTTCGCCAACCGTGCCATGAACAATTATGGCATCAAGATCAAACATATCAGAAGTGACAATGGCACTGAATTCAAGAACACTGGCCTCGATCTTTATCTGGATGAGATGGGAATCACTCATGAATTCTCAGCCCCGTATACACCTCAGCAAAATGGGATCGTTGAGCGCAAGAACAGAACTCTAATTGAGATGGCCCGAACGATGCTCGATGAGTACAAAACACCAAGAAGATTCTGGCCCGAAGCTATTGACACTGCATGCCATATCATCAACCGTGTTTATCTTCACAAGCTTATGAAGAAAACATCCTATGAACTTCTTACTGGAAAGAAGCCAAATGTAAGCTACTTCAGAGTATTTGGAGCTAAGTGCTGGATCAAGGATCCTCATCATAAGTCAAAATTTGCACCCAAAGCTCATGAAGGCTTCATGCTCGGATATGGAAAGGACTCATACTCCTACAGAGTCTTCAACATTTTCTCTATAAAACTGTTGAAACTGTGGATGTGAGGTTTGATGAGACAAATGGATCACAAAGAGAATCCCTACCAAATGTGCTAGATGAAGCTTCACCAAATGAATCTATCAAGCTAATGGGAACTGGTGTGATCATGCCTTCTGAAGCACAACCTGACGAGGAACTCATCATCTCTGCTCCAAATCAACCTGACGACAATGCTCAACCTGAAGACAATACTCCTGATGAAGACAATGCACAGCAAGAGCAAAATCTTCGTCCAGCTCATCCTCCTGTTGCAAATGAAGTACAAGTTGAGAGGATAATTGATAGCATAAATGCTCCTCGTCCACTCACTCGCTCAAGAGCAACACAGCTTGCAAATTTCTGTGGGCATTTTGCTTTTGTCTCAATATCTGAACCCAAGAAAGTTGCTGAAGCTTTTATGGAGCCTGAATGGATTCAAGCAATACAAGAAGAGCTTCAACAGTTTGAGCTGAACAATGTGTGGGAACTTGTCAAGCGTCCTGATCCTCGAAAGCACAGCATAATAGGCACAAAATGGATCTATCGCAACAAGCAAGATGAGCATGGTCAAGTGGTCAGAAAAAAAGCTTGTCTCGTTGCTCAAGGATACACTCAAGTTGAAGGGATTGACTTCGATGAAACATTTGCTCCTGTGGCTAGACTTGAAGCTATTCGTATACTGCTAGCCTATGCAAATCATCACAACATACTTCTATATCAAATTGATGTAAAGAGTGCCTTTCTCAATGGAAAAATTGAAGAAGAAGTGTATGTTGTACAACCACCTGGCTTTGAAGACCCAAAACGTCCTGATGTGGTATACAAGCTCAACAAGGCACTATATGGCCTCAAACAAGCGCCTCGTGCTTGGTATGACACCCTCAAAGACTTCCTGAAGAGCAAAGGCTTCAAACCTGGATCCCTAGATCCCACACTCTTCACGAAGACATATGATGATGAGCTATTTGTCTGCCAAATCTATGTGGATGACATTATCTTCGGCTGCACGGACAAGAAATACAGTGATGAGTTTGGTCACATGATGCAAGAACAATATCAAATGTCTATGATGGGTGAGCTGAAGTTCTTCCTTGGTCTTCAAATTCGTCAGCAAAGCAACGACATCTTCATATCTCAAGAGAAGTACCTTAAAGACTGCCTGAAGAAGTTTGGAATGCAAGACTGCAAAGGGTACTCGACGCCAATGCCTGCTAAACATCATCTGGGTCCCGACGCCAATGGTAAAGAGTTTGATCAACATGTATACCGCTCCATGATTGGTTCTTTACTTTATTTATGTGCATCTAGGCCAGATATTATGCTTAGTGTTTGCATGTGTGCTCGATATCAAGCGGCACGAAAGGAGTCGCATCACTTAGCTGTGAAGCGAATACTTCGATATTTGGCTTACACCCCAACACTAGGATTATGGTATCCAAAGGGCTCAGAGTTTGATCTAGTAGGATTTTCAGATGCTGATTATGCTGGTGACAAAGTTGATCACAAGTCCACATCAGGCACATGTCACTTTCTAGGACGATCACTTGTGTGTTGGTCTTCAAAGAAGAAGAACTGTGTATCACTCTCCACTGCTGAATCTGAATACATTGCTGCTGGATCTTGCTGCGCTCAGCTTCTGTGGATGAAGCAAACACTCAAGGACTATGGAGTCCATCTGAAGCATGTGCCACTCTATTGTGATAATGAAAGTGCCATCAAGATTGCCAACAACCCAGTTCAGCACTCGAAGACAAAGCACATTGAAATTCGTCATCACTTTCTCAGAGATCATGTTATGAAGGAAGATATTGATATCATACACATTAACATTGAAGAGCAACTGGCAGATATCTTCACAAAGCCCTTGGATGAGAAAAGGTTTTGCAAGTTGCGGTGTGAGCTAAATATCTTAGAATCCTCAAATGTCCTGTAATCAGGCACCCATCCTAACACTTATGCATATTGATGACTTAGATGTGCAACACACGAAGTAAAGTATATCTTCAATCAATGAAGACTTGCATTCTTAGTGTGAATACACTAACATGGAATTTGACTTCGGAGCGCCACGATAATTGTGCGCCATGTCTGGGTCTAATACTTCCTATACGGTGGGTAACGCCACCACCAAATTCTTGTTTGAAGCGTTTCTTGTGGCGTTACATTTGCAAAGTCTTCGCACTTGGTTTGTCTTCATATAGGACATATATATATAGAGTTGTGTTCAGTCCTCAACAGCATTCACTTATAGCTATGTCTTCGTATTTGAATCTTTTGGACTAAGTGAATGTGATCGGACCCTAACCTCTCTATGCTTTCTCATCTCACACTCTGTCTGTCCAAATCATATGCATTCTGTTGAAACAGTCAAATATCTTCTCTGCGTCCTTGTCAGCAGAAGATGCGGAGACAAACTTTAAATCTGATTTTAATGCTCCATCAATTATGCCTGAAACCCTGAGAAGCCGGAACGACTACTCCGACAGTCGTGGTGTACGTGGGATCGTGGGACAACTCCCAATGCATTACATGACCGCCACGTGTCACTCGTACGTGAACCATCAGGGGCACCTGAGTAATTACGTTGTGCCGTCTCCCATGCCTATAAATGCACGTCCCATCACGGTCAAAAGTTTCTTCCATCACCTCTCCACCTCGACCAACCCTAGCGCCTCTGCTAGCTTTCGACGACGCTGGCGACGAAGAGCTTCGCTGCCGCAACTAGGGATGTAAACGGATCGGATCGGATCGGATAATGCTTTTACCATATCCTTTATCATATTTTTTCGTCGGATTCGGAGCGGAGCGGATAATGACCGGATGCGGATTCGAATGCGGATTGTATCGGACTACGGATTCGGAGCGGAGGCGGAGCGGATTCGGACCGGAAACGGCCAAAAAATATCGGATGATACGTGCAAATAGACATGACTTACCCCCCTTACCAATATCCTTTTCAGATGATCTACAGAAAGAACAGCAATATATAGGTAACTAGTAACCTTGATCAAAGGAATTAATATCTTAGACGTTGTAGCAAGTAAGACAGTAAACATCATAGATTCATACAGTTTTGTAGTTTACTAAGATGAAGCCTACTCTACTCGACTACAAATTAACTTGGTATTTATACTTGTACGTGACTGCATGCAAGGAAGAAGGAACCACTACCAATGTTCATACTTGTTCATACTCAGTATTCCTAAGTGTGTATGTACGCAGACCACCGTTCAGATGCACCGTCGGCGTATATGTATGCAGTCGCAGACCTCCGTCGGATGCGCCGGCGCCGGCATATATATATGCACGCAGAGCATTATCTCGACGCCGTCGACGTATATGTACGCACTACGCAGAGCATCGTCTCAATGCCACCAGCGTATATGTGGATTACCCCTCGTCATGTATGGGTGTAGTGTAGATCATGGCCACGACCAGCACCAATATCGCTCACGGTGATCTACCAGACTACTACCATGACCCGCTGTGCATGCAGAGAAGAGAAGCTGCACCTACATGGCGTGGAGCCGTGGATGCATTCATGGATACAACATACCTACCTTTGTCCTTCGACGCCCTAAACTTGCATGATTCATTGCATCTAAAAAACATGAAATGTTAGAGTGCTTGCTCACCTCCGTTGCTTGGATCGACGCCGACATATTTGCTCATTGTGTCGGACAGGCGACTTGCCGGAGAGATGCGGCCGCCGCTGGCGGCGCAAGAAAAGACTAAGCTAAGAGTTGCGTGTGAATTTTGATTCTGGTCTCGTACTAGACTTAGGTTAAATTCTATTTATATGTGGTGATTTTTATTAGTGGTCCGCGTGGGCATTTGGGCTTTTTAATTGGGCTAAATTCATCGAATAATCCTATTTGACAACCACGGATAATCCGCAAAAAATATCGGATAATCCATATCCGCCGGATATTACCAATACCGTATCCTCTACCGTATCCGCCGGATATCCGGTTGACCAATATCCGTATCCGCATCCATATCCGCTAGATTTGTGTAAGTGCATACCATATCCTTAAAAACGGATGCGGAAGCGGATTCGGAACGGAAATTATCTGTACCATTTACATCCCTAGCCGCAACTTTGTCGACGCCGTCCTCACGCCGGCCGCGGACATCTTCTACTCCGCCGTCGCCGTAGTTGTCCTCTGTCGCCAAGTTAGGGCACGGAAGACCAAACTGCTGGGCATCCAACTCCTACTCCGTCTAAGCAATTCATCGTGTGGTAAATAAAACTTGCTTTTTACCATCTTCTAGATCCATAAAGATTCATCTACTTTCCACAAGAGGTTTCTGCCTACTTAGATATATAGATCTATCATGTCTGCATCTCATATCTTGCCTAGTACATTCACATATGCTTCAACTATAGTTAGATTCCTCACTTGTACTTATTCGTGGATTCGTACAAATCTGGAACCAACTCCCATGAGTGAATGTCTTCGCACTATGAGGTCAAAGTCTTCAAAACTGTTTTAATCTTCAAAACTTCTGAGAATGCATATGACCTCTTCCCCTTCCCTCGCATCTCTAATGCTGTCACAGGTACATGTTCGTGGGAGAATCCCTTGGTTCTCATAGTATGCATTCATTTGCAGAGTTTTTGCAGCGTCACATTCATTCCCCTGAAGACAGTTCCTGTCTGACCAGCAAACCGAAGCATTTGCTAGTTTTGAAGCCATTCAATTTGAAGCCCTTCAGGTTGAAGCAAATGGCAACTGACAAGACAGTAAGAAAGGGTGGCAGACAGCGCCATGGCAACACCTCCATTGATTTGCCTCTTGATCTCAGTGAAATATACAAGACTGATCCAGAGGAGAATTACAATCAGAGGAAGACCCGAATCCAATGGATTCGAAGATACTGGGCCGAACAGTGGTTCAAGTATAGGTTCGTGACCCAAGAGTGTGCCGAGAAAAACGCCATCAAGCATACATGGGGAGATATCACTTATAAGAATCTTCCCCCCAAGACTCGTGTTGAAGCCATTGCTCAAGGCTTCTATCCTTGCATGGTCAGAGGGCCTCAGCCTGCTGATGCTGATCCAAGCTCTCTGCTCTGGTGTCGCGACGACAATATGTTCAAGCGAAATCTTCAATTCGCCAAGAACTCGGCCAAAGAAAACAAGAAGCTATGGGGATTAGACTTCAATCCTGGACCCTCTGCGCCCCGCACTGATGGCACGCGCGAAGCTGAACAGGATCTGGTTGGGCCCTTCTACAACCTAGAGGGCCTCATCAGTCACATAAGGGTTCAAGGGGCAGATGTGCATCAACCTGAAGCAGATGATGACTCTGAATAAGCACCTGCAACGCCTAAGCCTCAGAAGAAGAAATCAAAGGCTTCGAAGACTACTCCTCCAAAGGTGTCTAGAGTGAAGCCTTTGGCCACTGCTCCACCTGCAACCAAGTGTGCAATCTGAGGAACACTCTCGTATCTCCAAGAGCAGACAGCTGAAGAAGAAGCCAACACGCAACCCCAGTCCAGCTCTCACTCCTGATGCAGTACTGAAGACTGCCAATGATGCCCTTGATATCTCAAGTAATGAAGATCTTGGTGATGATGCTCTGGAGCTATTGATCAAGAGCAAGCAGGATGCTGAAATCTTCAATGATTTGCCGCTCTTTGACGTTGAAGTGCTCAATAACTTCATTGATGAATGGTTTGACACTCCCAACCTGAGCTTCGATGATCTTCAACTTCCAGTTGGCCTCAGCGTCTCCTTCCATGGCGCCATTGCTTCTGAGCTGGCTCTGGCTCAAAGAATTGTTGAGCTGAACAAAAGATAGATTATGAGAAAGCTCAGTTCAAGAAGCATATGGACAAGCTCAGTGTGCAAGAAATTCAAAACTTCAAAGTTATGATGCAAGAGCTCAAGGAAGCCTTTCGCCAGCGGCGTGAAGATGCTAAAGGCTCTCGTGAGAGAATCAAGGACTTGGCTGCAAAATGTGTTCAAGCATTCAATGAAGCTGAAAAGCGCAAGGCACTTGGGCGTCCTGGCATTGATCCAAGGATGGCTGCCAAGAAGAAGAAAAAGCAACCTGTGCCCGAAGCTGAAGAATCTGGGCAGAAAATGCCTCGCATAGTCTTCCCTGCTAGCATGACTGGCACGAAGCCTAAGCCAACCCCAACCGCTTCAAAGCTCAAGAAGACTAAGGTGGCTGAAGCTGAAGCTCGCAAGCGTAAGCAAACTACTGATGAAGCTCCACCCACCAAGAAGCGCAAGACTAAGAGGGATAAGGCTGCTTCCAAAGAGCCTATCTTTGTCGAGCCAATCTCAATTGCTCGCCCTGCATCTGCCTAGAGAGAACGAAGACTGACTGTTCATGAGCCTGCTCCCACAGAGGCTGAAGACATTCCAGCTGTTGACCCCACCGCTGCTGAAGACATTGGTCCTCACGACAATGTTGAAGATGATGAAGTCCTTCCTCAGATCGAATACAACATTGACTCTTCGCCTGTTCTCACGAACAGCGAATGGATCAGCATTGGACGTCCATTGACGCCAATTGCTTAGGATGACTCATGGGCTGATCACCCACAGGATACACAAGACACTCCCCAGCAAACTCAAGACACCAGTACGGTGCTTGAAGATGAAGACTTTGAGGCCCAACAACCTCCATCTCCTCAGGCGTCGCCAGCTTTTCGCAGGCTCCGCAAAGGACCAAGGCCTCAAATCATCGCCCCAAGTGTTCCAGAAGGAGTAGAGCAACCATCTGCACATGATGCTGCTCCTACTGGAGACCCCTCAGAATCTGAAGTCAAAGCGGCTGAAGATATTCCGGCTGCATCAGCCGAAGAAGAACCACCCCAACAAGAAGAAGAACAACCCCAAGTTGTAGAAGAAAATACTGCCGCACCCCCTGTTCTCGAGGAGAACGCGTCCGACCCTCCAGCTCCTGAAGTGGAGGCAACAAATTCAGAGGCTGCCACCACCAACACTGAAGCCAATGACGTGGTCATGGCTGAAGCTTATGTGGCACCTGAAGATACTGTGGCGCCTGAAGTAACTGCTCCTGAAGCCAGTGTTGTGCCTGAAGCCAGTGTTGTGCCTGAAGCCAATGCTGCACCTGACGCCAATCTGCAGCATGAAGACAATGCCTCTGCTCCTGTTCCGCCTCCACGGCCTCATACCATTGAGCAAGCATACAACAAGGATGATCAGCTTGTTACTGTCCGGTGGCCCATTCTGATTCCGCCACCTACAACTGAACCGCGTGCTGCTGGTCCTCAGTTTGATCATCATGTTGCGCACAGGCCCCAAGTTCAGAAGCCTAAGCCAAGACTGCCAAGGCTTCCAGGTATTGCAACCTCTTCAGGGTCATTCAATGCCAATAGCTTCACTGCGCACAACACCTTCTTTGACAGCGCCAAGAACCCATATTGCAAGCCAAGAATATCATCAGACAGGTTCTGGAGCCATCAACAGCGCATCTACTACTCAATAGTACTCTATGGTCAAGGCTGTATTTTCCCTCATATGTGTCTTGACACTGAAGCTATTGCTGGTCTGCCCTGCTTGGAGGAAGCTCTTGACTGCTTCCGTGATGCTGGTCTCCTCAATTTTGTCCTAGATAAAGAGCATTGGAATGAAGAGCTGCTTCTGCAATTTTATGCAACACTCCACATCCGAGGCCACAACAGGGATCCGAAGACATGGGTCCTTGAGTGGATGACAGGCAATGTGCATCATGAAGCTAAAGCCTTTGATCTCATTGAGCTTACTGGCCTGCCCACTCCAGGAGATCTATATGAACCTGGCTGTCAACTGCACTCTGAAGCCTTGGAGAATATCTTTCAGAAGCGTCGGCCCAACATGAGCCAAATGCTCAGCATGATGAAGCCTTTGCCAAGTGATGCTGAATATCCTAAGGAATTCTTTGTTGAAGACCTTGAGTACCTGCCGCACACCATCTATCACATCATAAGGCGTACTCTATGGCCAATCAAAGGACATTCTTCATCAGCCAAGCTTGAAGGCACTATGAAGACTTTGGTCTTCTATATCTTCAATGGCATCAGCTTCAATGCTCAAGATTTCTTCATCAGGCAAATGGCTATGTCTGGAGCTGATCTATTTGGACTGAAATTTTATGCCCCTTGGATAATGCGCCTCATCAAGTTGCACTCAGCTGTCACCTATCAGCCCTCTGCTCGCAACCATCAGATTTTCTTGCCTGAGGTTGATATGTCAGCTGAAGCCATCTACCAAGAGCCTGCGAAAGAGCCAGTTAGTCTTCACAACGCTGATCATCAAAGCTTCACTCAGCAGATTGAAGGGGTTCCAGCAGTCTCACGTGTTTATCCTCTGGCTGGCCGTACTCGTCTACCTCGACACGCTGAAACTGAAACCACTGAAAGCACCATCGCTCAAAGGCCTCAGAAGCGATCTCGTGTCCTGAACAACCGAGAGTTTCTAGTAGCCCTTCATCAGAAACAGGACAAGCATCACCTCTGGTTAAAGCGTCAGATGCAAAGCCTCTTGGTGGATGTCAATCGCATTCGCAATCTTGCCACCAAGAATGCTTTTGTTGCTCATGAAACATGTCGGAGGTCTTGGAAGAGTTTGACCTTGCTGAGTGCTGAAGCGGATCTTCAAGACGATGGCTTCACTGAGAGATTCAAGTTTGACAACACTCCTCCAAGGACTGTTGTTATGCGTCGAACTCCATCTCTTGAAGATTCTGAATACTCCTCCTCCGCTGCAACAATTGACGCCAGGGTGATCGATGATCAGGATGATGCTACTTCACCGCCTCCTACTTCAGCGCGCATCGACACTGCACCAACCACCTCTACACCGGCAAATAACAACACCGACCCTGCATCCTCTTCTGCTCCAACTGGGAACGAGTAGAGGCTCTATGTCTTCAAACCTTTTTGGTCCTTACTGACAAAAGGGGGAGAAGCATATGAGTTGGTAGTCTTCAAGTGGGTCCATATGGGCGGGTGCTTTATAATTTGCCTAGTGTTTACAACTCTCGTTTTGCTACATTTGGTTCTTTGAGTTGTAACACTTAAACTGATGGTCGTCTGCTATGTTTTTATGCTACTCTGTAATGTGATGATAAATTCCGCATCTGCTACCTTATATTCCGCACTTAGTCATTATTGCAGACGTCCATTTTTCATTATGCATGTCATTATCTTCGACATATCAATTATGCATGATGAATTGTCTTCATAAGTTGAAGAGGATCTCCACAAGTACAACCTGCCATGTGCATTTGCATTCAAAGGCAAATCAACTATATGCACATCTTCAGGGGGAGCCTTTTGCTACTTACGAAGACAATACCTTTATTCTTTACAATTTCACATATCTTTATCCCCGTTGAAAACTTCAACCAGTTTGTCATCAATCACCACAAAGGGGGAGATTGTAAGTGCATCTAGTGCCACCCCTAGTGGTTTTGGAGTATTGATGACAAACCTGGTTGAGGGACTAATGTGTTTGTGAGAATTGCAGGATAACACAGGTAGTAGTCCCTCATTGATTCGGTTAACCTACCGGAGATGACCCCTAAAAATGTATGAAGACATTGATATCTGTGGTGGTATATGAAGATAATCATATTGAAGACTATGACATGAGAAGACATTGTGTGAAGACTATGGAGAGCGAAGACGTAGATGTTTTGTTGTTTCCTTTTCTTCTTTGTTGAGTCATAGGAACCACCGTACTGTTAAGTGGGGTCCAAGTGAACTAAGTCAGAGTGACTGAAGTGATGCTCAACCAAATCCTATGTCTTCGAGTGAAGACTATGAGAGCAAATCTTATCCAGAGGCGGATGAGTCAGCTTTACTTGGAGCTCAAGTAAAGTTGCCGTGTGTGTTTGAAATCTGACCGTTGGAACACGTGTCAGTTCCTTAGTGACCCAGGGTCACTTCGGACAAATCAGGTCGGGTTGCCCAGTGGCTATAAATAGCCCACCCCCTACACCATAAATTGGTGGCTGCTCATAGTTAGTGCACGGCTTTTGTCGTTTGAGAGCAACCCACCTCCGAAGCATTTGAGAGAGAAATCCTTGCGAGGACAAAGCCCAAACACCCAGAGCCAAAGAGTGTTAGGCATCACTAAAGTCTTTCTGTCTGTGTGACCTGAAGACTTATTACACTTGAGGACTGTGTTTCCTCCAGCCGGTTAGGCATCACGTTCTGAGCATCCAAGAGTCATTGTGGATTGCCGGTGAACAAAGTCTGTGAAGGTTTGGAAGTCTACCTTGAAGACTTACCAGAGTGATTTGGCGAGGACTAGGTGTCCTTAGCTCAAGGGGAACAAGGTGAAGACGCGGTCTTCTGAGTTAAATCTCAGCCTCCCTAACCAGACGTACAGTTGTCACAGCAACTGGAACTGGTCTAACAAATCACTGTCTTCCCCGAGCTACTGGTTCTATCCTTTCCTTCCCTTTACTTATGCTCTATGTTGTGAAGACATTGCTTGTTTGCTTTATCTAATTGTCTTCACTGAGTATCTACTTGTTGTGATTGGCTTCATTCCTTCTTCCTTTATGATCACTACTGCCTAGTTGCTATTAGTCTTCATGCTTTCACTTCATTGAATACATGACTATGGCTTATCTAGTGTAGTCCACTTTCCGCTGCATACTAATAGGCTTGAGCTTATCGTTTGTCTTCGAAACTACCATGTTTTGAAGCATTTCATAAAAATCGCCTATTCACCCCCCCTCTAGTCGATATACTGCACTTTCACATGTAATACTAGATTATTGACTCTAGTGCAAGTGTGAGACTGTTGGAAATATGCCCTAGAGGCAATAATAAAGTGGTTATTATTATATTTCCTTGTTCATGATAATTGTTTATTATCCATGCTATAATCGTATTGACTGGAAAGTCAAATACACGCGTGGATACATAGACAACAACATGTCCCTAGCGAGCCTCTACCATACTAGCTCGTTGATCAAAGATGGCTATGGTTTCCTAGCCATGGACATGAGTTGTCATTTGATAATGGGATCACATCATTACAAGAATGATGTGATGGACAAGATCCAAACTATAAACATAGCATATGATCGTATCAAGTTTATTGCTATCATTTTCTACATGTCAAGTATATGTTCCTATGACCATGAGATCACGCAACTCACTGACATCGGAGGAGTACCTTGTGTGTATCAAACGTCACAACGTAGGGTGACTATAAAGATGCTCTACATATATCACCGAGGGTGTCTGTTGAGTTGGCATGGATCAAGACTGGGATTTGTCACTCCATATGACAGAGAGGTATCTATGAGCCCTCTTGGTAATACGACATCACAATAAGCTTGCAAGCAATGTGACTAATGGGTTAGCCATGGGGTCTTGTATTATAGAACGAGTAAAGAGACTTGTCGATAACGAGATTGAACTAGGTATGGAGATGCCGACGATCGAATCTCAGGCAAGTAAAATACCGATGAAAAAATGGAACTACGTATGGGATTAGATGAATCCTTGACATCAAGGTTCGACCGATAAAGATCTTCGTAGAATATCTAAGAACCAATATGGGCATCCAGGTCCCGCTATTGGTTATTGACCATGGAGGTGTCTCGGTCATGTCTACATAGTTCTCGAACCTGCAGGGTCTACGCACTTAATGTTTGGTGACGATATAAGTATAGTTGAGTTGTTATGGTGGTAACCGAAGGTTGTTCGGAGTCCCGGATGACATCTTAGACATGATGAGGAATTCCGGAATGGTCCTAAGGTGAAGATAGATATATAGGATGAAGGAAATCGGAGTCCGAAAGTGTTCCGGGGGTACCGGGTTATGGCCAGGAGTACCGAAAGGGGTTTCGGGGCCCCCGACAAGTGTTGGGGGTCTCATGGGCCAAGGGAGAGGGGCACACCAGCCAAAAGGGGTTTGCCGCACCCCCTCGGCCCATCCCATGCGGCCAGGGGTGGGAAGTCCACCTAGGACAGCCGCACCCACCTGGCTGTGGGGGCAAGCCACCCTAGGGGGCGCCCCCATTTGCCTTGGGCGCCGCCACTCCTCTCTTACCCCTATATATAGAGGTGGAGAGGAAGGCAGCCACACCCTGACGCTACCCTCCTCTCCCTCGTAGCCCTCTTTCTCTTCGTAGTGCTTAGCGAAGCTTTGCCGAGATTTCTCCACCACCACCGCCACCACGTCGTCGTGCTGCCAGAGGACTCGAGCTACTACTTTACCATCGCTCGCTAGATCGAGGAGGTGAAGGTGTCATCAAGCCGTACGTGTGTTGAACGCGGAGGTGCCGTTCATTCGGCACTAGATCGAGAGTTTGCGGGACGAATCATGATTGGATCGCGAAGACATTTGACTACATCAACCGCGTTTCTTAACGCTTCCACTTAGCAATCTATAAGGGTATGTAGATCCAATCTCTACTCTAGTAGATGGTCATCCCCTGTATTGATCTTGGTGAGCGTAGGAATTTTTTTGTTTCCCTTGCAACGTTCCCCAACAGTGATCTGACTTGCCAAACTCTCCATTAAACGCCCTAAAGTGTGGGGACATATCAGTCCAACTCTAGTTTCCAAAGGCTCGATCTAGTCTTTCACGGATTCTGCCACGTCTCCATGTAAACATATCATAAATTCCCAGATCCTCTAAATCACATTTTGTTAAGACATCTCGAAAGAGTTGCATGCAACTCTGAGGACGTTGGTTACCACCTTCTTTTTCATAGCCATACACAAATCTCATTGAAGTCTCCTGCCAACAACCATGGGAGACTAGCCATAAGTTTTAACTCTCTCATGTAATCCCATGATAGGTGCTTTTGATCACTACTTGGTTCCCCATAGAATACAGTGAAACGCCATCTCGCCTCACTATGTTCATCTACACGGATATCAATGAAATTACCTCGCACCTCGCTCGAAGTAACATAAAGGTTGTCCTGATAGAACAAGATTAATCCACCACTCCTTCCATTGCTTTCAGAAATCAAAAGTTTACTAAAACTCAACTTGGCCATCAATGTTTCCGCCTTAGCTTTTTTCAGGTGCACCTCAGACAGAAAGGGCACACCTGAACGGACTCGCTCTTGAAGAAACACGAGCTCGCGAACTGCCGTAGATTTGCCCATACCCCTGCAATTCCAACAAAGCATTTTCATTGCTCTAGGCAATACTCCTCGCGACAGAAGCCGTCGAATTGCTCCCGACTGTCCTCCTTCTAACTTCACGTAGCAAACTAGAAAATCTTGACAGAGCAAGAGACAAAGAAATCGATCACGGGGCTTCGCAAAGCAAGATCCGCGCTGGGACAAAAACCAGCACCGTGCCGACACGTGCTGGGACTGCAGACAACTATGATGAATTCGTATCCAAGATCACCTCCCAATCTAGTCAACAGACATGCTTGTTACGCCTGCAATATCCGTAGCCCGCACGGACTCAGCATAGGAGCAGGTGATGCACAACACACGACGCCTGCATCGGCGCCAAATTTGTTGCCGCCCACGCCACCAACGACGACGACGGCCGAAACCCTAGCAAGGTCGCCCTTGCGATCTCCCGTATTTTCTTGTAACGTGGTCCTTTTTTTTAGAAGATTCATTGTTCTTTCTATTTTTTTAGGGAACATTGTTCTTTCTATTTAAGAAATATTTTTTTTGTTTTTTCTCTTGAGACAATCAGCAAAGCTTTATTGATCCGTCACACAGTTTACATGGACGAAATGAAGATCCCTGGATGGCCCAACCAAACATGGCGACCAAGCCCTAGTTTAAGTGCATGCTTTGTCTTTTTTTTTTTGAGTAACTAGTGCATGCTTTGTCTTTGTTAACATTAACACATTGGGCCAATGGCGGGGGACGAAGAGCACATGCCGGACCTCTAATAAAGAGCGCAACAATAGGCCGGGAAGCTAAAAAAATAGGCCCACGACACGAACAAAGCCCATTAGGGTTTACAGCCGAGCTCGCCAGCTATAAACGCTTCTCTCCCTCACACGGACGCCTCCTTCGCCCGCCGCCTCCTGCCCTCCTCATCTCCTTAGGTTAGGTTAGGCTAGGGGCTTCGCAGAGCTCGCGGAAATGGTGGCCTTCAGGGTAAGTGCCGCCTCCCGGCCGTTGCTATCCTCGGCGCTTCCGTGTCCGCTCTTGATCCTTGTTTCTGATTCGTCTCAACGCGTCCGTGCGTGTGCAGTTCCATCAGTACCAGGTGGTGGGTCGCGCGCTGCCGACGCCTGGCGATGAGCAGCCGAAGATCTACCGCATGAAGCTCTGGGCCACCAATGAGGTCCGCGCCAAGAGCAAGTTCTGGTGAGCTCCTCCCCGCCTCCTCGCGATACCTGAAGGATCTGTGCGTCTTCGATTCGGTTTGCCTGATGGCTGTTGTCGTGTCTGTGCAGGTATTTCCTGAGGAAGCTGAAGAAGGTGAAGAAGAGCAACGGCCAGATGCTCGCCATCAACGAGGTATTGGGCCATTCCCCTCTTATGCTTTGCCGTGGGCATGTATTATCTTGCAGCTTCTGTTTGTTTCCTGTACATTACGACTACCAAACCAGAGCGGCTTAATTAGCTCCTTTTATTCATCTTTAACTCTCTGTTGCGTTATTAGTCGGAAGGCAATATAAAATCATTCTAGCTGTGATTGCATATGCTGTGATTTCCTTGCAGAAGCATGGATCTGTAGTTGTATTTACATTATCTGTGCAAATTACTAATGATACTTTATTCTGATGTGCCAAGGCTTCTGTTTTGGATAATCTAATTTGTATTCACTACAAAGGACTTGTACTGCAAAAGTTCAGTGAATTCTTGTTGCCACACCCATTTCATCTGAAGGGACGCATATGAGTTATAGATTTCCTGATTATACGGGCACGCCTATACTCCAGTTCAAATTCACTGGTCTGTTTTAGTTTGTGATTTTCCTTTTTTTAATCTGTGTGACCTGTATGTTGTGGTAGACTGATTTTATCCTAGTTTTTTGGTTTGGGAACCAATTGGAACCTATTTTTTTCCCACTGATTCTTCTTTTACTCAATTTTAGGCATGTGATTGTTATTTTTGCACTGAATTACTCTTTTTTTTGTCAGATCTTCGAGAAGAACCCAACCACGATCAAGAACTATGGCATTTGGCTGCGTTACCAGAGCAGGACTGGCTACCACAACATGTACAAGGAGTACCGTGACACCACACTGAATGGTGCCGTGGAGCAGATGTACACTGAGATGGCCTCTCGCCACCGTGTGAGAGCCCCCTGCATTCAGATCATCAAGACCGCGACTGTCAATTTCAAGCTATGCAAGAGAGACAACACCAAGCAGTTCCACAACTCCAAGATCAAGTTCCCCCTTGTGTACCAAAAGGTCAGGCCACCAACCAGGAAGCTGAAGACCACCTACAAGGCAACGAGGCCAAACTTGTTCATGTGATTGGGCTGTGTTATTTTAGTAGACAGAAGCACAAAAGTTGAAATGTTTTCTTCGTATGTTGGATCTTCTGATGCATGAAGAGAAGCGTTTTGTTGCTTATTTATCGTTTAAAGACATGGTTGGTGAACCTTCTGATTGTGTTCTTATCAGTAATCTGCATACAATCTATTGGTATCTGATATAGATCTGTTTGGAGGCAATTCTGTTTCCACATCTTTTATTAATTGTACAAGTGTAGTTCTTACGATTGCCCGCACTGTTTTCGGAATATAATCATATCACTGGTAACTAGGAAGCAATTAGGATATCTCTAGGTAGCTGTTGGAACTTGGAAGGTACCCCTACCAATTACAGCTCTGTTTCTCATTTTTCTTTATTTTTGTTCTCCTCAGCTTTCAGCTAATTTGCGGAAGATGCTGGCAACAAGTTTGAATTTCTATACATTCATTTAAAGTTGAACTTTCAACAATGTAGCAGAATATTGAAGATAAACATACAACAAATTTCAGAGAAACATCTTCTCTTGTGATTCTGCTTTAGGGAACTTGCAGCTGGTGTATTCTTGATTTAAAAATATCATTTCCATTTTTATAAATTTCGCAACATAGGTTGGAAACTTGCAACATAGGTTATAAATTTCGCAACATAGGCTTCTAAAATAAAATTTTAGGTTGGACTTTAAGAATAATAAGCTGTGTATGGGACGACTTATTTCCGCACCCCAAAAGAAGCCACAAATGAACAACATTGGTCAGCTAAGTGGTCAGGCTCCGAGTAGTGGGGTAGCCAGGGTGGTCTAGTAATAGAAATATTTACATAAATTTTATTTATTTTCATTGAAATGTTTCTACTACACTATGCACAAGCTATGGGGAAGTCCAGGGTAGTCCATGGACCACCCTGTCCATCACTTATGCCACTGCTGTGGTCGGCTTCGGGTAGCTCCTGGCTCAGTCTCTCTGCCGCTTGCCATGGTGCCTGCCGCTTCGGCTTCGAGCAAAATCGACAAATTGTAATTTCGAACAACGGATGAATAGCCAAATAAAGAATCAATTTGCATTCTACGGTTTGGTTGCAATGGAATGGGGAAGCCTCCCTGGTGTACTGGAAAATGAAGTCTGGAATCCACACAAACTTCACTTCGGCTTGTGGATAAAAAACATTCAATGTACCATCCCAAACACATGGTCGCACTTCTTGATTGTTTATACTACAATAAGGTTTGTCCGGCTCTGATGAGGGAGGGGTCATGACGGCCTTTGCCTCCCTTCAGTGCTTGTAGTCGTTTCTAGGTGATCCACGGGTATGGTTGTAATTTGCATTGCCTTTATTGTTCTTTATGTTGCATGATTTAAGATGAATAGATTAGAAATTTCTCTAAAAAACACATGATCGCACTTCCTATTGATGTAATGATGAAGTAACTAGCACAGGTTTTTTGCCTGAACGTACGTCAACAATTCCTTACAAATACACTCAGACAGCAGAACTACAATAATATTACAGTCGGACCGTACATTTCTGTCGACACAAGCTATCAAATCAAAGTTTTCCGGAGCGTCGTCCTATCTAGTTGGTGGTGAACCATGGAAGCTTGAGGGCGGCAGCCGCCGACAGCCTCTTGCCTGCGTCGCAGGAGAGGAGGCCGCTCAGTACTTGGAAGCCTTGTCTGGATAGGCAGTCCTCTGGAAACATCTCGCGCAGCCAGTTGCGGTGGGGGATGCTCGGCGGCGTCACCAGCTCGCCGGCGAGCGGCAAGGAGTTGTAGGACGGCCAGGAGATCTGGTCCGGCACGCCAAGTATGTGGAAGATCCTGAGGAGCTGGTCGGCGTCGTCCGCCGCGCGGCCAAAGAGCCGCTCGCCTAGGAGGAGCTCGGCCATGACGCAGCCCAGCGACCAGGCGTCCACGGCGGCGTCGTAGTCGGGCTTCCCCAGGAGGATCTCCGGCGCCATGTAGCTGCGCGTGCCATGGTAGCCGTACGGCGGGGACTGGGACATGCACATGGCGAGTCCGAAGTCGCATATCTTGACGCCGTCGCCGATGAGGACGTTCTCGGGCTTGATGTCCCGGTGGACGACGCTGCGCTGGTGCATGTGCTCGGCGCCGCTCAGAAGCTGCCGCATGAGGTAGCGCACGACATCCTCCTGGAACGGGCAGCCCCGGCGGTCGCGGTGGAGAACGTCGTGGAGGCTTGGCCCGACGTACTCCATGACGAGGGAGAGCCTGTCGGCGTTGCGGTCGAAGGACATGGCCCGCAGCTGGACGATGTTGAGGTGGCCACGGCACTTCCCGAGGAGGTCGGCCTCCCGCCGGACCGCGTCATGGCTGCTCGAGCTGAGGGTCTTGATGGCGACGCTCTCGCCGGTCTTGTAGGACCACGCCTTGATGACTGTGCCGAAGTTCCCGGACCCGAGCTCGGCCGTCTCCTCGCAGTCGTCGAGGTCCCAGATGGGCGTCTCCCCGTTGCCTTGGACTTGGAGGTTCCTGATGGGCCTGCTGTTGCAGCTCTTAGGCCAGGAGTCGACGGCTTGGGCTCGAACGACGGCCATCGGGAACGGAGGGGAGAAGAAGATGGACGGAGAACGAGTTGATCGAGCCGAGGAGGGAACGATCGATCGGGGGGAGCTGTGAGAGGGGAGAAGGTCGCATCGCATGCACTTCCCATGTACTCTTATTAATTGAAGAGCCAAGTTGGAGTCGTTATCGGACTGGCGGGGTACAAGGCTGGCACTCGGATTCCTCGTCCCGGTCGAAGGAAAGAACGCGTAATCGCGCGTGTCGGTTCCTTCGGCATTGGAAGGCGGTGTTAGACGGAGTGCAGATTTGCAACTCCCAAGCACCAGTGCTCTCTATATTTAAATATTTTGAAATTCGTGTTTTTGAAGTTTAAAAAAAAATATGATTTTTTTCCGGGGATACACATACACAATCCGAATACCCGTTGCAAGTTTCGGTAGAAATATCATTTTGTTTTGGGCTATAGAAAAAAAACAAAATTTTGACAATGTATACGAGAACAATTGTGCCATTTCTGCCAGAAATTTCTCTTTTTTGTATTTCCCAGAATACAAAGTATTTCTTTATCAGTTTTTTACCAGACCTTAGGAATATGTGTATGTATTGATGTATATGTTTTAAGATTTTTTTGAGCACCGGAAGTGTGTTTAAAAAAAAAATCAAAAAGCAAGAGTCATGGAGCTCGGGAGCTGCATGCACTTTTCGGGTGTTAGACCCCTTACCTGGCTTAGTAAGGACTCTCCATGTTTTGAATGTTTGTCATTTGTGATAATGCAACGTCGATAAGAAATTGTAGTGATTGAAGATGCACCAACATTGTCATGACGAATTCGTGACAATGTTGGACTGATGCCGAACGCCGCCCTCTCCCCCGTCGCAGTTCTCCTTCCCCTACCTATTGTGTCACTCCTCTGCTATGTTGCTCCCTATACACAAGGGGTTTTGGATGGTTGCACCGGGGCAGAAAGGGTTGGAGGAGGAAGACCAATAGGGTTTGGCACCGCTTTGAACACTAAATGCTCTTCACGTGGAAAGTCCCCATCTTAGCTCGAGCTCATATGAGCTCAGCATGAATAGTAAAATCACCCAAAAAAAGAATACAAATTCAAAATATATATTTTTGGCTAAAATTGAAAATAATTTCAAGTGCTTGCAAAGTTTTATTTTGAAATGACAATCGTGGAAGTCATGACAAGAAAAAAACAGCAGTTGAAAATGCTTCTGAAAATACAACCTCTGCCCAAATTTATAGCCTAACAAAATGTCTTATAATTTGGAACAGAGGAAGTAGCATTTTTGGAGCACCGATTTTGATTTTTTGCCATGATTTCCATAATGAAATTTTGCACGCAATCAAAATTTTGTCATTTTTTTGGATTTTATTACTGTTCACCCAAGCTCACATGAGCTCAAGCTGAGATGCTTTGCATCCTCTCCACGTACCATATCTTTAATCAAACATTTTCGCTTCATGGACTGCAGCCGTCGAAAATCGGCAGCCAAGGTGTCACATGCAAAGTGACTCCGTATTCTCTATGGCTACGATATCAACAATCCAAAATACTTTTAAAAATACTACCTTCATCAGCAAATTACAAAACGTTTTTAGGCTATTTTAACCTACCAAAACATCTTATAATTTGGAACAAAGGATCTACGAATTTAGACGTATTTTTTTAAAATTATTTTTGGTGTTCCTTGTACTGATATGATTGAAGATGAATAGATCGAAAGTTCGCAAAAAAATGATGTATAGGTAAATATTGTGCACGCGTTTCTAATTTTCGCAGCATAACACGGCATGTTTGGGCAGGTGTAGGGAAAGTATTATGTTTTTTGGCTTATAGGACTATTTCGGCCAAAAGTGTGTATGAGTTGAGAAATACATGGGAGTCTTACTAGTTAGAGCATCTCCAGCCGTTGCCCCCCAGGACGCTTAAAAATCGCCTCCTGGGGGCGAGCCGGCGATACAATCAGCGCTGGGGGTGGTTTTGCGCCCAGTCGTCGCCCCCAGGCGTCGAAATTGGCCCACTTTGCGGCCCAATTTCAATGAATAAAGGGCCCATATGGGCGAGAATAGGCACATATTCGGCGTGGTTTCGCCGTGTCTCGGCGTTCAATTATCAACAAAATTATTTCTTATCATATATTTCATCACAGAAAAATCAAATACTTCTACAAAATAGTACAACAACAAATAGTTCAATACAAATTATATAGTTCAACAAATAAAAACTCGTACTTCATCACACGGCGTCCCCCTTGAGCCTTCATAGGTGCTCAATCAGATCTTTCTGCAGTTGATGATGCACCTGTGGGTCTCGGATCTCCTGACGCATACTGAGATAGGCAGTCCAAGTTGCCGGTAGATGGTGATCAACTTCGGCTAGAGGACCCTGCCTGTAGTATGGTTCAGTGTCAAACACTGGGACTTCTTGCTCGCTCTCAATGATCATGTTGTGCAAGATGACACAGCAAGTCATAATCTCCCACATTTGATCTTTGGACCAGGTCTGAGCGGGGCACCGAACAACAGCGAATCGAGATTGGAGCACACCAAATGCCCACTCGACATCCTTCCTGCAAGCCTCCTGAACTTTCGCAAACCAGGCGTTCTTGCCTCCTGCCGTAAGGTTTGAGATTGTCTTCACAAATGTCGACCATCTCGGATAGATGCCATCTGCTAGGTAGTACCCCTTGTTGTATTGGTGCCCATTGATCTCGAAGTTCACCGGAGGAGAATGGCCCTCAACAAGCTTGGCAAAAACAAGAGAGCACTGCAGCACGTTGATGTCATTGTGAGTTCCTGGCATACCAAAAAAGGAGTGCCAAATCCAGAGGTCCCGTGTGGCTACCGCCTCAAGCACCACACTGCAACCGCATTTGGCGCCTTTGTACATCCCCTGCCAACCAAATGGGCAATTCTTCAATTTCCAATGCATGCAGTCGATGCTTCCAAGCATCCCAGGAAATCCTCTTGCTGCATTCTGGGCTAGGATCCGAGCAGTGTCTTTCGCATTGGGTGTTCTCAAGTAGTGTGGCCCAAACACTGCCACCACTGCCCGACAGAACTTGTAGAAACACTCTATGTTGGTGGACTCGGCCATGCGCCCATAGTCGTCGAGTGAATCACCGGGAGCTCCATATGCAAGCATCCTCATCGCTGTCGTGCACTTCTGGATGGAGGTGAATCCAAGAGCGTCAGTGCAATCCATCTTGCACTTGAAGTAGTTGCCGAACTCCCGGATGGAATTCACAATCCTGAGGAAGAGCTTTCGGCTCATCCGATAACGGCGCCGAAATGTTTTCTCGCCGTGAAGTGGAGCATCGGCGAAGTAGTCGGAGTAGAGCATGCAGTAGCCTTCAAGACGAAGCCGGTTCTTTGCTTTCAAGCGCCCCGGCGCCGAGCCACCTCGCCGCGGCTTTTCATGGCTTGCCAGCAGCTGGGCGAGGGCGGCGAGCACCATGAGATGCTCTTCTTCCTGGACGTCGGCCGCGGCTTCCTCCTCCAGCAGCGCGGCGAGCTCTTCCTCGTCATCCGAGTCCATCGCCGAGGCAGGCAAAACGCCGAACACCTTGTGCTCGGTGGGCGTGTACCCGCCGCTAAACCGCGCCTCCGCGGCCGGAAACGGCGGCCGGAAACGCCTAGCTGCTGTGGGAGGGGCTGCCACGGCGGATCGCTGCTATTTTCCGGCGGGGAATGGCTATCTAGCGGAGTAGGGCAGCGGCCGTCGCAGGGATATAGCTAGTGGTGGCCGAGGGCGCGGGGGGTGCGAGGCGAGTCGGGGAAGAAAACCTTGACTTTTCCCCTGTCGGTGTGGGCCAGGCGTGCTTTTCCCTAGCGCCGAAGCCCCCAACTGCTCCCGAGCGCGCCGGGTTCGGCCTGTGACCGCCGGACGGAAAAAATGTCCGAACCGGCGATTTTCGGCGTCGTGGGGGCGCGACTGGGCCGTTTTTTAGGCGTCGGCGTCGAAAAAGTGGCCTGAGGGGTCTGTTGAGGGCGTGGCTGGAGATGCTCTTAGCACCACAAGTTGGTGGGCTAAGCGGCCTAGGTTCACCTTCTACCCCGCGCCTTGATGCCGGAATCAGTTGGAATATATTTCAATGAAATTTGATTGTGTGAAATATAAATATTTATAATACCATATGAACCAAAATTCAAAAACAACTTATTATATTTGATTATGTGTAGCTATAAAATACTTATTGAATATAAGCAAAATAATAGAATGCATAATATATTTTTATGCATAGTTGCATGTGGTGGTAGGTCTTTTCTCATGCATGGTTGCATGTTCAAGTGATATGTGTACCATCCATAATTGTATTGTGATATGACATGCTTGCATATTGACATTAATAAGTTAGCCGAGATCACTCTCTTAGGTATATAGGATTTGAGCATGGCTCCTTCGTTGCTCAACTCAATTTTTTTAAGTGTACGAGTGTGGCTAGGTGAACAACATAAAATAAAGAATAACGTGCAACTATGAAAATATCATATAAGCAACATCTCATTTTAGTTTCCCTGAGAAACTTCCTGTCTCAGCTTCCGCTTCATAAATTCATTTTTCCATGTACCTCTCAACATACAAATTCTCGATTTCCACCAAACATGTTGAGGAGAGGGACACAGTATTTTTCTCTCTGACGAGGAGACCGATTCTTTCCCCTAGATCAGTCCCCTGATACAAATTGTTTCCAGTCTCTGAGCTATCTGAAATCAGCTTGGATAGTTCCACTTATGAATTTGGATTATAATACATACTCCCTCCGTCCCATAATGTAAGACATTTTTTAACACTAGTGTAGTGTCTGAAAGCGTCTTACATTATAGGACGAAGGGAGTATTATATAGGATGTTTTTTGATACTAATATAGTGTCAAAAAACTTCTTACATTATGGGACGGAGGGAGTAGCTTCAAGTAAGATCGATGAAACCAACATGTCAATATTCCGCATTTACACTTCAAAACCTCCTATTTGTCCAGCGTTCCCTCCTCTACACATTTTCCATCGCACTGGGAATCCTCAGTTTCTACAGATGGGGTATTCACAGTGGAGATTCATACACAACGAAAAAGTGAACACAAACAGAAGGCATCACGACCTGTGCCTGCACATATCTCAGTACGTTCCTTGGAACGATAGTCGATCCCGTAGTGTGTCAATAAGAGTATTCTGCGCCAGAGTACTCTTTAGGCGACCAAATAGCTCGTCGCCATTGTTAGCCTCTGATGCTGCCTTTTGAGCTTCTTCAGTCATATTGAGACGCGCATATGCCTGTAGAAGAACCATGACGAAGATCATTAGATGTGCATTTGCATAGGCAAAAAGGATTTATATATCGAAGTGACAATGCACAATAAATTCATTGTTTCCCTCTATTTCCTTGAATATTTAAACCTCAACTGTTAAAGGTCCAGTAGACTGTCGTCTCAGATATTTTATGCTGATGTAATGCTCAAATTAAAATGGCCATGCTATTGCTCTAAAACAAACTACCAAGGAGATCGTCTACCGGCCAATCATGTAAACCAGGGTTGATACGGTATTAAACTTTCTATTTGTTTTACCCATGTTCCAATTGATCTATTCCATCAAATTTCACCCCAGAGTCCTCAACAAGCTGTATCTTCCCTAATGCTTACCAGTACCTAAAACAGTGATCTGGCAAGCTGGATGAACCAAAAATAAAAGTAACTGAAAAGGGTAACAACAGCTTCTGCTATGCAAAAAGCTTACTATATGCTCCATCATTTGTTAGATGGCCCTTAAATTTTGGCTATACATAATCATACCTCAGATCTTTCACCAGGATCTGTTAATTTTGGGATATATTTGAGAGCTTCAGTTTTGTGACCGGCATCAATGCATGCTTCCACGAAAGGTTTATAGCCTGCAAGTAAAAAAAAGAAGAGGATAATAACATATTAAAAACATATAATATTGTTATGATGGAAATTATAATTTGCATGGAAGAAACATGAACTTGATATTTCTTTGGTACAACTTTACTTCTCATGAAAATCCAAGTCAGATAGGTAAACCTACCTCCTGGTGGTCTCTTCTCTCTCGAGAATGTTTCCAAAGCATCCCAATTACCAACTGTTGCTAAAGCACACGACTTCAACCAATACCACCTTTTATCAGGAACCTAAGCAGCATAATGGGCATTAGAAAATCAAAAATTACAATATTCATCAGCACTACCTTTTAAGACATTCACAATACCTTGAACTCTGATTTCACTTTGACTGCAGCTCGCTCATTTCCCATTACAATACAAGTTTTTATTGTATCACTGACACTAGAACCAACAAATATTGCTTGCTTTGTGGAAACTTCTAGTTGATGCTGCACTCTGAATAAGATACAGAATCGGGAAAAAATTCATTTGTGGATATTGCATGATGCTAACAACCAAATTGTGTAACTTTGTCCAAACAATGAGGCGATAGTGTCCTCAAATCGCAGGGTAGTCTGATAAATAATCTCATACCTTAGCAATTTGGCATGCTCTTCAGCAGATTTGGATTCAAAAAGATGTTCTTTGGTCTCAGCAAAAAGCCTGTGGGCCTGCTCAACGAGCCTCACTTGTGGACCATGGAGAGGAGACCCCTTGCTTGCCACTGGATTCCTCTCTAATTCTCTCGACTCCTTCAACAGAAGGAAGCCAGCATCCTGCAAATTGCTCTCAATGGTTTAGCGAAGCAGATTTGCAATGCAAAATAATAAGTCATGCTAGGAGATACTAGCATGTTAAATTTGCCATGTATTCCAAGTTTCCAACAACTATATAGATGAGCTAATTGCTTAGGTCACGGGAAGCAAAAATATCTCACTGTGCTTATTTAAAAAGTTATTCACTGAATAATACGGAAAATACAGTAGTACTTATGACACATTAGAATAATGGACAGTAACAGGTTATCACATATGCAACCTACTTGGAGTCTCCCTGTTGATAGAAAGAAGTCCTTCAAAGCTTCATGCTTAGAGTGTCTGTGCATAATAGAGACATGGAACAATGTTCAACACAGCTACGCATTTAAAAGAAGAACCAGAAACATGACAAGTGCATCACCTTGCATAGGCTATGAACAAATCTCTAGCCAAAGGTCTTGCGTTGATTACACCAAAAAAATCCAAAGGAGCGCTCTGTAAAATAAAATAATGTCAATGAACATCAACAAGAACTTGATGAATGGAAGCCATTTTCATCCCAGTTCCCAAAAACAAGTTAGAAGATCAAAGGTGGCAAACCCATAACTACAGCATGCTCATAGTTGGCTCATATTGATTCTCAGCAGCAGTGACTTATTTGGACGTAAGTGAGGGAGATTTAATTTACCTTTTCTACAGATATCTTCTGCCAGATATGGAAAAGCACAAGGTACACAAGATCAGTATCACCGCTCTCAATTGACTTCTGTAATGCTTTGTCTTGTTCATCGATGCTTAGCAACAAAGGAATCTACACAATTAAAATTAAAAAATGAGAGGATGGCATATACTATTGTTTATTCATTTCTTTTTTTCTCTTGTTGCTAGTTCGTACGTACTCCCTCCGTCCCATAATGTAAGACGTTTTTTGAATCTAGTGTAGTGTCAAAAAACGTCTTATATTATGGGACGGAGGGAGTAGTTAATTACAAACTTCTCCTATTTCTAATACAGTCTTGCATATACATTGAAAAGTATGATGTGTCTTAATTCAAAAGATCCTTACTCCTGTCCCACCTATATGGCATACTCCAATTTGGAAGTGTATTCTCATATTTAGGAAGAGAAGAAGGATGGTGCAAACATATGAAGATAACGAAAACATGTTACATGAACCATCAAAGCTGTTACCTAAATATCCAAAGCCCAAAAAAGTGCTGAAACACCTGATTGCTACCTTAGTAAGTTATATGTGTCCACCTTACTCACAAGCCAGAAAAAAAAAACAGATCTTTAAGCCAAAAGAAAACTTGCCTGCTTCGAGGACTGGGACTCATGGTCAACAAGCATGGCAGCCAATTTTCGCCGGCCACTGTTATCTGCATGAGCTGCCACTGCAGCATATGATATGCCTTTGCATAACCTGAGCTGCAATTGCGATTGCATAAGTATTGACAGTTAACATCATCAATTATCAAGTCTGACTACAAGAAACACAAACCTTGTCAAGCAAACCTTCAAGAAGAACTACATCTGGAATTGCAGCTGAGGCTGTTATCTTCTCACATGCCCAATGCATAATCACAACCTCCTATAAAAGATGCAAGTGCAAATGGAACTGGTATTACTTACCAACGGATTATCACTGTGCATTTGGTGAGTTATTAAGAACAATATTATGTAACAGTCAACACAGTATTTATCTATATCAGAGCAAAAATCACAACAGAAAAAGGCGAAGGAGGAGAAAAAGGAGCTTACCGGATTCAGGTTAAGGTACTCAGAGATGCGAAGTGCCAAAAGATGCTGATTAGCATTAATCAGGCGTCCAATGAGCACAGTTGCAGTAAGCAGCTAAGGAACACAAAAGGCAAACAGACCCATAAAATATATAAGCTAACAAAGATAAAGGAAATGTTCAATACGGAATCTGAAAGCGATACAAACTTTGTACTGCTTCACGGTAAGCGGCATTCCAATCTCAGGGTCACGAACAGCATTTAGAACGCGTAAAATTTTGCACATTTCTTGAAAGCGTCCGTGTGGAAATCGACTGCCAAAGCCAACTGGGTATCAATACCAAGTTCAAATATCAGCAATAAATTATTCTCTAAAAATAAGTACTAGTGGCTAAAAAAGTGTTACAAATAAAGTAATGATCATTGGTGGTAATTTAATAAGATGGTCTAATTTTTGTATGACAGAACTAGCGAGCTATAACATCCCAATCTTGCAAGATGCATGAGGTGTGACAGTAGCAGCAGCGCATCATATACTATCATCCAAGTTAAAACATATGTCATACACTATTACGGCCTCCTGGTTACAAGGATTATTAAAGGTGGTCGATAAATGCAGGAAGTTCAGATATGTAAGGACGTGATGCGATAAGCAAAATACTTGGCCTAACTTTTTAACAATAGAAGACCTTAAGCTCCACCAGGCTGAGAAGGTTTTACTATAGTGGAAAAGAAACTACCCTCAAATCAGCTAACATATGCATTCTTTGCCTAGAACGATGGGAAGTAGATAAGAAAAATCATTGAGCATCACCGCCTCTATTAAGTTCTCCTACCCATGGCGTTTTCCATGGTTTATAAATTAGAATTGGAAGTGTTAACGATGCTAGTCAAGTTAGTTCCCGCAATCCAACATTCATGCACATATAGTTGGATGGTTCATCTGTATGCAGCAGTGCCACAGCAGTGTAAAGAAGAATTTACTGCAGTTAATGATGTCACAAATACTATGGACTATGGAGGCACTGAAAGAAAACTAGGGAATTATACATTGCTCACAGGGGAATATCTTCCAATAAATACACTAAGGGATTAAGGGCTTATATTAGAGGTGCATTACTGCATTTTACAAGGTGTATATACTTTATTCACATAAACACAAGATACTGGCATACATTATTAAAGGCTCGCCTTTTCATTTTACATTTTTACTAGATGTATGAATTTGAGCATGATATTTGGTTTTACAGGGCGCACAACAACCACCAATGTGATATTAACTCTTATTTCTCTTTTCTGCACTGCATTGCCTTCTCTTCACTCATCACGCATGATGTAAAGGATCCAAGAAAAGCTCAAAAGAATTAAAGTTGGCAGATGCATGCAGTGGTCGACAATGGTTTTTCACCAAGAAATCAATTGAACTGCACGCACAGCTAGCATGCTCGTATTAAAGGACAGACCCAGTGCTAGAAGCTCCCACACCAGGTGGGGTCTGGGGAAGAATTATATTAGAAGTACATTAATCTTAATGCAAAGCTCTTATGTGAGGGTGAGTGGGGGCTTTTTACTACTCTTGATGCATCTTAATCTCCATGACAAGAGCAAAACACCTTTTAGGCCTATAATATTAAATGGAGAGGGTATATGTTAATTTTATATTAAGTTTTACCTATGAAGGATATACAGTGTTCATATGGATTCAGCTTGGCATTAGTAAGTGATAACTAATATGTACTGGTTTCACAACAGTAAGGACAGGGCTGGCACAGTGGTGAATTACTCCCCACTTGTGCCAAGAGGTCCTGGGTTCGTGGCCTCTCTGCATTGCAATGTGCAGGGCTAAGGCGTGGCTAGCATAATCCTTCCCCAGACCCTACCTGGTGTGGGAGCTTCTAGCACTGGGTCTGTCTTTATGTGACTGCTTGCAATAAGGAAAAACAAATATGTAAAAACAGCATCCCAAAGACAGACAAAAAATAACCTGCAGAAAGCTAGACCATAAGTCGCAGCTCTCAGTAATGTATGTTGGCGTGAAACATCGAATTCATATCCAGCAGCATCAATACATGCTTCAATCGCCTCGGGCAAGGAAGATGATATTAGCTGATAGTTATCATAGGCCTGCGAGTATAGATCTTCGTTAATGTCCCATCTTTGGTTTTCAAGGGAAAGGGGACCTATTTATGAGATGACGTAAGAACAATTTCCAAAATGGTTGACAATATTTTTATAATATTTAGATATCAAACAGCACAGATATAATTCACAAGTCGCACATGTTGAATGCCATAAAGTGCACTCCAATAAAATTGACGACTATGTTGACTCTCAGTAAATGCCAATAAAGTGTGAAATAAACAGGGACCAATATATGATACCTTACCATGTATGTGTAAGATTGCACAGGAACAATGACAGGTAGGATGGTCAAATATAAATTGTTTATGTTCGTTAGGACTCCCTATATTAAAATTACTTGTAGCTACAGCTCCCAACACATAGAACAAGGACGAAATTGAAGTCTTAGTTTTGGTGTGATTTTCCCCTGTTAATTGAATAGCCATCACTCTAGCAGCACCATCACCAATAACTCAATAAGAAAGTACTAGGAGTATCTGATGGAAAGTGTTCCCTCAAAGAAAAAACAAATGACAAGTATTCCAACTAAACCAACTAATTAAAGCAACATCTGCATTGGAATGAGGTAGTATTGAGGTAGGCACCACAACCAAAAGATGCATATCCTTCAGTTCCCTTTGTTACCCACGAATAATTTTTGTGGCAGAACTCAATATTTGAGGGGTGCACTGAGTAAACCCCCCATGGACCATGCACCTCCTATGGTTTAACTTGAGGGGCTGCGGGGGAGGCGGAACCCAGAAAAAGATTGTCTGGAGCTGGGGTTGGAGAGCAAATGGTAATGTGAGGGTGAATAGTCACCCTCCTTGCTGACAGAGCTTGTCCCCTTCCGTCGCAAGAGGCCCTGATACTCTGCTGGACTTCCTTGTTTCAATAACAAGATGACATGGTCTGGACTTATCTAATACTGCTATGCAATCAGGATAGCATGAGGACCCATTATTTCATTAACCAAATTCAGCTTGGACCAATCAGGAAAACAATGCCGACACAAACCTGGCAACATTATCGACACGACATCACTCCGCAACCAAGAGTATTCGAATGCTGGTACTATCTCTTTCCAAGACCAATGCTAATTTCTCCCAAAAGAGTCCACAACTTATCACCATGTTAGTTACATAGGTAATATTTCACAACTTGTGGACATATATTCCAGAACTCAGCATTGGAACACAATCTAGCCAACCTAATTTGTGCGTATATGGGCCAGCGGCAGCAGCACAATGACATAGCAGAAAATGTACGGGAATTACAGCAAATACATACAGTTCATGCAGCAGCAGGAGCCATACATGCATGTTTTTTCTCAAGAATCTAGATTGGCCAGGGCATGGTCACACATGTTCATCGAAGAATCCAGGTTTGCATGTATGTGTTCCAGCAATTTTAATAGGTGCCATTCTCTGTTAATCAAGCTTTGATCGTTGATGGACTCAGAATTAGATTTTGGTCACAACATGAAAGGTGTAGGAAATTTTCGGTAAATGTCCAATTGGTATTGTTTGCTGTTTTTGGACAGGTGGATTAGAAGATATGAAAATAACAGCGAGAAAGCAGAGGATATGCAAGGTTTATTTGAGACAGGAAGTTAGATTTCAAGGGATTTGTCGTAAAGTGTTATTAGTTCTTGTGTTTCTTTTGGTACCATTTCTTAATTGTGGTTCGCTCTACAGGTTTTGACTTCTGGTACTGAAGGTAAACCTTTCAGTTGTCGTCAGGTTTGGCGCAAGTGTATCATGATCCCCATCTTCGTATGGCTGCCCATTGTTGGTGATTTTGGAGTTAATGGTTCTAATTCAGTGGTATTGTGCATATCTTTTCTTTCCTCTATATACTTATAATGATTCGAGTTGGAGGTCGTCCGTTCGCCCTTTACAATCTTCCACTCGTCAGCCCTGGCAAGTGGGATCACACAAATCTGCATGCACAACAGCAGCAAGGGATCCCATCCCAAGTTATCTCGCCTCCTGTGTCTCCAATGCTTCTTCTCATGTACAATCTCTGCTAACCTGGGTTAAAATTTTAATTCCTTGTTACCATGCTTCAAGTCTTGCAGTGCAGCTCGAGACCACCGTGCTCGCTTGCCGTCTCTGGAATCTCATGAAGACCGCATGAACGCACCCGCTGGATGGCACCCCTGGAGACCGCATGAGGGACATCCCCAGCTGGAATTGCTCTTTCTCCCATTTCCTGGTGAAGCAAAAGCTAACCCGTCACCCGCCCGGTCACTGACGTCTGTGCCATTTTTCCTTGCCCCGGGACCCTGCAGGGACCACTGAACTGCCCTGGCAGGCTGCACAGATAGCAGTATCCAGTGCCAACAGACAACAGCCCCAGATAGCAGTATCCAGTGCCAACAGACAACAGCCCCAGCAGTCGAGAAGAAACAACATCTAGGGACCAGCAAACAGCAAGACGCAGAAGAGAAGGTCAGAGGAGAAGAGCGAACAGCGGCACTGTTGCGTTGCAGCGTGAGATGCAAAGTGCTGGTAGCAGATGTTTACGGGTGGCATCTGTTTATGTAAGGGAGAGTGGGAGACGACGTGGACTCACCTATGTAAACTAAGGGTAAATGGACCAGCATAAAAGAGTGAATAGGTCAGTTCCTTTTGCACAGGTAGGCTACCTTAGTGGTTGTTTGGATACAGGGAATTAGATGTGGTATTTTAGAAAACGAGTTTTTAGAGGATTTTTAGGAAAACCGGTTTTGGTTAGTTATTCTGTTAAACTAAGTACATATACAATACTTTGTTTGGATGAGAAAAATAGTAAAGCATGGATACTCAGCTCCATCACACAGCGACTTAGTCAAAATTCCAATACGTTCCTTCAGTCGATCTATTGAGCTGCTGGCGCTTAGCGCCTGTCAGCCTCGTTGCGGCCGCTTCCCCAAATACGGCGACAGAGACAAGGGCGCCGTCGGTGGCGTCGTTGAGGACAAAACGAACCAGGCTGCCGGCGGCCGGCCATGCAGCAGTGTCCTCTGTGCGCCGCTGGGATGACCAGGGAGGGAGCAGTGCTTACGATGTGATGCCATTCACCGCTCATGTTCATTGGGGAGATCAGGTTGTAGCAACCGTCAGTAGGACGAACACATCGGCTATGGCACTCTGTGCTCCGCTGCAGCTCCCACCTCGCCAAGTCGCCATGCCACACGGCAGGCAACAGGCACATCCGAGCCCCGAACAGCATGCTCGCCGATGCTTGTAGAGGACGTCGCGAAGCATGCGATTCGTCGCCGTGTCACACGACGACAGCCACGTCCGGGCCAGAGCGGCACTGACTGCCAGCGTCGCCTCGCATGTGCCTGCAGAGGAAGTGGCGGCGCTCTAATGCGTCACCGTGCGACACGACGACGACCACGTCCGGGCCCGAGCGGCCAGCTCACCCACTCGGCGGTGACTCGCTCATGCCCGAAGAGGATGTCGTGGGGCGCTCGTGATGCGCCCAACGCGTCTCTGTAGCGTAGCATCTGGCCAGGTCAGATTGCGGCCGTCGGCGGCGGCAGAAGGAAGAGCACGTCGGCCATGGCACCATGCGCTCCGTACGTGGCCGCCGTATTCATAAAACTCGTTTGTATAAAAACACCGTTTTTATATAAGCCGGGTTTTTGAGGTTTTGTAGAACTCAGATTTCTTTATCCATGATTTGGTTAGGTGATCCAAACAAGATTTTTGGTTGTTACAACCGAAATTGCATTTAACTAGAACTAGTTCTCTATAATCTTGCTATCCAAACAACCCCTTAGCTTAAGTAGGTTCTCTTCTCACTAATTTTTTCCTAAAAGAACACAAAAAATCAAGTTCGTCTCTTTCCAGAGAACAAAACATAGGTTTCTCTCAAGGAAAAAAACAGAAGGATTATCATGGAAAATGGGGAACAGGGATGGAAACTGAAGAATATTCATGCACCTGTCTCACTCAATGTGGATTACTTCTTTCTCATTAGTCTTCCTGCAGAAACACTAATTATCCCATTCACATCATACGCTATGTGATAACAGGGAACGGAGACCCATTGTCACCTTTCGTAGGGCCGACGATATCATCCTCGTGCTCGCTCGGAATTGCGTAACATCGATGTCATCCTTGTCCTAATTCCCTTTGCACCGATTAATAAATGAAAGTATTAAAGTAAATAAATTCAACTACAGTTTGATTAAACTAGTTTCCACCTTGATTTTTTGATTATGTAGCGTAGCACGGGCATCTACTAGTAGTTCCACGTTTTTTGAGTATTCGAAACTTCTATACAAAGCCATCTCAGTGAGTAACTCAAACATAACTAATTTCCTAATGACCTAATTTCAGTGAGTAAGTTACTTTGTGAGTTGTGACTAGTCCAGATTTCATGGTGAAGAAATAGTGTGAACGATCCGAATGCTCATCCCCGGATTCCTGCGGCGCTCGCCAAGGCTGCCTCTGCAGCGGATCCCAGGCCGACAGCCCCGCCCCAACGGACGGACGCGCACGGTGCAGGGCCTTCTGGCCCCCTGCCCGCTCCTGACGCTGGGCCCGCCATGCCCCTGGCTCCCACGTCGCCTGGTGGCCTGCTGGGCGCTGACGCTGGCCTCGAGCCGCCCGCCTCCAATCGTTGCGCGTCTAGGGATCCGGACGACCTGTCCTCCTGCAGCGAGGTCCCCGACTCGCAACCAGATGCGTGCCCCACCGCTCCCGAGGCTGATCCGCTGTCGGGACAAAGCGGGGCTATGCCTGCGTCAGCGGCTGGCGTCTCCGCCTGCCCGGCTGACCGGTCCACGCAGGGCGAAGTGCAGCAAATCCAATCCGCTGCGACCGCGCCTTCCCCCGCCCTCGGGTGCCTTCTGGACGCTCCTGTCGCTGCTGGGCCGGATCACCTGCCCAAGCCCAGGTGCGGATTCTACCAAGGCCCGTGAGCCCGGGCGTCCAGGGGCCTCCCTCTCTTGGCCCAGCTACTGGCAGCCCGCCTATTGATGGCGTGCCTGATTCAAGCATGGCGACCCCCCCGCCCATCGCGCGCAGTGCGACCCGTTTTGCATCGCCCCCGATCACGCTCCGACGCTGCCGCCCAAGCTCAACCACGGTTGGCTCCTGGACTCTTGGTGACTTCCTCGCCGCTGCCGCTAGGCAGCTCAACTCGGTCCTCCCCACCCTAGGCCGCAAGCAGCGCCGACGGCCACTCAACTTCGCGCCAGCTCGACGTGGGCGCTCCGCCTCCACGGCCAAGGTCAAGAGCGCCGCGCCGCCCACTGCCGAACGCCGCGCGCAGGTTCAAATGCTGCGTACCTTGGGCATCATCGGAATCGACCAGGCGATCACCCCAGATGCGATGCGCGCTTATGATGCCGTGTTCGCCGCTCCGATCCCCAACTTTGTCCTCGCGGCCATTGCGGCGGTCGTCGGACGGGAGCTCCCTGCCGACCCTTCCTCAGCACCTTTCACCACGGTGATCGCGGGCAGCCCGATCGAGGCTTAAAACGCGCGCCGGCTCCCTCCACGTCGACCATCTCTTCATGGATCACGGCCCAAAGATCATCATTTGGAACGTGCGCGGTTTAAATGCTCGTGCTCGGCGTTCCACTGTCCGTTCGCTGATTGTATCCACTGACGCATCTATCGTCTGCCTCCAAGAAACTAAGATGGAGTTCATCTACTTGTTTACTGTCCTCGAGACTTTGGGCTCGGACTTTGACGACTACACCTACCTGCCTGCGACTGGTACTCGCGGCGGCATCTTGCTGGCTTGGAAGCGACGCGCGGTGACCTTCACCAATCCCGAGTTCACCACGAACACGCTGTCCGCCCAAGTTTCTTGCCCCTCCGGCGCGCCCATCCCTTGGTGGCTCACCATCGTCTACGGTCCGCAGAGTGACCACGACAAGATCGCGTTCCTACAGGAAATTCACGACGTCCGCGCCGCCTGTGATGGCCCGTGGATGCTGTGCGGGGATTTCAACCTTATCTATCGCGACGAGGACAAGAACAATGGGAACCTCAACCGACGCATGATGGGGCGCTTCCGCCGTGTCATCAACGACCTTGCTCTTAAAGAGGTCTACCTCAATGGTCGACGATACACCTGGTCGAACGAGCAGACCCCCCTCCCGACCCTGGTCCACCTCGATCGCGTCCTTTGCACCGCCGAATGGGAAGAGCTACACGGCGAGTGTCACCTCCGCTGCTTGGCCTCGGTGGTCTCTGACCACAGCCCCCTCTACCTCGACTGCTCACCCCTCCCCCCCTCCCTCCCGCGCAACGGCGCTTCCGCTTCGAGGACTATTGGACCCGCATCGCCGGCTTCCACGAGGTGGTTGTGGCCGCCCCGAACTCGGTTGATGTCAACCCCTTCCGCCGCATCATGCAGCGCATGCAGACCACGGCGCGCAGGCTCACGAGCTGGAGCGCGCGCACCGTGGGCAACATCCGGGACCAGTTGGCGATCTCCCACGAGCTCCTGCTACGATTTGACTCTGCCCGGGAGCTCCGACAGCTGACGCCCCACGAGGACTGGCTCCGCAGGCAGGTGAAGCTCTCCTACCTCGGCCTCGCTTTGCTCGAGCGCACCCTGGCTCGGCAGCGCGCGCGTATCGCGACCCTCAAGGACGGAGATGCGAACACGTCCTTTTTCCATCGCCAATGCACCTACCGCAAGCAAAAGAACAGGATCCACACCCTGACAGTCGACGGCGTCGTGCTGACTAATCCTGACGCCATGGCCGCGGCGACCTTCGCGCACTTTGACGCCCTTATTGGCACGGACCGTCCCCGCGACTGCGCCCTCGACCTTCAGCACCTCATCGAGCCTGCCAATCTTGATGACCTCGATGCCCCCTTCACTGAAGATGAAATTTGGCACGCGGTGAAGCGCTTGCCTGCGCGCAAAGCGCCGAGCCCGGACGGCTTTACCGCGGAGTTCCTGCGCTCCTGCTGGTCCGTCGTCAAGCACGACCTCGTCTGCGTCTTCCAGCAGCACCATGCACTCCGAGGACGCGGGTTTAGCCGCCTAAACCAGGCGCTGCTCACGTTGATTCCCAAGCGCACCGACGCGGCCAGCCTGGGCGACTACAGGCTGATCAGCCTAATCCACCTCGTGGCCAAGATCTTCGCGAAGGTGTTGTCTCTTCGCTTGGCGCCCAAACTAAACGACCTGGTCAGCCCCATCCAGAATGCTTTCATCCCCGGTCGCAACCTCCACAACAACTTCATGCTGGTCCGGCAATCAGCACGGCTGCTTCACCAACTGGGCGCCCCGCGCATCCTCCTGAAGCTTGATCTGGCACGGGCCTTCGACTCCATGTCCTGGCCGTTCCTCTTCGAGACCCTGCGCCGCTATGGGTTTAGCGATCGCTTCCTTGGCTGGACCGCTATTCTCCTGACCTCCGCGAGCACCAGAGTCCTCCTGAATGGAACTCCAGGCCCGGCGATCCGGCACCGTTGTGGGCTGCGCCAAGGAGACCCGGTCTCGCCACAGCTTTTTGTGCTTGCCGTCGACGCGCTGGGACGCCTCTTTCACCGGGCTGCCGCGCTCAACGTCCTGCAACGGCTTCACCCTCGCCGCGCGATCCCGATCATCTCTTTGTACGCGGATGACATCATCCTATTTTGCCACCCCTCGGCCGGCGACACGCTGGCTGTACGAGAGATCCTGCAGCTTTTTGGCCGTGCGTCAGGCCTGCAGGTCAACTTCCAGAAGAGCACCGCCACGGCGATCCGCTGCGAGGAAGATGAGATCGATCTGGCCACTGAGGCCCTGGGCTGCCCGCGCGCCGAGTTCCCCATCACCTACCTGGGAATCCCCCTCACCCTCCGACACCCAACCGCCACTCAACTCCAACCCCTCGTCGACAAGACTGCCGGGAAGCTGCCCACCTAGAAAGCCCACCTCATGAACAAAGCTGGACGCCTCGCCTACGTCAAGGCCGTGATTAGCGCGATCCCCATACACCAGCTCCTGGTGCTCGCATCCCCAAAGAAGATCATCAAGCTTCTCGAGAAGATCCAACGAGGATTCCTTTGGGCCGGCCGCGCTGAAGCAAACAGCGGCAACTGCCATGTTAATTGGCAACGGGTCTGCCGCCCCACTCACCTTGGTGGCCTCGGCATCCACGATCTCGCGCGCACGGGCTTGGCCTTGCGCACTAGATGGCTCTGGTTCGCCCGCACCGATGACAACCGGGCTTGGGCTGGCCTAGACCTGCAATTCACTAGCGAGGAACGCGCCTTCTTCTTTGCATCCACCACCATGATCATTGGCAATGGCCAGCACGCGAGGTTCTGGGAAGACCGGTGGCTCAATGGACGCTCCATCTCTGAGAGCGCGCCCCAACTGTACGCCGCCATCCCCAAGCATCGCCGCAAAAGCAGAACAGTGGCCGATGCCCTCCAGGCGCATGCTTGGGCCTCTGACATCCAGGGCGTCATTGGCATTCAGGAGATTGGCCAGTACTTGCTAACTTGGCGAGCAGTTGAGTCCATCACCCTCTCCACTGAGCCAGACCGCCTGCAATGGGCGTGGAACGCATCTGGAACATACACAGCGCAGTCCGCCTACCTCACCACTTTCCAAGGCTCGACCTACTGCCCCGCATGGAAGCTCACATGGAAAAGCTAGGCCCCCCCGCGCGTGAAGTTCTTTCACTGGCTCGTTAACCTGGATCGTTGCTGGACGGCCGACCGCCTCGCTCGCCGTGGGCTGCCACACCCTGCCCGCTGCCCGCTCTGCGACCAAGCGCCAGAGTCGATCCACCACCTGTTCCTAGCATGCCCCTTCTCCAAGTTGGTGTGGCATGAAATCCTCTCATGGTTGCGCCTTACCTGCAACGCGCCGGAAGGCGAGGACTCCCTGACAGACTGGTGGTGCTCGGCACGACAGGCCACGCCCAAGCCGATGCAAAAAGGCCTCTCCACCGCGACGCTGCTGATCCCCTGGATGACCTGGAAGCACCGCAACGAATGCGTCTTCGATGCAGCAACCCCATCGGCAAATACCCTAATCGCGAAGATCAAGGAAGAAGTTGCTCTCTGGGCAACCGCGGGCGCACGAGGACTGCGTGTCCTCCTCCCCCCTTTGTGGGATGTACCCTGATTTTTGGCATGTAACCCTGCCTCCTAGGAGGTTGTAACAAACTCTCTTCCTTTTCAATACAAAGAAACGCAAAAGTCTTTTGCGTTTTCTCTTTTCTCAAAAAAAAAACGCTTCTATTTGATAAGGCTCTATTTGCAAGAGTTGACTGTGAGTTTATTGTCACATTGTTTATTGTTTGTATGGCTCAAAACTGTACTTGCTGAGTATTTTAGATTTTATTCACTCTTATGTTTTATTTGGCTTTCAGGTAACAGATGATAGCGGCATGCCGGCATGCATGGGACTGGGAGGAGCACCTTGACATGCTTGGACACACACTACCATCACATATATGCAGACTTAATACAAATCAAGTTGCTTAATTCTGCCCACTATTTATTAGATGCTTATTCTGTAGTGTAGAGACTTGTCATATGTTAATTACCTCCATAGTTGGTTCATATGGAGTCATGTTGAACGTTATACCCGTGTGGACGGATTACTCTTATAGTTTTATTTGCTTGTTGTCCTGTGTGGATGGATATATTCTTATTTGCTTGTTGTCTATGTCTTTATTAAAAGAAAAGGAGAATTCTGCCAAAATTTCTAACTATACCTAGACTAGACTTATTGGCATTTACCTTAGCATGGTAGCATTTGTTAAAGTCCATGACAGTGTTGTGACATGAATCCAGTCTACCGACAAGTCGGAAAGGAGGAGAGTCCAGGAAGAGTAAAACACTAGGGGTACAATTTATGGGAACTAGGAGAGTTCGGGTCAGATTTAGTTAAGTGATTGGGCCTTTGGGAATTACTTGGAGTCCTAGTTGCAATTGGACTCCAATCATGTTAAGTCCAGTCTAGTTTACCCCATTGAAGGATTCCAGTATCTTAGTACAGCCAAGCAAGAGGAAATAATTATCTCCTCTATTTTCTATCTCTTGGGTAATTATCTCGGTGTGAATCAAGGTGCACATCAACTCAAGTGACTATATACTACACGTAAACATTAAGCTAGCAACAAGTGGATGGCGGTAGTAAAAGACAGACGTGCTATACCATTATAGTCGCACATTATCTACATAAGAAAAGGAATTAAACATTACCTTGGCACTTTGTTTGTCGTAGTGATCTCTAGCATCATACAGTAATGCCGCTGGAGACATGCTTCCAATGCCAAAAATTAATGTAGTAGAATCTGGAACTCGGTGTAGAAATTCCATACTTGAATTTGAGAGGATTCTTACACCATCACACTCTGGAATGAGCATTACTGGTTCATCATAATTGTACTGCACTGGATCTCCATTGGGTCCAACCATCAAAAGCACTTCAGACCAGTAAAGGAGCACACTGTCCAACCCACACCAAGCAATTTGATCCGGTGGTAATGCAGACTACAAGATTACAAAAATACTAGTGAATAATTGTGCAAAAGATAACTCCTGCCAATTCATGCCTAGATAATGATCGAATGCACCAATGTTACCACATAACTGGATATACAGATTACAGACAAACAGTGCAGCACATCCAATACTTACATCACACTCGTACTCGAATATGATCCTGGAGAAATCCGTGGGGATTACGAGCAAGCGCCCATCATGTGCAAACGCTGCAAGCAGCTTTCCGTTTGGTGACACCGCCATTTTCTGCACGGGTCCAATCTCCAGGGCCTCTCCGAGCACCTGCACGCCATCCTCGTCAACTGCCACTACCCGATCGCCAACTGCAAGCAGAACCTCTGGGCTCCCGGACATGACGAACTGTGGCTCCACCACGGCCATACACAGCACCTGCTCGTCCTCGGCAACGCCCGGGTCGGCGAGCTCCCGTGGGTGCGGGTCGTCGACCTCGATGTCGGTGGTGACCACGACGCGGTTGTCCTCGGTGAGGATAGCCACGCCGCCTCCCCAGAAAACAGCATCGGCGACGCCGCCTGAGGCAGGCGGCAGCAGGGGCACGGGGCTGGAGCTAGTAATGGGATTCAGATCGGGGAGGCGGAAACGGAGGAGGGAACCATCGGAGAGGAGGGCGAGGAGGTTGAGGGAGCTGGAGAAGGCGAGCGAGTGGAGGCGGGGGAGGTGGGGTGTCCAAGGGGAGGAGGCGAGTGGGTGGCCGGAAGAGGAGAAGAGGAGGAGGCGACGACGCGAGGGCTCGGAGTGGAGCTGCACGATCTTGGAGTCGTCGCGGACGGCGGCAATCGGGCCGCCGAAGGGAGCGGCGGCGACGATGTGGGTCGAGAGGTCGAGGCGGCCGACCCCGGAGCTGCCGCCGCCGGAGGAGGAGGCGGTGGTGGCCGGGGAGGACCAGGGGAGGGGAGAGTAGATGGTGATCCGTCGGTAGAAACGGTCCGAGAGGAGGTCCCACTCCGCCGCGACGGAGACGGAGGAGGACATCGCCCGCGGCGAGGTCGGAGCGCGGCCGGATCGCGCACGAGCCGGGGATGGAAGGGGGTTGGAGCTGAACTGTCCGGGGAACCGAGTTTAGGACGGATTGGCCGCTGACATATGAGGACAGGTCAGGCAACCTTGCTTGATCCTCTTCGTTGCCTCGGCTCGTTGTATTGTTTGTCTCTCTCATGGAGTCCTGAATAGTCCCTTTTCTCAAATTTATAACTGATTCACTCGCTCTTTACAATGCAGATAAAAGATATAACAATAACCTAGAACAAACTAACACCTCTATGATCCTAAAAAAAAACACCTCTATGAGACCCGATCCATAATTCCTGGGCTCCACGACAACGCCAAGAAGGTGACGGCGTGAAGCGTTGCCGTTGCCGTTGCCGAGTCCAAATAGACAAACATAGGTTTTCATCTGGAGCAATGGGTCATTTAGAAGAAATAATACTCAGAGACATAAAACAACTTCTTTTCCTTTATATTTTAAGAATACCCAAGCTTTATTAACAAATAATCAGAGTTTTATTAATATCCTGGGGCTCCAAAAGCCAAACATATTGGCCTAGTTATATACTCCCTTCGTTCTCAAATATAAGTTTTTCTAGAGATTCCAATAAGTGATTACATACGAAGCAAAATGAGTGGATCTACACTCTAAATTATGTCTACATACATCTGTATGTTGTAGTCCATTTGAAATGTCTAAAAAGACTTATATTTAGAAACAAAGGAAATAGTTCTAAGAAGTTTTTCACAATATGGACATCAACGTTTGCCCGTCGATGTTATGATGGAAGGAGACGTCTCCAGCATCATTCTTCGGACGTCTAATTTCCCTTATTAGCATAGTGTTTTGCCCCTGCGCACCATACGAGCATTGTTTGATGCTACTACGACAGTTCTGCATGGTGATCCTGCCACAAACATACAGCTTCTCGACAAAGCGACGAGTCCTACACATTGCGGGTGATGTATCCCTTCAATCACCAATGCACTCACACCCATAAAACCTTCCATCATCCACGTGAAAGATTGTCGCTACTGCACTTTTGTCTTCTAATTACCACTTATTCATTTTCATGTAGATAATCCCTGCTTTTTCCTCCATATGTGGCCCTAGCTATCGAACCCACGGGAAGAATGCTAATGCGAAAGGTGAGTCTTGCAAGCTTCTGTCGTCGTAAAGAGTTCCAGTCCCAGACCAAAAATTGCATAGTTTTAATGGAGAAGACAATTAAAGTAAAATAGGAAAGGGCTAATATCTTACCCGCAGGCACTGGCAGTGCCTTATCCTCTGCAAACCATCCTGCCCGCGAGCGACCACAATAGTCCATACAACGACTAGAGGGCGCACCAGTGGCCGGAGTCACAAACCTGCGACAACCCATATTGGTTGTTGCTCTCCACCAACGGGTGTCCTGACCACTAATGAGTCAAGTACCAATGGGACGATCAAACCATCAGAATGACACATGGGCACGAGCAGCACAGACACTCGGAGTACACCCCCTC
>LR738711.1:651963858-651975583 GCA_902687465.1 Secale cereale | reverse complement strand
CCCCCCCCCCCCCCCCCCGCGGTTCCCTCGCTCACATCAAGAATCGTGCTGGTGTGCTTTGGGCAAGAAGTAATGCCGCATCCCTTCCCCCAACCGTTCATTGTCTGTGGCGTCGAGAAGTACTCAGGCGACACAAAGCCACAGCACTGGCTAAACGACTACCTCACCGCGGTCGAGATAGCCAACAGAGACATAGGCAATGCCATATGGCACATACCTTTGTGCCTAATAGGACATGCACGCTCTTGGCTCAGTGGGCTCCCACATAACTCAACCAATAACTGGGTGGACTTCGAGCACGTTTTTTAACAACTTCAAAGGAACATACCACTGCCCAAGAAGCGGAGCCAACCTCCACAACATAATGCAGGAAGACAAGGAGTCGCTTCAGGACTACTTCGCACGATGGCCCAAGAAGAAAAACACATTGTCTAGCATCTCCGGTGGAACAGCCATCGAAGCATTCGTGAGTGGTGCACAAGACCCCCTGTTCAGACACAAGCTCGGGAAGAAACAGGGAGAGGGCAAGCTCACATCAATGGTTGTGCTCATGAAGGTGGCCAATGATTTGGCCACATGAGAAGAAATAGCCAAGGAAGGTCGTCGGCCTATGCCAGGCGCCAAGGTCATTGAGCCAGCCAGTGCCGACGCCCCCAAGAGTCAGAGCTCCAAGAACAAGGATGGACACAAGTGTAAGGAAGAACAAGAATCCGAGCTGGTTGCCGCGGCTAACGAGACCGTTGAAGGCAAAGCAAAAAGGCAGTGGTTAAACGGTAATCCCAGACGCAACCTCGTACATACGAAGAGATAATGAGCGGACCATGCCTATATCACAGTTATGGAAACCACGGGGCCCAACATTCCACAATAGATTGTGAACTCAATGAACAGCTCCTCCGCGAGAAAAAGCAGCCCAACCACGGCAGGCAATGAGGACGGCAACAACGCAACCCCGGGTACTGATACGTCTCCAACGTATCTATAATTTTTTATTGTTCCATGTTGTTACATTATCATTCTTGGATATTTTACACTCATTTTATACCATTTTTTGGGACTAACCTATTGACATAGTGCCCAGTGCCAGTTGATGTTTTATGTTTGTTTTTTACATCACAGAAAATCAATACCAAACGGAGTCCAAATGCAGCGAAACTTTTTGGAGATTTTTTTTGGACCAGAAGACACAACATGGGCCGAAGAAGTACCAGTGGGTGCCCTGAGGGGGCACAACCCACATGGGCACGCTTGGGCCCCCAAGCGTGCCTAGGTGGCGCCCAGGTGAGTTGTACCCACCTCGGTGGCCTCCCGCATCACCTCTTCACTCTACAAATACCCCAATATTCCAGAAACCCTAGGGGAGTTGACGAAATTTTATTCCAGGCGACGCAAGTTCCAGAACCATGAGGTCCAATCTAGAGCCCTTTTCAGCACTCCACTAGAGAGGAACACGATCACGGAGGGGTTCATCATCCTCATTGGTGCCTCTCCGATGATGTGTGGGTAGTTTACCACAGACCTACGGGTCCGTAGACAGTAGCTAGATGATTTCTTCTCTCTTTGTATCTCAATACAATGGTCTCTTGGAGATCTATTTGATATAATGACTTTGTGCGGTGTGTTTGTTGGGATCCGATGAATTGTGAGTTTAAGATTAGATTTGCCTTGATTTAATATCCATTCTTGATTATTATAGCCTCGTATTTCTTCTCCGATATTTGGGTTTTGTTTGGCCAACTTGATCTATTTATCTTGCAATGGGAAGAGGTGCTTGTTGGGAAACGTTGCATGGAAAACAAAACAAAAATCTACGCACACGCAATGATCTATCCATGGAGATGCATAGCAACAAGGGGAGAGTGTGTCTACATACTGATAACCCTCAACCGTAAGGGATCGAGATAGTCTTCGCGGGTAAGAATAACCCAATTTATAGATTCGACACACGGGGAGCCAAAGAGTATTTATAAGCTTTGACAGTTGAGTTGTCAATTCAACCGCACCTGAAATATACTTACTTGCAACAAAAGATAAGTGGTAACGGTGATATGATAGTGATGGTGGTGACAGTAAAAGTAAACAGCAAAGGTAAAAAACAAAAGTAACAACTAGTAACCAGCAGGATTTAAAACACTGTAGGCTAGGGAGATGGATGGTTGGGCGCTGCATGGATGAGATACATCATGAATCTAACTTGGGGCAAGGCACACAGAAAAGTAATGATCATCTAGGCAAGTATCAAACATTAGGCATGTATCCCACAGGTAGTTGTACGTGCTTGCAATAAGAACTTGCACAACATCTTTTGTCCTACCATCCCGCTACGAACGGGGCCAAAAGGAACTTATGGAGATTAAGGTGCTCCTATCAAAGAGCATCGGAACAAAGCAATAAACTCAATGGATACATGGAATCCTCAAATTATGGACCATCCCCTTTGGTGTCCCAAGCTGTCACTTTTGGGATCGCCGGTTCCGGACCGTAATAGGTGCAAACAACTCATAGATAGGATCAAGAACACAAATATATTCATGCAAACACATATGGTTCAGATCTGAAATCATGGCACTCGGGCCCTAAGTGACAAGCATTAAGAGCAACAAGTTGAAGCAAAGATGATAAACACCATAGTAGATGATAGGCAACATGCCCCCAACAATCTGATAAACTATTACATGATCTAACTCATCCAATCCCTACCATCCCCTTTGCCTACAGCAGGGAATTACTCACACATGGAAGGAGAAGTCATGGAGGGAGGATGGAGTGGTGATGATGATGACGATGGCGACGATCTCCCCTCTCCGGAGGCCAAATCAGCCTCCAGATTAGCCCTCCCGAAGAAGAACAGAGGGTGGCGGCGGCTCCGCGACGGAAACTGGGAAAACGACTTCTGTTATGGGGTTTTCTCGTCACGGGGATAAATACGGGTCAAAGTAGGGCACCAGAGGAGGTGGGAGCAGCCCAGGCGGCCTCCCGGCGCGGCCAGGGGTGGGGCCGCGCCACCAGGGCGCCTGGGCCCCCCTGGCTGCCCTCTGGTCCATCTTCTGGCACAAGGTTCCTTCGGGTGCGTGGATTTTCTGTGATTTTTCTTGGAATTTTCTGAGATACCTAAAAATCCGTTTTCCTGCACACAATAAAACCATACAGGCAGCTCTGCTGAAAACAACATCAGTTCGGGTTAGTTTAGTTCAAATCATGCAAGAATGAGGTCAAAACAATAGCAAAAGTGTTTGGAAAAGTAGATACGTTTGAGACGTATCAACTCCCCCAAGCTTAGCATATTGCTTGTCCTCGAGCAATTCAGTTCAACGAACTGGACGCGACAAAGAAAACTTTGACAAACTCTTTTGCTTCATTAGATGTATATAAGCATGTACTACGAAAAGAGTCTAGCAAGTATTGAAACAATGCTATGAGGACAATGCACGAAGCAATCCTTCTTTCAAGTGACCAATCACAAATAACCAAAAGTAAATAATATACTACTGAAAATCAAGACAAGATTACATTGCACATAGCTTGAACATACTAGAGTGGTATCTCGCTAGCCTCCATGAGTGAAGCAAAACATAAATGCAGAAACTCCTCTAGAGTTTTAAAGGAGACTAGAACTAAGAATTTCTGAATAAATAATATCACAAGCATGCAGAAGACAATGTAATACTTTGGGACAATGCACATTACACTCAGAATGACAATCATGCTGTCCTAGTTGATGCTTTGAAGAAAGAAGGTGGAGACTCTCGAACCGTGGAATTTGATGGCGAGGTTGAAAACCCATGGTTGGAAGCAAAGACTAAACATGTACCAGAGCTCTTGGTTTTGAAAATGGAGTAAAAATGATTTTGAGAGGTGCATATTTCGTCAACGAATGTTTAGTAGACAACCCAATTACTTCTCGAGCTGGACAAGTTTCGAGGAACGGCTCCCGCACGGGGACGATCACATCCCCTTAATCTCCTTTGTTTATCACTGCCAAAAGTTTTCTGATTTCTCATGAACAAAGCGTGAAGGAGGGTTTGTTTGTTGTATTATCTTTTATGAGCCAGGCGCACTCATGCCAGTTCCTTCTCGTATTAGGGGTTTGCAGTTTAGACATGCAATCCCGGGATAAAACTTGTCCAACTTAAAAAGATCATGAATTAACTACTACTTCCTCATGAGCTAAAACAGAGGCACAAAACAGGAGTAAATTTGAATAATTTCGAGATGGTACAAGAAAGTCTTCGTTAGGATGGCAGGTAAATACCACATAGGAAGGTATGATGGACTCATATGGAATAACTGGTTTGAAAGGATTTGGATGCACAAGCAGAATTCCGCTTAGTACGAGCGAAGGCTAGCAAGAGACTGGGAAGCGACCAACTAAAGAGCAATAAAGGTCATAATCATGCAGAGCGACAAAGCAACATTGAATCGGGCATGAAAGTGATATAACTATTCTGAAACTCAAAGATCATCAAGGCAAAGCAAACTTTTTAGTCTAAAACATGTGTAAACATGTGGCAAGTCAATCCAAGAATTCTCCAAAGGGAAATACCACCTTAGCATACCAAACTATGAACAGTGCAATGCATGTAAATCATTTCAATAACACATTATATACTCTAGCTATTTGAGACTAGCCACAAGGAAAGCATGAACCACTGTGAAAGCATTGTAAACATAGCACTATGTCGCTACAAGCTGGTCTCTAGATCATAAGTACATGCATATGTACAAAAGTAGAAACAAGAAGAGTTCATACCGGTTTTCCTTGTTGCTTCCCTTCAGTCGATCTTCGTCATTACTGTCTCGTCACTTGCACGATCGAACGTGGAAAATATAATTAAATGCCATCACGGACTCGAGCTGAACTCTGAAAACAAAGCAAACTAAAGAGAGAAAGGAAATCTTTTTGGATTATTTCAAAGGTTGAACGAAAGCAAAAGAAAGAGAAAATCTTTTTGTTGTTTTTGCAAAGAAAGAAACAATAAAGAACGGACAAAAACTTCGAAAAGATCAAAGCAAACAAAAATAAGACGGATAATACAATGGAAAAGTGAGAAGGGCACGTACTCCCCCAAGCTTAGGCTTTTGGCCTAAGTTGGTAATAGCTACTGCCCCCAGGAGCCTCCTGCTCCGGGGGAATGCTGGTGAGTCCAAGGATCATATAAGGATTCCGGCGCGTACACCGAACTCCTAGGATCCTCCCACGAAGAAGGGTCCGTACTCCAAGCAGAGGAAGAACCTTCACCAAACTGGGTGACGGTCTCCCCCTGAAAAGGTGGTAACTCACCGTGCTCCTCCTCGTCGGGCACAACCCCCTCCATGGGGTTATGGAACTGATGCTGGACCATGAACTCATCGAACTGGATAACATCAAAGGACCATCCGTTCCTGCGAGAAAAATCAAACAAAAGAGGTGCAGGTAGACGGATCTTGCGTTCCGCGGTAGTTCCGAAACGCAAGATATAAACAAGGTTACCAATTTCAGAAGTCATGGTAACAAACTTATGCCTTTTCATAGCAGCAAGATCAAAACTTAAATAAGTAAAATGCTTATCATCAGGGTGTGGGGTGCCTTTAAGATATTCTAAGATAAGTGTGGCATAAACGCCACCAAATAAATCTCCCCTGTTACCGTTCATAGCAAGGCGTCGAGCAATTAAGGCACCTAAATTATAATCAAACCTCCCTGAGAGGGCGGTTGCCAGGATAGCAATATCTGGCGCATAAGTGTTGCTCGTGTTGTCACGAGCTAATACCCCTCTAGCAACATAATACGCAAAATACCTGAGGTGAGGGAATAAAATGCTGGAGATTTTTGACCGATGAATATCCCTCGTACCCATGCTGCAGAGAGAGTTGAAGATGGTTTTCAGCTCGGAGGGCTGAGAGGTCATCTTTGCCGTCCGCCCAACGTTTGGCACACCTATTATTTCACAAAACTTTTCCAAGGACATGGTCAAAAGATTATTGTAAATTTTAAACTCAATAGCACCAGTATCAGGGTTATATCTAAAACTGTTAATGAAACCGGAGGTGAGTTTTTGATACTGAGTAACACGGCACGTGACGAGCCGTGTCAGACCTGCATTAGCACAAAGATTATAAAACTCATCCTTAATTCCCGCAGCTTCAAGGAATTCATCACATGGGAACATCATAGCACGTGCTGGACTTGTGTCTTCCAACAACTCTAGGGGCACATGATCTTCATTGTAGCTCACCCTAGTAGTCGATGATGAGGCTGCGGCTCTAGTAACTCGATCGGAGTGCGCGGGCCTCTTCTTCTCAAGCCACCCTTTTGCCCTTCCTAACAAACTCATTTCTGAAATTTTTGACAAATTACAAAAACGAGGATTTAAACAAAGTGGTTAAGGCAACTACTCAACTCACTTACCTAAGGCATAAACTTGCATCAAAACTTGGAAAATAAATTTCTACACATGCATGCAAGCTCATCTACACAGCACCAAGAACTACTAAATACTCACAAATGAAGCCACCAATCAGAAATCTAATTGGAGGGGTGGAGGAGTTACATAGCAGGGAGTATTTGTTCAAAATCTCAGCTCGAATGATAGGCTGTAGAGAGAGATCGAAAATCGCCTCCAAGAACAGCAAGAACGCAAGAACAAGTGCAGAACTCGTGTTTTCGGAGAGAAAGAGAGAGAGAGGAAGAAGACTCACCTGGAGGTGGGTCCTGTGGGCCCCAGGCGCCCTATGGGCGCGGCCAGGGGGCAGGCCGCGCCAGCTGGCCGCCTGGGCCACTGGTAGCCCCCCCTGGTCAGCCCCAGGTGCCTCTGGGTCACTCCCGGCATGGAATTTTTTTTTCTGGAATTTTTCTGAAAACTTCACTGTTGAAATTTTTTCGAAGTTCAAAAAGCTGCAAGACTTTCTGAAAACTTAAAGCAGTGATTAGTATTGTGAAGCTTCAAAAACATAAACACTTGGTACAGCAAGGAGAACAAAAGCTAAAACAAATGAAAACATAACAAGCTCAACTTTTTACCTATATAAAACATGTTTACTAGTAAGGTCGATCAAGTCTTACCAACAAACAGTCGATATATAGAGCAAAAAGTCTCACCTCTTACGAAGTGATCATTGCACTTTTACTTTAATGGACATTGTCCCTACCATAATGGTTTTGTATTCGTGGTGCACTTGTAGTGGACAGTCCCATTCTCCAATCTTCACGGTCTCGATATTTTCTATAGAGTTGAGGCCATGCCTCTTGTCGGTCTTCTTTGGAAAATACACCGTGTGTTCTTTATCATTCACATTGAAGGTAACCTTTCCTTTATTGCAATCAATAATAGCACCTGCGGTGTTAAGAAAAGGTCTACCAAGAATAATGGACATGCTCCCATCCTCGGGCATGTCAAGCACAACAAAATCAGTAAGGATCAAACAATTAGCAACTTCTACGGGAACATCCTCATAAATACCTATCGGGACGGCGGTTGACTTGTCAGCCATCTGAAGAGAGATATCTGTAGGAATTAGTTTATCTAAACAAAGCCTCTTGTAAAGAGAGAGAGGCATAACACTCACTCCTGCTCCAAGATCACATAAAGCAGTTTTGACATAATTATTCTTTATGGAGCAAGGAATGGTGGGTATACCTGGATCACCAAGCTTCTCAGGAATGTTGCCACTGAAAGAGTAGTTAGCAAGCATAGTAGATATTGCTTCATTAGGAATTTTTCTTTTATTAGTGACAATATCTTTCATATATTTTGAATAGGGAGGTAACTTAATAGCATCAGACAAAGGGATTTGAAGAAAAAGAGGTTTCATCCACTCACAAAACTTATTGTAATGCTCTTCTTCTTTAGATTTGAGAGACTTACCTGGAAAGGGCATGGGTTTCTGTATCCATGGTTCTCTTTCCTTCCCATGTCTTCTTGCGACGAAGTCTTCTCTAGTGTACTTCTTGCGTTTGTCAGGTGCTTCTTCTTCTCGAACTTCAGGTGGATCATCATTATCCTTACCTTCAGGTTCGGCACCGTCTTCAGTCTCAACATCGGAGATAGATACACTGTTGGGATCAATAGCTGGCTCTTCACTTGTAATAGGATCATTGGAATTGTCAGCCTCCTTATGTTTCTTCTTCTTCTTCTTCTTCTTTGGAGAGCCAACAATTTCTTCTTCCTGCATTTGAGAATCTTGCTCGATTCTCCTCGGATGCCCTTCTGGATAGAGAGGATCTTGAGTGCTAGTTCCTCCTCGGGTCTTAATCCCGAAAGCCTGCAAATCATCTTGTTTGGCATTGTTAGCGAGCAAATCTTTTTGCACATTAGAAATTTGTTCAAGCTGAGTTTGAACCATATGAAAATGCTTCACAAGACATTTAACATCATTAACTGTTCTACCTAGAACATCAAGCAAACTTTTGATAGCAAGGGAATTATCATGCAATTGACTTTGTATCCTCTCATTAAAATGATTTTGTCGCATAATAAAATTATCAAACTCATCTAAACATTGATCAGGAGGCTTACCATGAGGGATGTCACTTGTGTTGAAATCTAGAAGAGAGTGTACCTCTACCATAGGAGGGTGAGTGGTAGGCTCACACAACTTCTCAATAGGGGGTAGATTCTTCACGTCTTCAGTTTTAATACCTTTCTCTTTAATAGACTTCTTTGCTTCTCGCATATCTTCGGGGCTTAGAACAAACATGCCCCTCTTCTTTGGTGGTGGAGGTGGTTCAGGGACAGACCAATCTTCATGGTTTTTGGCAATCCTGCCCATCAAATCCTCTGCATCGTCCGGTGTTCTTTTCCTGAAAACACAACCAGCACAACTATCCAAATAGGACCTGGATTCATCAGTTAGATCAGCATAAAATATATCGATTAATTCATTCTTAGGGACTCCATGTCCTGGTCTAGCCCGGATTAGACTACAGTACCTCCCCCAAGCTTTAGGGAGGTGCTCATCCTGCAACTGTTTAAAGTTATAAATTCTTTGTAAAGCAGCATGTTGCATATGAGCAGGAAAGTACTTATCAACAAAAGAGTGAGCTAAGTCTTGAGGATTCTTAATGGAACCACATGGTAGTGCATCATACCATGTTTTAGCACCTTCCTTCAAAGAGAAAGGAAGAAGCTTAGTGACATAAAAGTTTCGTATCTTTTCATCCATGGTAAACAAGCCACCCAACTCAGTGAGTTTGGTCAGGTGTGCAATAGCATCATCATTTTCTCTGCCATAAAAGGGGTTAGCTTCAACCATAGGTATAAGTGAAAGATCAATAGAGAAATCATAATCAGGATCATTGATGCATATAGGAGATGTAGCAAATTCAGGATCAGGAACAGTCTTGTTCTTCAAGGAATGTTATTCAAGCAGCTTCTTAATAGCTTCAGGGTCAGAGCCGGAAAACTCTGTCAGTTCCCTGCATAAATCATCATCAAGCATAATGTAATCATCATCAAGGAGTCTCTCCTTGAGTTTACTCAAATCAGGATAATCATAAGTTCCACCAATGGGGTAGCGAGTAACAGGAATTTCAATTCCAGATTTTTTTTTGCAGCAGCGATCTGTTTCTCAAGAGCATAACCAAGTGAACTAATATCATCAGGAGTAATAGAAGCATCATCAGAAGTATCGGACATAGTAACAGATTCAGTAGAAGCATCATGTGGTGGTGGTGAGGCAAACTTACTCATAACAGAAGGTGAATCAAGTGTAGCACTAGTGTTCAGAACAGTACCTCTTCTTGTAGTGGATAGTAAAATCGGAACCTTGGGGTCTCCTTTCTTACCCATAGCGGATGAAGTGCAGCAGGTAGGATACTTCAAGTAGACTTGTAAATATTGCTATGCTCCCCGGCAACGGCGCCAGAAAACGGTACTTGATAACCCTCAACCGTAAGGGATCGAGATAGTCTTCGCGGGTAAGAATAACCCAATTTATAGATTCGACACACGGGGAGCCAAAGAGTATTTATAAGCTTTGACAGTTGAGTTGTCAATTCAACCGCACCTGAAATATACTTACTTGCAACAAAAGATAAGTGGTAACGATGATATGATAGTGATGGTGGTGACAGTAAAAGTAAACAACAAAGGTAAACAGCAAAAGTTACAACTAGTAACCAGCAGGATTTAAAACACTGTAGGCTAGGGAGATGGATGGTTGGGCGCTGCATGGATGAGATACATCATGAATCTAACTTGGGGCAAGGCACACAGAAAAGTAATGATCATCTAGGCAAGTATCAAACATTAGGCATGTATCCCACAGGTAGTTGTACGTGCTTGCAATAAGAACTTGCACAACATCTTTTGTCCTACCATCCCGCTACGAACGGGGCCAAAAGGAACTTATGGAGATTAAGGTGCTCCTGTCAAAGAGCACCGGAACAAAGCAATAAACTCAATGGATACATGGAATCCTCAAATTATGGACCATCCCCTTTGGTGTCCCAAGCTGTCACTTTTGGGATCGCCGGTTCCGGACCGTAATAGGTGCAAACAACTCATAGATAGGATCAAGAACACAAATATATTCATGCAAACACATATGGTTCAGATCTGAAATCATGGCACTCGGGCCCTAAGTGACAAGCATTAAGAGCAACAAGTTGAAGCAAAGATGATAAACACCATAGTAGATGATAGGCAACATGCCCCCAACAATCTGATAAACTATTACATGATCTAACTCATCCAATCCCTACCATCCCCTTTGCCTATAGCAGGGAATTACTCACACATGGAAGGAGAAGTCATGGAGGGAGGATGGAGTGGTGATGATGATGACGATGGCGACGATCTCCCCTCTCTGGAGGCCAAATCAGCCTCCAGATTAGCCCTCCCGAAGAAGAACAGAGGGTGGCGGCGGCTCCGCGACGGAAACTGGGAAAACAACTTCTGTTCTGGGGTTTTCTCGTCACGGGGATAAATACGGGTCAAAGTAGGGCACCAGAGGAGGTGGGAGCAGCCCAGGCGGCCTCCCGGCGCGGCCAGGGGTGGGGCCGCGCCACCAGGGCGCCTGGGCCCCCTGGCTGCCCTCTGGTCCATCTTCTGGCACAAGGTTCCTTCGGGTGCGTGGATTTTCTGTGATTTTTCTTGGAATTTTCTGAGATACCTAAAAATCCGTTTTCCTGCACACAATAAAACCATACTGGCAGCTCTGCTGAAAACAGCGTCAGTCCGGGTTAGTTTAGTTCAAATCATGCAAGAATGAGGTCAAAACAATAGCAAAAGTGTTTGGAAAAGTAGATACGTTTGAGACGTATCACATACCCTCGTAGACCATAAGCGGAAGCGTTTCACAACATGGTTGATGTAGTCGAACTTCTTCGTGCTTCAACCAATCAAGTAACGAACGCACGACACCTCCGCATTCTGCACACGTTCAGCTCGGTGACGTCCCTCGCCTTCTTGATCCAGCAAGACATCGAGGTAGTAGATGAGTTCCGTCAACACGACGGCGTGGTGACAGTGATCGTGATGTGATCTACGCAGGGCTTCGCCTAAGAACTATGAAAATATGGCCGAGGGAGTAAACGATGGACAGGGGCGCCGCACATGGCTAAGACAATGGTGTGTGTGTGCTTGTGAGGCGTCCCCTCCCCACATATATATAGGTGGGAGGGGAGGGGAGGAAGCTAGGGCGCGGCCTAGGGTTGGCAGCCGCCCCCTAGGGGCCTTGCCTTGCCCTGCGCCCCCATCCCTTCCATGTATGCATGAGGGGGGAGGAAAGAGGGGGGGGGGGGGGG
>LR738711.1:651824529-651963691 GCA_902687465.1 Secale cereale | reverse complement strand
GGGAGGAAGTGGGAATCATAATTCATACTTTACTTTCCCTTCTCCTTCTTAGGCTGACCCATATGGGGGGCGCACCAGTCCCTTGTGGCTGTTGTATTTCCCCTCTTGGCCCATATCATTTGCCGGGGGTACCCGAAACACCTTCCGGTGATCCGATAATTACCCGATACCCTCCGGAACACTTCCGGTGTCTGAATACCATCGTCATATATATCAATCTTTACCTCTCGGCCATTTCGAGACTCCTCGTCATGTCCGTGATCTCATCCGAGACTCCGAACAACATTCGGTCACCAAATCACATAACTCATATAACACTATATCGTCAATGAACATTAAGCGTGTGGACCCTACGGGTTCGAGAACTATGTAGACATGACTGAGACACCTCTCCGGTCAATAACCAATAGCAGATCCTGGATGCCCATATTGGCTCCTACATATTCTACAAAGATCTTTATCGGTCGAACCGTTATGACAACATACACAATTCTCTTTGTCCATCGATATGTTACTTGCCCGAGATTCGATCATCGATATCTCTATACCTAGTTCAAGAACAGGGTTACCATACCATTCTGGTGAGGTACGTGTTCTGTTTGACCTTCAAGGTTCAGTAGTAACTTGTTCTGAAGTTTCATGATCATTATCATTAGCTTCTTCTCTAGTTGGTGTAGGTATCACGGGAACAATTTTCAATGATGATCTACTTTCCAATTTGAGCGAAGGTACAATTACCTCATCAAGTTCTACTTTCCTCCCACTCACTTCTTTCGAGAGAAACTCCTTCTCTAGAAAGGACCCATTTTTAGCAACAAAAATATTGCCTTCAGATCTGTGGTAGAAGGTGTACCCAACAGTTTCTTTTGGGTAGCCTATGAAGACGCACTTCTCCGATTTGGGTTTGAGCTTATCAAGCTGAAGCTTTTCACATAAGCATCGCAACCCCAAACTTTAAGAAACGACAACTTTGGTTTCTTGCCAAACCGCTGTCGTCTCAACGGATTTAGATGGTGCCCTATTTAACGTGAATACAACTGTCTCTAATGCATAACCCCAAAACGACAAAGGCAAATTGGTAAGAGACATCATAGAACGCACCATATCCAATAGAGTAGGGTTACGATATTCAGACACACCATTAGGCTATGGTGTTCTAGGTGGCGTGAGTTGTGAAACTATTCCACATTGTTTTTAAATGAAGGCCAAACTCGTAACTCAAATATTTGCCTCTGCGATTAGATCGTAGAAACTATATTTTTTTGTTACGATGATTATCTACTTCACTCTGAAATCCTTGGAACTTTTCAAATGTTTCGGACTTGTGTTTCATCAAGTAGATATACCCATACCTACTCAAATCATCTGTGAAGGTGAGAAAATAACGATACCCGCCGCGTGCTTCAACACTCATCGGACCGCATACATCGGTATGTATTTTTTTACTATACCATCGGTATGCATTATTTCCAATAAGTCATTAGCTCACTCCATTGTTTCGGAGAACAGAGTTTTAGTCATCTTTCCCATGAGGCATGGTTCGCAAGTATCAAATGATTCATATCAAGTGATTCCAAAAGTCCATCAGCATGGAGTTTCTTCATGCGCTTTACACAAATATGACCTAAACGGCAGTGCCACAAATATGTTGCACTATCATTATCAACTTTGCATCTTTTGGCATCAATATTATGAATATGTGTATCACTACGATTGAGATTCAATAAACCATTTACATTGGGTGTACGAACATAGAAGGTTCTATTCATGTAAACAGGACAACAATTATTCTCTGACTTAAATGAATAACCGTATTGAAATAAACATGATCCAATCTTGTTCATGCTCAACGCAAACACCAAATACCATTTATTTAGGTTCAACACTAATCCCAAAAGTATAGGGATTGTGCGATGATGATCATATCAATCTTGGAACCACTTCCAACACACATCGTCACCTCGCCCTTAACTAGTCTCGGTTTATTCTGCAACTCCTGCTTTGAGTTACTAATCTTAGCAACTGAACCAGTATCAAATACCCAGGGGATACTATGAATACTAGTAAGGTACACATCAATAACATGTATATCAAATATGCCTTTATTCACTCTGCCATCCTTCTTATCCGCCAAGTATTTTGGGGCAGTTCCGCTTCTAATGACCATTCCCTTTGCAGTAGTAGCACTCAGTTTCAAGCTTAGGTCCAGCTTTGGGCTTCTTCACGGGAGTGACAACTTGTTTGCCAATCTTCTTGAAGTTCCCTTTCCTTCCTTTGCCTTTTTTCTTTAAACTAGTGGTCTTGTTAGCCATCAACACTTGATGCTCCTTCTTGATTTCTACCTCCGCTGATTTCAGCATCGTGAAGAGCTCAGGAATTGTCTTATCCATCCCTTATGTATTATAGTTCATCACGAAGCCTTGTAGCTTGGTGGAAGTGATTGAAGAACTCTGTCAATAACACTCTCAGGTGGAAGATCAATTCCCAGCTGAGTCAAGTGGTTATGATACCCAGACATTTTGAGTATGTGTTCACTGACAGAACTATTCTCCTCCATCTTGCAGCTATAGAACTTGTTGTAGACTTCATATATCTCAACCCGGGCATTAGCTTGAAAAATCATTTTCAGCTCGTGGAATATCTCATATGCTCCATGATGTTCAAAACGTCTTTGAAGTCCCGACTCTAAGCCGTAAAGCATGGCGCACAAACTATTAAGTAGTCATCATATTGAGCTTGCTAAACGTTCATAACGTTTGCATCTGCTCCTACAATAGGTATGTCACCTACCGGTGCATAAAGGACATAATTATTCTATGGAGAAATGAGGATAATCCTCAGATCACGACCCAGTCCACATCATTGCTACTAACATCTTTCAACTTAGTTTTCTCTAGGAACGTATCAAAAAAACAGGGGAGCTAAAATGCGAGCTATCGATCTACAACACAGATATGCAAATACTATCAGGACTAAGTTCATGATAAATTAAGTTCAATTAATCAAATTACTAATGAACTCCCACTTGAATCAACATCCCTCAAGTTATCTAAGTGATACATGATCCAAATCAACTAAACCATGTCCGATCATCACGTGAGATGGAGTAGTCATCAATAGTAAACATCTCTATGTTGATCATATCTACTATATGACTCATGTTCGACCTTTTGGTCTCTAGTGTTCTGAGGCCATGTCTGTACATGCTAGGCTTGTCAAGTTTAACCCAAGTATTCCGCGTGTGTAAAACTGTCTTACACCTGTTGTATGTGAATGTAGAGTCTATCACACCCGATCATCACGTGGTGTCTCGAAACGACGAACTATATCAACGGTGCATACTCAGGGAGAACACTATTATCTTGAAATTTAGTGAAGGGATCATCTTATAATGCTACGGTCAATCTAAGCAAAATAAGATGCATAAAGGATAAACATCACATGCAATCAAAATATGTGACATGATATGGCCATCATCATCTTGTGCTTTTGATCTCCATCTCCAAAGCATCATAATGATCTCCATCATCACTGGCTCGACACCTCGATCTCCATCGTAGCGTCGTGGTCGTCTCGCCAACTATTGCTTCTAGTAGACTATTGCTAACACATAGCGATAAAGTAAAGCAATTACATGGTGTTTGCATTTCCTATAATAAAGAGACAACCATAAGGCTCCTGTTGGTTGCCGATAATTTACAAAACATGGTCATCTCATACAATAACGTATAACTCATCACGTCTTGATCATATCATATCAGAACATGCCCTGCAAAAATAAGTTTGACGACGTCCTCTACTTTGTTGTTGCGAGTTTTACGTGGCTGCTACAGGCTTCTAGCAAGAACCATTCTTACCTACGACACAAAACCACAATGGTGATTTATCCAGTTTGATGTTTTAACCTTCAACAAGGATCGGCCGCAGTCAAATTCGATTCAACTAAAGTAGGAGAAACAGACACCCGCCAGCCACCTTTATGCGAAACAAGTTGCATGTCTCTCGGTGGAACCGATCTCATGTACGTGGACATGTAAGGTTGGTCCGGGCTGCTTCATCTTACAATACCGTCGAATCAAAATAAGATGTTGGTGGTAAGCAGTATGACCATCACTGCCAACAACCTTTTGTGTTCTACTTGTGCATATCATCTACGCATAGACCTGGCTCATGATGTCATTGTTGGGAAACATTGCATGAAAACAAAAAAAAATCTAAGCACACGCAATGATCTATCCATGGAGATGCATAGAAACGAGGGGGAGAGTATGTCTACGTACCCTCGTAGATCGTAAGCGGAACCGTTTCACAACGCGGTTGATGTAGTCGAACTTCTTCGTGCTTCAACCAATCAAGTACGAACGCACGACACCTTCGTATTCTGCACACGTTCAGCTCGGTGACGTCCCTCGCCTTCTTGATCCAGCAAGACGTCGAGATACTAGATGAGTTCCGTCAGTACGACGGCATGGTGACAGTGATGGTGATCGTCGAGAACTATGTAGATGATACGTCTCCAACGTATCTACTTTTCCAAACACTTTTGCCCTTGTTTTGGACTCTAACTTGCGTGATTTGAATGGAACTAACCCGGACTGACGCAGTTTTCAGCAGAATTGCCATGGTGTTATTTTTGTGCAGAAATAAAAGTTCTCAGAATGACCTGAAATTCAACGGGGAATTATTTTGGAATATATAAAAAATATCTACGGAAAGAACCAAGCCAGGGGGCCCACACCCTGTCCACGAGGGTGGGGGGCGCACCCCCTCCCCCTGGGCGCGCCCCTGCCTTGTGGGCCCCCCTGTTGCTCCACCAACGTATCCTCAGACTCCATATATACACTTTTGGGGAGAAAAAAATCAGAGAGGAAGAATTATCGCGTTTTACGATACGGAGCCGCCGCCAAGTCCTAATCTCTCTCGAGAGGGCTAATCTGGAGTCCGTTCGGGGCTCCGGAGAGGGGAGATTGGTGCCATCGTCATCATCAACCTTCCTCCATCACCAATTCCATGATGCTCCCCGCCGTGCGTGAGTAATCCCATTGTAGGCTTGCTGGACGGTGATGGGTTAGATGATATTTACCATGTAATCGAGTTAGTTTTGTTAGGGTTTGATCCCTAGTATCCACTATGTTCTAAGATTGATGTTGCAATGACTTTGCCATGCTTAATGCTTGTCACTAGGTCCCGAGTGCCATGATTTCAGATCTGAACCTATTATGTTTTCATGAATATATGTGTGTTCTTGATCCTATCTTGCAAGTCATTGGTCACCTACTATGTGTTATGATCCGGCACCCCCGAAGTAACAATAATCGGGACCACTCCCGGTGATGACCGTAGTTTGAGGAGTTCATGTATTCACTATGTGTTAATGCTTTGGTCTGGTACTCTATTAAAAGGAGGCCTTAATATCCCTTAGTTTCCACTAGGACCCCGCTGCCACGGGAGGGTAGGACAAAAGATGTCATGCAAGTTCTTTTCCATGAGCACATATGACTATATTTGGAATACATGCCTACATTACATTGATGAACTGGAGCTAGTTCTGTGTCACCCTAGGTTATAACTTTTACATGAGAAATCGCATCTGACATAATTCTCCATCATCGATCCAATGCCTACGAGCTTTTCACATATTGCTTGTTGCTTATTTACTTTTCCGCTGCTACTGTTACAAAAACTACAAAAACACTACCGTTACTTTTATTGTTGTTACCACTATTTCCATATTACCTTGCTACTAAATTACCTTGTTGCAGATACTAAGTTTCCAGGTGTGGTTGAATTGACAACTCAGCTGCAAATACTTAAGAGTATTCTTTGGCTCCCCTTGTGTCGAATCAATAAATTTGGATTGAATACTTTACCCTCGAAAACTGTTGCCATCCCCTACACTTGTGGGTTATCAAGACTATTTTCTGGCGCCATTGCCGGGGAGCATAGCTATATTCTTTAAGTCACTTGGGATTTATATCTTGTTATCACTATGAAGAACTTGAAAGACTCAAAAACCAAGATCTTTCCCTCAACTACGAGGGGAGGTAAGGAACTGCCATCTAGCTCTGCACTTGATTCACCCTCTGTTATGAGTAAATTTGCGACACCCACTCGTGCTATTGAATCTGATATGTCATATGCTCTTGATGATGCCACTTCTTCTATGTATGATGAAACTACTTCTATGCTTGATAATACTGTGCCACCAGGTGAATTTCTAGATGAACAAATTGCTAAGGTTAGGGAGAATGCAAATATTGAAACTGATAATATTTATGAAAGTGATGATGAAGATTCTCCCCTAGATATGAATTGCATGTTATTCCTGAGGGTTATGTTATGGATGAAGAAACTGCTAGAGACTTTCTTGCTTGCAACGATAGATATGATCTTAAGAAATTATTAGCTAAGCTGAAAGAAAAGTCTTTGAATGCTAGAATGAAATATGACCCTGCTTTTGCTACTTCACATATCTTTGTTACTGATAAGGATTATGATTTCTCTGTTGATCCTGAGTTAATTACTTTGGTTGAATCTGAACCTTTCCATGGCTATGGATCTGAAACTGTTGTGGCACATCTTACTAAGTTGAATAGCCACCCTGTTTTCCAACGACGAAAGGATTCATTATTACTATATCCTTAAGCTATTTCCGTTCTCGCTAAAGGGTGATGCTAAGACATGGTTTAATTCTCTTGATCCTGGTTGTGTGTGTAGTCCCCAGGATATGATTTATTACTTCTCTGCTAAATATTTTCCCGCTCATAAGAAACAAGCTGCCTTATGGGAAATATATAATTTTGTGCAAATTGAAGAAGAGAGTCTCCCACAAGCTTGGGGGAGGCTTCTCCAGCTACTTAATGCTTTGCCTGATCATTCTCTTCAGAGGAATGAAATACTTGATGTCTTTTATAATGGACTAACCGATGCTTCCAGAGACCAGCTGGATAGTTGTGTTGGTTGTGTTTTCAGGGAAAGAACAACTGATCAAGCTGAATTACTATTGAAAAATATGTTGACCAATGAAAATAATTGGACACTTCCTGAACCGGCCCCTAAGCCAACTCCAAAGAAAAGGGGTGTTTTGTTTCTCAGTCCTGAAGATATGCAAGAGGCAAAGAAATCTATGAAAGACAAAGCTATTAAAGCTGAATATGTTAAGAATTTACCACCTATTGAAGAAATACATGGTCTTGATAACCAGACACAGGTAGTAAGGGTAAATTCTTTTTATAGATTTGATGAAGGTGATATTCCTCGTTATAAGTCTGCTAGCCAATGCTTAGATGAGTTTGATAATTTTATTGTGAAGCAGGAAAACTTCAATGCTTATGTTGGTAGACAATTGCAACATAATGCTTATATGATTGAACGCTTGAATGATTATATGTCTAGAGTTAAAGGTGAATTGAAACTCATTAGTAAACATGCTTCTATGATTACCACTCAAGTAGAACAAGTACTTAAGGCTCAGAATGATTTGCTAAATGAATTAAATAGTAAGAATAATGACTTTGCTGTTAGAGTTGCAACTAGAGGGGCTAAAGCGACTCAGGAACCTTTGTATCCTGAGGGCCACCCTAAGAGAATTGAGCAAGATTCTCAGAGAGCTAAATTAGATGCACCCAGTTCTTCTAAGAAGAAGAAAAAGAAAAAATGATAGGACTTTGTATGCTTCTAGTGAACCTGTAGCTGACACACCTGAGAATCCCAATGATATCTCTGTTTCTGATGCTGAGACACAATCTGGTAATGAACATGAACCTAGTGATAATGTCAATGATGATGTTCATGATGATGCTCAACCTAGCAATGATAATGATGTAGAGATTGAACCTGCTATTGATATTGATAACCCACAATCAAAGAATCAACGTTATGATAAGAGAGACTTTGTTGCTAGGAAGCACGGTAAGGAAAGAGAACCATGGGTTTAGAAACCCATGCCTTTTCCTCCTAAACCATCCAAGAAAAAGGATGATGAGGATTTTGAGCGCTTTGCTGAAATGATTAGACCTTACTTTTTGCGTATGCATTTGACTGATATGCTTAAAACAAATCTGTATGCTAAGTATATGAAAGATATTATTACCAACAAAAAAAAGATACATGAAGTTGAAATTTCCACCATGCTTGCTAATTACACTTTCAAGGGTGGAATACCTAAGAAACTAGGAGATCCAGGGGTACCTACTATACCTTGCTCCATTAAAGGAAACTATGTTAAAACTGCTTTATGTGATCTTGGAGCCGGTGTTAGCGTTATGCCTCTTTCTTTATATCGTAGACTTGACTTGAGTAAGTTGACACCTACTGAAATATCTTTGCAAATGGCCGATAAATCAACTGCTATACCTGTCAGTATATGTGAGGATGTGCCTGTTGTGGTTGCAAATGTTACTATTCTGATGGACTTTGTTATCCTTGATATTCCCGAGGACGATAGTATGTCTATTATCCTTGGTAGACCCTTTTTGAATACTGCAGGGGCTGTTATTGATTGCAACAAAGGCAATGTCACTTTTCATGTCAATGGTAATGAGCATACGGTACACTTTCCGAGGAAACAACCTCGGCTCCACAGTATCAATTCTATTCGAAAAATTTCAACTATTACTATTGGAGGTTTTGAATTTCCTCTTCCTACTGTCAAGAAGACATATGATATTCTCATTGTTGGGGACATACATATCCCCATTGAGGTACCCTAGTGTTATTCGAAAATTCTTCGGTTTCATGTTATTCGGAAAGAATTTATTAACAAGACTTGATCAACCTTGTTAATGGATTCCTTTTGATGAGCATGAGATGGGTGAATCTAGATAGCACAACCTGCTGCACCCTCCTTTTACTTTCTGTTAATTAGATTAAATAAAGCAAAAATAGTATTTTCTGCCTGCTTCCAGAGTTAACCATGCAATAAAAAATACCCAGAAAATAAAAGTTCTCCAAATGCCCTGAAAATGAAATATGATTTTTTCTATAATATTTGAGAATATTTGGCACAGAGAACACAACAGGGAGAGCCATCACCTGGCCACGAGGGTCCAGGGCGCACCCACCCTCCCTGGGTGCGCCCCCTGCCTCGTGGGCCCTACGTGGCCCCCTCCACTTATTCCTACACCCACACATTCCTTCTTCCTCCAAAAAAATCACTATCCAGCTCAAGCACGCGTTTTAGCTCATCTTGCTGTCATTTTCGATCTCCTTGCTCAAAGCTCCATTCACAAAACTGTTTGGGGAGATTGTTCCTTGGTATGTAACTCATCCATTGGTCCAATTAGTTTTTGTTCTAGTGCTTTAATTATTGCAAATTTTTGCTATTGTGGTGACCTTGTTCTTGAGCTTGCACGTTAAATTTATTTGGTCCCAAGTAGTTCTAATGCATGATATAGTCTCTAGGCACTTGTAGGAGTTGTTGCTATCAATCTTGTTGAGTTTGGTTCACTTTTATTTTGAGTTACTAAAAATTTCAGAAAATTTCAGAAAAATGCATAGGAAAATCTTGCAAGGTGGTTCCTCAAGGAAGCAAGAATCAAGGCTCGCGATGCGTGAGCCGGACGATGAATTACCGAGGGAAGCTCAAGTGCGGCCTTGTGAATGGCCGTCAGAGGAGTTTATGGTTCGGGCAGGCATTAAGGAGGAGTTTGACGCATATGTGCGTAATGCTGACCTCGAGGGCTTCATGCTAGATAAGTGTCCTTAGTACCGTTACTTAACTGATTCCTTTATGAGAAGGTTTAAATTTACATCTTCACGTAATTCTCACACTATCCTATTTGATCTTCATGATAAATCTTATACCATGGACGTAGAATATTTTAATGATGCTTGTAAGCTCCCGCAGTGGGGCAATATTAGTGAACCTCGCAAATCTGAATATAAAGACTTCCTTGCTAGTATCACTATGGGGGAATCTAGAGAGATCACACAAGCGACCATAGGAAGCATTCATTTTCCTGCTATTCATTATTTTGCTCTCTTTATTTGTAGATGCATCAACGGTAAAGATGAGGCTTGCCATATGTGCATCCCGGATCTTAGTGTTCTCAAGAGTGCGGTATTAGGTGATAGGCAATATAATTTGGGGGCCATTGTTGCACGTAGGCTACATCATAATGGTTTAAATGGAGATTTATTTGGTGGGATTTGTGCCATCGCATAGCCCATCGTCTTGGTGTGCCTATACATGAAAATGATGAACTATTACCACCGGCCTATTTAGATTATAATGCCATGGTTAGCCATCAGTTTGTAGAGAGGGATGAACAATCCCTCCAGTATCGACTAATCTTTGACAGGCGTCGCACTGTCCATATTGCTCTCCCTGCTCCTACCTTCTTTGACTTTCAGGCAAAAGGGAGATATACTATAACCAGGGAGGAGGCAAATGAGTATAAGGAGACAATGAGAGCAGCTCGTCTCCAGGATGCAGCTCGCCAGGCAGTAGCCACTGCATCTCAGTACAACCCCAACTACGACTTTGGATATCCATCAGGCCAATATTGGACATAGACCAACTTAGGCCAAAAGCCTAAGCTTGGGGGAGTACATATTTCTCACTGAATTACATTCATGTTCACACATTTATTCCAGTAGTCGGTGCTCACACTCTTTCATTGTACTATCCATGCTAGTTTCAATTCTTTTCTTAGTCTTTTTTTCTTGTGTGCTAGAAAAACCTTAAGAAAAACAAAAAAAATCAATTGTAGCTTTTAGCTAGTTTACTTTCCATGCCTGTAGCTAGTTTACTTTCCAAAAGGATTTCTCGTTCTTCTTTTGCTTGTTGGGAGCTTTCCCGTGTAAATAGTTTCTTTTATTTTATTTGGGGGTCAAGAGTAGAAGCCCATGATTGAAATTAGTGGCTCTCATATGCTTTATTGTTAATTTAACCTTGAGCCATATTACTTTGTCCTCTCTCTTGTATTAAATGCTCGCAGATTCCAGCTTAGTCCAATGCACGTGCACTATTATTATTATCCACACCATTCGGTCGTGCGAGTGAAAGGCAATAATGACGATATATGATGAATTGATTGAGATGAGAAAAGCTGGTATGAACTCGACCTCTCTTGTTTTTGTAAATGTGATAGTTCATCGTTCCTGATTCAGCCTGTTATGAATGAAACATGCTTGCAATGACAATTATAGATCATAGCTTCTTATGCCATGCTTAATTAGCTAATAGTTTATAATGGTTTATCTTGCGTGCCAACATGATATTAAAATGGTTTTGATGTGGTATGATAGGGTGGTATCCTCCTTTGAACGATTCAAGTGGTTTGACTTGGCACATGTTCACGCATGCAGTTGAAACAAAATCAACATAGCCTTCACGATATTTATGTTCATGGTGATTTATATCCTACTCATGCTTGCATTCATTGTTGATTAATTTTAATGCATGTTCATGACTGTTGTCGCTCTCTAGCTGGTCGCTTCCCAGTCTCTTTCTAGCCTTCACCTGTACTAAGCGGGAATACTTCTTGTGCATCCACTTCCATAACCCCAAAGTTATTCCATATGAGTCCACCATACCTTCCTATACGCGGTATCTACCTGCCGTTCCAAGTAATTTTGTATGTGCCAAACTCTAAACCTTCAAATGAAATTCTGTTTTGTATGCTCGAACAGCTCATATATCAACTAGGGTTGTCTATATCTTCCATGGTAGGTGGGTTATTCTCATGATGAGTGGACTCCGCTCATCATTCATGAGAAAATTGCCTTGTAATCGGGATGCCCAGTCCCATGCTCAAATCATAATAATTAAACAAAACTCCCCCAGGGTTGTTGCTGGTTTGGACGGTACCTGTTGTTTCGGGCTAGCCGTGGAGTGTCCTTGTTGGTGGTTGGGGGAGTATAAACTTTACCATTCTATTTGGGAACCGCCTATAATGTGTGTAGCATGGAAGATATCGAGATTCTTGGTTGCTATGTTGACAATGAGAGTATACCGCTCAAAATATTATTCATCTCTATTTCAAAATCGAGCTCTCGCACCTCTACACATCCCCGTTTCCCTCTGCGAAGGGCCTATCTATTTACTTTTATGTTGAGTCATCATCCTCTTATCAAAGAGCACCAGTTGGAGAGCACCGCTGTCATTTGCAAGTATTACTATTAATTTGCATTGAGTATGATTATGACTGGATCTCTTTTACCATGAATACAATGTCTAGTCAGTCCTTGATCTTTAAAGGTGCTCTACATTTATGTTTTGCGGTCTCAGAAAGGGCTAGCAAGATACCATCTTGTTATATCATATTATGATTGTTTTGAGGGAGTGTTGTCATCCGAGGTTTATTATTATTGCTCGCTAGTTGATTATGCCATTGATATGAGTAGACATGAGACCTGGAAGTTATTGCGAATGTGGTTAGTTCATGATCTTTGCTGAAAACTTGAATGCTGGCTTTACATATTTACAACAACAAGAGCAAACAGAGTTTGTCAAAGTTTTTCTTTACCACTTTCAATTTATCAACTAAATTGCTTGAGGACAAGCAAAGGTTTAAGCTTGGGGGAGTTGATACGTCTCCAACGTATCTACTTTTCCAAACACTTTTGCCCTTGTTTTGGACTCTAACTTGCATGATTTGAATGAAACTAACCCGGACTGACGCTGTTTTCAGCAGAATTGCCATGGTGTTATTTTTGTGCAGAAATAAAAGTTCTTGGAATGACCTGAAATTCAACAGAGAATTATTTTGGAATATATAAAAAATATATGCGGAAAGAACCAAACCAGGGGGCCCACACCCTGTCCACGAGGGTGGGAGGCGCTGTGATGGCCTGGCTTATTAGGGATGATATACTACTCATATCAATAAGGAATTCCTTCTTTTCCGGGAGCCCATTCGGATAGAACTCCAAAGTTAAGCGTGCTCAGCTTGGAGTAGTTTCAGGATGGGTGACCGACCGGGAAGTTGCTCCCGGGTGCGCACGAGTGAGGACAAAGTGCGCAGAAAAGACTAGTATTGATATGTGAGGCCAGTCTAGATCCCGCCAGGAGTAACGACCACCGGCGGGTGTGTCCGGGGCGTTACAAGTTGGTATCAGAGCCGACCCTCGCGGTTACACGGATGTTTGCGGACAGTTTGCAGTCATGTTGTGCATGACGTTTGTGATCCGTCGTGGCACACGGCATGGCACATGTGCTGTCCTGGAAGCACAGACGGTTGTGCCAAGAGGGAACGTTCCTGTGGCCCGACGAGGACGTCGGTTCCTCTGAGTGAGGGTGTATGTGATGGCCTGGCTTATTAGGGATGATAGACTACTCATATCAATAAGGAATTCCTTCTTTTCCGAGAGCCCATTCGGATAGAACTCCAAAGTTAAGCGTGCTCAGCTTGGAGTAGTTTCAGGATGGGTGACCGATCGGGAAGTTGCTCCCGGGTGCGCACGAGTGAGGACAAATTGCGCAGAAAAGACTAGTATTGATATGTGAGGCCAGTCTAGATCCCGCCAGGAGTAACGACCACCGGCGGGTGTGTCCGGGGCGTTACAGGCGCGCCCCCTGTTGCTCCACCGACATATCCTCCGACTCCATATATTCACTTTCGGGGGGGGGGGGATCAGAGAGGAAGAATTATCGCGTTTTACGATACAGAGCCGCCGCCAAGTCCTAATCTCTCTTGGGAGGGCTGATCTGGAGTCCGTTCGGGGCTCCAGAGAGGGGAGATCATCGCCATCATTATCATCATCAACCTTCCTCCATCACTAATTCCATGATGATCACCGCCGTGCGTGAGTAATCCCATCGTAGGCTTGCTGGACGGTGATAGGTTGGATGAGATTTACCATGTAATCGAGTTATTTTTGTTAGGGTTTGATCCCTAGTATCCACTATGTTCTAAGATTGATGTTGCTATGACTTTGCCATGCTTAATGCTTGTCACTAGGGCCCGATTGCCATGATTTCAGATCTGAACCTATTATGTTTTCATGAATATATGTGTGTTCTTGATCCTATCGTGCAAGTCAATAGTCACCTACTATGTGTTATGATCCAGCAACCCCGAAGTGACAATAATCGGGACCACTCCCGATGATGACCGTAGTTTGAGGAGTTCATGTATTCACTATGTGTTAATGCTTTGGTCCGGTACTCTATTAAAAGGAGGCCTTAATATTCCACTAGGACCCCGCTGCCACGGGAGGGTAGGAAAAAAGATGCCATGCAAGTTCTTTTCCATAAGCACGTATGACTATATTCGGAATACATGCCTACATTACATTGATGAACTGGAGCTAATTCTGTGTCACCCTAGGTTATAACTTTTACATGAGGAATCGCATCCGACATAATTCTCCATCACCGATCCAATGCGTACAAGCTTTTCACATATTGCTTGTTGCTTATTTACTTTTCCGCTGCTACTGTTACAAAAACTATAAAAACACTACCATTACTTTTATTGCTGTTACCACTATTTCCATATTACCTTGCTACTAAATTACCTTGCTGCAGATACTAAGTTTCCAGGTGTGGTTGAATTGACAACTCGGCTGCAAATACTTAAGAGTATTCTTTGGCTCCCTTGAGTTGAATCAATAAATTTGGGTTGAATACTTTACCCTCGAAAACTGTTGCAATCCCCTACACTTGTGGGTTATGAGTAGACATGACTGAGACACCTCTCCAGTCAATAACCAATAGCGGAACATGTATGCCCATATTGGCTCCTACATATTCTATGAAGATCTTTATCGGTCCAACCGTTATGAAAACATACACAATTCCCTTTGTCCATCGGTATGTTACTTGCCCGAGATTCGATCATCGATATCTCTATACCTAGTTCAATATCATTACCGGCAAGTCTCTTTACTCGTTCTATAATACATCATCCTGTGACTAACTCATTTATCATTTGCTTGCAAGGCTTATTATGATGTGTGTTATCGAGAGGGCCTAGAGATACCTCTCCGATACTCGAAGTGACAAATTCTAATATCGATTCACGCCAACCCAACAAAACACCTTTGAAGATACCTGTAGAGCATCTTCATAATCAGCCAGCTACGTTGTGACATTTGATAGCACACAAGGCATTCCTCTGGTATGTGGGAGTTGCATGATCTCATAGTTAAAGGAATATGTATTTGACATACATGAAAGCAGTAGCAATAAACTGTATGATCAAATGCTAAGCTAATGGATGGGTCTTGTCCATCACATCATTCTCATAATGATGTGATCCCGTTATCAAATACAACTCATGTCCATGGTTATGAAACCTTAACCATGTTTGATTAACGAGCTAGTCTAGTAGAGGCTTACTAGGGACACAATATTTCTTTATGTATTCACACATGTATTTAGATTTTCGGTCAATACAATTCTAGCATGAATAATAAACCTTTATCATGATTAAGGAAATATAATAATAACCATTTTATTATCGCTTCTAGGGCATATTTCCATCAGTGCTTTGTAATGGGTTTCATCTTGCGGTGTCCTTTCCTAGTGATAGAAGGGGTGGAAAGGCACGCATGTATCGTTGCTATTAAGGATAGAAAGATGGGTTCTATTCCTACATGAACAGATCTTTTCTACATCATGTCATCGTTCTTATTGCATTATTCTGTTTTCCATGAACTTAATACACTAGATGCATGCTGGATAGTGATACGTCTCCAACGTATCTATAATTTCTGATTGTTCCATGCTGTTATATTATCATTCTTGGATGTTTTACAATCATTTTATACCATTTCTTGGTACTAACCTATTGACATAGTGACAAGTGCCAGTTGTTGTTTTCTGCATGTTTTTTACATTGCAGGAAATTAATATCAAACGGAGTCCAAACACAGCGAAACTTTTTGTGGATTTTTTAGACCAGAAGATATCCAATGGGCCAGGGCTCCACCTGGGGGGAGCTCCGAGGGGAGCACAACCCACCAGGGCGCACTTGGGAGCCCAGGCGCGCCCTGATGGGTTGTGCCCACCTCGGGTGCCCTCGGACCACCTCTTTGCTCTATAAATACCCCAATATTCCAAAAACCCTGTCCATGCTATAAATAAAAAATATGTGATGAACATGATAGGTAGCATTCCACATAAAAAAAATCTGTTTTTATCATTTACCTACTCGAGGACGAGCATGAATTAAGCTTGGGGATGTTGATACGTCTCCAACGTATCTATAATTTTTTATTGTTCCATGCTGTTATATTATCATTCTTGGATGTTTTATAATCATTTTATATCATTTTTGGGACTAACCTATTGACATAGTGCCCAGTGCCAGTTGTTGTTTTCTGCTTGTTTTTTACATTGCAAAAAATCAATACCAAACGGAGTCCAAATGCAGCGAAACTTTTTGGAGACTTTTTTTGGACCAGAAGACACAACATGGGCCAGAGAAGTACCAGTGGGGTGACCCGAGGGGGGCACAACCCACCTGGGCGCTCTTGGGGGCCCAGGCGCGCCCTGGTGGGTTATTATAGCCTCATATTTATTCTCTGATATTTGGGTTTTGTTTGGCCAACTTGATCTATTTATATTGCAATGGGAAGAGGTGCTTTGTAATGGGTTCGATCTTGCGATGTCCTTTCCCAGTGACAGAACAGGCAGCAATGCACGCATGTATCATTGCTATTAAGTATAAAAGATGGGGTCTATTCCTACATGAATAGATCTTGTCTACATCATGTCATCATTCTTATTGCATTACTCCGTTTTCCATGAACTGTAGGAAATATGCCCTAGAGGCAATAATAAAGTTGTTATTTTTATATTTCCTTATATTATGATAAATGTTTATTATTCATGCTAGAATTGTATTAACCGGAAACTTGATACATGTGTGGATACATAGACAAAACACCGTGTCCCTAGTAAGCCTCTACTAGACTAGCTCGTTAATCAAAGATGGTTAAGTTTCCTAACCGTAAACATGTGTTGTCATTTGATGAACGTGATCAAATTATTAGGAGAATGATGTGATGGAGATGACCCATCCATTAACTTAGCGTATTGATCGTTCAGTTTTTATCGCTACTGCTTTCTTCATGTCAAATACATATTCCTCAGACTATGAGATTATGCAACTCCCGGATACCAGAGGAATGCCTTGTGTGCTATAAAACATCACAACGTAATTGGGTGATTATAAAGATGCTCTATAGGTATCTCCGAAGGTGTTTGTTGGGTCGACATAGATCGAGAGTAGGATTTGTCACTCCGAGTATCGAAGAGGTATCTCTGGGCCCTCTCGGTAATGCACATCATAAGAAGCCTTGCAAGCAATGTGACTAATGAGTTAGTTGCAGGATGGTGCATTATGGAATGAGTAAAGAGACTTTTCGGTAACGAGATTGAACTAGGTATGAAGATACCGATGATCGAATCTCGGGCAAGTAACATACCGATGACAAAGGGAATAACGTATGTTGTCATAACGGTTCAACCGATAAAGATCTTCGTAGAATATGTAGGAGCCAATATGAGCATCCATGTTCTGCTATTGGTTATTGACCAGAGAGGTGTCTTGGTCATGTCTACATAGTTATCAAACTCGTAGGGTCCGCACGCTTAACATTCGATGGTGATATTACATTATATGAGTTATGTTATTTGGTGACCGAATGTTGTTCGGAGTCCTCGAATGAGATCACAGACATTACAAGGAGTCTCAAAATGGCTGAGAGGTAAAGATTTATATATAGGACGATGGTATTCGGACACCGAAGTGTTTCGGGATGCACTGGGTACTTATCGGGTCACCGAAAGGGGTTCCGGGCACCCCCGGCAATAGATATGTGCCTTATGGGCCAAGAGGGGAAACACACTAGCCACAAAGGGGCTGGTGCACCCCCCATATGGACTGGTCAATTTGGAGAAGAAAAGGGGAAGGTGGAAAAGGAAAAAGGGAATAGGATCTCCCCTTCCCCCTCTTCCCTTCCTAATCCGAATAGGAATAGGAGAGAGGACCCCAAGTAGGATTCCTCCTACTTGGGGCCCACCCCTTGGCCGCCTCTCCTCCCCTCCAACCTATATACACATGGGGTGGGGCCGCCTAGAACACACAACAACTATTGTTCGCCGTGTGCGGCGCCCCCCTCCAAAGTTTACGCCTCCGGTCATATTCTCGTAGTGCTTAGGCAAAGCCCTGCGCGGATCGTTTCACCATCACCGTCACCACGCCGTCGTGCTGACAGAACTCATCTATTTCCTCGACACCTTTGCTGGATCAAGAGGACGAGGGACATCATCGAGTTGAACGTGTGCAGGAGTCAGAGGTGACGTACGTTCGATGCTTAATCGGTCAGAGCTAGAAGAAGTTGGACTACATGAATCGCGTTGTTAAACGCTTCCGCTTTCGGTCTATGAGGGTACGTGTACACAATCTCCCCCTCTCGTTGCTACACATCTCCTAGATAGATCTTGTGTGAGAGTAGGATTTTTTTTAAATTGCATGCTACGTTTCCAACAGTGGCATCATGAGCTAGGTCTATGTGTAGATGATATGCACGAGTAGAACACAAAGAGTTTTGGGTGGTGATAGTCATACTTCTTACCACCAAAGTCTTATTTTGATTCAGCGGTATTGTTGGATGAAGCGGCCCGGAACAACCTTACTTGACCAGGTTCATGAGACCAGTTCCACAGACAGACATGCAACTAGTTTTGCATAAAGGTGGCTAGCGGGCGTCTCTTTCTCCAACTTTAGTTGAATTGAATTTGACTACGGTTGGTCCTTGTTGAAGGTTAAAACAACAAACTTGACGAAACACCGTTGTGGTTTTGATGCATAGGTAAGAACAGTTCTTGCTAGAAGCCTGTAGCAGCCACGTAAAACTTGCAACAACAAAGTAGAGCACGTCTAACTTGTTTTTCTAGGGCATGTTGTGATGTGATATGGTCAAGACGTGATGAGTTATATGTTTTTGTATGAGATGATCATGTTTTGTAAATTACCGGCAACCGACAGGAGCCTTATGGTTGTCTCTTTATTGTATGTGATGCATACGCCATGTAATTGCTTTACTTTATCACTATGAGTTTCCGATAGTCGTAAAAGCAATAGTTGGCGAGACGACCACGATGCTACGATGAAGATCAAGGTGTCAAGCCGGCGACGATGGAGATCACGATGGTGCTTTGGAGATGGAGATCAAAGGCACAAGATGATGATGGCCTTATCATGTAACATATTTTGATTGCATGTGATGTTTATCTTTTATGCATCTTATTTTGCTTAGTACGGCAGTAGCATTATAAGATGATCCCTTACTAAAATTTCAAGGTACGAGTGTTCTCCCTGAGTATGCACCGTTGCAAAAGTTCTTCGTGCTGAGACACCACGTGATGATCGGGTGTGATAGGTTCTACGTTCACATACAACTGGTGCAAGGCAGTTTTGCGCATGTGGAATACTTGGGTTAAACTTGACGAGCCTAGCATGTACAGACATGGCCTCGAAACACCGGAGACCAAAAGGTCGAACATGAATCATATAGTAGATATGATCAACATAGAGATGTTCACCATTGAAGACTACTCCATCTCACGTGATGATCGGACATGGTTTAGTTGATTTGGATCACGTGGTCATTTAGATGACTGTAATGCCCAGGATGGAGTTATACCTCCTACGTGTCGAGGCACGACTTAAAGGCATAAACCCATCCTAGAATGATCTCAAGTTCGGTAATCTTTGCACAACTCATGTAAAAGAGGGGATAGTAAACTGAAAATAGTTGGCTTACACTCGCCACGTCACAGAATTACAGTACAAGTCTCAAACATCATACATTAAGAACATCACAACCCTCTAAGGGCAAAAGCCAAATGACAAAGTACCAAACTCAGATAAATAAACCATAGGCGGATCGAATCCTAGTAAGAGACTCCACTACTGATCGTCCGGGTAGCGCACGTAGTACCGACTACGCTCCTCGTCGTACTCCCAATCCAGCTCGGTGCCATCACCTGGATAGCTCACAGCTGGACCTGCATCTGGTGTGTGAAGTAACTGTGAGCCACAGAGGACTCAGCAATCCCGTCTCCGGGTAACAGAACTATTTAAGCCTTTAGGTGAGGGAAAAAGGCTGAAGAAAAGAATAAGTGTCTGCAGCAGCAACTAGCATCTAGCTTACGTGAGTGAGAGCGAGAAGAGAAGGCCTCGGCGAGAAGTGATCACGAAGTGATCCTAGCTACAAGCTCCACAATCATAACCCCTCCGTGTTTAACTCCCGAATCCCTATTCGGAAATTGGCAGTCACGGAACACACGCTGGTAGTGTATTAGTAACATTGTGTCAAGTTATCTACAACCGGAATTAACAAGCTCCCATCTGCCACATAACCGCGGGCACGGCTTTCGAAAGTTCAAACCCTGCAGGGGTGTTCCAACTTGACCCATTACAAGCCCACGATCCGCGGAGTCGCAACTCCAAAGTGGGAAGACCCGAGTATCCTCGGAATCCCGTGCTCAAGATATACCGAGCTAAGGTAAGGCTAATCCAGCAAATCCTCCCGGCGTGTCGACACCCTGATAGTAGCCGCGCGTATCTAAGTCTCAGGACACGACCGGATGGGCGATTCTACAGTTTTTTACCAAACCTCGAGTTTCCTTGAGGTGGCCCCGCAGACTCCCCGTTTCGGACCAACACTCATGTGGAGCACTGGCCCGGGGTTGTTGATTAAGAAAGAGGGTTAATTACTCCCTATGCAAGTTTAGTTTGTTATTAGGCAAATAGTACCAATGTTGGGATTTTCTAGAAAAGACTTAGCACTTAGCGGTTTATCGAGGGGGTCCCATACACCCCAACCGTGTTAGGAACGCATAATCAAGGAACATAATACCGGCTTATACGGATCCTAACGGCATGAGTGGAACAAATCACCAAGCAAAAGGCTTAGCCTTCCACCCTTGCCAATATATAGATGATTTCATTTAAGCATTTATATAGTGTGATATAACCCAACCAAACTTCAACATGGAGCAAGCATCTTCGATCTTCACCTGCAACTAGCAATGCTATAAGAAGGGCTGAGCGAAGCGTACTTAGCCAAGCAACGGTTTGCATAGGAGGGTTGGTTAAACATGGCAATTGGTTACAAGTAGGAGGCTGACAAGAAGATCATGGGCATCGAGGCAAAACTATAGATCGAGACTACTAGCAATAGGCAAAGGTAGTAATGTTATCGGGGTTCGGTCATCTTGCCTGAAGAGAAGTCGTTCGGATCGTAAGAAGGGTCCTCGTGCTCAACCTCGTTGGAAACCTCGTGCTCAACTTCGTACCCGGTCTCAGCTTCCGGCTCTAAACAAAACAATCACACCAAGCACCAATCAACAAGATGCAATGCGCACTCGAAAAACATGAATGCATGATGGAGGCACTAAGGATGCACACGGAGCACGGAAAATATCACTCAAGCAAAACACCTCAAAACAAGATAACAATCTGATATTATTAATCTACACAGAAAATCAATCAAGTTTGATATAAGATTCGCTGAAATCGGAGTTACGGGCTAAAAGTTATGCCCGAAACAAGATTTGAGCGAAAGCTGAAAATTACAGCAACATAGCAACTTCGGAGCTCAAAATAATTAAGCTACAGCACCCAAAAAGCATGGCAAAGGACATGAACACAAACTAGACATATAGTACAACAACTATGTCCAAGGTGCACCCCAACGGAGTCACGGATCAATAGCAATGATCTTGGACATATTGAACTTGACAATAAAATTCTGGCAGCAGAATTTTATTGAAACTTTAGAGCAAAAGATAAACATGCTACAGCCACTTAAATGGACATGTGAGGACATGAATGGAAAGACAACAATATATACTACAAGGAACAATCAAAATCCACTCGAAAACTATCATGCTTTGTCCTAGAACATCACACGAACATGGCATCGGAACGTTACAGATTTCAGACTTAGTGAAAAATCACTAAGTCCTAAAACAGCAATATCATCATGGCATATAAAAGAGCATGTTTAAGTCACCTCGAAACTAAACATGGCAAAGGGTAAGCACCTCATCAAAGTACACATGACGGTGATCCCGAAACACACAAGCATGCATCATGGAGGTGAACACAACGATTGCAACGAGCTCAACAAGATGGCATTTCATAACAAGTGAAAACACATCACATGAACATGGCACTTTGCAACGATGATAACAAGGCAATAATAAATGTACCATGCAACCTATCACAAGCAACACGTAGTTCGTGGCAAGACGAACACGTGGACATGTCATTTGCATCATTCGGACAAACGAGCTAAAAGATATCACATGGCAAAGGTGGCATGAAAATAACACATAGCAGCAGTGTATATCATGATGCACTCTTGCAACAGCAAAACAAGCACCTAGACGATCTCTAACATGCATGACTACAACAGATAAAACGTAGAGCACATCTCCACGAACGTCTGGACATATTACACGCGCAAAACGGAGCAGCATGCAAAAAGTTATGCATGGTCAAACATAGCATCAGAGATTAAACAGAACAGGGACTTAGAAGGAAAAAAAAGGGGGGGGGGAGGTCAACCTCCTCAGATCTGCAGCCCGAACGGGCCTGGGCGCGGATCCGGCCCAACTGAAGAAGTGGCGGCGCGGGGCGGCCTGGAGGGCGAGCGGGCCGGCGGCGGAGGCCTCGGCCCAGGCGGATCTGGGCCCGCGGCGGCGAGGCGGGGAAGGGGCGGCCTGGTACGGGCGATCCGCGGGAGGAGGCCGCGGCCTGGGAGAGGCGACCGGCCTGCGGGGAAGGGAGATCTGGCGGGCGCCCGGCGCGGGTTCGGCGGCTGGGCCTCCCTGCGGCCCAGGCGGGGCGAGCGGGAGATGCGGGCCGCGGGGAAGTGGTCCCCCGGGCGCGCGGAGTCGACGACTGGCCTTCGGCGGCTGGTGCGGGCCTCGACGGGAGCCTGGGCTCGGGGCGAAGTGGTCCCAACCGGCCAGCCCGATGCGGTGGAGCGACGCGGCTCGGGGCGGTCCACTGCTCGGAGCGGGAGGATTGCAGCGGCGATCGAAGGAGGCGGGGAGACTGGCCCGTTGACCTGGATCGATCCAGATCCAGGCGACGGGAGGCGGCGATTCTCTCGAGGGAGCTGGTTCCCCTCGGGATCCAGAGGATTGGGGAAGATTGGATCTGAGAAAAAAAAATAGGGGATGCCAAAAATAGACCTAGGGGGTCTATATATAGCAGTTTAGCTAGGGTTTGGAGACTTGGAGGTGTTTAGGAGCCCTCCGATCCGATCCAACGGATCCGATCGCGGGGATAGATTTAAAAAGGCCTAGGCGGAGATAACAGACTGCAGTAGGGATGTTTCTGGGACACGAAGTGAAGGCACATCGGACCCACACGAACAACGGATGGGATAGTCAACGGAGTCCAAACGAGACGAGATTTGAGAGGCGGGTTGCACACAACAAAACAACAACACAGACAACAACCTCGCGGCACACCGGTAACGTTAAACGCCCGAACAACAAAGTAGGCCTACGGGACGTCACGGACACGCGAGGGAGCTCCGGAACGCGAAACGGACAACGGGAAGAAACACGCGGAACCGGATGCAACCGACAACACAAATGCAATGCAATGCACATGTCTACATGATATGAATGAATGCCACACACTCACACAACAAAACGACGAAAACCCGAAAGACAAAGAACCCGGAATGGAAATAGATGAAGCCGGAGATATATTATATACCCAAAAGGGAAAGTATTACATCCGGGGCATTACAAACTCTCCTCTACTACAAAAAGATCTCGTCCCGAGATCTAGGACTGGAAAAAGGAAGGGTACTCGGAACGAAGATGATCTTCTCGTTCCCAGGTAGCTTCTCGGTCTGTGTGATGTGACCACTTGACTTTCAGAAACTTGATGGACTTGTTGCGAGTCTTGCGTTCGGTTTCTTCGAGAATTGCAACTGGATGCTCTCGGTAGGACAGGTCTTGTTGAAGATCAATCTCCTCAAACGGAATCATGCGCTCAGGTGCCTTGTAGCATTTGCGAAGTTGAGACACATGGAAGACATCATGAACATTTGCAAAGTTGGAAGGGAGCTCGAGCTGATAGGCTAGATCGCCTCTTTTGCCAAGAATCTTGAAAGGCCCGACGTATCTAGGAGCGAGTTTTCCTTTGATACCGAATCTTTGGGTTCCTTTCATCGGAGAAACTCGGAGATAGACATGATCACCGATGTCGAAAGCCAAATCACGATGCTTTCCGTCATAGTAGCTCTTCTGACGCGACTGAGCGGCCTTGAGATTCTCACGTATGACTTTGCACATTTCTTCGGCTTCAGAGATCAAGTCATTGCCAAGAAGTTGGCGTTCGCCCGTTTTAGACCAGTTGAGAGGGGTACGGCACTTTCTGCCATAGAGAATTTCAAACGGTACTTTGCCTGCACTTGCTTGAAAGCTGTTGTTGTAAGAGAACTCGGCAAATGGAAGGCAGTCTTCCCATTTCATGCCGAAGGAGATGACACAGGCTCTGAGCATATCTTCTAGAATCTGATTCACACGCTTGACTTGACCACTAGTCTGAGGGTGAAAGGCAGTGCTGAACCTGATCTTCGTGCCCATGGCGGACTGAAAGGAATCCCAGAACCTTGATGTGAACAAGCTTCCACGGTCTGAGGATATCACTTGAGGAATGCCATGTAGGGACACAATTCTGGAAGTGTACAGCTCTGCAAGTTGAGCTGCATTGATTGATTCTTTGACTGGAAGAAAGTGAGCGACTTTGGTAAGCTTGTCAATCACCACAAAGATAGCATCATTGCCTCGCTTGGATTTAGGAAAACCAGTGACGAAGTCCATTTCAATGTGGTCGAACTTCCACTCGGGGATAGGAAGAGGTTGGAGAAGACCGGCTGGACGTTGATGTTCTGCTTTCACTCTTCTGCATACATCACATTCATTCACGAATTGGGCAATCTCCCTTTTCATGCGTGTCCACCAGTAAGACTGCTTGAGGTCTTGATACATCTTGGAACTGCCAGGATGAATGGAAAGGAGAGAATCATGAGCTTCTTCCATTATGAGCTTCCTGAGATCACCTTTGGGAACAACGAGTCTGTCCTCGAAGAACAAGGTATCTCTCTCATCAACACGGAAGCACTTGTATTTTGGAGTGCCCTTTGCAATCCCATGTTTCACTTTCTTCACCATGGTATCACTGAGCTGGGCCTCACGGACTTGATCTTCCAAGGTAGGAGCAATTTGGAGATTTGCAAGAAAACCCTGCGGAACAACTTGGAGGTTGAGTTTCCTGAAAGCTTCACAAAGCTCAGGCTGGTGTGGCTTGATAAGAAGGCTGTTGCAATATGCCTTTCTGCTCAAAGCATCTGCAATCACATTCGCCTTGCCAGGAGTGTATTCGATGCTGGGGTTGTACTCTTGGATCATTTCAACCCAACGAGTCTGACGGAGGTTCAGATGCGGCTGTGTGAAGATGTACTTCAAGCTCTTGTGATCAGTGAAGATGTCGACCTTTCTGCCCAACAACAGATGTCTCCACGTAATCAGAGCATGTACCACAGCTGCTAGCTCGAGATTATGTGTGGGATAGTTCTTCTCACTTGGCTTTAGCTGACGAGAAGTGTATGCCACAATTCTCTTATCTTGCATAAGCACACCACCAAGACCTTGAAGAGAAGCATCACAGAACACTTCATAGGGCTTGGATTCATCCGGAGGAGTCAGAACTGGAGCAGAAACAAGCTTCTCTTTGAGGGTTTTGAATGCCAATTCACACTCTGGAGACCAAATGTATTTGACATTCTTCTGAAGCAGGTTGGAAAGAGGCTTGGCAATCTTGGAGAAGTTCTCAACAAACCTTCTGCAATAGCTGGCAAGACCCAGAAAACTGCGGAGCTGCTTGACGTTCTGAGGAGCTTCCCAGTTGACAATTGCTTCAACTTTCTCGGGATTAACCGCAATACCGTCAGCTGAGATGATGTGGCCCAAGTACAAAACCTTATCGAGCCAAAACTCACACTTTGAGAACTTGGCATAGAATTTATGCTCTCGGAGTCGATCAAGAACCAGACGTAAGTGCTTTTCGTGATCTTCTTCATTCTTGGAAAACACCAGAATATCATCCAGATACACAAGCACAAACTCGCCAGTATAGGGGTTGAAGATGTAATGCATCATCCTTGAAAAGGTAGGAGGAGCATTGGCGAGACCGAAGGACATGACGGTATACTCGTATGAACCGTAGCTCGTTCTGAAGGCTGTCTTGGGAATGTCTTCCTCGCGAATGCGAATTTGATGATAGCCCATTCGGAGGTCAAGCTTAGAGAACACTTTAGCTCCTTTGAGCTGCTCAAAGAGTTCGTTGATGTTGGGGAGCGGATACTTGTTCTTAATCGTCTTCTTGTTCAATGGCCGGTAGTCAACACAGAGACGCTCCGTGCCATCTTTCTTCTTGACAAATAAGACACCACAGCCCCACGGAGATGTACTCGGTCTGATGAGACCCATACTCTCCTGCTTATCAAGCTGCTTCTTCAATTCCTTCAATTCATCCGGAGAGAGCTTGTATGGACGCCGGCACGCAGGCTCAGTGCCCGGCTCGAGTTCAATGACAAACTCCACCTGACGGTGTGGAGGCATGCCTGGAAGTTCTTCTGGAAAGACGTCTTGATATTCGTTCACCACCGGAATTTGATTTATGGCATTAATTTCGCCCTTATCATTAAGAGAGAAAAGCCGGATAGTGTTATCCCTTGAAGCAAAGATAATCACATCTTCATCAGAATGAGTCATCTTGACTTCCTTTTGAGCACAATCAATGTGAGCATCGTGCTGAGAAAGCCAATCCATTCCGAGAATGAGGTTGATGTCAGAATTACCAAGAACCACCGGTTTAGCCATAAAACGATAATCTCCCATGCGAATAGAAACATCTGGAGCATAGACACTAGACGTCATAATCTTGCCCGGAGAAACAACTTGCAACTTCTGAGGCAAATTTGAAGTGGCAATATTGTGCTTGGATGCAAATGGTTGAGACATGAAAGAACATGAAGCACCCGAATCAAATAACACTTTAGCTGGAAAAGAGTTAACTGGAAGGTTACCCAGAATGACATCAGACGAATTCTTCGCTTGTGCTGCATTCATCAGATTGACCCTTGCTGCCTTTGGATCATGCCTGACAATAGCTGAACTCACAGGTGGAGGAGGAGGAAGACGCTCCGGATTCGGACATCTGTTGGCATAATGACCTTTCTGAGTGCATTTGTTGCAAGTCACTTCTGAGAGAGGACGGAAATGAGAGCCACTTGACTTGGAGCCTTGAGACTGAAACTGCTTCTTCGACTGGTTGCTCGGGTTGGGTGGGTGGGAGAAACCACGACCACTAGAGTTCTTGTTGTTGGAGTTGTTGAAGTTGTTGGAGTTGTTGTATGGAGCTCGAATCACTGGAGGAGGAGGAAGCCAGAATTTCTGTTGTTTCGCAGCCAACTGAGACGATGAGGAAGAGTGAACAACATCCCGAATTCTCTTCTTAGAAGCCTCCATCTTGAGCTGAGCTGCTTCTTGTTTCAAAGCCATGTTATAGAACTTGTCGAATTCATCGGGCTCGAACAAAGTGAGAGCAAGCTGAAGTTCATCTTTGAGACCTCCACGGAACTGATAGATTTTACTCTTGGCATCAGGAATGTCTTGCTTAGCATAGCGAGCGAGGTTTTGGAACTTGACATTATACTGATAGACTGTCATGGAGCCCTGCTTGAGGTTGCGGAATTGCTCACGCATACCCTCGATGACACTTGTAGGAATGTGATGCGAGCGGAAATCCTTGCAGAAATTCTCCCAAGAGATCACTTGACCCGGCCTTGAGTCTTTGTACTGCTGCCACCAGTCAGCTGCTTGATCTTTCAGTTGGAAGGCTGCAAACTTCACATAGTCATCTTCCTTCACGTTACTGCACTCAAAATGCTTCTTTATGTCGGTCAACCAATCCTCAGCATCAAGAGGGTCGACACAGTAACTGAAAGCTTTAGGATTGTTGGCCAAGAACTGATTGAGAGTAGCATGGTGCTGCTGGAAGAAGTTGCCTTGGTTCCCTGGAACACCCTGATTAGCTTGATTAGCTTGCATCATCTGCATCATCTGCATCATCAACTGAGTGTTCTGAGCTGTAGTCTCCATAATTGCTCTCCAAGCCTCAGGCGGAGGAGGAGGGGAAGGAGGATGTTCTGGGACCTCTGCCACCTCTGGGTTAGCGTTCGGAACCTTTTTCGGAGCCATCCTATAAGAGATGACCACGAATCAGCAATTGATTGACAAAAGGAATAAGCTGAATCAATGGAATGAATTGCAACAAGTCTTCATAATAATCATTCGAACAATAAGAACGAATGAAATCATCCGAACAAGAGGAACGAATGAATTTCTCAGTTAAATGATAACATCAGTCTTCACGAGAAGCCAGATAGGGGACAAAAGGATAAATAAGAAAACAACAAGGTATGGACGGAACAAACACAAGAGAGGAGTTTCGTTCTAACATCTTTGTGCTGAAAGCATATGAACGCGTTATGAAAAGTTTTGCAATCCCCAGATCAACATAGCCAAGGACCCTTTAAGATGCAACTCCTGATAGTAACATCGGTCATAAAACCCCTTCACTCAATGTCGAACCCCGAACTCACTAACCTGCATTCACTGGAAGAATGCCTACGATCTACTGGATAAAACCCACCTATAGATTTCCGAAAGATTCCAGTTATGCAATCAGGTGTTGGGGATACACGGGAAGCACCGCGCAATCAACTCTAACCTACATCCAGGTGTATCCATCCTTCAACACATAACCAGTCTTTCTCGGAAACTGTGTACCTCGGACCTTCGAAAAGCATCCACTATAACAAGCTATGGCAATACTCCCGAACTACCTCCCCAGTACTGGGTGATGTCGGGGTTATCTTGCCACTGGCCGTATAGGGGAGATTTTCGATGTCGGCCGTCTTAAGTATTTAGTACTGTCGCGATATGCTTGTTACAATGATACCCCGAAGCTCAACTCCTCGGTAACAGGAGGCATCGAGAACAATATCCTTGTCACAAGAACATCGAAACAATCCCAGAATACTCGCGGGATTCCTAAAAAAAATTTTGTGCAAATTTTGAAGATAGGAGAGACAAGAGTAGACGTCAGGAGTCCTCACCAGAGAGAAAAGGGATGAGAAGCAAAGAAATCCTACTCTCCGATATAATATAGGACTCAAAAGTTTTCAGTGTGTGCCTAGACTCGACCGTCAACGGTTCGATCAAACAGTGGGGGCTCCTAGGTCGGAGAAGGCTCTGATACCAACTTGTAATGCCCAGGATGGAGTTATACCTCCTACGTGTCGAGGCACGACTTAAAGGCATAAACCCATCCTAGAATGATCTCAAGTTCGGTAATCTTTGCACAACTCATGTAAAAGAGGGGATAGTAAACTGAAAATAGTTGGCTTACACTCGCCACGTCACAGAATTACAGTACAAGTCTCAAACATCATACATTAAGAACATCACAACCCTCTAAGGGCAAAAGCCAAATGACAAAGTACCAAACTCAGATAAATAAACCACAGGCGGATCGAATCCTAGTAAGAGACTCCACTACTGATCGTCCGGGTAGCGCACGTAGTACCGACTACGCTCCTCGTCGTACTCCCAATCCAGCTCGGTGCCATCACCTGGATAGCTCACAGCTGGACCTGCATCTGGTGTGTGAAGTAACTGTGAGCCACAGAGGACTCAGCAATCCCGTCTCCGGGTAACAGAACTATTTAAGCCTTTAGGTGAGGGAAAAAGGCTAAAGAAAAGAATAAGTGTCTGCAGCAGCAACTAGCATCTAGCTTACGTGAGTGAGAGCGAGAAGAGAAGGCCTCGGCGAGAAGTGATCACGAAGTGATCCTAGCTACAAGCTCCACAATCATAACCCCTCCGTGTTCAACTCCCGAATCCCTATTCGGAAATTGACAGTCACGGAACACACGCTGGTAGTGTATTAGTAACATTGTGTCAAGTTATCTACAACCGGAATTAACAAGCTCCCATCTGCCACATAACCGCGGGCACGGCTTTCGGAAGTTCAAACCCTGCAGGGGTGTTCCAACTTGACCCATTACAAGCCCACGATCCGCGGAGTCGCAACTCCAAAGTGGGAAGACCCGAGTATCCTCGGAATCCCGTGCTCAAGATATACCGAGCTAAGGTAAGGCTAATCCAGCAAATCCTCCCGGTGTGTCGACACCCTGATAGTAGCCGCGCGTATCTAAGTCTCAGGACACGACCGGATGGGCGATTCTACAGGTTTTTACCAAACCTCGAGTTTCCTTGAGGTGGCCCCGCAGACTCCCCGTTTCGGACCAACACTCATGTGGAGCACTGGCCCGGGGTTGTTGATTAAGAAAGAGGGTTAATTACTCCCTATGCAAGTTTAGTTTGTTATTAGGCAAATAGTACCAATGTTGGGATTTGCTAGAAAAGACTTAGCACTTAGCGGTTTATCGAGGGGGTCCCATACACCCCAACCGTGTTAGGAACGCATAATCAAGGAACATAATACCGGCTTATACGGATCCTAACGGCATGAGTGGAACAAATCACCAAGCAAAAGGCTTAGCCTTCCACCCTTTCCAATATATAGATGATTTCATTTAAGCATTTATATAGTGTGATATAACCCAACCAAACTTCAACATGGAGCAAGCATCTTCGATCTTCACCTGCAACTAGCAATGCTATAAGAAGGGCTGAGCGAAGCGTACTTAGCCAAGCAACGGTTTGCATAGGTGGGTTGGTTAAACATGGCAATTGGTTACAAGTAGGAGGCTGACAAGAAGATCATGGGCATCGAGGCAAAACTATAGATCGAGACTACTAGCAATAGGCAAAGGTAGTAATGTTATCGGGGTTCGGTCATCTTGCCTGAAGAGAAGTCGTTCGGATCGTAAGAAGGGTCCTCGTGCTCAACCTCGTTGGAAACCTCGTGCTCAACTTCATACCCGGTCTCAGCTTCCGGCTCTAAACAAAACAATCACACCAAGCACCAATCAACAAGATGCAATGCGCACTCAAAAAACATGAATGCATGATGGATGCACTAAGGATGCACACGGAGCACGGAAAATATCACTCAAGCAAAACACCTCAAAACAAGATAACAATCTGATATTATTAATCTACACAGAAAATCAATCAAGTTTGATATAAGATTCGCTGAAATCGGAGTTACGGGCTAAAAGTTATGCCCGAAACAAGATTTGAGCGAAAGCTGAAAATTACAGCAACATAGCAACTTCGGAGCTCAAAATAATTAAGCTACAGCACCCAAAAAGCATGGCAAAGGACATGAACACAAACTAGACATATAGTACAGCAACTATGTCCAAGGTGCACCCCAACGGAGTCACGGATCAATAGCAATGATCTTGGACATATTGAACTTGACAATAAAATTCTGGCAGCAGAATTTTATTGAAACTTTAGAGCAAAAGATAAACATGCTACATCCACTTAAATGGACATGTGAGGACATGAATGGAAAGACAACAATATATACTACAAGGAACAATCAAAATCCACTCCAAAACTATCATGCTTTGTCCTAGAACATCACACGAACATGGCATCGGAACGTTACAGATTTCAGACTTAGTGAAAAATCACTAAGTCCTAAAACAGCAATATCATCATGGCATATAAAAGAGCATGTTTAAGTCACCTCGAAACTAAACATGGCAAAGGGTAAGCACCTCATCAAAGTACACATGACGGTGATCCCGAAACACACAAGCATGCATCATGGAGGTGAACACAACGATTGCAACGAGCTCAACAAGATGGCATTTCATAACAAGTGAAAACACATCACATGAACATGACACTTTGCAACGATGATAACAAGGCAATAATAAATCTACCATGCAACCTATCACAAGCAACACGTAGTACGTGGCAAGACGAACACGTGGACATGTCATTTGCATCATTCGGACAAACGAGCTAAAAGATATCACATGGCAAAGGTGGCATGAAAATAACACATAGCAGCAGTGTATATCATGATGCACTCTTGCAACAGCAAAACAAGCACCTAGACGATCTCTAACATGCATGACTACAACAGATAAAACGTAGAGCACATCTCCACGAACGTCTGGACATATTACACGCGCAAAACGGAGCAGCAGGCAAAAAGTTATGCATGGTCAAACATAGCATCAGAGATTAAACAGAACAGGGACTTGGAAGGAAAAAAAAGGGGGGGGGGAAGGTCAACCTCCTCAGATCTGCAGCCCGAACGGGCCTGGGCGCGGATCCGGCCCAACTGAAGAAGTGGCGGTGCGGGGCGGCCTGGAGGGCGAGCGGGCCGGCGGCGGAGGCCTCGGCCCAGGCGGATCTGGGCCCGCGGCGGCGAGGCGGGGAAGCGGCGGCCTGGTACGGGCGATCCGCGGGAGGAGGCCGCGGCCTGGGAGAGGCGACCGGCCTGCGGGGAAGGGAGATCTGGCGGGCGCCCAGCGCGGGTTCGGCGGCTGGGCCTCCCTGCGGCCCAGGCGGGGCGAGCGGGAGATGCGGGCCGCGGGGAAGTGGTCCCCCGGGCGCGCGGAGTCGACGACTGGCCTTCGGCGGCTGGTGCGGGCCTCGACGGGAGCCTGGGCTCGGGGCGAAGTGGTCCCAACCGGCCAGCCCGATGCGGTGGAGCGACGCGGCTCGGGGCGGTCCACTGCTCGGAGCGGGAGGATTGCAGCGGCGATCGAAGGAGGCGGGAAGACTGGCCCGTTGACCTGGATCGATCCAGATCCAGGCGACGGGAGGCGGCGATTCTCTCGAGGGAGCTGGTTCCCCTCGGGATCCAGAGGATTGGGGAAGATTGGATCTGAGAAAAAAAATAGGGGATGCCAAAAATAGACCTAGGGGGTCTATATATAGCAGTTTAGCTAGGGTTTGGAGACTTGGAGGTGTTTAGGAGCCCTCCGATCCGATCCAACGGATCCGATCGCGAGGATAGATTTAAAAAGGCCTAGGCGGAGATAACAGACTGCAGTAGGGATGTTTCTGGGACACGAAGTGAAGGCACATCGGACCCACACGAACAACGGATGGGATAGTCAACGGAGTCCAAACGAGACGAGATTTGAGAGGCGGGTTGCACACAACAAAACAACAACACAGACAACAACCTCGCGGCACACCGGTAACGTTAAACGCCCGAACAACAAAGTAGGCCTACGGGACGTCACAGACACGTGAGGGAGCTCCGAAACGCGAAACGGACAACGGGAAGAAACACGCGGAACCGGATGCAACCGACAACACAAATGCAATGCAATGCACATGTCTTCATGATATGAATGAATGCCACACACTCACACAACAAAACGGCGAAAACCCGAAAGACAAAGAACCCGGAATGGAAATAGATGAAGCCAGAGATATATTATATACCCAAAAGGGAAAGTATTACATCCGGGGCATTACAATGACTTGAGGTATGTCTATCTAAGTGGGAGTTCTTAAGTAAATTTGATTAATTGAATTTAATTTATCATGAACTTAGTCCTGATAGTATTTCATATCTATGTTGTAGATCAATAGCTCGTGATATAGCTCCTATATATATTTGATATGTTCCTAGAGAAAAATTGAAAGATGATAGTATCAATGATGCGGACTGGGTCTGTGATCTGAGGATTATCCTCATTGCTACACAAAAGAATTATGTCCATGATGCACCGCTAGGTGACAGACCTATTGCAGGAGTAGATGTAGACATTATGAAAGCTCAGTATGATGACTACTTGATAGTTTAGTGCGCCATGCTTTACAGCTTAGAACCGGGACTTCAAAAAATATTTTGAATGCCATGGAGCATATGAGATGTTCCAAGAGTTGAAATTAGTATTTTGGACTCATGCCCGTGTCGAGAGGTATGAGACCTATGACAAGTACTTTGCCTACAAGATGGAGGAGAATAGCTCAACCAGTGAGCATGTGCTCAGAATGTCTGAGTACTACAATCGCTTGAATCAAGTGGGTGTTAATCTTCCAGATAAGATAGTGATTGATAGAGTTCTCTAGTCACTATCACCAAGTTACTAGAACTTCGTGATGAACTACAATATGCAAGGGATGACGAAAACAATTCCCGAGCTCTTCGTGATGCTGAAATCAACGAAGGTAGAATTAAAGAAAGAGCATCAATTATTGATGGTTAACAAGACCACTAGTTTCAAGAAAAGGACAAAGGAAAAGAAAGGGAACTTCAAAAATAAGGGCAAGCAAGTTGTCACTCCCGAGAAGAATCCCAAAGCTAGATCCAAGCCTGAAACTAAGTGCTTCTACTACAAATGAAATGGTCACTGAAAGCGGAACTACCCCAAATATTTGGCGGATAAGAAGGATGGAGAAGTGAAGAAAAGTATATTTGATATACATGTTATTGATGTGTACCTCACTAGTATTCATAGTAGCCCCTGGGTATTTGATACATATTCGCTTGCTAAGATTAGTAACTTGAAACAAGAGTTGCAGAATAAACAGAGACTAGTTGATGATGAGGTGACGATATGTGTTGGAAGTAGTTCCAATATTGATATGATCATCATCGCACACTCCCTGTACTTTCGGGATCAGTGTTAAACCTAAATAAATGTTATTTGGTGTTTGCGTTGAGCATGACCAAGATTGGATCGTGTTTATTGCAATATGATTATGAAGAAATATGCCCTAGAGGCAATAATAAACTTTTTATTTATATTTCCTTATATATCATGATAAATGTCTTTTATTCATGCTAGTATTTTATTAACCGGAAACTTGATACATGTGTGAATACATAGACGAAACTCACTGTCCCTAGTAAGGCTCTATTAGACTAGCTCATTAATCAAAGATGGTTGAGTTTCCTAACCATAGACATGTGTTGTCATTTGATTAACGGGATCACATCATTAGGAGAATGATGTGATGGACATGACCCATCCATTAGCTTAGAGTATTGATCGTTCAGTTTTTATCGCTACTGCTTTCTTCATGTCAAATACATATTCCTCAGACTATGAGATTATGCAACTCCCTGATACTAGAGGAATGCCTTGTGTGCTATCAAACGTCACGACGTAACTGGGTGATTATAAAGATGCTCTACAGGTATCTCCAAAGGTGTTTGTTGGGTTGGCATAGATCAAGAATATGATTTGTCACTCCGAGTACCGGAGAGGTATCTCTGGGCCCTCTCGGTAATACGCATGATAATAAGCCTTGCAAGCAAATGACTAATGAGTTAGTCATGGGATGATGTATTACGGAACGAGTAAAGAGACTTGCCGGTAACAAGATTGAACTAGGTATGAAGATACCAACGATCGAATCTCGGGCAAGTAACATACATATGACAAAGGGAATAACGTATGTTGTCATTACGGTTTGACTGATAAAGATCTTCGTATAATATGTAGGAACCAATATGAGCATCTAGGTTCCGCTATTGGTTATTGGCCGTAGATATGTCTAGGTCATGTCTACATAGTTCTCGAACCCGTAGGGTCCGCACGCTTGACGTTCGACGACGATTTGTATTAAAGAGTTATGTGTTTTTGGTGACTGAATATTGTTCGGAGTCCCGGATGATACCACGGACATGACGAGGAGTCTAGCAATGGTCGACAGGTAAAGATCGATATATTGGATGATGGTATTCGGACACCGGAAAGGTTTTGAGACGTTTCGGATAATTATCGGAGTACCGAGGGGCTACCAGAACCCCCATGGAAGTATTGGGCATACATGGTCCATAAGGTAGAGAGAGGGGAGCACACAAGGGGTGGCGCCCCCCCCATGGGCTGTCCGAATTGGACAAGGGGAAGGGGGTGCGACCCCCCTTTCCGTCCGCCTCTCCCTCTCCCTTCCTTCCTCCCTTCTCCACAAAAGGGAAAAACGGGGAATCCTAGTCCTACTAGGATTGGAGTCCTAGCAGGACTCCTCCCCACTTGGCGCGCCCCTAGGGCCAGCCGGCCTCCCCTCTCCTCCTTTATATACAGGGGCAGGGGGCACCCTAGAACACACAAGTTATTCTCTTAGCCGTGTGCGGTGCCACCCTCCAAAGTTTACACCTCGGGTCATATTGTCATAGTGCTTAGGCGAAGCCCTACGCGATCTACTTCACCATCATCGTCAACACGCCGTAGTGCTGCCGAAACTCTCCCTTGACCCTCTACTAGATCAACATCTAGAGGGACGTCATCAAGCTGAACGTGTGCTGAACTCCGAGGTGCCGTGCGTTCGGTGCTTGATCGGTTGAATCGCGAAGACGTTCGACTACATCAACCGTGTTAATCTAACGCTTCCGCTTTCGGTCTACGAAGGTACGTAGACACACTCTTCCCGTCTCGTTGCTATGCATCTCCTAGATAGATCTTGTGTGATCGTAGGATTTTTTTGAAATTACATGCTACGTTCCCCAATAGTGGCATCAGAGCCAGGTCTATGCATAGATGATATACACAAGTAGAACACAAATGAGTTGTGGGCGGTGATGTACATACTGCTTACCACCAACGTCTTATTTTGATTCGGCGATATTGTAAGATGAAGCGGCCCAGACCAACATTACATGACCACGTTCATGAGACCGCTTCCACTGTTATATGCAACTTATTGGCATAAAGGTGGCTCGCGGGTGTCTGTCTCTCTTGCTTTAGTTGAATCGAATTTGACTGCGGCCGGTCCTTGTTGAAGGTTAAAACAACAAACTTGATAAATCACCGTTGTGGTTTTTGTGCCGTAGGTAAGAACAGTTCTTGCTAGAAGCCTGTCGCAGCCACGTGAAACTTGCAACAACAAAGTAGAGGACGTCTAACTTGTTTTTGCAGGGCATGTTGTGATGTGATATGGTCAAGATGTGATGAGTTATACGTTATTGTATGAGATGATCATGTTTTGTAAAATTATCGGCAACCAACAGGAGCCTTATGGTTGTCTCTTTATTGTATGAATTGCTAACGCCATGTAATTGCTTCACTTTATCACTATGAGTTAGCGATAGTAGTAGAAGCAATAGTTGGCGAGACGACCACGACGCTACGATGAAGATCATGGTGTCAAGCCAGTGACGATGGAGATCATGACAATGCTTTGGAGATGGAGATCAAAATCACAAGATGATGATGGCCATATCATGTCACATTTTGATTGCATGTGATGTTTATCTTTTTACGCATCTTATTTTGCTTAGAACGACGGTAGAATTATAAGATGATCCCTTACTAAAATTGCAAGGTACAAGTGTTCTCCCTGAATATGCACCATTGTGATAGTTCGTCGTGCCGAGACACCACGTGATGATCGAGTGTGATAAGCTCTACGTTCACATACAATAGGTGTAAGACAGTTTTGCACGTGCAGAATACTCGGGTTAAACTTGACGAGCCTAGCATGTACAAACATGGCCTCAGAACACTAGAGACCGAAAGGTCATGCGCGAACCATATAGTAGATATGATCAACATAAGATGTTCACCATTGAAAACTACTCCATCTCACGTGATGATCGGACATGGTTTAGTTGATTTGGATCACGTGATCATTTAGATGACTCGAGGGATGTCTATCTAAGTGGGAGTTCTTTAGTAATATGATTAATTGAACTTAATTTAACATGAACTTAGTCCTCATAGTTTTTGTATATCTATGTTGTAGATCAATGGCCCGTGCTACCGTTTGATGGGCCTCTAACCCCTCGTTGGTTACCCCAAGTGGAAGGTGTAAGATGCAGTGTTGTGGAAGTTTTTTCCCTTAGCAAAGATGCCAAGGATCGAATCCCCAGAGACTCCTAGGTTCAACAAGTAGGTGTCAACTACTAACGGTGCCAGATATTAGCAATCAACGTGGACCTGCACACAGATACAAATAACTTTGCTCCCAACGAGTACAGAGAGGTTGTCAATCCCTCCGGCCTTGTAGTTCACAAAGGATTAAACGCAAATGATAGTAGTGATAGATAATGTTTGCAATAGTAAATAAAAGCGAAAATTAAATAGCGGATGTGATCAATGATGGTAATATGGACCGGAGTCTCATGATGTTCACTAGTGATGTCTCTCTCCCAAAAGACGATAAAACAGCTATGTGAGGTAAACGAATTACAGCTGGGCAATTGACAGGACCACGAACGCAAACCAATGCTGACTACATTGCAAGAAAGGTTGAGGTTCAAAGCATGGGCGGTACGCCAAAGTAAGTAGACCGAAATCCATCAATATCTACTACTAATCATCCACCTTGAGATATCTATCCAGAACATCTCGCTGGTATTAAGTTGCGAGCCCCACCCATAGTGTAAACTCAAAGCAACAGACAACTGCATTAAAAGAACTTTGCGTAAAGTAAATTATCCTTGCACCCGCGGGCACAAGCACCGTTGTTTTCCCCCTTGTGGCAACAACACATCCCCTAGACTCATGTTTCTATCACTCAAGCTAGTCATCGAGGGGCATGAACCCACAATCGAGCATAACGTTCCCTCTTGGAGTCACTACGTATTACTTGGCCAAAGCAATAAATAACAACGGAGAACATGCAAGAATTACTTATGAACATAAATATAAAAGAGGTAGATCAAATATATTACTCAATCACAATCTGAACATAATCTCATAATCCATCGGATCCCAGCAAACTCATCATAGCAACAACATAAGGATTACATATGTGCCTCGATCATGTAGGGCAGCTCACGAGGACTAATTAGTGAAGCACAAGAACGGGAGGAGAACATCACATAGCTACTGGTCATGGACTCATGGTCCAAGGGAGACTACTCACAACTCATCCGGGAGGCGTCCATGGTGGTGGAGAGGCTCCCGGTGGTGATCCTCCCTTCCGGCAGGGTGCCGGGAAGAGTTCTCCTGGTGCTCCCGATCTTGGAAGCGGCGGCGGCGGCGGAACAGAGATGAGATCGCGAAAAAGAGTTCCCGTCCCGAGGGTTTCGAGGGACGCTCTAAATATATGCCAAAGGGGGGCACCAGACGGGCCTCGGGGGGCCCAGGCGCCCCCCCGGCGCGGCCCAGGGGGAGGGGGGCGCCGCCAGGGCGCCTGGAGCCCTGGTGGCCCCCCCGGCTGTACTTAGGGCGCAAGGTAGGTTCTGGAACGCTGATTTTTTATATAATTTTTCTGGATTTTTCCTGACAGTTCTCGTAACGTGAAAACCTGAAATACAAAAACAGCCGAAAATAGAAACTGGCACCGGGGTGCACTGGATTAGTAGGTTAGTCCAAATATGATCAAAAGTGTATGGAAGTGTATGAATATCATAGCAATATCACCCAAAAGTGGCATGTAGCAAGCAGAAATTATAGATACGTTTTGGACGTATCAACATCCCCAAGCTTAATTCCTGCTCGTCCTCGAGTAGGTAAATGATAATAAGAATAATTTCTGTGGTGACATGCTATTAACCATATAGGACTTTTATAGTCATATGACAAAAGCTTACTGAGATAATGAATCTGTAGTAATTAAGTTGCCTCATGAGAAAATCACAAAGGACTGAAAGTTTTACAACATGATATTGAAACATCAAATAGATTTGCAATGAACATGATGTGCAAATATGATAAAGTGATATCTAGCTTGCCCCCTTTAGTGAAGCAAAACATAAATGCAGGGGCACCTTCAAGGTTTAAGTGATGACTAGATACAATGATTTCAAAATAAACGATATCACAATCATGCAAAAGACAATGCTACTTTGGGACAATGCACATTACACTCAGAATGACAATCATGCTCTCAGTAGTTGGTGCTTTTAAAAGAAGGTGGAGACTCAACATAAAAGTAAAAGAATGGTTATGTGCTAGAGCTTTTTATTTTGAAAACATAGAAGCAATTTTGTCAACGGTAGTAGTACTTCATATGTGTCATGCATAAGACATCCTATAAGTTGCAAGCCTCATGCATCGAATACCAATAGTGCTCGCACCTTGTCCTAATTAGCTCGGATTTCCATGGGTTATCATTGCATTACATATGTTTCAACCAAGTGTCACAAAGGGGTACCTCTATGCCACCTGTACAAAGGTCCAAGGAGATAAATCACATTTGATTTCTCGTTTTTTGATAGATCTCAACTTGAGGACATCCATACCGGGACAACATAGAAAATAGATGATGGACTCCTCTTTAATGCTTAAGCATATTCCCATAAGAGATTGAGGATTAATGTCCAAGCTAAAACTTCCACCACGATACATGGCTTTGGTTGGCGGCCCAATGTTCTTCTCTAACAATATGCATACTCATTCAACCCACGGCAAATCACCCTTACTTCAGACAAGACGAACATGCATAGCAACTCACATGATATTCAACAAAAGTGTAACAGTTGATGGCGTCCCCAGAAACATGGTTACCGCTCAGCAAGCAACTTATAAGAAATAAGATACATAGGCGACATATTCTTTACCACAATAGTTTTTAAGCTACTTTCCCATGAGCTATGTATTGCAAAAATTGAAGGTTTTAAAGGTAGCACATGTAAATTACTTGGAGTGGCGGTGAAATACCACATATAGGTAGGTATGGTGGACTCAAATGGCATAACTGGTTTAAAAGGATGTGGATGCACAAGCAGTCAGTCCGCTTAGTACAGGTGGAGGTTAGCAAAAGACTGGGAGCAACCAACTAAGAGAGCAATGACGGTCATAATCATGCAGAGCGACAAAGCAATATTGAATCAGGCATGGTAGTTATATCGCTACTCAGAAATAAAAGATCATCAAGGCTTGCCAGACTTTATTTACAGTCTTAAATATGCGTGAGCATACGCCAAGTCAATCAAAATAAATTCTTGAAGGAAGATATTACTAAACCATACCACATCATAGGCAAACAAATCATGTTGGTACTCCAATAACACATTGGGAATCCCCCAGCTATTTGAGACTAACCATAAGAAAACCCGAACTACTAAGCACCATTATGCACATAGCATCTTTATCATAGACATATTAACCAATGCAACGAAAGCAAACTCTTATAATAAGGTAAGCCTGATAATTAAAGAGAGTTCAAGCAACCAACTAAACAAAAGCTCTTTGAAAAGATAAGCATGAATACTAAGAGCAGAGCATGATAGTAGCTATTAAAAGACAAAGAACACACACAGCAAAGATAGACATGAAAATTCTATGTTATGTTCTAGGTATAAGTGGAGCGTGCTTCTCTCCCACATAAAGAACGCTGAGTTCCGACTCGTTATGAAAAACTAAAAAGGAAACTAAAAGCAAGACGCTCCAAGCATAGCACATAACACATGAAGTGATGAAAATATAGCGGAACGAAAGACGAACTGATAATGTTGATGGAGAAGGGGATGCACGGGGGCATCCCCAAGCTTAGACGCTTGAGTCTCCTTGAATATTTCTTGGGGGTGCACGGGGGCATCCCCAAGCTTGAGCGCTTGACACTCCTGAATCTTTTTATCATCTTCCCTCGCACACTTGAAAACTCCCTTCATACATAACTCATCATAATCTGATTAGCGAGGTTAGTACCCTTAATAAAATAATTGTTCCTTGCTGGAAATAAAGATATTCTTGAAGTTCTACTGTTTCTCAAGATTGCCAAAAGGTTTTTGCAAAGAAAAAGCAAGCTCTTGGTTTGCAAAATGAAAGAAAGGCAAAACAGGACAAAATCTGCGAAAAACAGAACAGTAGGTAGTAAATGATTTGTTCGGGGTACTTCTGCAACTCAAATAAAAAAACTCAGAACATACGCACGAAACACAATTATATAGAGAACGCTGTCGAAAAAATTCAGACCAAAAAGATGATCTGGCGATTTTATACGAATTTTTCTATCCAAGGACAGAATCTGTTTCCTGGACAGCACCTCACAACTTTTGAACTTTCTAGCAATCAGAGGCTATACTTGGCACAAATATGAAAAGCAAAGATATAATGATGATGCTACTGTATTAAACAACATCAAGACACAACAAAAGCAAAATATAAAAATTTATTCATGTGGGCTGCCTCCCAAAAGCGCTTTCTTTTATGCATTTAAGCTAGGCATAATGCATATATCAAGTTGTATCAATTGAACCATCATCAAGATCATCAAAAAGCTCTTCAATAATACAACTAGTCTTAAGAGGACTCTCAAATAAAGGCCTCATAGAGATACTTCTAGGTAGAAGACCAAAAGGATAAAAGTCAAGGGAAGATTCATTTATAAATTTATCAAAGACAGGTGTTTCTTCCAAGGTCTTTACAGTTTCAACCCCTTTGGCAATAGATGGATTACTTTTAGAATGGGGAGCCTTTTGAACGTGAACGAACTTAGGCTCCCTCTTTGCCGGAGTTTCTACCTTTTTGGTTTTGATCGAGGAGAAGGTAGTTCCTAGGGTATCAAATATTTCCTCAATCTTGTCTATCCTAGAAGAGTCCAAGTCATGGAATTTGACGGTCTCCAAAATTTTAATTTTTTTATGCATGGAGCTATCAAGTCTATTCAAATTCCCTGGGATCTTACGATCTAACTCATTTATCTTATTAATGCTTGGCATCTCTAGCTCTATCTTTTCAAGTTTTTTCATAATGTGAGCTAGGGTGATGTTCTCTCGAATGCTAACAACAGGGAGATTCCCAACAAGATTTTCAATAATACTAAGAGACTCCCAAACTGGGGCCTCTAGGAAATTCCCATTGATAGCAGTATCTAGAATAAACCTATTCCAAGAAGTAATTCCAACATAAAAATTTCTAAGCAAGATAGTAGTAGGTTGCTTCTTGGTGGCTCTTTTTTGTGAATCATTAATTCTATACCAAGCATCTTTCAAACTTTCCCCACCTCTTTGTTTAAAGGTGAGAACTTCTGCCTCATCAAAGACAAAAGGACTCGACATAATGACAACTAAATAATGAGTTAACTATTTTTTGATTTTCGATAAAAGATACTAAAGCAAAAACTGAAAGGTAAACTAACAAGACTAAAAGCAAAGGTAAAAGATAGCATGCAACTCCTCTATCCTGAAGAGTGGAGTCCCCGGCAACGGCGCCAGAAAATACTCCTTGATGGGCCTCTAACCCCTCGTTGGTTACCCCAAGTGGAAGGTGTAAGATGCAGTGTTGTGGAAGTTTTTTCCCTTAGCAAAGATGCCAAGGATCGAATCCCCAGAGACACCTAGGTTCAACAAGTAGGTGTCAACTGCTAACGGCGCCAGATATTAGCAATCAACGTGGACCTGCACACAGATACAAATAACTTTGCTCCCAACGAGTACAGAGAGGTTGTCAATCCCTCCGGCCTTGTAGTTCACAAAGGATTAAACGCAAATGATAGTAGTGATAGATAATGTTTGCAATAGTAAATAAAAGCGAAAAGTAAATAGCGGATGTGATCAATGATGGTAATATGGACCGGAGTCTCATGATGTTCACTAGTGATGTCTCTCTCCCAAAATACGATAAAACAGCTATGTGAGGTAAACGAATTACAGCTGGGCAATTGACAGGACCACGAACGCAAACCAATGCTGACTACATTGCAAGAAAGGTTGAGGTTCAAAGCATGGGCGGTACGCCAAAGTAAGTAGACCGAAATCCATCAATATCTACTACTAATCATCCACCTTGAGATATCTATCCAGAACATCTCTCTGGTATTAAGTTGCGAGTCCCACCCATAGTGTAAACTCAATGCAACAGACAACTGCATTAAAAGAACTTTGCGTAAAGTAAACAATCCTTGCACCCGCGGGCACAAGCACCGTTGTTTTCCCCCTTGTGGCAACAGCACATCCCCTAGACTCATGTTTCTGTCACTCAAGCTAGTCATCGAGGGGCATGAACCCATAATCAAGCATAACGTTCCCTCTTGGAGTCACTACGTATTACTTGGCCAAAGCAATAAATAACAACGGAGAACATGCAAGAATTACTTATGAACATAAATATAAAAGAGGTAGATCAAATATATTACTCAATCACAATCTGAACATAATCTCATAATCCATCGGATCCCAGCAAACTCATCATAGCAACAGCATAAGGATTACATATGTGCCTCGATCATGTAGGGCAGCTCACGAGGACTAATTAGTGAAGCACAAGAACAGGAGGAGAACATCACATAGCTACTGGTCATGGACTCATGGTCCAAGGGAGACTACTCACAACTCATCCGGGAGGCGTCCATGGTGGTGGAGAGGCTCCCGGTGGTGATCCTCCCCTCCGGCAGGGTGCCGGGAAGAGTTCTCCTGGTGCTCCCGATCTTGGAAGCGGCGGCGGCGGCGGAATAGAGATGAGATCGCGAAAAAGAGTTCCCGTCCCGAGGGTTTCGAGGGACGCTCTAAATATATGCCAAAGGGGGGCACCAAACGGGCCTCGGGGGGCCCAGGCGCCCCCCGGCGCGGCCCGGGGGGGGGGGGGGGGTGCCGCCAGGGCGCCTGGAGCCCTGGTGCCCCCCCCGGCTGTACTTAGGGCGCAAGGTAGGTTCTGGAACGCTGATTTTTTATATAATTTTTCTGGATTTTTCCTGACAGTTCTCGTAACGTGAAAACCTGAAATACAAAAACAACCGAAAACAGAAACTGGCACCGGGGTGCACTGGATTAGTAGGTTAGTCCAAATATTATCAAAAGTGTATGGAAGTGTATGAATATCATAGCAATATCACCCAAAAGTGGCATGGAGCAAGCATAAATTATAGATACGTTTTGGACGTATCATCGTTCCCTTGAATTTTGATGTGTTCCTAGAGAAAGCTAAGTTGAAAGATGATGGTAGAAACTACACGGAGTGGGTCCATAACTGGAGGATTATCCTCATTGCTGCACAGAAGATATATGTCCTTGAAGCACCGCTAGATGTCAAGCTCCCTCCCGCTAATGTGGACGCTTTGAACGTTTGGCAGACGCGGTCTGATGACTGCTCGATAGTTCAGTGTGCCATGCTTTACGGCTTAGAATCGGGACTTCAAAGACGTTTTGAACGTCATGGAGCATATGTGATGTTCCAAGAGTTGAAGTTAATATTTCAAGCAAATGCCCGAGTTGAAAGATATGAAGTCTCCAACAATTTCTATAGCTGCAAGATGGAGGAGAATAGTTCTGTTAGTGAACACATACTCAGAATTTTCTGGGTACCATAACCACATGACTGAGCTGGGAGTTAATATTCCAGATGATAGTGTTATTGATAGAGTTCTTCAATCATTGCCACCAAACTATAAAGGCTTTGCGATGAACTATTATATGCAAGGGATGGAGAAGACAATTCCTGAGCTCTTCGCAATGCTCAAAGCTGTGGAGGTAGAAATCAAAAAGGAGCATCAAGTGTTGATGGTTAACAAAACCACTAGTTTCAAGAAAAAGGGCAAGGTAAAGAAGGGGAACTTCAAGAAGAATAGCAAGCCAGTTGCTACTCCCGGGAAGAAACCCAAGTCTGGAGCCAAGCCTGAAACTGTGTGCTTCTACTGCAAAGGGACTGGTCATTGGAAGCGGAACTGCCCCAAGTATTTGGCGGATAAGAAGGATGGCAAAGTGAACAAAGGTATATTTGATATACATGTTATTGATGTGTACCTTACTAATGCTCGTAGTAGCGCCTGTGTATTTGATACTGGTTCGGTTGCTAATATTTGTAACTCGAAATAGGGGCTATGGATTAAACGAAGATTGGCTATGGACGAGGTGACGATGCGTGTGGAAAATGGTTCCAAGGTTGACATGATCGCCGTCGGCATGCTACCTCTACATCTACCTTCGGGATTAGTTTTAGACCTAAATAATTGTTATTTGGTGCCAGCGTTGAGCATGAACATTATATCTGGATCTTGTTTGTTGCGAGACGGTCATTCATTTAAATTATAGAATAATGGTTGTTCTATTTATGAGTAATATCTTTTATGGTCATGCACCCTTGATGAGTGGTCTATTTTTGTTGAATCTCGATCATAATGATACACATATATATAATATTGATGCCAAAAGATGCAAAAGTTGATAATGATAGTGCAACATATTTGTGGCACTGCCGTTTAGGTCATATTGGTGTAAAGCGCATGAAGAAACTCCATGCACATGGACTTTTGGAATCAGTTGATTATGAATCATTTGATACCTGCGAACCATGCCTCATGGGAAAGATGACTAAAACTCTGTTCTCCGGAACAATGGAGCGAGCAACTGACTTATTGGAAATAATACATACCGATGTATGCGGTCCGATGAGTGTTGAGGCTCGCGGCGGGTATCGTTATTATCTGACCTTCACAGATGATTTGAGCAGATATGGGTATATCTACTTAATGGAACATAAGTCTGAAACATTTGAAAAGTTCAAAGAATTTCAGAGTGAAGTAGAGAATCATCATAACAAGAAAATAAAGTTTCTACGATCTGATCATGGAGGCTAATATTTGAGTTACGAGTTTGGTATTCAATTGAAACAATGTGGAATAGTATCACAGCTCACGCCACCAGGAACACCACAGCGTAATGGTGTCTCCGAACGTCGTAACCGTACTTTATTAGATATGGTGCGATCTATGATGTCTCTTACCGATTTACCACTATCGTTTTGGGGTTATGCATTAGAGACAGCTGCAGTCACGTTAAATAGGGCACCATCTAAATCCGTTGAGACGACACTGTGTGAACTGTGGTTTGGCAAGAAACCTAAGCTGTCGTTTCTTAAAATTTGGGGTTGCGATGCTTATGTGAAAAAGCTTCAGCCTGATATGCTCGAACCGAAATCGGAGAAGTGCATCTTCATAGGATACCCAAAAGAAAATATTGGGTACACCCTCTATCACAGATCTGAAGGCAAGACTTTTGTTGCTAAGAATGGATCCTTTCTAGAGAAGGAGTTTCTCTTGAAAGAAGTGAGTGGGAGGAAAGTAGAACTTGATGAGGTAATTGTACCTTCTCTCGAATTGGAAAATGGCTCATCACAGAAAATCATCCCTGTGATGCTTACACCAATTAGTGAGGAAGCTAATGTTGATGATCATGAAACTTCAGATGAAGTTACTACCGAACCTCGTAGGTCAACCAGAGTACGTGCCGCACCAGAGTGGTACGGTAATCCTGTTCTCGGAGTCATGTTACTAGACCATGACGAACCTACGAACTATGAGGAAGTGATGATGAGCCCAGATTCCGCAAAATGGCTTGAGGCCATAAAATCTGAGATGGGATCCATGGATGAGAACAAAGTGTGGACTTTGGTTGACTTGCCCGATGATCGGCAAGCCATTGAAAATAAATGGATCTTTAAGAAGAAGACTGACGCCGATGGTAATGTTACTGTCTACAAAGCTTGACTTGTTGCGAAAGGTTTTCGACAAGTTCAAGGAATTGACTACGGTGAGACCTTCTCACCCGTAGCGATGCTTAAGTCTGTCCGAATCATGTTAGCAATTGCCGCATTTTGTGATTATGAAATCTGGAAAATGGATGTCAAAACTGCATTCCTCAATGGATTTCTCAAAGAAGAGTTGTATATGATGCAACCAGAAGGTTTTGCCGATCGTAATGGTGCTAACAAAGTTGCAAGCTCCAGTGATCCATCTATTGACTTGTGCAAGCATTTCGGAGTTGGAATATACGCTTTGATGAAGTGATCAAGGCATATGGTTTTATATGGACTTTCGGAGAAGCCTGTATTTACAAGAAAGTGAGTGGGAGCTCTGTAGCATTTCTAATATTATATGTAGATGACATATTGTTGATTGGAAATGATGTAGAATTTCTGGATAGCATAAAAGGATACTTGAATAAGAATTTTTCAATGAAAGACCTCAGTGAAGCTGCTTATATATTGGGCATCAAGATCTATAGAGATAGATCAAGACGTTTAATTGGACTTTCACAAAGCACATACCTTGATAAAGTTTTGAAGAAGTTCAAAATGGACCAGTCAAAGAAAGGGTTATTTCATGTGTTACAAGGTGTGAAGTTGAGTCAGACTCAATGCCCGACCACTGCAAAATATAAAGAGAAAATGAAAGTCATTCCCTATGCTTCAACCATAGGTTCTATCATGTATGCAATGCTGTGTACCAGACCTGATGTGTGCCTTGCTATAAGTCTAGCAGGGAGGTATCAAAGTAATCTAGGAGTAGATCACTTGAGAGCGGTCAAGAACATCCTGAAGTACCTGAAAAGGACCAAGAATATGTTTCTCGTTTATGGAGGTGACAAAGAGCTCATCGTAAACGGTTATGTCGATGCTAGCTTTGCCACTGATCCGGATGACTCTAAGTCACAAACCGGATACATATTTTTGTTGAATGGTGGAGCTGTCAGTTGGTGCAGTTCCAAGCAGAGCGTCGTGGTAGGATCTACATTTGAAGCGGAGTACATAGCTGCTACGAAGCAACAAATGAAGGAGTCTAGATGAAGGAGTTCATATCCGATCTAGGTGTAATACCTAGTGCATCTGGTCCAATGAAAATATTTTCTAACAACACTGGAGCAATTGCCTTGGCGAAGGAATCCAGGTTTTACAAGAGAACCAAGCACACCAAGAGGCGCTTCAATTCTATCCGCGATCAAGTGAAGAAGGGAGACATTGAGATTCGCAAAACACATACGAATCTGAATGTCGCAGACCCGTTGACTAAGCCTCTTCCACGAGCAAAACATGATCAGCACCAAGACTCCATGGGTGTTGGAATCATTACTATGTAATCTAGATTATTGACTCTAGTGCAAGTGGGAGACTGAAGGAAATATGCCCTAGAGGCAATAATAAAGTTGTTATTTATATTTCCCTATATATCATGATAAATGTCTTTTATTTATGCTAGAATTGTATTAATCGGATACTTGATACATGTGTGAATACATAGACGAAACTCACTGTCCCTAGTAAGCCTCTACTAGACTAGCTCATTAATCAAAGATGGTTGAGTTTCCTAACCATAGACATGCGTTGCCATTTGATTAACGGGATCACATCATTAGGAAAATGACGTGATGGAGATGACCCATCCATTAGTTTAGCGTATTGATCATTCAGTTTTAATCGCTACTGCTTTCTTCATGTCAAATACATATTCCTCAGACTATGAGATTATGCAACTCCCGGATACCAGAGAATGCCTTGTGTGCTATCAAACGTCACAACGTAATTGGGTGATTATAAAGATGCTCTACAGGTATCTCCAAAGGTGTTTGTTGGGTTGGCATAGATCGATAATAGGATTTGTCACTCCGAGTATCGAAGAGGTATCTCTGGGCCCTCACGGTAATACACATCATAATAAGCCTTGCAAGCAAATGACTAATGAGTTAGTCATGGGATGATGTATTATGGAACGAGTAAAGAGACTTGCGGTAACGATATTGAACTAGGTATGAAGATACCGACGATTGAATCTCGGGCAAGTAACATACCGATGACAAAGGGAATAATGTATGTTGTCATTACGGTTTGACCGATAAAGTTCTTCATAGAATATATAGGAACCAATATGAGCATCTAGGTTCCGCTATTGGTTATTGACCGTAGATATGCCTAGGTCATGTCTACATAGTTCTCAAACCCGTAGTGTATGCACGCTTAATGTTCGATGACAATTTGTATTAAAGAGTTATGTGTTTTTGGTGACCGAAGATTGTTCGGAGTCCCGGATGAGATCACGGACATGACAGAAAGCCTCTAAATGGTCGAGAGGTAAAGATCGATATATTGGATGATGGTATTAGGACACCGGAAGGTTTCAGAACGTTTTGGATAATTATCGGAGTACCGAGGGGGATACCGAACCCTCCTGGGAAGTATTGGGCCTACATGGGCCATAAGGGAGAGAGAGAGGGGATCCTACAAGGGGTGGCGCCCCCCCATGGGCTGTCCGAATTGGACAAGGGGAAGGGGGCGCGGCCCCCCTTTCCTTTTCCCTCTGCCTTCATTCCTTCCTTCTCCACAAAAGGAAAAAAGGGGAATCCTAGTCCTACTAGGATTGGAGTCCTAGCAGGACTCCTCTCCACTTGGCACGCCCCTACGGCCGGCCGGCCTCCCCTCTCCTAATTTATATACAAGGGCAGGGGACACCCTAGAACACACAAGTTATTCTCTTAGCCATGTGCGGTCCCCCCTCCACAGTTTACACCCCAGGTCATATTGTCGTAGTGCTTAGGCGAAGCCCTACGCGATCTACTTCACCATCACCGTCAACACGCTGTCGTGCTGCCAGAACTCTCCCTCGACCCTGAAAGCACAAGTGCTCCCTGGGTGATTTTGGTAATTAAGAACAACATATCTCTTGTTGGACTAATATGTTCATCTAGTATATTTCAGATGAGTTCAACAGTGGAGTGGCAGAACAAGAGGACGCGGAACCCCTTTCAAGAAGCTAAGGACAAAGATTGGCCAAAGCTCAAGACTCTGCATTTTCATTTTAGTGATCCAAGATCACATTGAGTCCATAGGAAAAGCCAATACTATCATAAGGGGATGAGGTGTTGCTTAATGGGTTACTTGCTCAAAGTGCTTAGTGATATGCTCCAAATCCCTCAACCACTTTCTCATTTCCACATATGTCCTAAACCTGAAAGTCAAACTCGGCCCCACTGATTTGATCTATCCGGCGCCACCGAGTTCACTTGACATAGCCACTGCCACAAACTCTAATCAGTTCGGTCTCACCGATAGGGATCTCGGTCTCACCGAGATGGGATTGCAAACTCTCTGTTTCCTCTTCGTAACGCTTCGGTCTCACCGAGATGAGCGAATCGGTCCCACTGAGTTTGCCTGACCAACACTCTGTTAGCCTATTACCAAAATCAGTCTCACCAAGTTTGTGTAATCGGTCAAACCGAGTTGAGGTTTTTCCCTAACCCTAATGCATCGGTCTCACCCAGTTGATACTGTCGATCCCACCGAAATGTCTAACGTTCACATTTTGAACTACTACGGTCTGACCGAGTTCGTTTATTTGGTCTGACCGAGTTGGGTCAAATGTGTGTAACGGCTAGATTTTGTGTGGAGGCTATATATACCCCTCCACCCCTTCTCCATCAGAGAGAGAGAGCCAGTAGAACGTGCCTACACTTCCACTATTCATTTTCTGAGAGAGAACCACCTGCTCATGTGTTGAGACCAAGATATTCCAATCCAACCACAAGAATCTTGATCTCTAGCCTTCCCCAAGTTGCTTTCCACTCAAATATTCTTTCCACCATATATCCTAATCTGTGTGAGAGAGAGAGAGTTGAGTGTTGGGGAGACTATCACTTGAAGCACTAGAGCAAGGAGTTCATCATCAACACACCATTTATTGCCTTTTGGAGAGTGGTGTCTCCTAGATTGGTTAGGTGTTACTTGGGAGCCTCCGACAAGATTGTGGAGTTGAACCAAGGAGTTTGTAAGGGCGAGGAGATCACCTACTTCGTGAAGATCTACCCTAGTGAGGCAAGTCCTTCGTCGGCGACGGCCATGGTGGGATAGACAAGGTTGCTTCTTCGTGGACCCTTCATGGGTGGAGCTCTCTGTGGACTCGCGCATCCGTTACTCTTCGTGGGTTGAAGTATCCATCAATGTGGATGTACGATAGCACCACCTATCGGAACCATGCCAAAAACATATGTGTCACCAATTGCGTTTGCACACTCCAATCCCATCTCTTTACTTTATTGCAACTTGCATGCTTTACTTTCCGCTGCTCATATACTCTTGCCATGCTTGCTTGAAATGTATTTTGAATGTTTGAAATTGTGCTAAAAAACTCCACCTCAACTTAAAGAACTTAAAAACTGCTACTTTTCTTGTTGAGTGTCTAATCACCCCCCTCTAGACACCTCTTCTTCGATCCTCTCAATTGGTATGAGAGCTTTGGTCTCCATTGCTTTGGTTTAATCACCATTGAAGGAAGATGGATGAGTCTACGATTGGGATTATTAGACGTAGAGTGCCTATGCTTGATGGAGAGTTTTATAAGGAATGAAAAAATGACATGCTTGAGATCTTGAATGAATATCATTTGAACAAGTATATTGTTAGCCCTTATGTGCCCCGCATTGATCCTTTGAATCCAACTTCCGATGAACATCTTGACATGGTTCGCAATCTTAGAACCGTTGATCTTATCACTAGATGATTGCCTAGAAATTTGCTTGTTTGCTTACGAACTTTCAAATGTGCTTACACTATATGGAAATTCCTTGAGGAAAGATTTCTAGACTACTCTTTGAAAATTCTAGATGTGATTCTTCAAAAGTCCATTGCTTTTCATAAAATGAACACTAGTGATCCCAAATTTGATGAATATTTATTTGAGCTTTGTGACCTTATGCGTGCCAAAGGTGATGTAGGAATCATTAGTAATATCATCTCGAAAGTCATTAGAATTCATAAAGATGAACATTGTCATGATCACATAACTAATGAATCACTCTCTCTAGATAATGATCAATCACAAGATGACATTGAACATGGATATCATGATGAGGATGATGAAAGTGACTTTGACCTTGATGAACAGATGAGACACTTTGGTCTTATGGCTAATCTTCATGGTTACACAACCGGAGGAAAGGAATGGGTTCTTGATAGTGGATGCACGGATCATATGACCGGAGATAAGGACATGTTTGATGAGCTTGCTAGAAACAATGGTCAACGAAAGTATGTTACCTTTGGTGACAACTCTATGGGTAAAGTTGTTGGCCTTGGTAAGGTGGCCATATCCAACGATAGCTCTATCAAAAATGTCATGCTTGTTGAATCTCTCGGCTATAACCTTATTTCCATGTCTAGATTAGCTGATTTTGGTTTAAATGTGCTATTTACTCATGTTGATTGCCAAGTCTTTCGTAGAGATAATCATAATATGGTCTCTACCGGCATTCGTAGAAGTGACATATACATTGTTGACTTCACTAAGAAAGCCCAACCTCGCACTTGTTTTATTGCTAAATCTTCTAAAGGTTGTTTGTGGCATAGAAGGTTAGGTCATGTCGGCATGAGAAATCTTGATAAGCTTATTAAAGGTGACCATATCCTTGGTGTTAAAGATGTTATATTTGACAAGGATAGACTTTGTAGTGCTTGTCAAGCAGGAAAACAAGTTGGAGGATGTCATCCCGTGAAGAACATCATGACCACGAGAAGACCGCTTGAGCTACTTCACATGGATCTTTTTGGTCCCAATGCTTACAAGAGTCTCGGTGGTAACTCTTTTGGATTGGTCATTGTTGATGATTTTTCAAGATTTACGTGGGTGTTCTTTCTTGATGATAAATCGCAGGTCCAAAAGATCTTCAAGAACTTCGCTAGGAAGGCCCAAAACCAATTTGAAGTGAAGATCAAGAAGATTCGAAGCGCCAATGGAACGGAGTTCAAGAACGCCAATGTTGATACCTTTCTTGACGAAGAAGGGATTTCACATGAGTTCTCGGCTACGTCACACCGCAATAAAATGGAGTGGTTGAGAGGAAGAACCGGACACTCATCGAAATCGCGAGAACGATGCTTGATGAGTACAAGACGCCAAAACAATTTTGGGCGGAAGCGGTCGAGACAACTTGTCATGCTACAAATCGACTATATCTTCACAAGCTTCTCGGCAAGATGGCATACAAGCTTCTCACCGGTAACAAACCCCAAGTTGGATAGTTTTGAGTATTTGGCTCAAAGTGTTACATTCTTGACAAGCATCGTCGTTCGAAATTTGCTCCTAAATCTCATGAAGATTTTCTACTCGGTTACGGCTCAAACTCTCACACTTACAGTGTCTACAACAATTTCACCCGAAAGGTTGAAGAGATGATAGATGTGAAGTTTGATGAATCTAACGGCTCGCTAGTAGAGCAATTGCCAATTGATGTAGGAGTCAAAGACCCTTCATAAGCAATACAAGACTTGTCTATTGGCAAGATTCGCCCAATGGAGGTGAAGGAGAATACTTCATCCATTCCAGTGGAAGCCTCAACTTCACGTCAAGGTGAACCACAAGTTGACTTGGAGGCATCCACAAGTGGGACGCACCAAGATAAAGGAAACGAGGAAGTGCATCAAGATGAACCTCATCGACCTCCTTCTTCACCTCCACAAGAGGACAACAATGAAGAATGACAAGAAGAAGAAGAAAATGAAGAGGATGTTCCCCTCCGACCCAAGAAAAATCTCTCACGAGTTAGAAAAAGAATTTCTAGAGATCACCCCGTAGAGCAAATCTACGATGATATCCAAATCGGGAGAATCACTCGCTCTAAATCTCATTTAGCTAACTTTTGTGAACATTAGTATTTCATATCTAATCTTGAACCTATGAAGGTTGAATACGCTCTTGATGATCTGGATTGGGTGAACGCTATGCACGAGGAACTACATAACTTCGAGAGAAACCAAGTTTGGACATTGGTTGAGAAGCCCGGCAACAACCACAACATCATCGGTACCAAATGGTTGTTTCGCAATAAGCAAGATGAAGATGGAAAAGTTGTACGCAACAAGGCCCGTCTCGTTGCCCAGGGCTACACTCAAGTTGAAGGTATGGATTACGTTGAGACATATGCCCCAGTTGCTATACTTGAGTCCATACGCATCTTACTTGCTTATGCCAATCATCATGATATCACTTTATATCAAATGGACATTAAAAGTGCTTTTCTCAGCGGTGAAATTGAGGAGGAAGTTTATGTTAAACAACCTCCCAGCTTTGTTAATCCCAAGAAACCTAATCATGTTTACAAACTTCACAAAGCTCTTTATGGTCTTAAACAAGCTCCTAGAGCGTGGTATAAATGCTTGACCAAGTTCCTTATTGAAAAAGGCTTTGAAATTGGGAAAATTGATTCAACACTTTTTACTAAATGAGTTAATGGTGAATTATTTGTGTGCCAATTTTATGTTGATGATATCATATTTGGCTCGACTAACCCTCATTTTAGTGAAAAGTTTGGAAGACTAATATCAGAGAAGTTCGAGATGTCTATGACGAGTGAACTCAAGTTCTTTCTTGGTTTGCAAATCAAGAAAACTAAGGAGGGTACCTTTGTTTCTCAAACAAAGTATACCAAGGACTTATTCAAGAAGTTCAACATGCAAGAATGTAAAGGTATGAATACACCCATGCCTACTAGTGGACAACTTGACTTGACTAAGGATGGCGAACCAGTTGACCAAAAGGTTTGCCGCTCTATGATTGGTTCATTGTTATATCTATGTGCCTCTCGTCCCGACATTATGCTAATTAAGTGTGTGCATGTGTGCACAATATCAAGCGGCCACCAAAGAATGTCATCTTAAGGGTGTGAAAAGGATAGTGAGATACTTAATTCACACACCAAACTTTGGCATTTGGTATCCGAAGAGGTCTTATTTTGATATTGTTGGCTACTCCGATTTGGACTATGCCGGAGACAAGGTTGATAGAAATTCTGCTTCGGGTACTTGTCAATTTGTTGGTAGATCTCCTGTATCTTGGTCCTCCAAGAAACAAAACTCGGTATCCTTATCCACCGCCAAAGCGGAATACATTGCCGCCGGTTCATGTTGTGCTCAATTAGTTTGGATGACCCAAACTCTTAAAGATTATGGAATCTATGTGAAACATGTTCCATTGCTTTGTGATAATGAAAGTGCTATTTAGATTGCTCACAATCCTGTGCAACATTCTCAAACTAAGCATATTGAAGTTCATCATCATTTCATTCGAGATCATGTTGCTAAGGGAGACATTGATCTTAAACATGTTCGTACCGATAAGCAATTGGCGGATATATTCACCAAACCACTTGATGAGAAAGTATTTTGCGGTTTGAGAGGTGAATTGAACATTATTGATGCCTCAAACTTGGAGTAGTAACTCTTTTTGAATGTATGCAAGGCATGCTCCTTTGACTAATCCTTGATATTTCTCTTATGATGATGGTCATATGTCTTGGATCTATACGTGTACCCTTGCATGCTATCTAACCCTTGTAGGTACTTGGATGAGCCCAAATCTATGATATTGCAACTCACTCACATCCTAAGCAATCTGTACATCACCAAGTCTCTACAATATGGTGGTTGAAGTCAAGGAAGCATGAATCCTTTCAACATATCCTTTGACAATTTATATATATCAAATTTCATTTGGTATCAAATTTTCATGATTGTCATTTTGGATACACAAGTGCTCTTCCTTGCGAATCTAACTCATGTAGGTAGATGAACTCAAATTACAAGTGGTGCTCCCAACTCTTGATGAACTACATCAACCTTGAGAATCCAACACAAGTTCAACTACATGATCAAGATCAACACCACCACCCAAGGTATGTTATTCCATCTTAGAGAAGCTTTACCCCAAGACATGGGTGAAAGCAGCTCAACAAGATGTGAATACATCAAAAATTCTTAAACGAAAAATGGCAACCCCATTTTGAGCTTAAACGATGAGTATGACCTATGATCAAGTGTTCTCACTTGACTCCTAAGTCAATATACTCTAACATTGGTGACTCTGTCGCCGACTATTTCTAGATGAAGTTCTCTAGTGTTTCTCTATGTTCTTGCATTCATCTTTTGCATGCCTGATCCCCTTTCAAAAAAAACTTCATCTAGATTTATTTTCTTTTCTCTGCTATTTTAGGCATCAAATTCAATGCAAATCCTTCAGTTAATTCCCTGCAAATCTTTATGAGATCTTATTCGCCTAGTGAGCTAAAATGACAAAATCCTTCCTCTCTATTGAACTCGGTCGCACCGATCTATGCCTCTCAGCTAGAACGAATTGTAATACTATATTGCAGACTGTTCATCGGTCCAACCGACAAGGACAACCCGGTTTGACCGATATGCATAATCCTTGATGCTGCCAACTCGGTGTCACCGATGAAAAGGAACCGGTCTCACCAATTTCAATACTGAGCAAAGATTTTGCCATTTGCATCCTGCATATCTATTCTATCTCCACTTAATGGTTCTTTTCCTCTACTAGCATCTTAATCTACATGTTGGTTTGTAATGTGTCCCAAGGACCAAACCTATTTGACTCATGCTCGAGAGGATCCCTTCTTGGAAATTGATGTCAAAGGGGGAGAGAGAGCACATCAAAGCTCTTCACACAAAGAGGAGAGAGAGAACATCAAGCTTATTTCTAGATGCTTATTATCCAAAGAGGAGATAAGTCACATGTCTTCAACAAAGGAAAGACATGTTATTATGTATTATGATTGTTTTGCTCTATTTTTCTATTTTGCTAGTTTGCTCTGATTTTATTCTTCCCTATCTTCTCCCATTATCCAATATAAGATTCAGGGGGAGAAAGACACTTAAGGGAAGAAAATCTTTGGGGACATGTCTATATCCATATAGAGCACTAAGTCCTCACTCTCTACATGTCATCCCAATCTTGGTACTTTTGTGGTTACTCATTGTGCTTTGTTTAGTAGGTGATCCTGTGTTATCCAACCCTGTTTTCTCAAGTTCACCCTCTCCAAAGCAATCTCAAGACCACAAGGTAAGTATATGCATCACATCCATGTGCATGATGATCTCTTGCTGCTGTACATATTGTTTGCAAGGAGGACTCATAAACATGGAGGTACATTTTCTACATTTAACATCATTTGCTCTAATGCATATAGCCAAGATACATGTAACTCATTGCTTGCACAGACATGCTTATGCATTCACATGATCTTATATTCACTATTTACATGATTGCATACATGTAGGGGGAGCATATGCTTGTTACATGTTTTTCCAAAGCTTTACTTGTTATCCTTCATATCATTATCTGAAGCTTTGATGTATGATTGTCATCAATTACTAAAAAGGGGGAGATTAAAGCACAAGTGCTCCCTGGGTGATTTTGGTAATTAATGACAACATATCTCTTGTTAGACTAATATGTTCGTCTAGTATATTTCAGATGAGTTCAATAGTGGAGTGGTAGGACAAGAGGATGTGGAACCCCTTTCAAGAAGCTAAGGACAAAGATTGGCAAAGGCTCAAGACTCTACATTTTCATTTTAGTGATCCAAGATCACATTGAGTCCATAGGAAAAGCCAATACTATTAAAAGGGGATGATGTGTTGCATAATGGGTTACTTGCTCAAAGTGCTTAGTGATATGCTCCAAATCCCTCAACCACTTTCTCATTTCCACATATTTCCTAAACCTAAAAGTCAAACTCGGCCCCACCGATTTGATCTATCCGGCACCACCGAGTTCACTTGACATAGCCACTGCCAAAAACCCTAATCAGTCCGGTCTCACAGATAGGGATCTCGGTCTCACCGAGAGGGATCTCGGTCTCACCGAGATGGGATTGCAAACTCTCTATTTCCTCTTCGTAATGTTCGGTCTCACCGAGATGAGTGAATTGGTCCCAGCGAGTTTGCCTGACCAACACTCTGTTAGCCTATTACCAAAATCGGTCTCACCGAGTTTGTGTAATTGGTCAAACTGAGTTGAGGTTTTGCCCTAACCCTAACGCATCGGTCTCACCGAGTTGATACTGTCGGTCCCACCAAAATGTCTAACGTTCACATTTCGAACTACTTCGGTCTGACCGAGTTCGTTTATTCAGTCTGACTGAGTTGGGTCAAATGTGTGCAACGACTAGATTTTGTGTGGAGGCTATATATACCCCTCCACCCCTTGTCCATCAGAGAGTGAGCCATCAGAACGTGCCTACACTTCCACTATTCATTTTCCGAGAGAGAACCACCTGCTCTTGTGTTGAAACCAATATATTCCAATCCAACCAGAAGGATCTTGATCCCTAGCCTTCCCCAAGTTTCTTTACACTCAATTCTTCTTTCCAGCATATATCCAAATCTGTGAGAGAGAGTTGAGTGTTGGGGAGACTATCACTTGAAGCACTAGAGCAAGGAGTTCATCATCAACATGCAATTTATTACCTTTTGAAGAGTGGTGTCTCCTAGATTGGTTAGGTGTCACTTGGGAGCCTCCGACAAGATTGTGGAGTTGAACCAAGGAGTTTTTAAGGGCAAGGAGATCACCTACTTCGTGAAGATCTACCCTAGTGAGGCAAGTCCTTCGTGGGCGACGGCCATGGTGGGATAGACAAGGTTGCTTCTTCGTGGACCCTTCGTGGGTGGAGCCCTCCGTGGACTCGCGCGACCGTTACCCTTCGTGGGTTGAAGTCTCCATCAACGTGGATGTACGATAGCACCACCTATCGGAACCACGCCAAAAACATTTGTGTTTCCAATTGCGTTTGCACACTCCAATCCCATCCCTTTACTTTCTTGCAACTTGCATGCTTTACTTTACGCTGCTCATATACACTTGCCATGCTTGCTTGAAATGTACTGTGAATGTTTGAAATTGTGCTAAAAAACACCACCTCAACTTAAAGAACTTAAAAACTGCTACTTTTCTTGTTGAGTGTCTAATCACCCCCCCCTCTAGACACCTCTTCTTCGATCCTCTCAATTGGTATCGGAGCTTTGGTCTCCATTGCTTTGGTTTAATCACCATTGTAGAAAGATGGACGCGTCTACGATTGGGAGTATTATATGTAGAGTGCCTATGCTTGATGGAGAGTTTTATAAGGAACGGAAAAATGACATGCTTGAGATCTTCAATGAATATCTTTTGAACAAGTATATTGTTAGCCCTTATGTGCCCCCCATTGATTCTTTTAATCCAACTTCCGATGAACATCTTGACATGGTTCACAATCTTAGAAGTGTTGATCTAATCACTAGAGGATTGCCTAGAAATTTGCTTGTTTGCTTACCAACTTTCAAATTTGCTTACACTCTATGGAAATTCCTTGAGGAACGATTTCTAGACTACTCTTTGAAAAATCTAGATGTGATTCTTCAAAAGTCCATTGCTTTTAATAAAATGAACACTAGAGATCCCAAATTTGATGAATATTTATTTGAGCTTCGTGACCTTATGCGTGCCAAAGGAGATGTAGAAATCATTAGTAATATCATCTCAAAAGTCATTAGAATTCATAAATATGAACATTGTCATGATCACATAACTAATGATCACTCTCTCTAGGTAATGATCAATCACAAGACGACATTGAACATGGATATTGTGACACCCCGAGACCGGTGCGCCAGGTGTCAGCCAGTTATTCGTCGTCGTTGCCATGTCATCTGCTTGCATGTTGCATCTTGCCATGTCATTGTGTGCATTGCATCGGCATGTTTTCAAAACTTGCATCCGTTCGGGTTCGCCTCGTCTTCTCCGTTGTCCGTTCTGAGCCCAGACACACTCGCACGCGCCCGCGGCGCCTCCGGATATTATTTTATGAGTGGCCGGAAAATGTTCTCGGAATGGGTTGAAACTTGGTGTGTGGTCTTATTATAGCATAGGTAGACCGCCTGTCAAGTTTCGTCGCAATCGGAGTTCGTTTGATAGCCCAACGGTTAACCACGTTAACCGCCGGAAGCCTTTTCTCTTTTGGCCCAACACCCCTCTCCAACAGTCCCCAAGCTCATCCTAACCCCCTCCATGCTCTTGTCCGTTCGATCACGATCGGGCGGCCGCGAACCGCTCCTCATTTGGACACTCCTAGCTCCCTCTACCTATATATATGTGTCTCCCCCCCGAAATTCGCGATACAACCCTAGCCATCTTCCTCCTCGCGCAGCCGGACACGTCCGTCCTGCATCGGACATGTCCAGCCTCCACCTCACCCCAGCCAATCCTAGGCCGCCACGTCACCCTCCTCGCCGCCCGTAGCCAACCGCGCGCCTCCACCTGGCCTCCCCGCGCCCCACTTCGCGCGGCCCGCCGGGCCCATCTGGCCGCGCCGCCCGCCCGCGTGCTTCCGTGCCCCGTCTCGAGTGCCTCCTTACCGAGCTCCCCGCTGCCGCCTCGCCTCCCGGCCTCCGACAGCTGTGCCGGCGAGCAACCGCAGTCGGGCCTCCGCGCCTTCCTTCATGCCCCGTGCCGGAGCGTGTCCCTGCCGCCTCCCTTCGCCTTGCTTGGCCGCCGCTGCCGTAGGAGCTCGCCGCCGGCTCGTCTGTTCGCCGATCTCGCCGCCGACGCCAGGAACGGAGAGGTAGCAGATGAGTCCATCCTCCGGCGTCTGTCCTGGGACTCCTCCTTGCCTCCTCTCCGGAAACCCCGAGGGCGCCGCCGCCCCTTGCCTCCCCCGATCCAAGCGGGATCGTGGGGGAGGACGACGACTCATGCCGCCTGGGCCTTTGACTTGTCGGACCGGCCTCACGGGCCGAAGCCTCCCCGCGGCCCAATCCTAGAAGGCCCATCTCCATCTGCTATCCCAAGGTGCCGACCCGGAACCTAACCCAAGACTGACGAAGAAGAAGAAGAAAGAACTCCAACACAAAGATCAACGCTCTCACGTCAAGTCATCGGAAACCTACACCTGCAACTGTTGTTGTAGTATCTGTGAGCCATGGGGACTCAACAATCCCATAACCATGGGTAACAAGACTAGCAAAGCTTAAATGGTAGGAAGAGGTGTAGTGGTGAGGTTGCAGCAGCGGCTAAGAAATACATGGTGGCTAACTTACGAGTACAAGAATAAGAAGAGCATCTACGCAAGCGGTCGCAAACTAGTAATGATCGCTAAAGATCCTGAACTACCTACGAGTCAAACATAACCCCACCGTGTTGTCTTCTTAAAGTGAAAAGAGACAGTCACAGTTACTCACACAGTTGTGTGTTTTACTTCGGATCCTCTATTAAGTTTTCTACAACCGGACATTAACAAATTTCAATCTGCCACATAACCATGGGCACGGCTTTCGAAAGATCATAACCCTGCAGGGGTGTCCCAACTTAGCCCATCACAAGCTCTCACGATCAGCTGAGATAATAATAATTATTACCCCTTATCTTAGGGACAATCCGATCAGGCTCGGAATCCCGATGCACAAGACATTTCGACAATGGTAAAACAAGTCGAGCAAGACCTCCCGGTGCGTCGACACCCTGATAGTAGCCGCGCGTATCTCGTCTCAGGCCACGACCGGATGGGCGATGCTACAGGTAAAACCAAATACCTCGGGTTTCCCCAAGGCGGCCCTACAGGCTCCCCGTTTGGGACCAACACCATCAGCACTGCCCCCCTGCTATGTAGAAAGAATCTCTGAGGGCGCGACCCCCTATGCAAATTTAATTAATTAATTAAGTTGTTATTATGAGGCAAATTAAAATCAATGTTGGGCCTTGCTGGAGGAGTTTTATTCAAAGACGAACTGTCAAGGGGTCCCCATATACCCAACCATGTAAGGAACGCAAAATCAAGGAACATAATGCCGGTTTAACGGCTCCTAAGGTGGCATGAGTGGAAAAAACACCGAGCAAAAGGCCAAACCTTCCACCCATGCCCAGTATATAGGTGTGTTAATATATATAAGACATATTGTGATATTCCAACAACAAGTTCCAACATGGAACGATCTTCATCTTCACCTGCAACTAACAACGCTATAAGAGGGGCTGAGCAAGCGGGTAACATAACCAAACAACGGTTTTGCTGGGAAGGTGTCAACGTTAGAGGTTTCATGGCAACAAGGAGAGGGGCTGACAATAAAAGATGGGTAGCGCGACATATATCGATAGCATCGAGACACTAAGCATGGCAATGATAGTAAAGGTATTCAAGGTGATGGTCATCTTGCCTAAGATCCCGCAAGGAAGAATAATAGATCCATGAAGTAGACGAAGAAGAAGCCTTGAAGACGAACCACGGGTAGATGAACGAATCCTCATGATCGCAATGGAACAAGCACTAACGAGAAGAAGCAAGCAACACGGTAAACACACCACACAAGACATGACAAGATGCTCAACCAAGTATGAAGCAAGACAAGTCTATATATGATGCAATACATGGCAAGGTATGAAGCACTCAAAAACAACACAAGACAACAAGTTTAAATGATGCCGGAATCAACATATAGCAATTCCGGTAAGTCCTCATATGCACATTTGGAAATTGGTCCAGATCTGAACAAACCTTAAGTTAAAGTTGTTAAGCAGCAGGTTAACATGCACCATGAAGATCTACACGAAATTCTAGTCAAGTTACATATAAAGTTTGTTTAATTCGGAGCTACGGCCTAGAAGATATGAGCAAAACAAGACAAACAAGTCAACGGTGCACGATGCACCCAAACATCAAGAAAACACACCCCAAACATGAAAACAACATGATATTATGCTTCTACATGCAAAATCGCACAAGTTTCATATAAGACACGCTTAAAACGGAGCAACGGGCTAAAAGATACGAGCAAAACAAGTTACAATGCAAAACTGAAGTTAACAGCCACATAGCAACTTTGGAGCAAGGTAAATATATGCTACGTCACTCAAACATGATAACAAGAGGCATGGATGTGAAATAGACATGATACTTAACAAGCATGAAGTTATAACACACTCAAAAGCTTGCTGGAACACAATTAACCAAGCATGGCAAGTTGCAATAAATTTATCCAGACTTAGTCAAAATCTGGGAAGGCTAAAACATCATCACGATGCTGCCTTCGGAGGCACAAAACAACAAGCATATCAACTCAACTAAGTATATAAAGATCATGGATATGTAGTAGACATAACATACATCAAACAACTCCATTGGAGCAACTCCATAGGAGGCATGGATCAATAACCACAAGCTCCACCAAATTGAACCTGCTGATAAAATCCTGACAGGTATAATTTATAGCAACTTGAGAGCAAGAAATAAATAAGCTACATCAGGCCATATGTGCAAGTAAGGGCATGAATGGATAGACAATAACATGGAAAACAAGACCTGATCATTTGCCACACCAAAACACGAATGGATTTGAGTGGGGCATCAAGCAAACATAGCATCAGGGTATAACAGATTCCAGACTTAGCAGATTTTTCATTAAGTATAAAACAGCAACATTGGCATGGCATGTTTACAAGCTTGTTTAAGTCACCTCAAGTCATATCATGGAAAGTGGATTGCACCATAGCAAAGACCATATGATTGTACTTCTAAAACATATTGACATGTGACATGAGGACAAACACACCAGTAGCAATGAGCAAGTGAAATCAGCATCTCATAACAAGTTTCAGCACTTAACAGCCAAAAACACTTTTGCAACAGAGATTAACATGTCAATATGGCACCTAACATGAATGCTACAGAAACCATCATGTAGAGCACTTCACAATGAACATTTTGACATATCATATGCTCCATTTGGATAAACATGCACAAAGTTACAAGCATCACAAGTATGCAACAAAACTATAGTCAACAACATTTTTTAACAAGTAGCACTCTTGCAACAGAGATTAGGGCATCAAGATGAAGTCAAACAAGCATGGCACAATGGAACAAAGTGTAGAGCATATCACCACGATCATTTTGACATATCATTCACTCAATTTGGACATACACACATCAAGTTACAGCCATGCAAACATGCAACAAAAATATGACAGAAAAAGGACTTAGCAGTTTTCTGAAAGAAAAAAACAACTGAGCGCAAAATACTAAATTACGCATGGGCGAGGGTTAGGCAGAGGCTCACCTAGCGGCCAAAGCCCAGGGAGAAGAGGAGGCAGATGCGGGCCGGCTGGGCCTAAGGGAGGAGGTGGCGTGGAAGCTGGCCTGGTGGAGGGAGGCAGGTGGGCCGAGGGGCGGAGGCGGGCCGGCTGCGGCCCACGAGGCGAGCTGGCAGGCGGGCCAGGCCAGGGAGCGGCCTGGATCGGGGGCGAGGCCGTCGTCGTCCTCCCTCTCGATCCCGCCTGGATCGGGAGGAGGCAGGGGTGGCGGCGCTTGCGCCGGCCGGCGACGGCGATGGGAGGAGGCCGGCGAGGGTCGGCGGCCGGCGAAACGGGACCCGGTGGCAGTGGCGGTGGGCTTCGAAGGCGGCGGGGTCGTTGCGGGGTGCTTGGCTCCGGTCGTTGAGGCGGGCGGCGGCGAGCATAGCCGGCGGGAGTGCTCCCCTCCGGCGAGCCTTGGCGGCGGCGGAGCTGTTCAGGGACGGCGGCGAACCTCACCGGCGGCGGGGTCGGGCGCTGGAGATGCGGATGGCGGCAGTGGCGACTCGGGCCCGCGCGGACCCCAGATGGGCTCCGCGGGCCGCGGCTGCGGGGGAGGCTGGAGAGGCCACATGGCGCGTGCCCGTTGGCTGCGGGAGGCGGCGGAGCTGACGTGGCGCGCTGAGATTGGCTGTGGTGAGGTGGAGGGGCGCTGGACATGTCCGGCGGCGGAACGGACATGTCCGGCTGCGCGGTGGGAGTGGGGCTAGGGTTGGATCTGCGAGAAAAATACGAGGGAGACACATGTTTATAGGTAGAGGGAGCTAGGAGTGTCCAAATGAGGAGCGGTTCGCGGCCATGTGATCGTGATCGAATGACCAAGAGCATGGAGGGGTTAGAATGGGCTAGGTGGGCTGTGTGAAAGGGGTGCTGGGCCAAAAAAGAAAAGGCCTCCCGCGGTTAATGCGGTTAACCGTTGGGCTATCAAACGAACTCCGAACGCGACGAAACTTGACATGCGGTCTACCTATGCTATAATAAGACCACACACCAAGTTTCAACCCATTTCTAGAACATTTTCCGGCCACTCATAAAATAAATATTCGGAGGCGCCGCGAACGCGTGCAAGTGTGTCTGGGCTCATAACGGACAATGGAGAGGACGAGGGAACTCGGACGGATGCAAGTTTTGAAAACATGCTGATGCAACACACATGATGACATGGAAAAAATGCAACACGCAAGCAGATGACATGGGAACGACGACGAATAACTGACTGACACCTGGCGCACCGGTCTCGGGGTGTCACAACACTCCCCTACTAACAAGAGATCTCGTCCCGAGATCTTAGGAACGAGACGGAAGAGCAAAGGAAGAACAAGGTTCTTCGAGGACAGAAGAGTGAAAGCAAAGAACCTTGAGAGATTGAACATTATGAAAGAAGGATACAACAGAGATGAACGAAGTTGCAAAGACTTCGTTAGACAAGAGGAACAAGGAATCGTCGAGAACCAAAAGGTTGAAGGATATGAAACAAGAGCTGAAGGAACAAGTATGACTTCGAAACCACTCCGGTTAATAAGAGATAGAAAGGAATTCGAACGAAGTAATTCGGGCAGCACTCCGGCTGAAATGAAAGGAATAGCACACCGGTTGAAGATGAATGGAATGGGACAAGAACTCGAGAGGATGAAACGAAAACATGAGGAGATGAACAACACAATGCCTCCAGAAGAAAATAAAGAATGGAATGAGAAGAAGGGAGAAGAACACCATCTTCTAGCACAAAAGAACTTGAAAGGGGATCTTAAGAGAAAGACTTGAACGGAGTTGTTTAGAAAATCAACAACAAAAAGAGTTAACTTGCTATGGACTTATTGAAATCATCCCAAAACTTGAGGTGAAATACTGCCGCAACGAAAAGTTGGATTAGCTGAGAATGAAGAAATGCAAAACTCCACTTAGAAAGGATACGGAGAATTATTTGCACTCAGGAGGCAAGAATAAGAATGCTTGAACTACTCCAGAAGAATTATGATGAACACAAGTAGAATGAATTATATCGTGGAGAACCACCATGTGGAACTCCGATAAAATGAAAAGGATGATGATATAGAAGTGAAGGATTCAAGAATAAGAATAAAGCCTTGCGATGATCAGACGGGGTTCCAACGAGATAGCCGAGAAAACTTTGAACTCCGGGGAAAAAAAATTAAAGTACTTGGAACTAGAATTTATTCATCAAGAATAAACTCTGAAGGAAGGGATTAAATCAACTTGATGAAAAAGAATAAGAATTATGTTATGCATATCCTTCATCAATTAAATTGATGAAAGCAATGGATTCGCATATCCTTATTCGCGTTGAAATAATAAAAGAGGGATAAATCACGAACTTGCGGAAATCTTCATGAAACACCGGTAGGTTTGGAATACAAATGAATCGATTGATATGATAACACCGGAAAAGAGTTCTTGAGCGAACCACCGTAAGAATTAAAGTCGGGTGAAGAAAAGAGACAAACCACCATAATAATTGAAAATGAGTGAATATGATGAATCGCCGGGATAATAAAGCACTTGAGGAAATTTGGGTGACGAGAACGAATAGATTGTGAACTGATTAAAGAATACTTGAACGAAGCATCAGAAAGAATGTGAGACGAACGGAGAGGCATCAATGAAGAATATTTGGAGGACGAAGTTGAAAACTGAGAATGAAGAGATCTTCTGAAATGATGGCCTTCGGAGGAACACAATGAAAAAGAATTGATGAAATGCTCCGGACGGTAAGGAAAAGAATTTATGACGAACGGAATAACTTGAGAGGATAACATGAAGCTAGAACCATGAATCTTCGAGAGGACGGACAAGATTCAGAGGAAAAACTCTTCTTCGGTCTTCAAATGTCGACGAGAAAACACAACCGAAATTATTGAGATACTCCGGAAGAATGAAAATAGGAAAGGTTGAACCAAGTATGAAAAGAATTAAAATGATCTTGAAGAAGGCATATGACTGACGGAATCCATACTTATGTCACACTTGAAAAGAATTTCGGAACACTCCGGGAAAATTAGAAAAGTCAGGTAAGATCCTGGGAAAAGACCTGTGGGTTAGGGCCCTCCAAAGAGAAAAACCACCGTTGGAAAGGATTGAAAGGAGAAGATGCACCGGAACGATTAAAAGACTCAAAGGAGGTGACAACCTTGAATTAATTGGAAGACAGACGAATCTCCCGAGATTTCTTCGGATCTCCAGAACACTTACATGGCGAGAGGTGAACGAGCAATTGGAAACATTTGAGCTGATGAAAGAATATGATGAGCACTTAATACAAATTGAATTGGAACCACCGGAGAAGAAAAGAGATGAAGAATATCAAACGGGAGGAGAAATCATCGGAGAAGAAAAAAGAAGAATGAAGACGAGTTAGACAATAATTCACCAGTTGAAATAACTGAGGAAAGAATGCAAAGGATTCACACGAGTAGGATGGATACTCGATTAAGGACTCCGGCTCCGAGAAGAAAAGGGTGGGCGGTGGGAAAAAAGAAAGACAACTTCGGAAGGGGAAACAACACCGGTTGAAAAGAACTGAGGATGAACTTGCAAAGAAGAAGAGGGTCGAATCCACTTGACGAGAGATGCACTAGATGAAAGAACTGACAACTCAACAAACGAAACTAACTGCGTGATCCTAAAAAAATTGAAGGGGAAGAGGGTAATTCAAAACACCTACGTCAAGATTCCTCACCAGAGCGATGAAGGGGCAGGGGAGTAAAAAGAATTCCTACTCTCCGATATAACTAGACTCCGAAAAAGTTTTTGCTAGACTCGACAATGGCCAGACTACGATCAATCAAGGGGGCTCCTATGGTCGGTCGAGGCTCTGATACCAACTTGTCAGGCCCAAGATGCGATTATATCCCGATCACGTGACACTTACGTGATTGGGGCACAACTGCATTTCGGGCGCTTAGCAAGATGGATATCATTACATCGTACCATTACATACATACATGGGGGATACAACAATACATACAAGTCACATGAATACAACAACATCAATACAAAGCATCCGACTACGGATGCAAACATGAAAAGAACAACGACATCCATCTGCTATCCCAGGCTGCCAACCCGGAACCTAACCCAAGACTGACGAAGAAGAAGAAGAAAGAACTCCAACACAAAGATCGAAGCTCTCACGTCAAGTCATCGGAAACCTGCACCTGCAACTGTTGTCGTAGTATCTGTGAGCCACGGGGACTCAGCAATCCCATAACCATGGGTAACAAGAATAGCAAAGCTTAAAGGGTAGGAAGAGGTGTAGTGGTGAGGTTGCAGCAGCGGCTAAGCAATATATGGTGGCTAACTTATGAGTACAAGAATAAGAAGAGCATCTATGCAAGTGGTCGCATACTAGTAATGATCGCTAAAGATCCTGAACTACCCACGAGTCAAACATAACCCTACCGTGTTATCTTCTCAAAGTGAAAAGAGACAGTCACGGTTACTCACACAGTTGTGTGTTTTACTTCGGATCCTCTGTCAAGTTTTCTACAACCGGACATTAACAAATTTCAATCTGCCACATAACCGCAGGCACGGCTTTCGAAAGATCATAACCCCGCAGGGGTGTCCCAGCTTAGCCCATCACAAGCTCTCACGATCAGCTCAGATAATAATAATTATTACCCCTTATCTTAGGGACAATCCGATCAGGCTCGGAATCCCGGTGCACAAGACATTTCGACAATGGTAAAACAAGTCGAGCAAGACCTCCCGGTGTGTCGACACCCTGATAGTAGCCGCGCGTATCTCGTCTTAGGCCACGACCGGATGGGCGATGCTAAACGTAAAACCAGATACCTCGGGTTTCCCCAAGGCGGCCCTGCAGGCTCCCTACTTGGGACCAACACCATCAGCACTGCCCCCCCTGCTATGTAGAAAGAATCCCCGAGGGCGCGACCCCTTATGCAAATTTAATTAATTAATTAAGTTGTTATTATGAGGCAAATTAAAACCAATGTTGGGCCTTGTTGGAGGAGTTTTATTCAAAGACGAACTGTCAAGGGGTCCCCATATACCCAACCGCGTAAGGAACGCAAAATCAAGGAACATAATGCCGGTTTAACGGCCCCTAAGGTGGCATGAGTGTATCAAAACACCGAGCAAAAGGCCAAGCCTTCCACCCATGCCCAGTATATAGGTGTGTTAATATATATAAGACATATTGTGATATTCCAACAACAAGTTCCAACATGGAACGATCTTCATCTTCACCTGCAACTAACAATGCTATAAGAGGGGCTGAGCAAGCGAGTAACATAGCCAAACAACGGTTTTGCTGGGAAGGTGTCAAAGTTAGAGGTTTCATGGCAACAAGGAGAGGGGCTGACAATAAAAGATGGGTAGCGCGACATATATCGATAGCATCGAGACACTAAGCATGGCAATGATAGTAAAGGTATCCAAGGTGATGGTCATCTTGCCTGAGATCCCGCAAGGAAGAAGAACATATCCATGAAGTAGACGAAGAAGAAGCCTTGAAGACGAACCACGGGTAGATGAACGAATCCCCAGGATCGCAACGGAACAAGCACTAACGAGAAGAAGCAAGCAACACGGTAAACACACCACACAAGACATGACAAGATGCTCAACCAAGTATGAAGCAAGAGAAGTCTATATATGATGCAATACATGGCAAGGTATGAAGCACTCAAAAACAACACAAGACAACAAGTTTAAATGAGGCCAGAATCAACATATAGCAATTCCGGTAAGTCCTCATATGCACATTTGGAAATTGGTCCAGATATGAACAAACCTTAAGTTAAAGTTGTTAAACAGCAGGTTAACATGCACCATGAAGTTCTACACGAAATTCTAGTCAAGTTACATTTAAAGTTTGTTTAATTCGGAGCTACGGCCTAGAAGATATGAGCAAAACAAGACAAACAAGTCAACGATGCAAGATGCACCCAAACATCAAGCAAACACACGCCAAACATGAAAACTACATGATAATATGCTTCTACATGCAAAATCGCACAAGTTTCATATAAGACACGCTCAAAACGGAGCAACGGGCTAAAAGATACGAGCAAAACAAGTTACAATGTAAAGCTGAAGTTAACAGCCACATAGCAACTTTGGAGACGGTAAATATATGCCACATCACTCAAACATGATAACAAGAGGCATGGATGTGAAATAGACATGATACTTAACAAGCATGAACTTAGAACACACTCAAAAGCTTGCTGGAACACAATTAACCAAGCATGGCAAGTTGCAATAAATTTATCCAGACTTGGTCAAAATCTGGGAAGGCTAAAACATCATCACGATGCTGCCTTCGGAGGCACAAAACAACAAGCATATCAACTCAACTAAGTATATAAAGATCATGGACATGTAGTACACATAGCATACATCAAACAACTCCACTTGAGCAACCCCATAGGAGGCATGGATCAATAACAACAAGCTCCACCAAAATAAACATGCTGATAAAATCCCGACAGGTATAATTTATAGCAACTTGAGAGCAAGAAATAAATAAGCTACAACAAGCCATATGTGCAAGTAAGGGCATGAATGGATAGACAATAACATGGAAAACAAGACATGATCATTTTCCACACCAAAACAAGCATTGATTTGAGTGGGGCATCAAGCAAACATAGCATCAGGTTATAACAGATTCCAGACTTAGCAGTTTTTTCACCAAGTATAAAACAACAACATTGGCATGGCATGCTTACAAGCTTGTTTAAGTCACCTCAAGTCATATAATGGAAAGTGGATTGCACCACAGCAAAGACCATATGATTGGGCTTCTAAAACATATTGACATGTGACATGAGGACAAACACACCAATAGCAATGAGCAAGTGAAATCAGCATCTCATAACAAGTTTCAACACTTAACAGCCAAAAGCACTTATGCAACAGAGATTAACATGTCAATCTGGCACCTAACATGAATGCTACATCAACCATCATGTAGAGCACTTCACAATGAACATTTTGACATATCATATGCTCCATTTGGATAAACATGCACAAAGTTACAAGCATCACAAGTATGCAACAAAACTATAGTCAACAGCAGTTTATAACAAGTAGCACTCTTGCAACAGAGATTAGGGCATCAAGATGAAGTCAAACAGGCATGGCACAATGGAACAAAGTGTAGAGCATATCACCACGATCATTTTGACATATCATTCACTCAATTTGGACATACACACATCAAGTTACAGCCATGCAAACATGCAACAAAAATATGACAGAAAAAGGACTTGGCAGTTTTCTGAAAAAAAACAACGGAGCGCAAAATACTAAATTACGCATGGGTGAGGGTTAGGCAGAGGCTCACCTAGGGGCCAAAGCCCAGGGAGAAGAGGAGGCAGATGCGGGCCGACTGGGCCTAAGGGAGGAGGTGGCCTGGAAGCTGGCCTGGTGGAGGGAGGCAGGTGGGCCAAGGGGCGGAGCCGGGCCGGCTGCGGCCCACGAGGCGAGCTGGCAGGCGGGCCAGGCCAGGGAGCGGCCTGTATCGGGGGCGAGGCCGTCGTCGTCCTCCCTCTCGATCCCGCCTGGATCGGGAGGAGGCAGGGGCGGCGACGCTTGCGCCTTTCGGCGACGGCGATGGGAGGAGGCCGGCGAGGGTCGGCGGCCGGCGAAACGGGATCCGGTGGCGGCGGCGGTGGGTTTCGATGGCGGCGGGGTCGACGCGGGGTGCTCGGCTCCGGTCCTTGAGGCGGGCGGCGGCGAGCACAGCCGGCGGGAGTGCTCCCCTCCGGCGAGCCTAGGCGGCGGCGGGTGATGACCCACAATAGTAAGGGATCTATTGCAGCATTTTCGATAAGTAAGAGTGTCGAACCCAACGAGGAGCAGAAGGTATCGATAAGCGATTCTGAGCAAGGAATAACTGCGAGCACTGAAAGATAACTTTTTAGGGGTTTTCTTGATATAAGCAACAGGAGGGTAAAAGCGAGCAAAGTAAAAAGCAATGGAGAGTAACAAGTGGCCCAATCCTTTCTGAGTAAAGGAGAGGCCTAGCAACTGAATTTATAAAGGCTAAAGTGTTCTTGAGGACACACGGGAGAGGTAGTCATGCGCTTTCGCCATATTCCGTATCGGTACTATGTGATGTGTTGATAAGTGTTGAGTGGGTGGATCTATGCTAGTACACTCTCTAGACTAAGATGAGTGCACTCTTATGATTAAACACCTTGCAAGCGTCCGCAAATACAAGATAGTATTTAAGGCAAAAGCCTAACCATAGCAATACGATCGATGATCCATTGTTCCCTTGTGCAAAAGCGTGCGAACTGGGGTTCAGGTTTCTGTCACTCCGGCAACCCACCGTAAGCATTCTTTGTACACAATGCATTCCCCTAGGTCCTTAATAAGGCGAAGTGTTGAGTGTTCGACTCACACAACACCACTAGGCAAATAACAACACAACTTAAGTATCAAGCAACACATATTACTTCAACATCATATGACTACTAACAACAAGACTTTTCCCATGTCCTCAAGAACTAAAGTAACTACTCACAAGACATAAAAGAGATCATGATCAGTGCAGATAAATGGATGATAAACAATCTGGACATAATGATATTTCTCCAACAAAACTCAATAGCATTCACCACAAAGTAGTAATCAACACCGATAGAGTAGAGAGGATAGATAGTACGGATTACAACACAAGTTGCAATGATGAGATGAGATTGGATGAAGATGGAGATGGTGCTGGTGTTGGGGATGATGTTGATGATGATCTCGATGATGCCCGTGACGATGGTGATGACGATGGCGATGATCTCCCCTTCCGGGAGGTGATCTCCCCGGCAGAATCTGCCCGCCGGAGATGGCTTTTTCTTCTCTGTAGGTTTCCGCCATGGAGCCGCGGTGGAACTCCATCAAAACTCGTCTTTTTAGGGTTTTCGGATGACGAGGAGTATATAGGCAAAAGGGGGCAGCCGGAAGTGGGCCAGGGGCCCCAGGCGCCCCCCCCCGGCGCGGCGAGGGAGGGGGCCGCGCCAGGTGGCCGCCTGGGCGCCCTGTGGCCCCCCTCTGGTTGCCCTTTTGCGTGCCTTCGTGATCCGTCTGGAAAATACCCTCCGTCGATTTTCAGGTAATTTGGAGGTATTCTTCTTCAGCAACTCAGCGTCCACTTTTTACCGCTGAATCCTGCGTCTGCTGCTTCGGCACCGGAAAGTTGCAAACTGTGTAAAATAAGCCAAAACAACATAAGAACATCATCGTAATGTGAAATATATCAATGAATAAGGATGAATTACGATACAAAATAGTGATGCATTTTGGACGTATCAACACCCCCAAGCTTAGACCTCGCTTGTCCCCAAGCGAATACTGAGCTCGGTAAACCTGTCCACAAGTTTAGAGAGTGAAGTGTCGATAAATAGAATACGGACGAGAAGCATCACAGTTTCTTCACCAACTCAAATATCCTCGACAGCAATTTTCGACTCATAAAGCCCTTATAAAAGAGTGGTAACACTTATAATCAAAAGTAGGGCTAAGGAAACTCATCAAATCATGGCAAACATGTCCTTTGGTCAAAGAACAACTAATAGCTTTTACTTTTGCTCTTTCTCTTTATGTTTTGATGAGATTAATTGAAGCTTTTGAAAGAACATGTTATTAGGCAAGAAGTGAAAGTGTTAACACAAAGGAGGATGTTTGCTTTAGCTGGGCTTGGCAAACAACTTACTTATCAAATGATAATGTCAACAAAGATATGATATGACAAATCTTAATGCCACTTTATATGAATGAATCCTCGTCAACATCAAATGTCTGCTCTCTTTAAGAATAGAAGGAAGTAGGAATAACTGACTCATATTAAAAACTAAGAGATAGGCCCCGCTCTAGGGAAGTAGGGAAAACTCATGTGCTATCCTTAAATCAAACAGAATGAAAACAAGTTTTGAGAGGTGCATGATTTGTCAACGAATGCTAATAGATAACTCAATTACTTCTCGAGCTAGACAAGTTTCGAGGAACGGCTCCCGTACGGGGACGATCACATCCCCTAAATCTCCTTTGTTTATCGCTGCCAAAGTTTTCTGATTTCTCATGAACAAAGCGTGAAGGAGGGTTTGTTTGTTGTATTATCTTTTATGAGCCGGGCGCACTCATGCCAGTTCCTTCTCGTATTAGGGGTTTGCAGATTGGACATGCAATCCCGGGGTAAAACTTGTCCAACTTAAAAGGATCATGAATTAACTACTACTTCCTCATGAGCTAAAACAGGGGCACATAATAGAAGATTTTGAACATTTAAGGATAACACACAAATTCTATACTTTAGGAGGTGGTAGTGGAATACCACGAATAGGAAGGTATGGTGGACTCATATGGAAGGTATTGGTTTAAGGGTATGGATGCACAAGCAGAATTCCGCTTAGTACAGAGTTTAGGCTAGCAAAGGCTTTGAGAGAACAGACAATTGATGATGACTAAGATGCAAAGCAATATAAAGCATAAACATTAAAATAAGCATAACACATCAAGTTGTCTTCCTTGTCAGCATAACACTTCAAGCATAATAACATAAAAGTTTTGGCTATGTCGCTACTTTAAGAAAATCATGCTTGTTCTTATGACCAAAGCTATGTTTGCCAAGATTAAATAAAGTTTTCAAAGCCATACCTGATATAAGGTCAATACTCCCCATAAGAATCATCATATAAGGTCGATTGCGTGAAGAGAATACCGAGTGCAGCAAAGGAACCAATAGACTTCTCATTAATATTCCATCATAGACGACTCCACACTCACGGATACAATCCCTCCACCGAAGGAGTGATAGACCTCAATGCACACACCTATTTCATATAATAACCTCCCTAGACATGATACGAGTCTACTTGACTCTAAAAGACAAAAGATAAAGATAAAGATACCGGGCACTCCCCCAAGCTTGGAACAAGCCAAGGGAATGCCATTACCCAAGGAGATTTCACTCCTCATTCTTGTTGACGTTGATCACGTAGTCCTCGGCGAAGCACTTCCATGGAAGGGGTTCTCCAGTTTCATATGAGAAGTTTGTCTCCTGAATCCTGCATGCAGCACCCATACCCATGCACATAAACCTTAGTTCATACTCATAGTTCTGGTGATGTAGATCATAAATTTGCCCTTGGAGTTCTTCAATTCTTTCCTCAGATGCGGTGATGCTTTTCCACATCTCCTTCATCTCCTTCAGGAAGTAGGTCTTCAGCTCATTGATGATGTCAAAGTTAGCTTCAACACCACGCTCAATCATCTTCTTGTACTTGAAGACTTCTTGCTCCACTTCTTCTAGCTTGGCCTGGATGCTCCCCTCCTTGATAGGTCCCTTCAGATCTTCTTGATGGAGGACACCGTCCTCCATCCGAACAACCTGAGGGTGCTTCTTCACCTCAGCGAGGTAAGGGTTGATGACGTTGACGACGAACTTGTCCTTGGGGGAACTTGGAGAATCCATGGCACCTAGGTCCAGCTGAAAGATTCCCTGGCAGAAACAGATCGAAAAGAAAACACACGAAATCGCGAGATACGTTGCCGGAACAATCCGGGCAAATATATAGCAAAAATTTATGCACAGAAAGGAAGGTAACAGGCTAAAGCGGGGTCGGAGACGGACTCCTGGGTGCCCAGGCGGCCTCCCGACACGGCCAGGAGGTAGGGCGCGCCAGGGGGGCGCCTGGGCCCCCTGGAGCTTGTCTCCGGCCCCACTTAGGCTTAGAATTTTACTAATTTCGCGAAAACTCATAATATGGAACTTTTATGGTGGTTCGCAATGTTTCCTTACCGTAATACATACCTTTTCTTATTCTGCTTCTACTGGTGTCTGAAACAGGGCTGCAACATGTTCTTCGTGAGTTGTTGTGTATATCATATTCACATCAACATTGACAGGGTCTCCTGCTATGTAATGCTTAAGTCTTTGCCCATTCACAACTTGAGGTTTGGTGCCTTCAAAATTGTTAATCTTGATTGCACCAGACCGATAGACTTCTTCAATATGAAATGGCCCTTCCCACCTGGAAAGTAGTTTGCTTGGAGAAAACCTAAAACGGGATCTAAACAACAAAACTTTATCACCAACATTAAATTCACGTTTCAGAATCCTCCTATCATGCCACTTCTTTACCTTTTCCTTGAACATTTTAGCGCTCTCGTAAGCTTCACTTCTCCACTCATTTAGAGAAGTCAAGTTCATGATACGCTTCTCACCAGCTAACTTTGGGTCAGCATTAAGCTCTCTAACAGCCCAGAAAGCTTTGTGCTCTAATTCTAATGGCAAATGGCAAGCCTTGCCATAAACCATCTTATAGGGGACATGCCCATGGGGTTTTTGTAAGCAGTTCTATATGCCCACAAAGCATCTCCTAACTTGTTTGACCAGTCCTTTCTATTTCTATTTACTATCTTTTGTAAGATCAACTTCATCTCTCTATTTGTGAGCTCAACTTGCCCACTAGTTTGAGGATGGTACGGTGAAGCAATTCTATGATTGACATCATACTTGGCTAAAGCTTTTCTAAAAGCTCCATGCGTGAAGTGTGATCCTCCATCAGTCATGAGATACCTAGGTACACCAAACCTAGGGAAAATCACATCTTTGAGCATTTTCAAAGATGTCTTGTGATCAGCACTTTCAGTGGGGATTGCTTCAACCCACCTGGTCACATAATCAACAGCTACTAAAATGTGAGTGTACTTGTGCGAAGAAGGAAAAGGACCCATAAAATCAAAACCCCAGCAATCAAAGGGTTCAATCACTAGTGAGTAATTCATAGGCATCTCATTCCTTCTACTAATGTTACCAACTCTCTGACATTTATCACATGCTAAAACATAATTTCTAGCATCCTTAAAGAGAGTAGGCCAATAAAAACTTGATTGAAGAACCTTATGTGCGGTCCTCTCACCGGCATGATGTCCTCCATAGGGACTATCATGACATTGTCTGAGAATGTCCTTCTGCTCATGTTCCGGTATGCATCTTCTCACGATCCCGTCTGGACCTTCTTTGAAAAGATGTGGGTCATCCCAAATGTAGTGCCTCAAATCATGAAAGAACTTCTTTCTTTGCTGAAATGTTAAACCTGGAGGCAAATACTTCGCAACGATAAAATTAGCATAATCTGCAAACCAAGGATCGGAAAGAGACTGTACTTTTACAACAGCAAATTGCTCGTCTGGAAAACTATCGTTGACTGGGATGGGATCATGCGGTATATCTTCCATCCTTGAAAGATTGCCCGCCACCGGATTGTCTTCTCCTTTCCTATCAACAATCTGCAAATCAAATTCTTGAAGAAGGAGTACCCATCTGATAAGCCTTGGCTTAGCATCCTTCTTTGTCATAAGGTACTTAATGGCAGCATGGCCAGTATGAATAATAACTTTGGAATCAACAATATACTGCCTAAACTTATCACAAGCAAACACTACAGCTAAGAATTCTTTCTCAGTAGTAGCATAATTCTTTTGAGAACTATCAAGGGTTTTACTAGCATAATGTATAACATTCAATTTCTCATCAACTCTTTGCCCTAAAACAGCTCCAACAGCAAAATCACTAGCATCACACATAATCTCGAAAGGTAAATTCCAGTCAGGTGGTTGTACTATAGGAGCGGTTATTAAAGCTTTCTTAAGAACTTCAAAAGCTTCCTTACAATCTTCATCAAATACAAAAGGAACGTCCTTCTGGAGAAGATTAGTGAGGGGTCTCGAAGTCTTAGAAAAGTTTTTAATAAATCTTCTATAGAAACCAGCATGACCAAGAAAACTGCGAATACCTTTGATGTCCCTTGGATAGGGCATCCTCTCAATTGCTTCGATCTTGGCCTTGTCCACCTCAATTCCCCTTTCGGAAATCTTGTGGCCAAGAACAATTCCTTCGTTAACCTCCCAGTTGAGTACCAGATTTGTCTCCTCACATCTCTGCAAAACTTTATTAAGGTTGTGGAGACAACGGTCAAAGGAAGTTCCATAGACGGAGAAATCGTCCATGAAGACTTCCACAATCTCCTCACAGAAACCATGAAAGATAGCAGACATACACCTTTGAAAAGTAGCAGGGGCATTACATAAACCAAAAGGCATACGCCTGTAATCATAAGTACCAAAGGGACAAGTAAAAGTGGTCTTCTCTTGATCAGCAGTGTTAACATGAATTTGAGAGAAGCCAGAATAACCATCGAGGTAACAAAAGTGGGTATTTTTGGATAACCTTTCAAGCATTTGGTCGATGAACGGCATCGGGTAGTGATCCTTCCTGGTTGCCTTGTTCAGCTTCCTGTAATCAATACACATTCTATATCCAATAATAATTCTCTGAGGTATTAGTTCATTCTTATCATTAGGAACCACAGTTGTACCTCCTTTCTTAGGAACACAATGTACCGGGCTTACCCACTTACTATCAGCTATAGGGTAGATAATACCTGCGGCTAGAAGCTTGAGAATCTCAGTTCTTACAACATCCATCATCTTCGGGTTCAACCGTCGTTGATGATCAACAACTGGTTTAGCATCGGGCTCAAGGTTGATAGTATGTTGACTGATAGATGGACTAATCCCCTTAAGGTCATCAAGGGTATAGCCAATTGCACCTCGGTGTTTACGAAGTACTTCCAATAGTCGCTCTTCTTCATATCCTGAAAGGTTAGAGTTGATAATAACAGGATATACTTTCTTTTCATCTAAATAAGCATACTTAAGCGTATCGGGAAGAGGTTTAAGATCGAACACCGGTCTTCTTTTGGTTTTGATAAAATTCCCAAAGGTTCAACCGGAAGGTTGTGCTTCAGGATAGCAGGTTGTCTCAAGAATATTTCATCTAGTTCATTTCTTTCCTGCATATGCAAATCATTCTCGTGATCCTCCATATATTGCTGCAAAGGATCATTAGGGGGAATAGCAATAGAAGCAATACTTTCAATAATTTTATCATCACTAGGTAAATCGGTACCACGAGGCTGCTTGGAGAACTTAGAAAAATTAAATTCATATGGCTCACCATTGAATTCAATAGAAACTTTACCTTTCTTGCAATCTATTATAGCTCCACAAGTTCTAAGAAAAGGTCTACCAAAAATAATAGGACAAAAATTGTCCCTCTCTGAACCAAGTACTAGAAAGTCGGTAGGGTATTTTACCTTTCCACATAGGACTTCAACGTCTCTCACAATTCCGATAGGAGAGATAGTTGCTCTGTTTGCAAGATGAATGGTAACATCAACTCCTTCAAGTTCACAAGGGGAAATCTCATCGATGATCTCTTCATAAAGTGAATAGGGGATAGCACTAGCACTCGATCCCAAATCGCATAGCCCATAATAATTGTGATCTCCTATTTTAACAGATATTACTGGAGTACCTGAAATTGGGCCTTTATTCTTGACTGTGACAAGGTTAGTGGAAACAGCACAAAAATTTACATTGGAATCCAAAACATCATTAGTAACAAGGTCTTTAACCAATGCAACTTGAGGATCGACCTTGATCTGGTCCTCAGGCTCATCAATTCTTCTCTCACTTTTATTTATTACGCCTGTCACAAGAGAGTGCTCCCTGATCCTCGCGGGAAAAGGAGGCTTTTCATATATAACTGCAGGCAAAATAGGGTCAGCAACATAAATATCAACAGGTAACTCTTTGAAAGGTTCATGATGCTGATCTCTCTTCTTTTTAAAAGAATCAACGTGAGAGGCAAAATCCTTACAGAAATCAATCATTAGATGGGAGTCAAGACCAATCTTAGAGCAAAAGGTATTGAAGTAATCGGTTTTCACATAGCTCTCAATATAATCATGCTCATAATTTATAGCGGGTTCAATACCTTTATCGATTTCCCAATCTTCGGTATTCCTCTGGATCCTTTCAATGAGATCCCACCTTTCTTCAACACTCTTCGTCTGAAATACCCCACTAGAGGAGGCATCCAACATCTCCTTATCCTGACGAGAAAGCCTGGCATAAAAATTTGTAAGTATAATTTCCTTGGGGAGCTCATGAATAGGACATTTGAGCATTATGGACTTCAATCTCCCCCAAGCTTGAGTAATGCTTTCTCCGTCACGAGACCTAAAGTTATAGATATAGTTCCTGTCTCGATGAATTTCAAGAAGAGGATAAAACTTGGTATAAAAGAGAGACATAAGCTCTTGCCAATCAAGCAAGTGTGAGTTATCAAGAAGCTTATACCAATCTGAAGCTTTATCTATAAGCGATACGGAGAACAATTTCCTCATGACAAACTCCATTGACACACCTGCGAGCTTAAATAATGAACATAGTTGTGACAGATATAGCAAGTGTTCACCGGGATGTCTGTCTCCTGCATAACGATTAGCCAAAACATAATCGATAATACCAGCTGGTATTTTATAGGGCACAATTTCAGTAGGGGGAGGAGCAACCACCACAGGTGTGGGGCGTCTTCCCACAAGCAACGATCCAATAGCAAGGTTGTCCATAAGGACCAAGAGCAGCAACAGCAAAATAAAAATAGAAATATAAAAACTTCCTTACCAGCTTCACTTACCAATAGCGCTACACTCCCCGGCAACGGCGCCAGAAAACGGTACTTGATGACCCACAACCGTAAGGGATCTATTGCAGCGTTTTCGATAAGTAAGAGTGTCGAACCCAACGAGGAGCAGAAGGTATCGATAAGCGATTCTGAGCAAGGAATAACTGCGAGCACTGAAAGATAACTTTTTAGGGGTTTCCTTGATATAAGCAACAGGAGGGTAAAAGCGAGCAAAGTAAAAAAAGCAATGGAGAGTAACAAGTGGCCCAATCCTTTCTGAGTAAAGGAGAGGCCTAGCAACTGAACTTATAAAGGCTAAAGTGTTCTTGAGGACACACGGGAGAGGTAGTCATGCGCTTTTGCCATATTCCGTATCGGTACTATGTGATGTGTTGATAAGTGTTGAGTGGGTGGATCTATGCTAGTACACTCTCTAGACTAAGATGAGTGTACTCTTATGATTAAACACCTTGCAAGCATCCGCAAATACAAGATAGTATTTAAGGCAGAAGCCTAACCATAGCAATACGATCGATGATCCATTGTTCCCTTGTGCGAAAGCGTGCGAACTGGGGTTCAGGTTTCTGTCACTCCGGCAACCCACCGTAAGCATTCTTTGTACACAATGCATCCCCCTAGGTCCTTAATAAGGCGAAGTGTTGAGTGTTCGACTCACACAACACCACTAGGCAAATAACAACACAACTTAAGTATCAAACAACACATATTACTTCAACATCATATGACTACTAACAACAAGACTTTTCCCATGTCCTCAAGAACTAAAGTAACTACTCACAAGACATAAAAGAGATCATGATCAGTGGAGATAAATGGATGATAAACAATCTGGACATAATGATATTTCTCCAACAAAACTCAATAGCATTCACCACAAAGTAGTAATCAACACCGATAGAGTAGAGAGGATAGATAGTACGGATTACAACACAAGTTGCAATGATGAGATGAGATTGGATGAAGATGGAGATGGTGCTGGTGTTGGGGATGATGTTGATGATGATCTCGATGATGCCCGTGACGATGGTGATGACGATGGCGATGATCTCCCCTTCCGGGAGGTGATCTCCCCGGCGGAATCTGCCCGCCAGAGATGGCTTTTTCTTCTCTGTAGGTTTCCGCCACGGAGCGGCGGCGGAACTCCGTCAAAACTCCTCTTTTTAGGGTTTTCGGATGACGAGGAGTATATAGGCAAAAGGGGGCAGCCGGAAGTGGGCCAGGGGCTCCAGGCGCCCCCCGGCACGGCCAGGGAGTGGGCCGCGCCAGGTGCCCGCCTGGGCGCCCTGTGGCCCCCCTCTGGTTGCCCTTTTGCGTGCCTTCGTGATCCGTCTGGAAAATACCCTCCGTCGATTTTCAGGTAATTTGGAGGTATTCTTCTTCAGCAACTCAGCATCCACTTTTTACCGCTGAATCCTGCGTCTGCTGCTTCGGCACCGGAAAGTTGCAAACTATGTAAAATAAGCCAAAACAACATAAGAACATCATCGTAATGTGAAATATATCAATGAATAAGGATGAATTACGATACAAAATAGTGATGCATTTTGGACGTATCAGCGGGGTCGGGCGCTGGAGATGCGGCTGGCGGCAGTGGCCCGTGCGGGCCCCGGATGGGCTCCGCGGGCCACGGCGGCGGGGGAGGCTGGAGAGGCCACGTGGCGCGTGCCCGTTGGCTGCGGGAGGCGGCAGTGCTGACGTGGCGCGCTGGGATTGGCTGTGGTGAGGTGGAGGGGCGCTGGACATGTCCGGCGGCGGAACGGACATGTCCGGCTGCGCGGTGGGAGCGGGGCTAGGGTTAGATCTGCGAGAAAAATACGAGGGAGACACATATTTATAGGTAGAGGGAGCTAGGAGTGTCCAAATGAGGAGCGGTTCGCGGCCACACGTTCGTGATCGAATGGCCAAGAGCATGGAGGGGTTAGAATGGGCTAGGTGGGCTGTGTGAAAGGGGTGCTAGGCCAAAAGAGAAAAGGCCTCCGACGATTAACGCGGTTAACCGTTGGGCTATCAAACGAACTCCGAACGCGACGAAACTTGACATGCGGTCTACCTATGCTATAATAAGACCACACGCCAAGTTTCAACCCATTCCGAGAACATTTTCCGGCCACTCATAAAATAAATATTCGGAGGCGCCGCGAACGCGTGCAAGTGTGTCTGGGCTCATAACGGACAATGGAGAGGACGAGGGAACACGGACGGATGCAAGTTTTGAAAACATGCTGATGCAACACACATGATGACATGGAAAAAATGCAACACGCAAGCAGATGACATGGCAACAACGACGAATAACTGACTGACACCTGGGGCACCGGTCTCGGGGTGTCACAACATTCCCCTACAAACAAGAGATCTCGTCCCGAGATCTTAGGAACGAGACGGAAGAGCAAAGGAAGAACAAGGTTCTTCGAGGATAGAAGAGTGAAATCAAAGAACCTTGAGAGATTGAACATTATGAAAGAAGGATACAACAAAGATGAACGAAGTTGCAAAGACTTCGTTAGACAAGAGGAACAAGGAATCGTCGAGAACCAAAAGGTTGAAGGATATGAAACAAGAGCTGAAGGAACAAGTATGACTTCGAAACCACTCCGGTTAATAAGAGACAGAAAGGAATTCGAACGAAGTAATTCGGGCAGCACTTCGGGTGAAATGAAAGGAATAGCACACCGGTTGAACATGAATGGAATGGGACAAGAACTCGAGAGGATGAAACGAAAACATGAGGAGATGAACAACACAATGCCTCCGGAAGAAAATAAAGAATTTCATGAGAAGAAGGGAGAAGAACACCATCTTCTAGCACAAAAGAATTTGAAAGAGGATCTTAAGAGAAAGACTTGAACGGAGTTGTTTAGAAAATCAACAACAAAAAGAATTAACTTGTTGTGGACTTATTGAAATCATCCCAAAACTTGAGGTGAAATACTGCCGCAACGAAAAGATGGATTAGCTGAGAATGAAGAAATGCAAAACTCCACTTAGAAAGGATACGGATAATTATTTGCACTCTGGAGGCAAGAATAAGAATGCTTGAACTGCTCCAGAAGAATTATGATGAACACAAGTAGAATGAATTATATCGTGGAGAACCACCATGAAGAACTCCGGTAAAATGAAAAGGATGATGATATAGAAGTGAAGGATTCAAGAATAAGAATAAAGCCTTGCGATGATCAGACGTGGTTCCAACGAGATAGCCGGGAAAACTTTGAACTCCGGGAAAAAAATTAAAGTACTTGGAACTAGAATATATTCATCAAGAATAAACTCTGAAGGAAGGGATTAGATCAACTTGATGAAAAAGAATAAGAATTATGTTATGCATATCCTTCATCAATTAAATTGATGAAAGCAATAGATTCGCATATCCTTATTCGCGTTGAAATAATAAAAGAGGGATAAATCATGAACTTGCGGAAATCTTCATGAAACACCGGTAGGATTGGAAAACAAATGAATCGATTGATATGATAACACCGGAAAAGAGTTCTTGAGCGAAACACCGTAAGAATTAAAGTCGGGTGAAGAAAAGAGACGAACCACCATAATAATCGAAAATGAGTGAATACGATGAATCGTCAGGATAATAAAGCACTTGAGGAAATTTGGGTGACGAGAACGAATAGATTGTGAACTTATTAAAGAATACTTGAATGAAACATCGGAAAGAATGTGAGACGAACAAAGAGGCATCAATGAAGAATATTTGGAGGACGAAGTTGAAAACTGAGAATGAAGAGATCTTCTGAAATGATGGCCTTCGGAGTAACACAATGAAAAATAATTGATGAAATGCTCCGGACGGTAAGGAAAATAATTTATGACGAACGAAATAACTTGAGAGGATAACATGAAGCTAGAACCACGAATCTTCGAGTGGACGGACAAGATTCAGAGGAAAAACTCTTCTTCGGTCTTCAGATGTCGACGAGAAAACACAATCGAAATTATTGAGATACTCCAGAAGAATGAAAATAGGAAAGGTTGAACCAAGTATGAAAAGAATTAAAACGATCTTGAAGAAGGCATATGACTGATGGAATCCATATTTATCTCACACTTGAAAAGAATTTCGGAACACTCCGGGAAAATTAGAAAAGTCAGGTAAGATCCTGGGAAAAGACCTGTGGGTTAGGGCTCACCGAAGAGAAAAACACCCGTTGGAAAGGATTGAAAGGAGAAGATGTTGGGGAACGTAGTATTTTAAAATTTTCCTACGATCACGCAAGATCTATCTACCAGATGCATAGCAACGAGAGGGGAGAGTGAGTCTACGTACCCTCGTAGACCGAAAGCGGAAGCGTTAGAACAACGCGGTTGATGTAGTCGTACGTCTTCACGGCCCGACCGATCAAGCACCGAAACTACGGCACCTCCGAGTTCTAGCACACGTTCATCTCGATGACGTCCCTCGAACTCCGATCCAGCCGAGTGTCGAGGGAGAGTTCCGTCAGCACGACGGCGTGGTGACGATCTTGATGTTCTACCGTCGCAGGGCTTCGCCTAAGCACCACTACAATATTTATCGAGGAGAACTATGGTGGAGGGGGGCACCGCACACGGCTAAGAGATCAAGAGATCAATTGTTGTGTCTAGAGGTGCCCCCCTGCCCCCGTATATAAAGGAGGGAGGGAGAGGCCGGCCCTAGAGGGGGCGCACCAAGTGTGGGGAGTCCTACTAGGACTCCCAAGTCCTAGTAGGATTCCCCTTTCCTTTCCGGAGTAGGAGAGAAGGAAAGAGGGGGAGAGGGAGAAGGAAAAGGGGGCTGCACCCCTTGTCCAATTCGCACCAGAAGGGGGGTGCACGCCTCCTTCCTTTTGGCCTCTCTCCTCTATTCCCGTAACTCCCCGGTACTCCGAAAATACCCGAATCACTCGGAACCTTTCCGATGTCCGAATATAGTCGTCCAATATATCAATTTTTACGTCTCGACCATTTTGAGACTCCTCGTCATGTCCCCGATCTCATCCGGGACTCCGAACTCCTTCGGTACATCAAAACTCATAAACTCATAATAAAACTATCATCAAACCTTAAGCGTGCGGACCCTACGGGTTCGAGAACTATGTAGACATGACCGAGACACGTCTCCGGTCAATAACCAATAGCGGAACCTGGATGCTCATATTGGCTCCCACATATTCTACGAAGATCTTTATCGGTCAAACCGCATAACAACATACATTGTTCCCTTTGTCATCGGTATGTTACATGCCCGAGATTCGATCGTCGGTATCTCAATACCTAGTTCAATCTCGTTACCAACAAGTCTCTTTACTCGTTCCATAATACATCATCCCGCAACTAACTCATTAGCTGCAATGCTTGCAAGGCTCATAGTGATGTGCATTGCCGAGTGGGCCCAGAGATACCTCTTCGACAATCGGAGTGACAAATCCTAATCTCGAAATACGCCAACCCAACAAGTACCTTCGGATACACCTGTAGAGTACCTTTATAATCACCCAGTTACGTTGTGACGTTTGGTAGCACACAAAGTGTTCCTCCGGTATTCGGGAGTTGCATAATCTCATAGTCATAGGAACATGTATAAGTCATGAAGAAAGCAATAGCAGTAAAACTTAAACAATCATAGTGCTAAGCTAACGGATGGGTCTTGTCCATCAGATCATTCTCCTAATGATGTGATCCCGTTGATCAAATGACAACTCATGTCTATGGCTAGGAAACATAACCATCTTTGATCAATGAGCTAGTCTAATAGAGGCATACTAGGGACACTTTGTTTTGTCTATGTATTCACACATGTATTAAGTTTCCGGTTAATACAATTCTTGTTGGGGATCGTAGCAGAAAATCAAAATTTTTCCTACGCGTCACCAAGATCTATCTATGGAGTAATCTAGCAACGAGCATAAAGGAGAGTGGATCTACATACCCTTGTAGATCGCAATGCGGAAGCGTTACAAGAACGCGGATGAAGGAGTCGTACTCGCTGCGATTCAGATCGCGGTTGATTCCGATCTAAGCGCCGAACAACGGCGCCTCCGCGTTCAACACACGTGCAGCCCGGTGACGTCTCCCACGCCTTGATCCAGCAAGGAGAGAGGGAGAGGTTGGGGAAGACTCCATCCAACAGCAGCACGACGGCGTGGTGGTGGTGGAGGAGCGCGGGACTCCAGCAGGGCTTCGCCAAGCGCTGCAAGAGACGAGGAGGGAGAGGGGTAGGGCTGCGCCAAGAGGGAGATGTTCTCGTGTGTCTAGCAGCCCCAAAACCTCACATATATATAGGGGGAAGGGGGGGGGGGCTGCGCCCCCTTTAGGGTTTCCCACCCCTAGGGGTGCGGCAGCCCCCAAAAACCCATCTAGGGTGCGGCCAAGGGAGGGAGAGAGAGGGGGCGCCCTAGGGTGGGCCTTAAGGCCCATCTGGACCTAGGGTTTGCCCCCCTCCACTCTCCATGCGCCTTGGGACTTGGTGGGGGGGCGCACCAGCCCCCTTGGGGCTGGTCCCCTCCCACACTTAGCCTACGCAGCCTTCTGGGGCTGGTGGCCCCACCTGGTGGACCCCCGGGACCCTCCCGGTGGTCCCGGTACATTACCGATATCGCCCGAAACTTTTCCGGTGACCAAAACGGGACTTCCCATATATGAATCTTTACCTCCGGACCATTCCGGAACTCCTCGTGACGTCCGGGATCTCATCCGGGACTCCGAACAACATTCGGTAACCGCGTACATACTTTCCCTATAACCCTAGCGTCATCGAACCTTAAGTGTGTAGACCCTACGGGCTCGGGAACCATGTAGACATGACCGAGACAACTCTCCGGCCAATAACCAACAGCGGGATCTGGATACCCATGTTGGCTCCCACATGTTCCACGATGATCTCATCGGATGAACCACGATGTCAAGGATTCAATCAATCCCGTATACGATTCCCTTTGTCTATCGGTATAGCACTTGCCCGAGATTCGATCGTCGGTATACTGATACCTTGCTCAATCTCGTTACCGGCAAGTCTCTTTACTCGTTCCGTAACACATCATCCCGTGATCAACTCCTTGATCACATATTGTGCAGATTATGATGATGTCCTACCGAGTGGGCCCAGAGATACCTCTCCGTCATACGGAGTGACAAATCCCAGTCTCGATTCGTGTCAACCCAACAGACACTTTCGGAGATACCTTTAGTGCACCTTTATAGCCACCCAGTTACGTTGTGACGTTTGGTACACCCAAAGCATTCCTACGGTATCCGGGAGTTGCACAATCTCATGGTCTAAGGAAAATATACTTGACATATAGAAAAGCTTTAGCATACGAACTACACGATCTGTGCTAGGCTTAGGATTGGGTCTTGTCCATCACATCATTCTCCTAATGATGTGATCCCGTTATCAACGACATCCAATGTCCATGGTCAGGAAACCGTAACCATCTATTGACCAACGAGCTAGTCATCTAGAGGCTTACTAGGGACATGGTGTTTGTCTATGTATCCACACATGTATCTGAGTTTCCTATCAATACAATTCTAGCATGGATAATAAACGATTATCGTGAACAAGGAAATATAATAATAACCAATTTATTATTGCCTCTAGGGCATATTTCCAACAGTCTCCCACTTGCACTAGAGTCAATAATCTAGTTCACATCGCCATGTGATTAACACTCATAGGTCACATCGCCATGTGACTAACATCCAAAGAGTTCACTAGAGTCAGTAATCTAGTTCACATCAATATGTGATTAACACTCAATGAGTTCTGGGTTTGATCATGTTATGCTTGTGAGAGAGGTTGTAGTCAACGGGTCTGCAACATTCAGATCCCTATGTACTTCGCAAAACTTTATGTCATATCGTAGATGCTGCTACCACGTTCCACTTGGAGCTATTCCAAACTGTTGCTCCATCATACGTATCCTGTATCTCCACTTAGAGTTATCCGGATAGGTGTTAAGCTTGTATCGACGTAACTATTTACGTCGAACTCTTTAATCACCTCCATAACCGAGAAACATTTCCTTATTCCTCTAAGGATAATTTTGACCACTATCTAGTGATCCATTCCTGGATCACCTTTGTACCCTCTTGCCAGACATGTGGCAAGGCACACATCAGGTGCGGTACTCATCATGGCATACCGTATAGAGCCTATGACAAAAACATAGGGGACGACCTTCGTCCTTCCTCTTCCTTCTGCCGTGGTCAAGTTTTGAGTCTTACTCAACTTCACACCTTATAACTCAGGTAAGAATTCCTTCTTTAACTGACCTATTTTGAACTCCTTCAAAATCATGTCAAAGGTGTGTGTTCCTTTTGAAAGTATCATCAGGCGTCTTGATCTACCTCTATAGATCTTGATGCCCAATTATGTAAGCAGCTTTATCCAGGTCTTCCTTTGAAAAACTCCTTTCAAACAACCCTTTACGCTTTCCAGAAATTCAACATCATTTCGGATCAACCATATGTCATTCACATATACTTATCAGAAATGTTGTAGTGCTCCCACTCACTTTATTGCAAATACAAGTTTCTAACAAACTTTGTATACCCAAAAACTTTGATCACTCCATCAAAGTGTATATTCCGACTCCGAGATGCTTGCTCTAGTCCATAGAAGGATCGCTGGAGCTAGCATATCTTTTAGCATCCTTAGGATCGACAAAACCTTTCTGATTGTATCATATACAATCTTTCCTTACAAAAACTGGTAAGGAAACTTGTTTTGTCATCCATTTGCCAGATTTCATAAATGCAGCTAATGCTAACATGATTCCGACGGACTCAAGCATCGCTACAGGTGAGAAAATCTCATCGTAGTCAACTCCTTGAACTTGTGAAAAACTATTTGCCACAAGTCGAGCTTCATAGACGGTGACATTACCGTCCACGTCCGTCTTCTTCTTAAAGATCCATTTATCTCAATGGCTTGCCAATCATCGGGCAAGTCCACCAAAGTCCATACTTTGTTCTGATACATGGATCCTATCTCGGATTTATCGGTTTCTAACCATTTGTCGGAATATGGGCCCACCATCGCTTCTCCATAGTTCGTAGGTTCATTGTTGTCCAACAACATGACTTCTAAGACAGGATCACCGTACCACTCAGGAGTAGTACATATCCTTGTCGACCTACGAGGTTCGATAGCAACTTGATTTGGAGTTCATGATCACTATCATTAGTTTCCTCTTCAACTGTCGTAGGTTCCACAGAAACATCTTTCTGTGTTGCGCTACTCTTCAGTTGAAGTGAGGGTTCGACAACCTCATCAAGTTCTATCTTCCTCCCACTCAATTCTTTCGAGAGAAACTCCTTCTCGAGAAAGGACCCATTCTTAGGGACAAACATTTTTGCCCTTGGATCTGAGATAGGAGGTATACCCAACTGTTACCTTTGGGTATCCTATGAAGATGTATTTGTCCGCTTTGGGTTCGAGCTTTTCCCGGCTGAAGCCGTAAGCATCGCAGCCCCAAACACTGAGAAACGACAACTTTGGTTTCTTGCCAAACCTTAGTTCATATGGCGTTGTCTCAACGGACTTAGATGGTGCCCTATATAAAGTGAATGCAGCTGTCTCTAATGCATAACCTCAAAATAATAGCGGTAGATCGGTAAGATACATCATAGATCGCACCATATCTCATAAGGTTCGATTACGATGTCCGGACACACCATTACGCTATGGTATTCCAGGTGGCTTCAACTGTGAAACATTTCCACAATGTCTTAAGTGATTGCCAAACTCATAATTCAGAAAATATCCCCTTGATCAGATCGTGGGAACATGATCTTCTTGTTATGATGATTCTTAATCTTCACTCTGAAATTGTTTGAACCTTTCAAACGTTTCAGACTTTTGCTTCATTAAGTAAATATACCATATCTACTCAAATCGTCAGTGAAGATGAGAAAATAACGATATCCACCACACGCCTGAATTCTCATTGGATCACATACATCAGCATGTATGATTTCCAACAAGTCACTTGCCCGTTTCATTGTACCTGAAAACGGGATCTCAGTCATCCTGCCCATGAGGCATGGCTCGCATGTGTCAAGCGATTCAAAATCAAGTGACTCAAAACATCCATCAGCATGGAGTTTCTTCATGCATTCTATGCCAAAATGACCTAAGCGGCAGTGCCACAAGAAAGTGGTACTATCATTATTAACTCTACACCTTTTGGCATTAATATTATCATCATGTGTATTACCATGATCGAGATTCAACAAACCATTGGGTGCATGACCATAAAGGTATTATTCATGTAAACAGAATAACCATTATTCTCTGACTTAAATGAATAACCGTATTGCAATGAACATGATCTAATCATATTCATGCTCAACGTAGACACCCGATAACATTTATCTAGGTTCAACACTAATCTCGAAAATAGAGGGAGTGTGCGATGGTGATCTTATCAACCTTGGAAATACTTCCAACACACATCGTCACCTCGCCCTTAGCTAGTCTCCGTTCAGTCCGTAGCTTTTGCTTCAAGTCACTAATAATAGCAACTGAACCGGTATCCAATACCCAGGTGCTACAAGGCGTACTACTAAGGTACACATCAATAACACGTATATCAAATATAATTTGTTGAAGTTGCCAGCTTTTCTTATCTACCATGTATTTGGGGTAGTTCCGCTACCATGTGACCGTTCCCCTTACAAAGTTACAATAGAAGCACTTAGTCTCGAGGTTTGGGTTTAACCATGGGTTCCTCATCAGAGCGACAACAGGTTTGCCATTCATGAAGTTTCCCTTCTAGCCCTTACCCCTTTCGAAACCAGTGGTCTTGTTAAACCATCAACACTTGATGCTCCTTCTTGATTTCTACTTTTGCGGTACTAAGAACCGCTAACAGCACCGGGATCATCTCCATCCTTTGCATGTCATAGTTCATCACGAAGTTCTAGTAGCTTGGTGATAGTGTCTAGAGAATTCCGTCAACCACTATCTCATCTGGAAGATTAACTCCCACTTGGTTCAAGTGATTTTAGCACCCAGACATTCTGAGCACATGCTCACAATTTGAGCTATTATCCTCCATCCTTTTAGCAAAAGAACTTGTCAGAGGTCTCATACCTCTCAACACGGGCATGAGCCTGAAAACCCAATTTCAGCTCTTAGAACATCTCATATGTTCTATGGCGTTCAAAACGTCATTGGAATCCCGATTCTAAGCCGTAAAGTATGGTGCACTAAACTATCAAGTAGTCATCAGGACGTGTCTCTCAGGTGTTCACAACATCCACAGACAACGTTGTAGGGGTTTGCATATCGAGCGGTGCATCAAAGACGTAAGCTTTCTGTACAGCAGTGAGGACACTCCTCGGACTACGGACCCAGTCCGCATCATTGCTTACAATACCTTTCAACTTAGTCTTTCTCTAGGATCGTATTAAACAGGGAGCTACAACGCGGTTATTGGTCTACTACATAATTTGCGAAGACAACTTAGACTATTGTTCATGACAATGAAGTTCATCTAATGAACTCCCACTCAGATAGACATCTCTCTAGTCATCTAAGTGATACATGATCCGAATCGACTAGGCCGTGTCCGATCATCACGTGAGACGGACTAGTCAACAACGGTGAACATCTTCATGTTGATCGTATCTTCTATACGACTCATGTTCGACCTTTCGGTCTTCCGTGTTCCGAGGCCATGTCTGTACATGCTAGGCTCGTCAAGTGAACCCTAAGTGTATCGCGTGTGTAAATCTGTCTTACACCCGTTGTATGCGAACGTTAGAACCTATCACACCCGATCATCACGTGGTGCTTCGGAACAACGAACCTTAGCAACGGTGCACAGTTAGGGGGAACACAATTCTTGAAATTTTAGTGAGAGATCATCTTATTCACTACCGTCGTTCTAAGCAAATAAGATGTAAAACATGATAAACATCACATGCAATCAAATAGTGACATAATATGGCCAATATCATTTTGCTCCTTTTGATCTTCATCTTCGGGGCTCCATGATCATCATTGTCACCGGCATGACACCATGATCTCCATCATCGTGTCTCCATGAAGTCGTCTCGCCAAACATTACTTCTACTACTATGGCTAACGTTTAGCAATAAAGTAAAGTAATTACATGGCGTTATTCAGTGACACGCAGGTCATACAATAAATAAGACAACTCCTATGGATCCTGCCGGTTGTCATTCTCATCGACATGCAAGTCGTGATTCCTATTACAAGAACATGATCAATCTCATACATCACATATATATCATTCATCACATCCTTTTGGCCATATCACATCACACGGCACATGCTGCAAGAACAAGTTAGACGTCCTCTAATTGTTGTTGCAAGTTTTTACGTGGCTGCTATAGGTTTCTAGCAAGAACGTTTCTTACCTACGCCAAAACCACAACGTGATATGCCAATTTCTATTTACCCTTCATAAGGACCCTTTTCATCGAATCCGATCCGACTAAAGTGGGAGAGACAGACACCCACTAGCCACCTTATGCAACTAGTGCATGTCAGTCGGTGGAACCTGTCTCACGTAAGAGTACGTGTAAGGTCGGTCCGGGCCGCTTCATCCCACGATGCCGCCGAATCAAGATAAGACTAGTAACGGCAAGAGAATTGACATGATCTATGCCCACAACTACTTTGTGTTCTACTCGTGCAAGATACTACGCATAGACCTAGCTCATGATGCCACTGTTGGGGATCGTAGCAGAAAATCAAAATTTTTCCTACGCGTCACCAAGATCTATCTATGGAGTAATCTAGCAACGAGCATAAAGGAGAGTGGATCTACATACCCTTGTAGATCGCAATGCGGAAGCGTTACAAGAACGCGGATGAAGGAGTCGTACTCGCTGCGATTCAGATCGCGGTTGATTCCGATCTAAGCGCCGAACAACGGCGCCTCCGCGTTCAACACACGTGCAGCCCGGTGACGTCTCCCACGCCTTGATCCAGCAAGGAGAGAGGGAGAGGTTGGGGAAGACTCCATCCAACAGCAGCACGACGGCGTGGTGGTGGTGGAGGAGCGCGGGACTCCAGCAGGGCTTCACCAAGCGCTGCAAGAGACGAGGAGGGAGAGGGGTAGGGCTGCGCCAAGAGGGAGATGTTCTCGTGTGTCTAGCAGCCCCAAAACCTCACATATATATAGGGGGAAGGGGGGGGGGGCTGCGCCCCCTTTAGGGTTTCCCACCCCTAGGGGTGCGGCAGCCCCCAAAAACCCATCTAGGGTGCGGCCAAGGGAGGGAGAGAGAGGGGGCGCCCTAGGGTGGGCCTTAAGGCCCATCTGGACCTAGGGTTTGCCCCCCTCCACTCTCCATGCGCCTTGGGACTTGGTGGGGGGGCGCACCAGCCCCCTTGGGGCTGGTCCCCTCCCACACTAAGCCTACGCAGCCTTCTGGGGCTGGTGGCCCCACCTGGTGGACCCCCGGGACCCTCCCGGTGGTCCCGGTACATTACCGATATCGCCTGAAACTTTTCCGGTGACCAAAACGGGACTTCCCATATATGAATCTTTACCTCCGGACCATTCCGGAACTCCTCGTGACGTCCGGGATCTCATCCGGGACTCCGAGCAACATTCGGTAACCGCGTACATACTTTCCCTATAACCCTAGCGTCATCGAACCTTAAGTGTGTAGACCCTACGGGCTCGGGAACCATGTAGACATGACCGAGACAACTCTCCGGCCAATAACCAAAAGCGGGATCTGGATACCCATGTTGGCTCCCACATGTTCCACGATGATCTCATCAGATGAACCACGATGTCAAGGATTCAATCAATCCCGTATATGATTCCCTTTGTCTATCGGTATAGCACTTGCCCGAGATTCGATCGTCGGTATACTGATACCTTGCTCAATCTCGTTACCGGCAAGTCTCTTTACTCGTTCCGTAACACATCATCCCGTGATCAACTCCTTGATCACATATTGTGCACATTATGATGATGTCCTACCGAGTGGGCCCAGAGATACCTCTCCGTCATACGGAGTGACAAATCCCAGTCTCGATTCGTGTCGTGGAATTAACACGGCAGATGTCCGGTTTAACGGACTTGATGATGGAACCATCGCACGGGTTAGCTTGAAAGGGTTCATGGCGCACAAAGGACACAAAGGGTTTTATACTAGTTCGGCCCCTTCGAGAAGGTAAAAGCCTACGTCTAGTTGGTTTGGGATTATTGGGCGTCGGATTACAGGGAGCGGAATCGCTTGCCTGTGTCTCAACGGATTGATTGTTGCTTGTCCTTGAACCGGTGCCGGGTCGTCCCTTTATATAGAGGTGACGCCTGGTCCGGTTTACAGAGTCCCGAGGCCGGCTCATAATCGTGTCCGCCTCGGTCTCTGCTCTTCCTTTCTTATTTCTCAAGTTACATCTTTCTGGCGGTTGACAAACCGTATTTCTATACATGGGCCCTGAAATCTTATGGGCCGTGATCTCTACTAATAATACATTTAAGTACGATATAGTTAAGCCGGTTTACAATATCCGGTTTATACCTATTAACCATATCCCTGACATTAGGCCCTAGAATGATTTGAACTTGTTCATATCAGTCTCCATCGTCTTCTGCAACTTCTCTTCTGCCTTCATTTTTTTGTAAACCGGCTCTGACGTCATCTTCCAAAATCATTAAAGTCTGACAATGACATCAGCTCCGCATTTAACGCCGCGAGCTGTACTGTAGCTTGTTTTTAATGGTTATCCCGAGAATCGAGGCGTTCAACGGATCTTTATCCGATTTTTCTCCCTTGATTACCGCACCTGTCGTTTCATATCTGCCTCTCTGTCTATAAATAGTGCCGCCCCTCCTCATTCTTCCTTCTCGCTTCTTCTTCCTCCTTCCGCTTTCTGACCCGCAAATCTCCATTGCTGCTCGAGCTCAAGAACGCACCGACGACCGCAGGACCTTCAGCCTTCGACCGGCCGCCGCATCAACCTGAGCTTTGACCAGATTTTCTCCGCCGCCGATTCTCACTGTCCCTGGTACGTTCATTCACCTCTCGGTAGATCTGTGTCCACCATTGTTTCGCCCGTGTTCTTCCGCCATTAGGGCTGTCGATGAAGCTCTTGTCCCTTCGTAGATCTTAGTACATAAAAACCTTGTAATCTTTAGGCCTTAATCTGTAGGTCTCTCACTCAGCACCAGATTAGATCTCACTATAATAACCATGTGGTTTTATCCATCCCACCATTAGAGTTTCTGCTTTTTAGAACTCCGCCATTAGAGCTCCACCATTAGAACCTTCTGTACTAGTTCCGCATATTTAGCTGTTGCACTTTGCCCCTTAAATCTTGTTGTTTTTACTTCCGCTGTTTGCCTGCTTTAGATCTCCTTTTTATGCATCTCCTATGAACTCATCTGCCCTAAATTGGACCTCTGTAGATTTTCCATGCAATTTTCGTTTCTTTATCTCCGTATGCTCAGATCTATTTTTCCTTAGTAACGCGTTGAAAACTTGTTTCTCTCTTCAATAGACCTACTAAATATGCTCCGGTTTAGATCATCATGTCATAAACCGGAAATGATGTAACCTGATATAATAACTTTAAACGATTCCCCTTCAACTGCCATTTAAACCGGAAATGATAAAACTCTGTTTCATAATTACCGGTTTAACCTTGCCAAACAATTCTCCATTTTAACCATTGCATATCATGATCATATTCCGGATCATTACTCTTTCATAATCCGTCTTTGCACTTTTCTCTTCTTCAGTACTTTGCTCAAATGGCCAAGCAATATGTTTCGTGCGACTGGGTTCGTTCTGTTGTAACTGAAGAGGATTTAGTCAAACTATCAAGCATTGGTACGTTAGGTCCTCAGGCTGAATTGAAATGGCGCGCTCCGGGTAATGAGTGTCCTCCCGCTCCTAGGTCCGGGGAAGTGATTGTATTTCTGGATCACATCTCCAGGGGTTTCTCTCCCCCCGGCTCAAAATTTTTCCGGGACGTCCTTGCCACCTTCCAGCTGCATCCACAGGATATCGGACCGAACTCCGTTTCCAATATTTGTGATTTCCAAGTTTTCTCTGAAGCTTATCTGCAAGAAGAGCCTTCGGTTGATCTTTTTCGGGATTTCTTCCACGCAAACCGGCGTACTGAGTTCACCAGCGGGCCTCACCAAGAGCTTGGCGGTATCAGTATTCAGAAAAGGAGGGATGTAGTTTTCCCTCACGCCTCCTTGCACACTCATCCAAAGGACTGGAACAAGTCCTGGTTTTACTGCATAGACACATCTCCTGAAGGTGAAAACCCTTTGCCGGGTTATCGTGAAACTCGTATCCCGGCAAATCACCCCTTGCCGCAACGATTAAGCGCTGCTGAACGGATCCCATTTTCTCCTCAACTCTCTAAGCTGAGGGCCTTCATAGCGAACGGCCTGATTGGCACAGATTTTCTTCGCTGCTGGTTATCATGGAGTATCCTTCCCTTAAGCCGGCGCCCTGATTTGATGTGCAATTACTCCGGTAAATCGGATGACCCTCAGAGATTTTCTAAGGATAAGTTGTCTGAATCGGAAGTAATTGAATCGGCCAAGAAGATTGTTAATCCTGCTCTAACAGACTGCACCAAGGTTGGCTTGGCCCCATACTTCAAGAAAAACAAGCAGCCTGAGGTAAATGTCTTTAACTTGTACTTTATAAACCGTCCTCTTTGAACCGTCTTTTACTTGCCTTCCCTTTTTTTCATTTAGGCTGATGATCCTTTCTGGAGGAGGAAACCTCAAGAAAAACCTGCAAGGCAAACTCGCCGAAAGACTCCTGCAAATAAGAAAAGGAAAGCCGCCGTTGATGCCGGTTCTCCTTCTGAAGATGATGATCCGGACTCCGAGGTACGCTTTACTCCAGTTTACATTTGCCTTTATATACTTGTTCATATCTCTAATGATGCCCTTTTCACAGGATCCACTCGAAGGTGATAACCCGGCGGAGATTGAGGTAACCCTTATTTCTTCCGATTCAGAACCCCCTCCTCAAAAGAACCGTCGGACTGTTAGAAAGTATCAATTTTCTCATCCTTATGCTAAGTTGGATCCCAATTTTAATTTGAAGAAACAACAGCACGAAGCCTTGCGCCGGACCACTCGCCATAGCGGCTTGGCAGTGGAATCCTCTGGAATATCGCTAACTCCGGTTCGAAAGCGCCGCGCTGAGGTGATGCTCTCTCCAACTCTTCTTCACCCCAAGGCCGGTCTTATCAGAAAACCACTTAAACCGACTGATCCTGATTATCAGGAAACTCCGCTGTCTTCATCTGGCGAATCAACTGCGACACAGCTTCCACCTTTGAAGACTGTCCCAGGGTAATTCTCTTTACTTTTTCCGGTTTATAACCTTCTTTTTCTTTATAATGCTGACTTATCCTTGCTTGTTTTTCCAGCAAACCGAAACCTAGCAAAAGAGCTAAGGGTAAGAAGCCTGTCGCTGACCCTTCTACTGATGAACCAGTAATTGAACCGTCAACAACTGTCCCTCCTGAAGATACTCCTGTCACTCCGGTTCAAGAACCTGTCCTTGATATTCCTGCCACTGATGCTGCCCAAGATCCACCAAGTCCGGCCCGGGTTAGCTCTCCTCAAGTTAATCCGGGATCTCCTGATCCGGCCCAAGCTGAAGTCACACCTCCCAATGCACCTACTTCTCCTGACGTTGTGGTTACTGGTGCTGCTTATGTTGCACCAGCCAAACCCACCGTTTTAGCAAAGCATACTGCTAAAGCGGAGAAAGTAACTCAGGAAAAGGGGAAGTGGAGTACAGACTTATCCAGTCTTTCGAGCATGAGTGCTCAAGACATTTATTCCGGATATTTAAGCCGGCTCCACAGTAGCCGGGATTTTGAAGCCAGCTTAGTAAATATGATGAGAGAGAAATACGAAGTAAGTGTTCCTGTTCTGACTTTGTTTTATTTTGACGCATCTTTATCTTCTAACAGCCCCCAAGTTCCGGTTTATCTTCTTTATTGAAGGTAATCCGGAACTTTGTAGTTTTTAACTGCTGATCCGTACATTAGCCCCCAAGTATCAAGTAGATAACTTGGTTATGTAGTTGATACTTGTAGAAATTGTCTCTGATGTTTCGCTTCAACTGCCATTAGCCCCCAAGTGTCAAGTATACAACTTGGTTGTATGCTTGAGACTTGTAAAAATTATCTCTGATGTTTTGCTTCAACTGCCATTAGCCCCCAAGTGTCAAGTATACAACTTGCTTGTATGCTTGAGACTTGTAATTTCTAATCTTACCTTTAAACTTTTGTCTACAGGCTGAGCTGAACCGGAATGCTGTGGAAAACAGTGAGCTTCGAAGCCGGCTTATAGAGACTGAGGCAGCCGCTTCAAAGGCGAAGAAAGAACTTCAAGTCAGTTTGAAAACTGCCGAGGACTTGAAGAAATTCTTTGATGAAGAACGGACTGCTTTTGAAGTCCAGAGAAAGGATCTTGAAAAACGTGTTCAAGATGCCGAAGGAGCTCTTAACCCGGTTACTGAAGAACTGGCCGGGTTAAAACGCCAAGTTGAGTTGATGATTTCTGCTATCTTTGGTAAGCATAATCTGAATTCTTTTCTGTTATCTCTGCAAACTGTGTTTTGTACCGGTTTAACTTTTCTCGTTGTATGTAGGACGCCGCGTCTCCCATCTTAGGGATGACGTACGGAAGAAACTGAAGGCCTGCTACACTTTGGTGGAGCAATTATACTCTAGGGCGCAAAGGATTATCAGCGCTACCTCCTTTGGTAAACCGGCTCCTTCAACCATCAAGGCTACTTTGAATAGTTTGTCAATTCTGCCAACTCGTCTTGAAGAGGTGAAGAAATCGGCTGCCCGAGGAGGTGCTCTTCTGGCCCTGACAAGGGCTAAAGCTTGGGTTCCAGACATTGATCCGGCAGAAGTACTAACCGGGTTTCCTGACACCAAGGAAGACGGTTCAGCATTTGGTGAGAGAGATCTGTATGCTCTGACAAAGGAAATGCGTCCACTTTCTAGCAAGATTGCGGTGGAAACTGATTTATCCCGATACCACCCAGCATACAACCTTCAAAACGAGCGTGTGGAACGACCGGTCTATGATGTTGCAAACTTAACTCCGCCGGTTCGTCCTCACACTTATGCTCCTGATATTGATCCTGCTGAGTTGATCAACGATGAAGTGTATTTCCGTGCCTTGGCCAAGATTGATTGGCGTGCACCAGATTTCCCGCCGCTTCACGAGGAAGAAGATGTTCCGGAACCAGATGGTGGCCAGTCATCCCGGCAAGGAGGAACGGAATCTTGAATATTTATTGCTGTAATCACAATTGCTATTCCATAAACAATGCTTCCGGCTATTTGGCTTTCATGCCTTGTAATAGGCTTTAGCTGAAATTTTAATGCACTGTGATCCGGCTTTTGGTCGCTTTATAAAGTGTTCTTTCGCTGACTTGTTGATTGATGCGGATCTCTTGCCCTGTTCATAAAAAAGATGAAAAAATATGTCCTAGTGGTGTGACCACTGGACGTATTAGCTTGCTCTCTTGATATGATAAACAAGCATACCTTTGATAAATAACTTTGATACCTTAATTGTATGTAACCGAAATACCTTAAACCGGCAAGATGTCTAAAACTACCTTAACAAACCCGTGGAACTCTTCAGTCTTAACTTGGTCATGAATTTTTCTTTTCTTGGTTCAGCAATTTGTAACTTGTATCTTACCTCGTCCTTCCAATTGTCAGCTCATCATGAAGCCGAACCGGGTTACGATGAACGCCGGTTTCACTTCCTCTGGTGTTCATGATCCGGACTTATAATAACAGATATACAGTCAACTTCTAGAGTTGTTCCCCTTGGTTAGAAAGGTTATGAAACACAGAAATCATCAAGAAACACATATTCATTGTAAATCAAACTATGCAACCGAGGCTTTTTCAAAGAGCTGCCAGGCTCAAAAACTGTTCAGAGAGCCGGGCCATCATTTGAACATGGATTGATACCAACTTGTTCAGGGAACCCAAAAATTCATAACATAGCCATTCAAGAGGTGTGTGGGCGATACCACTGTCCTCAGGGGCCGGGCCATCATTTGAACGTGGATTGATACCAACTTGTTCAGGGAACCCAAAAATTCATAACATAGCCATTCAAGAGGTGTGTGGGCGATACCACTGTCCTCAGGGGCCGGGCCATCATTTGAACGTGGATTGATACCAACTTGTTCAGGGAACCCAAAATTTCAAAACATAGCCATTCAAGAGGTGTGTGGGCGATACCACTGTCCTCAGGGGCTTCTGACATTCCTCCTAACACGGCCGGGGTTTTTCCTTTTTATGAGGTTTTCCTCTTCTTGAACCGGATACGATCTCATGCTCCGGCGAGTTTTACCGCTTCTTCACATACCCTGCAAAGATTAGTTTCTAAACCCAGCTAATACTGAAATATGTTTCTTTGATAACAAACTGATATGGATTTTTGCCGCAAATTTGATGTATATGGAAAAAGAGCTGAGCCCCCGGTTTACCGAGGGTGCCGGTTTATTCATTATTCATAATATATACATAGGATACATGGGAGCCTATGGCTCAAGTATAATACGGCCGTAGATGAGCAATGTTCCACGGCCTTTTCGTCTCCTCTTCTGATGTCCGTGAATCTTTATGCTCTCGAATGTCCACCAAATAGTATGACCCGTTGTGTAAATTTTTGCTGATCACAAAAGGTCCTTCCCATGGCGGAGATAGCTTGTACATGTCTGTTTGATCTTGGATGAGCCGTAGTACTAAGTCACCCTCCTGGAACGTCCTGGTTCTGATCCGGCGGCTGTGATATCTGCGCAGGTCTTGCTGATAAATTGCTGACCGTGCTGCAGCTATGTCACGCTCTTCATCCAAACGATCCAAACTATCCTGTCTTGACTCTTCGTTGATGGCTTCTACATAGGCCGCCACCCTTGGGGAATCATGGCGTATGTCACTTGGAAGAACTGCTTCTGCACCGTAAACCATGAAGAAAGGTGTATACCCTGTAGACCGGTTTGGTGTAGTGTTAATACTCCAAAGGACAGACGGTAACTCTTCAACCCAACACCCTGGGGTTCTCTGTAAAGGTGTCATAAGCCGGGGTTTGATTCCTCGCAAAATCTCCTGATTTGCCCTTTCTGCCTGACCATCGGATTGGGGGTGAGCTACAGAAGATACGTCCAAACGAATATGCTCTCGTTGACAGAACTCTTCCATCTCACCCTGAGATAGGTTGGTACCATTATCTGTGATGATACTGTGCGGAAAACCAAACCGGAATATTACTTTTTTGATGAACTTAACCGCTGTGGCCGCATCACACTTGCTTATAGGCTCTGCTTCAACCCATTTTGTAAACTTGTCCACTGCCACTAGTAGATGAGTTTTCTGATCTTGGGATCTCTTGAAAGGACCAACCATATCAAGCCCCCAAGTTGCAAAAGGCCAAGTTATTGGTATCATCCGGAGTTCTTGTGCCGGAACAAGGGCACGTCTTGAGAATTTCTGACAAGCATCACACTTGCGGACCAGGTCTGCCGCATCTGCATGTGCGGTTAACCAATAAAAACCATGTCGGAAAGCCTTAGCCACTAAAGATTTTGATCCGGCGTGATGACCGCAATCTCCTTCATGAATCTCCCTTAGGATCTCACAACCTTCCTCAGCTGAAACACACCGTTGAAATACTCCAGATGTGCTACGATGATGCAGCTCCCCATTGGCAATTGTCATAGACTTGGAACGCCGGATTATCTGTCGTGCTTCACCTTCGTCCTCTGGTAATTCTCCCCGGCTTAGATATACCAAATAAGGTACCGTCCAATCCGGGATAACATGGGTTGCCGCAACCAACTGTGCCTCTGGGTCCGGAACAGCCAGATCGTCCTCTGAAGGTACTTGAACCGAAGGATTGTGCAATTCATCCAAAAAGGTGTTCGGTGGTACCGGTTTACGTTGCGACCCTAGCCGGCTTAAAGCGTCAGCTGCTTCGTTCTTCCGCCGGTCTATGTGTTCCACCTGATACCCTTTGAAGTAACCTGCCACCGCTTCAACCTCTCGCCGATAAGCCGCCATGAGGGGATCCCTTGAATCCCACTTGCCCGAAACTTGCTGTGCCACTAGGTCTGAATCGCCCAAGCACTTAACCCGGCTTAAATTCATCTCCTTTGCCAATCGCAAACCATGAAGTAGTGCTTCATATTCCGCTGCATTATTAGTACAAGGAAATAACAACCGGAGGACATAACAAAATTTATCACCTCTGGGGGAAGTTAAAACCACTCCGGCCCCCGAGCCCTCCAACTGTTTCGAACCGTCGAAGTGAATCGTCCAATAAGTGAGATCCGGCTTTTCTTCTGGGGTCTGCAACTCTGTCCAGTCGTTGATGAAGTCCACCAGTGCCTGAGATTTGATAGCAGTACGTGGTACGTATTTTAATTCATGTGGACTGAGCTCAATGGCCCACTTGGCTATCCTGCCTGTTGCTTCTCTATTCTGGATTATATCTCCCAACGGAGCCGAGTTGACCACAGTTATCGGATGCCCTTGGAAATAATGCTTCAGCTTCCGGTTCGCCATGAACACCCCATACACCAATTTCTGCCAGTGAGGGTATCTTTGCTTGGACTCAATGAGTACCTCACTCACGTAGTAGACCGGACGCTGAACCGGATGTTCTTTCCCTGCTTCCTTGCGCTCAACCACAATTGCAACGCTAACTGCCCGCGTGTTTGCAGCAACATACAGTAACAAAGGCTCCTTGTCAATAGGGGCGGCTAAAACCGGCGGCTTCGCTAGTTGCTGTTTCAGACTCTCAAACGCTGTATTCGCTTCATCACTCCAGATGAACCGGTCCGTTTTCCTCAACATTTGATACAGCGGGATCGCCTTTTCTCCTAAGCGACTGATAAACCGGCTCAGAGCCGTGATCCGTCCAGCTATGCGCTGAACGTCGTTAATGCAAGCCGGTTTTGTCAAAGATGTGATGGCCCTGATCTTCTCCGGATTGGCTTCTATTCCCCGGTTTGAGACCAGGAATCCCAAAAGCTTACCAGCCGGGACACCAAAGGCACATTTCTCCGGATTGAGCATCATGTTGTAAGCCCGAAGATTGTCGAAGGTTTCTCTGAGATCTTCTATCATTGTCCTCTCCTCCTTTGACTTAACCACAATGTCATCCACATAAGCATGTACGTTCCTTCCTATCTGTCCTTTCAAGCAGTTCTGAACACAACGTTGATACGTCGCCTGCGCACACTTGAGTCCAAAAGGCATAGACACATAGCAAAAAGCACCAAAAAGGGTTATGAATGCCGTCTTCTCTTGGTCTTCAACTGCCATTTTGATCTGGTGATAGCCTGAGTACGCATCTAGGAAACTCAGCCGCTCACACCCTGCTGTAGCATCAATAATCTGATCAATGCGAGGTAGAGCAAAAGGATCAGTTGGGCAAGCTTTATTGAGGTCTGTGTAGTCCACGCACATCCTCCACTTCCCATTCTTCTTTAGAACTAGCACCGGGTTGGCCAACCACTCCGGATGAAACACTTCCACTATGAACCCTGCCGCCAAAAGCTTAGCCACTTCTTCACCTATAGCCTTGCGCCTCTCTTCGTTGAAGCGGCGCAGATACTGCTTTACCGGTTTAAATTTCGGATCAATATTTAACTTGTGCTCAGCGAGTTCCCTCGGTATACCAGGCATGTCAGAGGGCTTCCATGCAAAGATATCCCGGTTCTCACGGATGAACTCGATGAGCGCGCTTTCCTATTTAGGATCCAAGTTAGCACTGATGGTGAACTGCTTGGATGAATCTCCGGGCACAAAATCGACCTGTTTAGTCTCTTCCACGGATTTGAACTTCAAAGCCGGATCATGCTCAGTGGTTGGCTTCTTCAGCGGAGTCATGTCCGCCGGATCAACATTATCTTTATAGAACTTTAACTCTTCCGCCGAACACGCCGCTTCTGCATAAGCTGCATCACCTTCTTCACATTCTACTGCTATCTTACGACTGCCGTGCACCGTAATCGTGCCTTTATGACCCGGCATCTTGAGCTGCAGATAAACATAACATGGCCTGGCCATAAATTTAGCATAAACCGTCCTCCCAAACAAAGCATGATATGGACTTTTGATTTTGACAACTTCAAAGGTGATCATCTCCGACCTAGAGTCCCGCTCATCTCCAAAGGTAACTTCTAAGTCAATCTTACCAACCGGATAAGCTGACTTACCTGGAACCACCCCGTGAAACACTGTGTTTGATGTCCTTAACTGTTTATCTGTCAGACCCATACGACGGAAAGTCTCGTAATATAATATATTGATACTGCTACCTCCATCCATGAGAACTTTAGTGAACCGGTATCCTCCCACCTGTGGTGCCACTACCAAGGCTAGATGTCCCGGGTTATCTACCCGTAACGGGTGGTCCTCCCTGCTCCAAACAATGGGCTGCTCTGACCACCGTAGAAACTGCGGTGTCGCCGGTTCTACCGCATTAACAGTCCGCTTTAAAACCTTCTGGTCTCTTTTGCATAGACTTGTGGTGAAAACATGATATTGGCCACTGCTCAACTCCTTTGGATTGCTCTGGTACCCGGACTACTGTTGTTGCTGCGGACGCTGCTGCTGCTGATTCCCTTGGTTATTGTGATTCCCTTGGCCCTGTTGCTGATTATTCTGATTATTATAACCACCTTGATGATACGGCTGATTTCCCTGATTCTGATAACCACCTTGATAATGTGATTGGCTTCCTTGACCAGTATAGTTTCCTTGACTGCCTGGGCCGCCTGGCCGGGTTTGATAACCGCCGTTATTCCCTTGATAACCGCTGTTGCCCCTATATCCTGAACCGAAATTGTTCCCTTGGTAACCTGGGCCATAAAACCCGGGCCCTAAACCGGCATTCGGGGCCCGGCTATGAGGATTAAAACGGCCGTTCCCTGCTATCGTGGGGTTCAGACATTCTCTCGCAGTGTGTTTTGCAGGCCCCCTAATCCCGCTATGCTTTATGCAGGGTTGATCCAAATCCTGTTCCCAACCTGGATTTCCTCCACCGGCTTGGCGAGCGGGACCTCGCTGGTTTCCCTAAAAACCGCCTTGAACCTGTGTATTAGCCACAAAATCGGAGCTGCCTTCCGGTTTCTGTTTGCCCAATACACCTGAAGTGATCGGATTGGCTGAAGCCGGTTTACCAGTCTTGCTGGCTTCTCCCGCTTTATCTCCTTCTGGCTCCGGATATTTGGTATTATCTGAGTCTCCGTACTTCACCAAGGCACTCATTAAAGTCCCCATGTCATTGCACTCTCGTTTGAGCCGTCCGAGTTTTAATTTCAAAGATTCAAACCGGCAATTGTTCTCCAAAGTTACAATCGCGGTGCTCGGATTAATACCGTTTGAGGAGTGCAAGATCTCTGCCACTCGGCGCACCCAAGCTGCTGTAGACTCCTGCTCCCCCTGTACACATGCTACTAAATCTATCACCGACATAGGTTGCTTGCATGTATCTTTGAAATTCTTGATGAACTGACTACGCAGCTCCCCCCATGACCCGATGGAATTCGGAGGAAGTCCCTTCAGCCAAGTCCGGGCTGTTCCTTCAAGCATCATAGTGAAATATTTGGCACAAGCCGATTCATCCACGTCCAGCATCTCCATAGCCATCTCGTAGCTTTCCACCCAAGCCTCGGGTGGTAAATCGGCTGTGTAATTGGGCACCTTGCGAGGTCCTTTGAAATCTTTGGGTAATTTAACACTCCGCAGGGCCGGGACAAGACACTGTATCCCAAAACCGCTCGCTGTCGCTCCTGCCCCCGTAGCGCCGGTGTAAACCGGCGTCGACTGGCGGATCTCCTCCCTGGCCTCCGATCTAGGCCGGTTTCGATCCGGGGCTGGTATTTCTGCCCTTGCCGGATTATTCTGCCTATGCTGATGTCTCCTCCGTTCACTGCTAGATACTTCGGGCTCCTCCCAATGTCTAGAGTAACTTCGGTTGGGACGTGGTGTTGAATGCAACCTTTCCCTGCTGTGAGAGTACGCTTGCTGCTGTATTAAGGCCGTGTTGAGTAACCTCTGGGCCCTGTGCGCCTCTATCGCTACAGGGGATGTTTCTTCCACAGGTAAAGCGGCCAATCGTGCTGCCGCTGCAGCGATATTATCCACAGGGTTTGAATAGTGCCCCGGGGGGACCGGAACATAAGGTGCCGATGTAATCCGTCGCTCCCGCTCCGCGGCGGGTTGCTGAACCGGTTCCTCTCGAGCCGGTGGGCTTCTCCGGTTTAAGATCGGATTATTACTGGCCCCAGCCCCCGGTGTTCTGAACAAATCTGTAGATTCATAACCCGGCGGCAGGCGGGATCGATATTTTCGTCCTCTTACCCCTTCCATGGAAGCCTGCTCCATCCTTAAGTGAAAAGCTTGTTCATCCAACTCCGCTTTCCTTGCCGCTAGCATCTCTCCCTCTGCCTTTAGATCCTCCTTTAACTGATCGATCCGGGCCTTCAACTGGAGCAGCACTGTATCATGTTGCGCCTTGTCTGCTGGAGCTACGGCCTCTATTGCCTTAGCCGCGAACTCCTCCATCAAGGTGGATAGAACCGTAGTAACAGAGGGATTTGAACCGCTTCCTCCTGCGCCAGCCTCTGCTGTTGTTCCGTTCGTCGGGGGTTGTGAACCGGCCATAAAAACCGCCACCCGGTTTGGCGGGTCGGAGGGGCCCGGAATACTGTTTCCGTCGGACTTGCCCTCAGACCGGCCGTCCCGCAACTGATACAGAGACTCAGTTTCCCCGGACGAAGATTCGTCATCTGAATAGAAGACAGTTGCACCATCAGATTCCAACCCATCCTCCGCTTGTCCTCCGTGAATCGCTCCAACGAACACACGCTTCACATCAGGTTGAATCCGGGCCGATCTCGCACGTTGAGCCGGCTCGACGATGTTGGGGAAAGTGTCCGGCTCAGGTCCCGGTTCACCGATTTTGCCGATGAAGACTTGGATGCTGCCGAAGGGAACCCGGTACCCGTATTCGATCGAATCGGCCTCCGGTCCCCATCCTGCGTCGTCGATGTAGATCCGGCCACGACGACTCTTGGTCATCCGGCCGACCGCGTAGCCCTTCAACCCCTTGAGGCCGCCTTCCAAGAACTCGAAACCGTCGTGCGCGAGCCCCACGGTGGGCGCCATCTGTCGTGGAATTAACACGGCAGATGTCCGGTTTAACGGACTTGATGATGGAACCATCGCACGGGTTAGCTTGAAAGGGTTCATGGCGCACAAAGGACACAAAGGGTTTTATACTAGTTCGGCCCCTTCGAGAAGGTAAAAGCCTACGTCTAGTTGGTTTGGGATTATTGGGCGTCGGATTACAGGGAGCGGAATCGCTTGCCTGTGTCTCAACGGATTGATTGTTGCTTGTCCTTGAACCGGTGCCGGGTCGTCCCTTTATATAGAGGTGACGCCTGGTCCGGTTTACAGAGTCCCGAGGCCGGCTCATAATCGTGTCCGCCTCGGTCTCTGCTCTTCCTTTCTTATTTCTCAAGTTACATCTTTCTGGCGGTTGACAAACCGTATTTCTATACATGGGCCCTGAAATCTTATGGGCCGTGATCTCTACTAATAATACATTTAAGTACGATATAGTTAAGCTGGTTTACAATATCCGGTTTATACCTATTAACCATATCCCTGACAATTCGTGTCAACCCAACAGACACTTTCGGAGATACCTGTAGTGCACCTTTATAGCCACCCAGTTACGTTGTGACGTTTGGTACACCCAAAGCATTCCTACGGTATCCAGGAGTTGCACAATCTCATGGTCTAAGGAAAATATACTTGACATATAGAAAAGCTTTAGCATACGAACTACACGATCTGTGCTAGGCTTAGGATTGGGTCTTGTCCATCACATCATTCTCCTAATGATGTGATCCCGTTATCAACGACATCCAATGTCCATGGTCAGGAAACCGTAACCATCTATTGATCAACGAGCTAGTCATCTAGAGGCTTACTAGGGACATGGTGTTTGTCTATGTATCCACACATGTATCTGAGTTTCCTATCAATACAATTCTAGCATGGATAATAAACGATTATCGTGAACAAGGAAATATAATAATAACCAATTTATTATTGCCTCTAGGGCATATTTCCAACAATTCTAGCATGAATAATAAACATTTATCATGATATAAGGAAATAAATAATAACTTTATTATTGCCTCTAGGGCATATTTCCTTCAGTCACCCACTTGCACTAGAGTCAATAATCTAGTTCACATCGCCATGTGATTTAACACCGATAGTTCACATCGTCATGTGATTAACACCCAAAGGGTTTACTAGAGTCAATAATCTAGTTCACATCGCTATGTGATTAATACCCAAAGAGTACTAAGGTGTGATCATGTTTTGCTTCGTGAGAGAAGTTTAGTCAACGGGTCTGTCACATTCAGATCCGTATGTATTTCGCAAATGTCTATGTGTCTACAATGCTCTGCATGGAGCTACTCTAGCTAATTGCTCCCACTTTTAATACGCATTCAGATTGATACTTAGAGTCAGCTGGATTTAGTGTCAAAGCTTGCATCGGCGTAACCCTTTACGACGAACTCTTTATCACCTCCATAATCGAGAAACATTTCCTTAGTCATCCAGTTACTAAGGATAATTTTGACCGCTGTACAGTGATCTACTCCTGGATCACTATTGTACCCTCTTGACAAACTCATGGCAAGGTACACAACATGTTTGGTACACAGCATGGCATACTTTATAGAACCTATGGCTGAGGCATATGGAATGACTTTCATTCTCTCTATATTTTTCTGCCGTGGTCTCGCTTTGAGTCTTACTCAACTTCACACCTTACAAGTCAGGTAAGAACTCCTTCTTTGACTGATCCATTTTGAACTACTTCAAAATCATATCAAGGTATGTACTCATCGAAAGTCTTATCAAGCGTCTTGATCTATCTCTATAGATCTTGATGCCCAATATGTAAGCAGCTTCACCAAGGTCTTTCTTTGAAAAACTCCTTTCAAACACTCCTTTATGCTTTCCAGAAAATTCTACATCATTTCCGATCGACAATATGTCATTCACATATACTTATCAGAAAGGTTGTAGTGCTCCCACTCACTTCTTGTAAATACAGGCTTCACCGCAAGTCCGTATAAATCTATATGCTTTGATCAACTTATCAAAGCGTATATTCCAACTCCGAGATGCTTGCACCAGTCCATAGATGGATCGCTGGAGCTTGCACATTTTGTTAGCACCTTTAGGATTGACAAAACCTTCTGGTTGCATCATATACAAGTCTTCTTTAATGAATCCATTAAAGAATGCAGTTTTGTTATCCATTTGCCAGATTTCATAAAATGCGGCAATTGCTAACATGATTCGGACAGACTTAAGCATCGCTACGGGTGAGAAAGTCTCATCGTAGTCAACTCCTTGAACTTGTTGAAAAACTTTCGCAACAAGTCGAGCTTTGTAAACAGTAACATTACTGTCAGCGTCAGTCTTCCTCTTGAAGATCCATTTATTTTCGATGGCTTGCCGACCATCGGGCAAGTCAACCAAAGTCCACACTTTGTTCTCGTACATGGATCCCATCTCAGATTTCATGGTCTCAAGCCATTTTGCGGAATCTGGGCTCATCATCGCTTCCTCATAGTTCGTAGGTTCATCATGGTCCAGTAACATGACTTCCAGAACCGGGTTGCCGTACCACTCTGGTGCGGAACGTACTCTGGTTGATCTACGAAGTTCAGCAGTAACTTGATCCGAAGTTTCATGATCATCATCATTAGCTTCCTCACTAATTGGTGTAGGAATCACTGGAACCAGTTTCTGTGATGTACTACTATCCAATTCGGGAGAAGGTACAATTACCTCATCAAGTTCCACTTTCCTCCCACTCACTTCTTTCGAGAGAAACTCCTTCTCTAGAAAGGATCCACTCTTAGCAACAAAGACCTTGCCTTCGGATCTGTGATAGAAGGTGTACCCAACAGTTTATTTTTGGTATCCTATGAAGATTTACTTCTCCGATTTGGGTTCGAGCTTATCATGTTGAAACTTTTTCACATAAGCATCGCAGTCCCAAACTTAAAGAAATGACAGCTTAGGTTTCTCGTCAAACCACAGTTCATACGGTGTCATCTCCACAGATTTAGATGGTGCCCTATTTAACGTGAATGTATCTGTCTCTAATGCATAACCCCAAAAGAGATAGTGGTAGATCGGTAAGAGACATCATCGATCGCACCATATCTAATAAAGTACGGTTATGACGTTCGGACACACCATTACACTATGGTGTTCCAGGTGGCGTGAGTAGTGAAACTATTTCACATTGTTTTTACTGAAGGCCAAACTCGCTAACTCAAATATTTTACCTCTACGATCATATCGTAGAAACTCTTATTTTCTTGTTACGATGATTCTCCACTTCACTCTGAAATTCTTTGAACTTTTCAAATGTTTTAGACTTGTGCTTTATTAAGTAGATATACCCATATCTGCTCAAATCATCTGTGAAGGTCAGAAAATAACGATACCCGCCGCGAGCTTCAACACTCATTGGTCCACATACATCTGTATGTATGATCTCCAACAAATCTGTTCTCGCTCCATTGTTCCGGAGAACGGAGTTTTAGTCATCTTGCCCATGAGGCATGGTTCGCAAGCACCAAGTGATTCATAATCAAGTGATTCCAAAAGTCCATCACTATGGAGTTTCTTCATGTGCTTTACACCATTATGACCTAAACAACAGTGCCACAAATAAGTTGCACTATCATTATTAACCTTGCATCTTTTGGCTTCAATATTATGAATATGTGTATCACCACGATCAAGATCCAACAAACTATTTTCATTGGGTGTATGACCATCGAAGGTTTTATTCATGTAAACAGAATAACAATTATTCTATGACTTTAAATGAATAACCGTATTGCAACAAATATGATCAAATCATATTCATGCTCAACGCAAATGCCAAATAACATTTATTTAGGTTTTACACTAATCCCGGAAGTATAGAGAGTGTGCGATGATGATCATATCAATCTTGGAACCACTTCCAACACACATCGTCACTTCACCTTTAACTAGTCTCTGTTCATTCTGCAATTCTCGTTTCGAGTTACTAATTTTAGCAACTGAACCGGTATCAAATACCCAGGGGTTTCTATGAACACTAGTAAAGTAGACATCAATAATCTGTATATCAAAATATACCTTTGTTCACTTTGCCATCCTTCTTATCCGCCAAGTATCTAGGGCAGTTCCACTTCCAGTGACCATTTCCTTTACAGTAGAAGCACTTAGTTTCAGGCTTGAGTTTTAGCTTTGGGTTTCTTCACGGGAGTGACAACTTGCTTGTCATTCTTCTTGAAGTTCCCCTTCTATCCCTTTGCCCTTTACTTGAAACAAGTGGTCTTGTTAACCATCAACACTTGATGCTTTTTCATGATTTCTACCTTCGCCGACTTCAGCATTGCGAAGAGCTCGGGAATTCCTTTCGTCATCCCTTGCATATTATAGTTCATCACGAAGTTCTACTAACTTGGTGATAGTGACTAGAGAACTTTGTCAATTACTATCTTATTTGGAAGATTAACTCCCACTTGATTCAAGTAATTGTAGTACCCAGACAATCTGAGCACATGCTCACTGGTTGAGCTATTCTCCTCCATCTTGTAGGCAAAGTACTGTCAGAAGTCTTATACCTCTCGACACGGGCATGAGTATGAAATACTAATTTCAACTCTTGGAACATCTTATATGCTCTGTGGCGTTCAAAACGTTTTTGAAGTCCCGGTTCTAAGCCATAAAGCATGGTGCACTTAAACTATCAAGTAGTCATCATACCGAGCTTTTGTCAAAACGTTCATAACATCTACATCTGCTCCTGCAATAGGTATGTCACCTAGCGGTGCATCAAGGACATAATTCTCTGTGCAGCAATGAGGATAATCCTCAGATCACGGAACAATTCCGCATCATTGCTACTAACATCTTTCAACTTAGATTTCTCTAGGAACATATAAAAAATAAACGGGGAGCAACATCGCGAGCTATTGATCTACAACATAGATATGCTAATACTACGAGGACTAAGTTCATGATAAATTAAAGTTCAATTTAATCATATTACTTAAGAACTCCCACTTAGATAGACATCCCTCTAGTCATCTAAATGATCACGTGATCCAAATCAACTAAACCATGTCCGATCATCACGTGAGATGGAGTAGTTTCAATGGTGAACATCTTATGTTGATCATATCTACTATATGATTCACGCTCGACCTTTCGGTCTCCAGTGTTCCGAGGCCATATCTGCATATGCTAGGCTCGTCAAGTTTAACCCGAGTATTCTGCGTGTGCAAAACTGGCTTACACCCGTTGTATTTGAACGTAGAGCTTATCACACCCGATCATCACGTGGTGTCTCGGCACGACGAACTTTCGCAATGGTGCATACTCAGGGAGAACACTTATACCTTGAAATTTAGTAAGGGGTCATCTTATAATGCTACCGTCGAACTAAGCAAAATAAGAAGCATAATAAGATAAACATCACATGCAATCAAAATATGTGACATGATATGGCCATCATCATCTTGTGCTTTTGATCTCCATCTCCAAAGCACCGTCATGATCACCTTCGTCACCGGCGCGACACCTTGATCTCCTTCGTAGCATCGTTGTCGTCTCGCCAACTATTGCTTCTACGACTATCGCCACCGCTTAGTGATAAAGTAAAGCAATTACATGGCGATTGCATTTCATACAATAAAGCGACAACCATATGGCTCCTGCCAGTTGCCGATAACTTTACAAAACATGATCATTTCATACAAAACCGTATAACTCATCATGTCTTGACCATATCACATCACAACATGCCCTGCAAAAACAAGTTAGACGTCCTCTACTTTGTTGTTGCAAGTTTTACGTGGCTGCTACGGGCTTAGCAAGAACCGTTCTTACCTACGCATACAAAACCACAACGATATTTCGTCAAGTATGTGCTGTTTTAACCTTCACAAGGACCGGGCGTAGCCACACTTGATTCAACTAAAGTTGGAGAAACTGACACCCGCCAGCCACCTGTGTGCGAAACACGTCGGTAGAACCAGTCTCGCGTAAGCGTACGCGTAATGTCGGTCCAGGCCGCTTCATCCAACAATACCGCCGAATCAAAGTATGACATGCTGGTAAGCAGTATGACTAGTATCGTCCACAACTCACTTGTGTTCTACTCGTGCATATCATCTACGCATAGACCTGGCTCATGATGCCACTGTTGGGGAATGTAGTATTTTAAAATTTTTCTACGATCACGCAAGATCTATCTACCAGATGCATAGCAACGAGAGGGGAGAGTGAGTCTACGTACCCTTGTAGACCGAAAGCGGAAGCGTTAGAACAACGCGGTTGATGTAGTCGTACGTCTTCACGGCCCGACCGATCAAGCACCGAAACTACGGCACCTCCGAGTTCTAGCACACGTTCAGCTCGATGACGTCCCTCAAACTCCGATCCAGCCGAGTGTCGAGGGAGAGTTCCGTCAGCACGACGGCGTGGTGACGATCTTGATGGTCTACCGTCGCAGGGCTTCGCCTAAGCACCGCTACAATATTTATCGAGGAGAACTATGGTGGAGGGGGGCACCGCACACGGCTAAGAGATCAAGAGATCAATTGTTGTGTCTAGAGGTGCCCCCCTGCCCCCGTATATAAAGGAGGGAGGGAGAGGCCGGCCCTAGAGGGGGCGCACCAAGTGTGGGGAGTCCTACTAGGACTCCCAAGTCCTAGTAGGATTCCCCTTTCCTTTCCGGAGTAGGAGAGAAGGAAAGAGGGGAGAGGGAGAAGGAAAAGGGGGCTGCACCCCTTGTCCAATTCGGACCAGAAGGGGGGTGCACGCCTCCTTCCTTTTGGCCTCTCTCCTCTATTCCCGTAACTCTCCGGTACTCCGAAAATACCCGAATCACTCGGAACCTTTCCGATGTCCGAATATAGTCGTCCAATATATCGATTTTTACGTCTCGACCATTTTGAGACTCCTCGTCATGTCCCCGATCTCATCTGGGACTCGGAACTCCTTCGGTACATCAAAACTCATAAACTCATAATAAAACTATCATCGAAACCTTAAGCGTGCGGACCCTACGGGTTCGAGAACTATGTAGACATGACCGAGACACATCTCCGGTCAATAACCAATAGCGGAACCTGGATGCTCATATTGGCTCCCACATATTCTACGAAGATCTTTATCGGTCAAACCGCATAACAACATACATTGTTCCCTTTGTCATCGGTATGTTACATGCCCGAGATTCGATCGTCGGTATCTCAATACCTAGTTCAATCTCATTACCAACAAGTCTCTTTACTCGTTCCGTAATACATCATCCTGCAACTAACTCATTAGCTGCAATGCTTGCAAGGCTCATAGTGATGTGCATTGCCGAGTGGGCCCAGAGATACCTCTCCGACAATCGGAGTGACAAATCCTAATCTCGAAATACGCCAGCCCAACAAGTACCTTCGGAGACACCTGTAGAGTACCTTTATAATCACCCAGTTACGTTGTGACGTTTGGTAGCACACAAAGTGTTCCTCCGGTATTCGGGAGTTGCATAATCTCATAGTCATAGGAACATGTATAAGTCATGAAGAAAGCAATAGCAGTAAAACTTAAACGATCATAGTGCTAAGCTAACGGATGGGTCTTGTCCATCAGATCATTCTCCTAATGATGTGATCCCATTGATCAAATGACAACTCATGTCTATGGCTAGGAAACATAACCATCTTTGATCAATGAGCTAGTCTAGTAGAGGCATACTAGGGACACTTTGTTTTGTCTATGTATTCACACATGTATTAAGTTTCCGGTTAATACAATTCTAGCATGAATAATAAACATTTATCATGATATAAGGAAATAAATAATAACTTTATTATTGCCTCTAGGGCATATTTCCTTCAGAAGATGCACCGGAACGATTAAAAGACTCAAAGGAGGTGATAACCTTGAATTAATTGGAAGACAGATTAATCTCCTGAGATTTCTTTGGAACTCCGGAACACTTACATGGTGAGAGGTGAACGAGCAATTGGAAACATTTGAGCTGATGAAAGAATATGATGAGCACCGAATACAAATTGAATTGGAACCACCGGAGAAGAAAAGAGATGAAGAATATCAAACGAGAGGAGAAATCATCGGAGAAGAAAAAAGAAGAATGAAGACGAGTTACACGATAATTCACCAGTTGAAATAACTGAGGAAAGAATGCAAAGGATTCACACGAATAGGATGGATACTCGATTAAGGACTCCGGCTCCGAGAAGAAAAGGGTGGGCGGTGGGAAAAAGAAAGACAACTTCAGAAGGAGAAACAACACCGGTTGAAAAGAACTGAGGATGAACTTGCAAAGAAGAAGAGGGTCGAATCCACTTGACGAGAGATGCACCAGATGAAAGAACTGACAACGCAACAAACGAAACTAACTGCGTGATCCTAAAAAAAATTGAAGGGGAAGAGGGGTAATTCAAAACACCTACGTCAAGATTCCTCACCAGAGCGACGAAGGGGCAGGGGAGTAAAAAGAATTCCTACTCTTCGATATAACTAGACTCCGAAAAAGTTTTTGCTAGACTCGACAATGGCCAGACTACGATCAATCAAGGGGGCTCCTATGGTCGGTCGAGGCTCCGATACCAACTTGTCAGGCCCAAGATGCAATTCTATCCCGATCACGTGACACTTATGTGATTGGGGCACAACCGCATTTCGGGCGCTTAGCAAGATGGATATCACTACATCGTACCATTACATACATACATGGGGGATACAACAATACATACAAGTCACATGAATACAACAACATCAATACAAAGCATCCGACTACGGATGCAAACATGAAAAGAACAACGACATCCATCTGCTATCCCAGGCTGCCAACCCGGAACCTAACCCAAGACTGACGAAGAAGAAGAAGAAAGAACCCCAACACAAAGATCAACGCTCTCACGTCAAGTCATCGGAAACCTGCACCTGCAACTGTTGTTGTAGTATCTGTGAGCCACGGGGACTCAGCAATCCCATAACCATGGGTAACAAGACTAGCAAAGCTTAAAGGGTAGGAAGAGGTGTAGTGGTGAGGTTGCAGCAGCGGCTAAGCAATATATGGTGGCTAACTTACGAGTACAAGAATAAGAAGAGCATCTACGCAAGTGGTCGCAAACTAGTAATGATCGCTAAAGATCCTGAACTACCTACGAGTCAAACATAACCCCACCGTGTTCTCTTCTCAAAGTGAAAAGAGACAGTCACGGTTACTCACACAGTTGTGTGTTTTACTTCGGATCCTCTGTCAAGTTTTCTACAACCGGACATTAAAAAATTCCAATCTGCCACATAACCGCAGGCACGGCTTTCGAAAGATCATAACCCTGGAGGGGTGTCCCAGCTTAGCCCATCACAAGCTCTCACGATCAGCTCAGATAATAATAATTATTACCCCTTATCTTAGGGACAATCCGATCAGGCTCGGAATCCCGGTGCATAAGACATTTCGACAATGGTAAAACAAGTCCAGCAAGACCTCCCGGTGTGTCGACACCCTGATAGTAGCCGCGCGTATCTCGTCTCAGGCCACGACCGGATGGGCGATGCTACAGGTAAAACCAGATACCTCGGGTTTCCCCAAGGCGGCCCTGCAGGCTCCCCGTTTGGGACCAACACCATCAGCACTGCCCCCCTGCTATGTAGAAAGAATCCCTGAGGGCGCGACCCCCTATGCATATTTAATTAATTAATTAAGTTGTTATTATGAGGCAAATTAAAACCAATGTTGGGCCTTGCTGGAGGAGTTTTATTCAAAGACGAACTGTCAAGGGGTCCCCATATACCCAACCGCGTAAGGAGCACAAAATCAAGGAACATAATGCCGGTTTAACGGCTCCTGAGGTGGCATGAGTGTATCAAAACACCGAGCAAAAGGCCAAGCCTTCCACCCATGCCCAATATATAGGTGTGTTAATATATATAAGACATATTGTGATATTCCAACAACAAGTTCCAACATGGAACGATCGTCATCTTCACCTGCAACTAACAACGCTATAAGAGGGGCTGAGCAAGCGGGTAACATAGCCAAACAACGGTTTTGCTGGGAAGGTGTCAAAGTTAGAGGTTTCATGGCAACAAGGAGAGGGGCTGACAATAAAAGATGGGTAGCGCGACATATATCGATAGCATCGAGACACTAAGCATGGCAATGATAGTAAAGGTATCCAAGGTGATGGTCATCTTGCCTGAGATCCCGCAAGGAAGAAGAACAAATCCATGAAGTAGACGAAGAAGAAGCCTTGAAGACGAACCACGGGTAGATGAACGAATCCTCACGATCGCAATAGAACAATCACTAACGAGAAGAAGCAAGCAACACGGTAAACACACCACACAAGACATGACAAGATGCTCAACCAAGTATGAAGCAAGACAAGTCTATATATGATGCAATACATGGCAAGGTATGAAGCACTCAAAAACAACACAAGACAACAAGTTTAAATGAGGCCGGAATCAACATATAGCAATTCCGGTAAGTCCTCATATGCACATTTGGAAATTGGTCCAGATATGAACAAACCTTAAGTTAAAGTTGTTAAACAGCAGGTTAACATGCACCATGAAGATCTTAACGAAATTCTAGTCAAGTTACATTTAAAGTTTGTTTAATTCGGAGCTACGGCCTAGAAGATATGAGCAAAACAAGACAAACAAGTCAACGGTGCAAGATGCACCCAAACATCAAGCAAACACACCCCAGACATGAAAACAACATGATATTATGCTTCTACATGCAAAATCGCACAAGTTTCATATAAGACACGCTCAAAACGGAGCAACGGGCTAAAAGATACGAGCAAAACAAGTTACAATGCAAAGCTGAAGTTAATAACCACATAGCAACTTTGGAGACGGTAAATATATGCTACATCACTCAAACATGATAACAAGAGGCATGGATGAGGACAAACACACCAATAGCAATGAGCAAGTGAAATCAGCATCTCATAACAAGTTTCAGCACTTAACAGCCAAAAGCACTTTTGCAACAGAGATTAACATGGCAATCTAGCACCTAACATGAATGCTACAGCAACCATCATGTAGAGGACTTCACAATGAACATTTTGACATATCATATGCTCCATTTGGATAAACATGCACAAAGTTACAAGCATCACAAGTATGCAACAAAACTATAGTCAACAGCAGTTTATAACAAGTAGCACTCTTGCAACAGAGATTAGGGCATCAAGATGAAGTCAAACAAGCATGGCACAATGGAACAAAGTGTAGAGCATATCACCACGATCATTTTGACATATCATTCATTCAATTTGGACATACACACATCAAGTTACAGCCATGCAAACATGCAACAAAAATATGACAGAAAAAGGACTTAGCAGTTTTCTGAAAAAAACAACTGAGCGCAAAATACTAAATTACGCATGGGCGAGGGTTAGGCAGAGGCTCACCTAGGGGCCAAAGCCCCGGGAGAAGAGGAGGCAGATGCGGGCCGGCTGGGCCTAAGGGAGGAGGTGGGCTGGAAGCTGGCCTGGTGGAGGGGGGCAGGTGGGCCGAGGGGTGGAGGGGGGCAGGTGGGCCGAGGGGCAGAGCCGGGCCGGCTGCGGCCCACGAGGCGAGCTGGCAGGCGGTCCAGGGCACGGAGCGGCCTGGATCGGGGGCGAGGCTGTCGTCGTCCTCCCTCTCGATCCCGCCTGGATCGGGAGGAGGCAGGGCGGCGGCGCTTGCGCCGGCCGGCGACGGTGATGGGAGGAGGCTGGCGAGGGTCGGCGGCCGGCGGAACGGGATCCGGTGGCGGCGGCGGTGGGCTTCGAAGGCGGCGGGGTCGACGCGGGGTGCTCGGCTCCGATCGTTGAGGCGGGCGGTGGCGAGCACAGCCGGCGGAGGAGCTCCGGCGGGAGTGCTCCCCTCCGGCGAGCTTAGGCGGCGGCGGTGCTGCTCCCCTCCGGCGAGACTAGGCGGCGACGGAGCTGCCCGGGGACGGCGGCGAACCTCACCGGCGGCGGGGTCGGGCGCTGGAGATGCGGCTGGCGGCGGTGGCGACTCGGGCCCGCGCGGGTCCCGGATGGGCTCCGCGGGCCGCGGCGTCGAGGAAGGCTCGAGAGGCCACGTTGTGCGTGCCCGTTGGCTGCGGGAGGCGGCGGAGCTGACATGGCGCTCTGAGATTGGCTGTGGTGAGGTGGAGGGGCGCTGGACATGTCCGGCAGCGGAACGGACATGTCCGGCTGCGCGGCGGGAGCGAGGCTAGGGTTGGATCTGCGAGAAAAATACGAGGGAGACACATATTTATAGGTAGAGGGAGCTAGGAGTGTCCAAATGAGGAGCGGTTTGCGGCCACGCGATCGTGATCGAATGGCCAAGAGCATGGAGGGGTTAGAATGGGCTAGGTGGGCTGTGTGAAAGGGGTGCTGGGCCAAAAGATAAAAGGCCTCCGGCGGTTAACGCGGTTAACCGTTGGGCTATCAAACGAACTCCGAACGCGACGAAACTTGCAGGTGGTCTACCTATGCTATAATAAGACCACACGCCAAGTTTCAACCCATTCCAAGAACATTTTCCGGCCACTCATAAAATAAATATTCGGAGGCGCCGCGGACACGTGCAAGTGTGTCTGGGCTCAGAACGGACAACGGAGAGGACGAGGGAACTCGGACGGATGCAAGTTTTGAAAACATGCTGATGCAACACACATGATGACATGGCAAAAATGCAACACGCAAGCAGATGACATGGCAATGACGACGAATAACTGACTGACACCTGGCGCACCGGTCTCGGGGTGTCACATAGACTTGTCTTGCTTCATACTTGTTTGAGCATCTTGTGTGTTTACCTTGTTGTGTCCTCCATGTCGCTAGTTCTTTTCCATTGCGATCGTGAGGATTTGTTCGTATACACGTGGTTCGTCTTCGAGGCTTCTTCTTCATCTTCTTCATGGATCCGTTCTTCTTCCTTGCGGGATCTCAGGCAAGATGACAATCACCTTGGATACCTTTACTATCATTGCCATGCTTAGTGTCTCGATGCTATCGTTATATGTCGCGCTACCCATCTTTTATTGTCAGCCTCTCCTTGTTGCCATGAAACCTCTGACCTTTGACACCTTCCCAGCAAACGATTGTTTGGCTATGTTAACCGCTTGCTCAGCCCCTCTTATAGCGTTGTTAGTTGCAGGTGAAGATGAAGATTGATCCATGTCGGATCTTGTTGTTGTAATATCACAATATCTACTATTATTATTAACACACCTATATACTGGGCATGGGTGGAAGGCTTGGCCTTTTGCTCGGTGTTTTGTTCCACTCATGCCACCTTAGGAGCCGATAAACCGGTGTTATGTTCCTTGATTTTGCGTTCCTTACACGGTTGGGTATATGGGGACCCCTTGACAGTTCGTCTTTGAATAAAACTCCTCCGGCAAGGCCCAACATTGGTTTTAATTTTCTCATAATAACAACATAATTAATTAATTAATTGCATAGGGAGTTAGCGCTACCCGAGGTTTCTTTCTACATAGCAGGGGGGCCCAGTGTTGATGGTGTTGGTTCCAAACGGGGGTTATGCGGGGCCACCTTGGGGAAACCCGAGGGCTGGTTTTACTCGTATAATCGCCCATCCGGTCGTGGCCTGAGATGAGATACGCGTGGCTACTATCAGGGTGTCGACACACCGGGAGGTCTTGCTGGACTTGTTTTACCATTGTCGAAATGTCTTGTGCACCGGGAATTCCGAGTCTGATCGGGCCTTCCCTAAGATGAGGGGTAATATTATTATTACTTCTGCTGATCGTGAGAGCTTGTGATGGGCTAAGTTGGGACACCCTGGAGGGTTATGATCTTTCGAAAGCCGTGCCCGCGGTTATGTGGCAGATTGGAATTTGTTAATGTCCGGTTGTAGAAAACTTGACAGATGATCCGAAGTAAAACACACAACTGTGTGTGAAAAACCGTGACTGTCTCTTTTCACTTTGAGAAGAGAACACGGTGGGGTTATGTTTGACTCGTAGGTAGTTCAGGATCTTTAGCGATCACTACTAGTTTGCGACCATTTGCGTAGATGCTCATCTTATTCTTGTACTTGTAAGTTAGCCACCATATATTGCTTAGCCGCTGCTGCAACCTCACCACTTTACCTCTTCCTACCCATTAAGCTTTGCTAGTCTTGTTACCCATGGTTATGGGATTGCTGAGTCCTCGTGGCTCACAGATACTACAACAATAGTTACAGGTGCAAGTTTCCGATGACTTGACGTGAGAGCGATGTCCTTTGTGTTGGCGTTCTTTCTTCTTCTTCTTCTTCTTCTTCTTCTTCTTCTTCTTCTTCTTCTTCTTCTTCTTCTTCTTCTTCTTCTTCTTCTTCTTCTTCTTCTTCTTCTTCTTCTTCTTCTTCTTCTTCTTCTTCTGTCTTGGGTTAGGTTCTGGTCGGCAGCCTGGGATAGCAGATGGATGTCGTTGTGCTTTTCATGTTTGCATCCGTAGTCGGATGCCTTGTATTGATCATGTTGTATTCATGTGAATTGTATGTATTGTTGTATCCCCCATGTATGTATGTAATGGTATGATGTAATGATATCCATCTTGCTAAGCGCCCGAAATGCGGTTGTGCCCCAATCACGTAAGTGTCACGTGATCGGGATAGAATCGCATCTTGGGCCTGACAGATATCATGATGAGGATGATGATAGTGACTTTGACCTCGATGAACAAATGAGACACTTTGGTCTTATGGCTAATCTTCGTGGTTACGCAGCTAGAGGAAAGGAATGGGTTCTTGACAGTGGATGCACGGATCATATGACCGGAGATAAGGACATGTTTGATGAGCTTGCTAGAAACAATGGTCCACGAAAGTATGTTACCTTTGGTGACAGCTCTAAGGGTAAAGTTGTTAGCCTTGGTAAGGTGGCCATATCCAATGGTAGCTCTATCAAAAATGTCATGCTTGTTGAATCTCTCGGCTATAACCTTCTTTCCGTGTCTATATTAGCTGATTTTGGTTTAAATGTGCTATTTACTCATGTTGATTGCCAAGTCTTCCATAGAGATAATCATAATATGGTCTTTACCGGCATTCGTAGAGCTGACCTATACATTGTTGACTTCACTAAGAAAGCCCAACCTCGCACTTGTTTTTTTGCTAAATCTTCTAAAGGTTGTTTGTGGCATAAAAGGTTAGGTCATGTCGGCATGAGAAATCTTTATAAGCTTATTAAAGGTGATCATATCCTTGGTGTTAGAGATGTTATATTTGACAAGGATACACTTTGTAGTGCTTGTCAAGAAGGAAAACAAGTTGGAGGATGTCATCCCGTGAAGAACTTCATGACCACGAGAAGACCGCTTGAGCTACTTCACATGGATCTTTTTGGTCCCAATGCTTACAAGAGTCTCGGTGGTAACTCTTTTGGATTGGTCATTGTTGATGATTTTTCAAGATTTACATGGGTGTTATTTCTTGATGATAAATCACAGGTCCAAAAGATCTTGAAGAACTTCGCTAGGAAGGCCCAAAACCAATTTGAAGTGAAGCTCAAGAAGGTTCGAAGCGACAATGGAACGGAGTTCAAGAACGCTAATGTGGATACCTTTCTTGACGATGAAGGGATTTCACATGAGTTCTCGTCTACGTACACACCTCAACAAAATGGAGTTGTTGAGAGGAAGAACCGGACACTCATCGAAATGGCGATAATGATGCTTGATGAGTACAAGATGCCAAAACACTTTTGGGCGGAAATGTTCGAGACAACTTGTCATGCTACAAATCAACTATATCTTCACAAGCTTCTCGGCAAGACGGCATAAGAGCTTCTCACCGGTAACAAACCCCAAGTTGGATACTTTCGAGTATTTGGCTGAAAGTGTTACAATCTTGACAAGCATCGTCGTTTGAAATTTGCTCCTAAATCTCATGAAGGTTTTCTACTCGGTTACGGCTCAAACTCTCACACTTACCATGTCTACAACAATTTCACCCTAAAGGTTGAAGAGACAGTAGATGTGAAGTTTGATGAATCTAACAGCTCACAAATAGAGCAATTTCCAATTGATGTAGGAGACAAAGACCCTTTGGAAGCAATACAAGACTTGTCTATTAGCAAGATTGGCCGAATGGAGGTGAAGGAGAATACTTCATCCATTCAAGTGGAAGCCTCGACTTCATGTCAAGGTGTACCACAAGTTGAATTGGAGGCATCCACAAGTGGGACGCGCCAAGATGAAAGAAACGAGGAAGTGCATCAAGATGAACCTCATCGACCTCCTTCTCCACCTCCACAAGAGGACAACAATGCCAACAACAATGAAGAAGGACAAGAAGAAGAAAATGAATAGGATGTTCCACTCCGACCCAAGCAAAATCTCTCATGAGTTAGAGCAAGAATTGCTAGAGATCATCCCGTAGAGCAAATCTACGATGATATCCAATCCGGGAGAATCACCCGCTCCAAATCTCGTTTAGCTAACTTTTGTGAACATTACTTTTTCATATCTAACCTTGAACCTGTGAAGGTTGAAGACGCTCTTGATGATCCGAATTGGGTGTTCGCTATGCACGAGGAACTACATAACTTCGAGAGAAACCAAGTTTGGACATTGGTTCAGAAGCCCGACAACAACCACAACATCATCGGTACGAAATGGGTGTTTTGCAATAAGCAAGATGAAGATGGAGAAGTTGTACACAACAAGGCCCGTCTCGTCGCCCAAGGCTACACTCAAGTCGAAGGTATGGATTACGTGAGACATATGCCCCAGTTGCTAGACTTGAGTCCATACGCATCTTACTTGCTTATGCCAATCATCATGATATCACTTTATATCAAATGGACATTAAAAGTGCTTTTCTCAATGGCGAAATTAGGAGAAAGTTTATGTTAAACAACCTCCCGACTTTGTTAATCCCAAGAAACCTAATCATGTTTACAAACTTCACAAAGCTCTTTATGGTCTTAAACAAGCTCCTAGAGCGTGGTATAAATGCTTGACCAAGTTCCTTATTGAAAAAGGCTTTGAAATTGGGAAAATTGATTCAACACTTCTTACTAAAAGAGTTAATGGTGAATTATTTGTGTGCCAAATTTAGGTTGATGATATCATATTTGGCTCTACTAACCCTCATTTTAGTGAAAAATTCGGAAGACCAATATCGGAGAAGTTCGAGATGTCTATGATGAGTGAACTCAAGTTCTTTCTTGGTTTGCAAATCAAGAAAACTAAGGAGGGTACCTTTTTTTTTCTCAAACAAAGTATACCAAGGACTTATTCAAGAAGTTCAACATGCAAGAATGCAAAGGTATGAATACACCCATGCCTACTAGTGGACATCTTGACTTGACTAAGGATGGCGAACCGGTTGACCAAAAGGTTTACCGCTCTATGATTGGTTCATTGTTATATCTATGTGCCTCCCGTCCCGACATTATGCTAAGTGTGTGCATGTGTGCGCGATATCAAGCGCCCCCCAAAGAATGTCATCTTAAGGCTGTGAAAAGGATAGTGAGATATTTAATTCACACACCAAACTTTGGCATTTGGTATCCGAAGAGGTCTTCTTTTGATCTTGTTGGCTACTCCGATTCGGACTATGCCGGAGGCAAGGTTGATAGAAAGTCCACTTCGGGTACTTGTCAATTTCTTGGTATATCTCTTGTATCTTGGCCCTCCAAGAAACAAAACTCGGTATCCTTATCCACCACCGAAGCGGAATACGTTGCCGCCGGTTCATGTTGTGCTCAATTACTTTGGATGCCCCAAATTGCCGCTGATGTCTCTTACCGATTTACCACTATCATTTTGGGGTTATGCATTAGGGACAGCTGTATTCACGTTAAATAGGGCACCATCTAAATTCGTTGAGACGACACCGTATGAACTATGGTTTGGCAAGAAACGAAAGTTGTCGTTTCTTAAAGTTTGGGGTTGCTATGCTTATGTGAAAAAACTTTAGCCTGATAAGCTCGAACCCAAATCATATAAGTGCGTCTTCATAGAATACCCAATAGAAACTATTGGGTACACCTTCTACCACAGATCCGAAGGCAAGATCTTTGTTGCTAAGAATGGATCCTTTCTGGAGAAGGAGTTTCTCTCAAAAGAAGTGAGTGGGAGGAAAGTAGAACTTGATGAGGTAATTATACCTTCTGTTGAATTGGAAAGTAGCTCATCACAGGAATCAGTTCCAGTGATGCCTACACCAACTAGAGAGGAAGCTAATGAGAATGATCATGAAACTTAAGATCAAGTTACTACTGGACCTCGTAGGTCGAACAGAGCATGTTCTGCACCATAGTGGTATGGTAATCCCGTTTTGGAAGTCATGTTACTAGACGATGACGAACCTACAAACTATGAGGAAGCTATGATGAGCCTAGATTTCGATAAATGGCTTGAGGCCATGAAATCTGCGATAGGATCCATATATGAGAACAAAGTGTGGACTTTGGTGGACTTGCCCGATGATCGGCAAGCCATTGGGAATAAATGGATCTTCAAGAGGAAGACGAACGCTGATGGTAGTGCTACTATCTACAAAGCTCGACTTGTCGCAAAAGGTTTTTTGACAAGTTCAAGGTGTTGACTACGATGAGATTTTCTCACTCATAGCGGTGCTTAAGTTTGTCTGAATCATGTTAGCAATTGCCACATTTTATGAAATCTGGCAAATGGATGTCAAAGCTGTGTTCCTTAATGGATTTCTTAAAGAAGAGTTGTATATGATGCAACCAAAAGATTTTGTCAATCTGAAAGTTGCTAACAAAGTCTGCAAGCTCCAGCAATCCATCTATGGAGTGGTGCAAGCATCTCGGAGTTGGAATATGCGCTTTGATGAGGTGATCAAAGCATATGGTTTTATACAGACTTATAGTGAAGCATGTATTTACAAGAAAGTTAGTGGGAGCTCTGTAGCATTTCTGATATTATATGTGGATGACATATTACTGATTGGAAATGATATAGAATTTCTGGATAGCATAAAAGGATACTTGAATACAAATTTTTCAATGAAAGATCTCGGTGAAGTTGCTTACATATTGGGCATCAAGATCTACAGAGATAGATCAAGATGCTTGATAAGATTTTTCAGTAAGTACATACCTTGATTTTGAAGTAGTTCAAAATGGACCAGTCAAAGAAGGAGTGCTTGCCTGATTTGTAAGGTATGAAGTTGTAATGCCTAGTATGTTACTATGTCTCCCATGTGTCGAGGCACGACTTAAAGACATAATCACATACTAGAATGATCTCAAGTATGGTATCTTTGCACAACTCATGTAAAAGCGGGGATGAAAACATAAAATAGTAGTTGGCTTACACTCGCCACGTCACACAGTGAAATACATTAACATACATCATCCAAATAACATTAGAGTCCGGCTATGGACGAAATCCAAATGAAAGATACCATAAAAACAAGACAAGGTCCCGATCATCCTAGTAAGAGCCCTACTGATCCTCGGGAGAGGACACATAGTAACGTCCACGCTCTTCATCGAACTCCCAATACAGCTCTGAACCACCACCTGTGTAGTTCTCAACGGTACCTGCATCTGGTGTTGTGTTGAATCTGTGAGCCATAGAGGACTCAGCAATCCCGTTCCCGGGTAGCAATACTATCAAAGCCTTAGGTGTGGAAAAGGCTTAAAATAAGGTTGCAGCAACACTAGCACTAGCTTACGAATTTAGAGCAAGAATAGAACAAGTGCCAACGATCGCCAAGTTGATCAAGAAGTGATCCTAACTACTCACGATCATACATAACCCCATCGTGTTCACTTCCCGAACCCCTTCGGAAAGAGACCGTCACGGTTACTCACGCAGGTAGTGTATTATGAGCATAGTGTCAAGTTATCTACTACTGGATATTAACAAATTCCCATCTGCCACATAACCGCGGGCACGGCTTTCGAAAGATCAAACCGTGCAGGGGTGTCCCAACTTAGCCCATCACAAGCTCACGATCTACGGAGTCGCAACTCCAAGGTGGGAAGACCCGAGTATTCTCGGAATCCCGTGCTCAAGATATTCCGACAAAGGTAAAACTAATCCAGCAAGACCTCCCGGCGTGCCGACGCCTTGATAGTAGCCGCGCGTATCTCGTCTTAGTCCACGATCGGATGGGTGATGCTACAGGTTTTTACCAGCCCTCGGGTTTCCCCAAGGTGTCCCTGCAGGACCCCCAGTTTGGACCAACACTCATGAGGAGCACTGGCCCAGGGTTGTTAATTAAGAACTCAGGTTTGCAATGCCCTATGGAAGTTTTAGTTATTAGGCAAATGTAAAACCAATGTTGGGCCTTACCGGAAAAGCTTTAGCACTAAGCGAGTTATCGAGGGGGGCACATAAACCCCAACCGTGTTAGGGACGCAAAATCAAGGAACATAACACCGGTTTACCGGTTCCTAGGGTGGCATGAGTGGAACAAAACACCAAGCAAGAGGCTTAGCCTTCCACCCATTACCAATATATAGGTGATTTAGTTTAACAGTTTATATATTGTGATATCCCAACAATAACTTCATCACGAAGCAAGAATCTTCAAATCTTCACCTACAACTAACAACACTATAAGAGGGGTTGAGCGATGCTTACGTAGCCAAACAACGGTTTGCTAGGTGGGTGGTTAGAGAATTTCCTGGCAACAATAGGAGGGCTGACAAACAGACATAGGCATCGAGGCAATATCTAAAGAGCAAGACATCTAGCATAGGCAAAGATAGTAGTGATATCTGGGTATGGTCATCTTGCCTGTTGATTCCACAGAGGGATCGTAACCTTGCTCCTCAAACTCAGCCTTGGTAGGAACCTCGTACTCCTAATCATCACCGGGCTCTAACCAACAAAACAAGCAACACCGGGACAACAATCAATCATCATGCAATGCTCAACCGCATGATGCATGAACATGATGAACAAGGACAATAGTAGATATGATGCATGGCCTAGGGTCACAGGAGTGAAATAACATCATAGCCATCAAGATCACTCATATGAAAGAAAGCAAACAAAAGAACAACTAACAAGTTTATGTAGGTTGTTCAAACAAGCACCCAACAAGTTTAAAGGGGTAGGTTAACATGGCAAGGGTGCAACTAAGATTACGGAAACATGCTAGCATAATTAAATGGGCTGGAAATAACAAACAACAATTTCCAGAAACCCCCATAATTAATTAAATGCATTTGGGACAGATCTGAAAAACTTCTGTTATAAAGTTGTTAAACATGCAAAACAACATCACCATAATATTGTACACATTTCTCCACCCCAAATGCATATAAAGTTTGTTACATTTGGAGTTGTAGATAATTAGTTATGATTTTTCCAAGTTTAAGCATATTTAAAACAAGAATAAATTCAAACATCATTTTAAATGTTTTTAAACATGGAAACAAACAACATATTCATAATCTACATGAAAAACTAAGCATTTTTCATATATAACTTAATTCCATCAGAAGCATATATCACCAGATAATAATTAAACAAAGAAAAAGGCAGAAAAAGAAAAAGAAAAAGAAAATAAAAACAGAGAAGAAAATACAGGTGCAGAGCTCAACTGACCCAGGCCTATACTAGCCAGAGCCACTGACGAGTGGGCCCAGCTGCGTTGAGGTGGCACCAGCGGGTGCGCATGAGGGTAGAAGGGCGCTGAGTGGCTGACAGGTGGGGCCCGCCTGTCAGCCTCTCGCAAAAACAAAAGGGGGGGGGTAATATCCACTGCCCCCACACGGATTCGAACATGCGCTGCCCCGCTAACTGACGAAGGAACTAGCCACTGGGCTAGGCAGGTGGTTCTCGGCAGAATACAAGTGCAAAGTCTGAAGAAATAACTAAAGAGGCTAGCGACTGAAGAAAGCAGAGGCTTGTCGGAGCCGCTCCGGCGACCTAACGGGAGGGCGGAGGTGTGCGGGCGGTGCCTGGGGGAACGCCGCACCCACTCAAAGCTCTTCCGGCACCTACCAGCCACTACAACGCCGACGATGACCACACGTCAGATCTGCGGCGGCGGAGCTCTACGCGATAGCAAGGGCCTAGGCAAGGTCGGCGACGAGCGGCAGGCGTGCGGGATCGTGCGGCGGAGCTACGGCAGAGCCAGAGCGGCGAAGCGCAAGCCTACGACGACTAGCTGCTGGCGCGCGACAGCTATAGGTATAGAATGACGCGGGCACCGAGAGCACGACGACGGCATGGCTACGGCGACGAGCACATGGGACTAACGACGACAAGGAGGAGAAGGGGAGGAGCTGGGTATACCTCCTTACCCTAGGACAGGAAGGAGCCGACGGAGACGCGCCAGAGAGGAGGACGACGAGCTCTGAACATTGGCGCGGTCACGGTGGTCGACGGTGGAGAGGAAGTAGACGGCGTTGTGACGACGAGTTGGCGCCCGATCCGTGTAGTAGGGGAAGTAGTCGACGACGTGGAAGGAGCAGGACACAAGATAGTGCTGGACCCAACCGGAGGATCGCCGGCGACGACGAGACGCTCTCAGCTGTGCTCGGTGGTTCGCGGGGAAGGAGAAGGAGGGAAGGGGAAGATCCCCTCGGTGGCGGCGGCGAAGGGGAAAACCTAGAGGAGGCTCTGCGGGTTAAATACGGGGGGCGGTGACCCGGCCTCGGCGTCCGTGAGTTCACAGCACGACGGTGCGGGCAGGCTCTGTCTCTGGATGCGACAGACGGAGGAAGACGGCGACGCGGGGTTGTGAGGCTGACTTGTGGGGCCGCAGGAAAAAAACGAGCGGCGCGACTGCGCGCTGGCTGGGCCGCTGCGGGAGAGAGGAGGTGGGCCGCGGGGTTGTTGCGGGAGAGACTGGGCCTGGAGGAGGAGGAGGAGGCCCAGGCCACTGCTGTTGCTGCTGTCTCCTTTTCTTTTCCCGTTTTCCTTCAAACAGAAAAGAAAAGAAAAGTAGAGGCTCAAAGGAAAAGAGTTAGAAGATAAAGAAAATATCTCCATGCTCCTTGATTTATGCCCTATTTAATAAAATTGGCTTGGACATTTTTAGAGGCAGAAAAATAAAAGGAGTTTGAATATGCTTCAAACTCTTGTCATTTTTTAGCCCAACCAAATCAATTCCAAATAGGATGAAATTAGGCAGAGAGGGTGTAGACATGGTGCAAGGTTTATAGGAAAAGAAAGAACATTAAGGGACTAGGCTAGGTGACTTGCAAAAATAAATAAAGAAGGGAATAGAAGGAAGAAGGAAGAGGGGAAAAACAAAGGAGGGGGTCTAGGGTTGCAAGGGCAAGGTTAGACACCACACTCACATACATCACAAGGTACCTCACACATACACCTCAACAAGAAGTAAACTAAGATGCCATAATGATGAAGCAATGCATGGATGCAAAAATAAATTGAAATGACAATGCAAGAAAATAAAATAAGCTCAGATGACAAGAACCCCCAAGAATAAGGACAAGGATCAAAACAGAATTGCTTTATTGCCATTATAGGAAAGTATCACATTTGGGGTGTTATAAACTCTCCTACACTACAAAAAGATCTCGTCCCGAGATCTAGGACTGAAAGATGGAAGGGTACTCGGAACTAAGGTGATCTTCTCATTCCCACGTAGCTTCTCGGTCGGTATGGTGTGAACACTTCACTTTCAAGAACTTGATGGACTTGTTGTGGGTTTTGCGCTCAGTTTCTTCAAGAATAGCAACAGGGTGCTCACGATAAGACAAGTCTTGCTGAAGATCAATCTCCTCGAACAGAATGGTGCGTTCAGGTGTCTTGAAGCACTTGCGGAGTTGAGACACGTGAAACACATCATGAACATTTGCAAAGTTGGAGGGAAGCTCGAGTTGGTTGGCTAGATTTCCTCTTTTGCCAAGAATCTTGAAAGGGCCCACGTATCTCGAAGCAAGCTTGCCTTTGATACCGAACCTCTGGGTGCCCTTCATAGTAGAAACACAAAGATAGACATGATCTCCAATGTCGAAAGCCAAGTCACGATGCTTGCCGTCATAGTAGCTCTTTTGGCGCGATTGCGCGGCTTTGAGATTCTCACGTATGACTTTGCACATTTCTTCGGCTTCTGAGATCAAATCATTACCAAGAAGTTGATGTTCACCAGTCTCGGACCAGTTGAGAGGGGTACGACACTTTCTGCCATAGAGGATTTCAAAAGGAGCTTTGCCGGCACTTGCTTGGAAACTGTTGTTGTATGAGAATTTGGCAAACAGGAGACAATCTTCCCATTTCATACCGAAAGAGATGACACAAGCTCTCAGCATGACTTCGAGGATCTGGTTCACTCTTTCGACTTGACCAGTAGTCTGAGGGTGAAACGCAGTGCTGAAGCGTATTTTTGTGCCCATGGCTGACTAAAAGGAGTCCCAGAACTTGGATGTGAACAAATTTCCACGGTCTGAGGAGATGACTTGCGGAATGCCATGCAAAGAAACAATTCTAGAGGTGTACAGCTCTGCCAGCTGAGCTGCGTTGATGGATTCTTTGACGGGAAGAAAATGAGCTACTTTAGTTAGCTTGTCAATCACTACAAACATAACATCATTTCCCTTCTTGGACTTAGGAAACCCAGTGACGAAATCCATTTCAATGTGATCGAATTTCCACTCGGGAATAGGTAGAGGTTGAAGGAGACCGGCTGTACGTTGATGCTCTGCCTTCACTCTTATGCAGACATCACATTCATTCACGAATTGGGCAATCTCCCTTTTCATGCGAGTCCACCAATATGATTGCTTGAGGTCTTGGTACATCTTGGAACTTTCGGGATGAATCGAGAGGAGGGAGTCATGTGCTTCGTTCAATATGAGTCTCCTGAGATCACCCTTGGGAACCACAATTCTGTCCTCAAAGAACAAGGTGTCTTTCTCATCAAGGCGATAGCACTTGTATTTGGGAGTACCCTTAGCAATACCATGTTTCACTTTCTGCACCATAGCATCACTGAGTAGGGCCTCACGGATTTGATCTTCCAAGGTAGGAGCAACTTGAAGGTTTGCAAGAAAGCCTTACGGAACAACTTGGAGGTTGAGCTTCCTGAATGATTCACAAAGTTCAGACTGGAACGGTTTGAGAAGGAGACTGTTGCAATATGCCTTTCTGCTCAAGGCATCTGCAATGACATTGGCCTTGCCAGGTGTGTACTCAATGCTTGGATCATACTCTTGGATCATCTCAACCCAACGAGTCTGGCGAAGGTTAAGGTTTGGCTGTGTGAAGATGTACTTCAAGCTCTTGTGATCGGTGAAGATGTCCACTTTTCTGCCCAACAGAAGGTGTCTCCACGTGATCAAGGCATGTACAACTGCTGCTAGCTCGAGATCGTGTGTGGGGTAATTCTTCTCATTTGGTTTCAATCGACGAGAAGTGTATGCCACAATCTTCTTGTCTTGCATGAGAACACCACCAAGACCTTGCAATGAAGCATCACAAAAGACTTCATAAGGCTTGGACTCATCCGGAGGAGTAAGAACCGGAGCAGAAATGAGCTTCTCTTTGAGTGTTTTGAATGCCACATCACAATCAGGAGTCCAGGAGTACTTGACATTCTTCTGCAATAGGTTCGAGAGAGGTTTGGCAATCTTGGAGAAGTTCTCAACGAACCTTCTGCAATAGCTAGCGAGACCAAGGAAGCTTCGGAGTTGCTTGACATTCTGCGGGGGTTCCCAGTTGACAATAGCTTCAACTTTCTCAGGGTTCATAGAAATGCCCTCAACAAAGATAATATGGCCAAGATATAAGACTTTATCCAGCCAGAATTCACATTTGGAGAACTTAACATAGAACTTGTGTTCACGGAGCCTGTCCAGGACCAAACGGAGGTGCTTGGCATGGTCTTCTTCATTCTTGGAGAATACCAAGATATCATCCAGATAGACGAGAACAAATTCATTGGTGTAGGGGTTGAATATGAAGTGCATCATCCTTGAGAAGGTGGGTGGATCATTTGCAAGGCCGAAAGACATGACCGTGTATTCATAAGAGCCAAAACTCGTTCTGAATGCGGTCTTGGGAATATCCTCTTCACGAATACGGATTTGGTGGTAACCCATCCGGAGATCGAGCTTCGAGAACACCTTTGCTCCTTTGAGCTGCTCAAACAATTCATTGATATTGGGGAGCAGATACTTGTTCTTTATTGTCTTCTTGTTCAATGGCTGGTAATCAACGCAAAGGCGTTCCGTGCCATCCTTCTTCTTGACAAATAGAACACCATAGCCCCAAGGAGAAGTACTAGGCCAGATTAGACCCATATGTTCTTGCTCATCGAGTTGTTTCTTCAGCTCCTTCAACTCATCAGGGGAAAGCTTGTACGGACGCTGACAAGCTGGCTCGGTACCGGGCTCGAGTTCAATGATGAATTCAACTTGACGATGGGGAGGCATGCCTGGAAGCTCTCCAGGGAAAACATCTTCATATTCATTGACCACCGGAGTATGAGAAATGGCATTAATCTCGCCCTTGTCATTGAGAGAGAATAGCATGATTGTGTTATCTCGAGAGGCGAAGATAATCACGTCTTCGTCAGGATGAGTAAGCTTGACTTCCTTATTGGCACAATCAATGTTTGCATCATGCTTGGAAAGCCAATCCATCCCAAGAATAAGATCAATGTAAGAGTTACCGAGAATAACCGGAGAAACCAGAAAACTGTAATCACCCATATGAATAGAGATATCCGGAGCAAACACACTAGAATGCATTCGTTTTCCCAGAGAAATAACTGATAAATCCCTTGGTAAACTTTTGATGTCAACATTGTGCTTGGATGCAAAAGGTTGAGACATGAAAGAACATGATGCACCCGAATCAAACAAGACTTTTGCAGGAATAGAGTTAACTGGAAGATTACCAAGTATCACATATGAAGAATTCTCTGCTTGAGCTGCATTCATCAGATTCACTCTTGCAACCTTGGCATTGTGCTTGACAATAGCAATGCTGACAGGTGGAGGAGGCAGAAGGCGCCTTGGGTTGGGACACTTGTTGGCATAGTGACCCTTCTGAGAACACTTGTTGCAAGTCACTTCTGAGAGAGGCCGGTGATAAGGACCACTTGATCTTGAAGCTTGAAACTGAGGTTTGGACTGATTGCTTGGGTTGGGTGGGTGGGAGAAACCACGGCAGCCTGAGTGCTTGTTATTGTTTGGAGGACGGAGCACTGGAGGAGGCGGTAGCCAGAACTTCTGCTGCTTGGCAACCACTTGGGAAGAAGAGGAGGAGTGAACAACATCTCTGATCCTCTTTTTGGAAGCTTCAATCTTGAGCTGAGCTGCCTCTTGCTTGAGAGCCATATTGTAGAATTGGTCAAATTCATCCGGCTCAAACAAGGTGAGAGCTAGTTGGAGTTCATCCTTCAGACCACCACAGAACTAATAAATCTTGCTCTTGGCATCGGGGATGTCTTGCTTGGCATAACGAGCAAGATTCTGGAACTTGACATTGTATTGATAGACTGACATGGTGCCTTGCTTCAGGTTGCGGAATTGCTCACGCATGCCTTCAATGACACTGGTTGGAATGTGGTGAGAGAGGAAATCTTTGCAGAAGTCAGTCCACGAGATCTCACCTTCACCTCTAGAATCTTTGTACTGTTGCCACCAGTGCTTGATCTTTGAGTTGGAAAGTGGCAAACTTGACATAATCCTCAGGTCTCACGTTACTGCATTCAAAGTGCTTTTTGATGTCTGTGATCCAGTCTTCAGCATCTAGCGGATCCACACAGTAACTGAACGACTTCGGTTGGCTTGCCATGAATTGATTGAGAGTCACAAAGTGAGGTTGATTGAACAGATTGCCTTGGCCTTGGTTCCCATGATTGCCTTGATTTGCTTGGTTGGCTTGAAAGTTCTGCATCATTTGCATAAGCATCTGGGTGTTCTGGTTGGTCGCTTGCATAATTGCTCTCCATGCCTCAGACGGAGGAGGAGGGGAAGGAGGACGTTCATGAACACGCTCTTCTTCACCCTCTAGGTTAGCGTTGGGAACTTTCTTAGGAGCCATCCTGAATGAGATGACAACTATTAGCCATTGATGGAAAATATGTAAGCTAAATCAATGGCTAGAAATTGCAACATAAGTCTTCACAAGAACATTCGAACAAAATGAACGAATGAATTCCATAGTTTAATGATACAACAATCTTCTCGAGAAGCCACTTGCGAACAGAAAAGGTAAATAAAACAACAAGGAGCAGATGGAACAAATACATGATAGAAGCTTCGTCCCACATGTTCGTGCTGAATGCTCATGGAACGTGTTACAAAAGGGTGTTGTAATCCCCGGATCAGCATAGCCAAGGACCCTTTAAGATGCAACTCCCAATTGGAATAATGCCCATGAAACCTCTTCACTCGATGTTGAACCCCAACCTCATATCATGCACTCGTTGGAAGAATGCCTACGAGCTACTAGAAGAACCCACCTACTAATTCCCGAAGGTTTCCGGTTATGCAATCGGGTGTTGGGGATACAGGGGAAGCACCGCGCACTCAACTCTAATCCTACATCCAACTGTATCCATCTTTCAACGCATAACCAGTCATCCTCGAAAACTGTTTACCTCGGACCTTCAAAACGCATCCGCTATACAAGATGTGGCAATACTCCCGAACTATCCCACCAGTACTGGGTGACGTCGGCGTTATCTCACCACTAACCGCATAGAAGAGTTTTCGATGTCGGCCGTCTTAAGTATACTAGAACCGCTGCGATACATTTGTGACGACAACACCTCGGAGCTCAACTCCTCGGGACACTGCCACAACCCCTAAATGACAGGAGGCATCGAGAACAATGTTTTTGTCACAAGGATATCAGAACAATCCAAACAATACTCGCGTGATCCTAAATAAAATTTAGTAAACTTTTGAGAGTAGAAGAGATAGAACTACGTCAGGAGTCCTCACCAGAGCGATGAAGGGATGAGGAGTAAAAAGAAATCCTACTCTCTGATATATATAGGACTTAAAACATTTTTATGTGTGTGCCTAGACTCAACCATCAATGATTCGATCTATCATGGGGGGCTCCTAGGTCGGAGAAGGCTCTGAATACCAACTTGCAATGCCAAGTATGTGACTATGTCTCCCACGTGTCGAGGCACAACTTAAAGACATAATCACATACTAGAATGATCTCAAGTATGGTCATCTTGCTTGTTGAATCCATGGAGGGATCGTAACCTTGCTCCTCAAACTTAGCCTCGGTAGGAACCCCGTACTCCGAATCGTCACCGGGCTCTAACCAACACAACAAGCGACACCAGAACAACAATCAATCATCATGCAATGCTCAACCACATGATGCATGAACATGATGAACAAGGACAAGAGTAGATATGATGCATGGCCTAGGGTCAAAAGAGTGCAATAACATCATAGCCATCAAGATCACTCATATGAAAGAAAACAAACAAAAGAACAACTAACAAGTTTATGTAGGTATTTCAAACAAGCACCCAACAAGTTTAAAGGGGTAGGTTAACATGGCAAGGGTGCAACTAAGATTACATCAACATGCTAGCATAACTAAATGGGCTGGAAATAACAAACAACAATTTCCAGAAACCCCCATAATTAATTAAATGCATTTGGGACAGATCTGAAAAACTTCTGTTATAAAGTTGTTAAACATGCAAAACAACAGCACCATAATATTCTACACATTTTCCCACCCCAAATGCATATAAAGTTTGTTACATTTGGAGTTGTAGATAATTAGTTATGATTTTTTCCAAGTTTAAGCATATTTAAAACAAGAATAAATTCAAACAGCATTTTAAATGTTTTTAAACATGGCAACAAACATCATATTCATAATCTACATGAAAAACTAAGCATTTTTCATATATAACTTAATTCCATCAGAAGCATATATCACCAGATAATAATTAAACAAAGAAAAAGGCAGAAAAAGAAAAAGAAAACAAAAACAGAGAAGAAAATACAGGCGCAGAGCTCAACTGACCCAGGCCTATACTAGCGAGAGACACTGACGAGTGGGCCCAGCTGTGCTGAGGTGGCACCAGCGGGTGTGCATGAGGGTAGAAGGGCGCTGAGTGGCTGACAGGTGGGGCCTGCCTGTCAGCCTCTCGCGAAAACAAAAAGGGGGGAATAATATCCACTGCCCCCGCACGGATTCGAACCCACGCTGCCCCACTAACTGACGAAGGAACTAGCCACTGGGCTAGGCAGGTGGTTCTTGACAGAATACAGGTGCAAAGTCTGAAGAAATAACAGAAGAGGCTAGCGGTTGAAGAAAGCAGAGGATCGTCGGAGCTGCTCGTCGGAGCCGCTCTGCCGACCTAACGGGACGGCGGAGGTGTGCGGGCGGTACTTGGGGGAACGCCGCACCCACTCGAAGCTCTTGCGGCACCTAGCAGCCACTACAACACCGGCGATGAGCAAACGTCAGATCTGCGGCTACGGAGCTCTACGCGACAACAAGGGCCTAGGCAGGGTCGGCGACGAGTGGCGGGCATGCGGGATCATGCGGCGGAGCTGCGACAAAGCTAGAGCGACAAAGCACAAGCCTACGACGACTAGCTGCGGGCGCGCGACAACTGCAGGTACAGAACGACACGGGCACCGAGAGCACGACGACGGCATGGCTACGGCGACGAGCACAGGGGACTAACGGCGACAAGGAGGAGAAGGGGAGGAGCTGGGTATACCTCCTTACCCTAGGACAGGAAGGAGCCGATGGAGACGCGCCGGAGAGGAGGACAGTGAGCTCTGAACCTTGGCGCGGTCACGGTGGTCGACGACGGAGAGAAAGTAGACGGCGCTGCGACGACGAGTTGGCGCCCGATCCGTGTAGTAGGGGAAGTAGTCGACGACGGGGAAGGAGCAGGACACGAAGACAGCGCTGGACCCGACCGGAGGATCGCAGGCGATGACGATACGCTCTCAGCTGCGCTCGATGGTTCGCGGGGAAGGAGAAGGAGGGAAGGGGAAGATCCCCTGGGTGGCGGCGGCTAAGGGGAAAACCTAGAGGAGGCTCCGCGGGTTAAA
>LR738711.1:651764086-651824485 GCA_902687465.1 Secale cereale | reverse complement strand
GGGGGGGGGGGCGGCGACCCGGCCTCGACGTCCGTGAGTTCACGACACGACGGCGTGGGTGCGCTCTGTCTCTGGACGCGGCAGACGGAGGAAAACGGCGACGCGGGGTTGTGAGGCTGACGTGTGGGGCCGCGAAAAAAAATGAACGGTGCGACTGCGTGCTGGCTGGGCCGCTGCGGGAGAGAGGAGGTGGGCCGCGGGGCTGTTGTGGGAGAGACTGGGCCTGTGGGAGGAGGAGGAGGCCGAGGCCACTTATGTTGCTACTGTTTCCTTTTCTTTTCCCTTTTTCCTTCAAACATAAAAGAAAAGAAAAGTACAGGCTCAAAGGAAAAGAGTTAGAAGATAAAGAAAATATCCCCATGCTCCTTGATTTATGCCCTATTTAATAAAATTGGCTTGTACATTTTTAGAGGCAGAAAAATAAAAGGAGTTTGAATATGCTTCAAACTCTTGTCATTTTTGAGCCCAACCAAATCAATTCCAAATAGGATGAAATTAGGCAGAGAGGGTGTAGACATGGTGCAAGGTTTATATGAAAAGAAAGAACATTAAGGGACTAGGCTAGGTGACTTGCAAAAATAAATAAAGAAGGGAAGAGAATGAAGAAGGAAGAGGGGAAAAACAAAGGAGGGGGTCTAGGGTTGCAAGGGCAAGGTTATACACCACACTCACATACATCACAAGGTACCTCACACATACACCTCAACAAGAAGTAAACTAAGATGCCATGATGATGAAGCAATGCATGGATGCAAAAATAAATTGAAATGACAATGCAAGAAAATAAAATAATCTCAAATGACAAGAACCCCCAAGAATAAGGACAAGGATCAAAAGAGAATTGCTTTATTGCCATTATAGGAAAGTATCACATATGGGGTGTTACAGAAGTTGAGTAAGACTCAAAGCTCGACCATGGCAGAAAAATATAGAGAGAATGAAAGTAATTCCAGATGCCTCACCCATAGGTTCTATAAAGTATGCCATGTTGTGTACCAAACCTGTTGTGTATCTTGCCATGAGTTATGCAAGGAGGTACAATAGTGATCCAGGAGTAGATCACTGGACAACGGTCAAAATTATCCTTATTTGCATTAAAAGGGACTAAGGAAATGTTTCTCGGTTATGGATGTGATAAAGAGTTCATCGTAAAGAGTTACATCGATGCAAGCTTTGACACTGATCTAGATGACTCTAAGTCTCAATCTAGATACGTATTGAAAGTGGGAGCAATTAGCTAGGGTAGCTCCATGCAGATCATTGTAGATATAGAAATTTGCGAAATACATACTGATCTGAATGTGATAGACCCGTTGACTAAATTTCTCTCACAAAGCAAACCATGATCACACCTTAGTACTATTTGGGTGTTAATCATATGGCGATGTGAACTAGATTACTGACTCTAGTAAACCCTTTGGGTATTGGTCACATGGCGATGTGAACTATGGGTGTTAATCACATAACTATGTGAACAATCGGTGTTAAATCGCATGGCGATGTGAACTAGATTATTGACTCTAGTGCAAGTGGGAGACTGATGGAAATATGCCCTAGAGGCAATAATAAAGTTGTTATTTTATATTTCCTTATATCATGATAAATGTTTATTTTTCATGCTAGAATTTTATTAACCGAAAACTTGATACATGTGTGGATACATAGACAAAACACCGTATCTGTCAGGGATATTACTATCAGGTATAAACTGGCCAGGAGGGTCCGGTTTACGTCATCAAGATCATATTATCAGAAGCCCAGCGGAGTATGTAATAGGAGGTTATAGCCCGAAGAGGCTCAGGGCCCATGTGTAAGGCCCATGATTCATAAACCGTCATATCATGTAACTTGGGATGTAAGATAGAAAGAGTAGAGACCGAGGCGGACACGTTTATGAGCCGGCCTCGGGACTCTGTAAACCGGACCGGGCGTCACCTCTTATATAAAGGGACGACCCGGCGAAGGTTCAGAACAAGAAACAACAGCTCGAGACACAGGCAAAGCGGATTTCGCTCCCTGGTCATCGAAGCCCAAGCAATACCACACCATACTAGACGTAGGCTTTTACCTTCATCGAAGGGGCCGAACTAGTATAAAATCCCTGTGTCCTTCGCCCGCTTTAACCCCTTTAAGCTAACCAGTAGCGATGGCCTCACGACTAAGTCCTTTTGCTAGGACATCTGCCGTGCTAAATCCACGACAGTTGGCGCCCACCGTGGGGCTATCGCACGATGGTTTCGAGTTCTTGAAGGGCAGCTTTGAAGGGCTTAAGGGCTAGGCAGTGGGCCGGATGACTAAGAGTCGTCGAGGCCGGATCTACATCGACGATGCAGGCTGGGGCCCCGAGGCCGATTCAATCGAATACGGGTACCGGGTCCCCTTCGACGGCATCCACGTCTTCATCGGCAAGATCGGCGAACCGGGCCCTGAGTCGGACACCTTCCCCAACATCGTCGAGTCGGCTCAGCATGCGAGACCTGCCCGGATTCAGCCCGCCGTGAAGCACGTCTTCGTTGGGGCAGTGCATGGAGTACAAGACGAGGACGGATCGGATTCTGGCGGCGAGACTGTTATTTATTCCGGCGATGAATCTTCGTCCGGAGAGACCGAATCTTTGTATCTGTTGCAGGACGGCCGGTCTGAGGGTTGTTCCGATGGTGATAGTATTCCGGACTCCTTCGATCCGCCAAATAGGGTTGCTCTTTTCATGGCCGGATCACAATCCATGCAGCAGCCTGTTCGCACACGAACACGTCACCGTGTACCTCCGACGCCGAGGGTGATGCACCGCAGCTCACGTCGAAGGAGACCCGTCCAGAAGCGCGGTACGCAAGCAATCCGGCGAGCGCTTTTGAAGACCCGAAACCCCACACGTCCGGGAGGGACCCCGTCTGGACACACGGAGGCTATGGGCGGCCCTAGGTCGGCCTGACCGCCCCTAGGGCCTCGAGGTTCGCCGCCCTGCAACAAGAAGAACAGACGAAGAACGAGGAAGAAGAAGAACCAGGGTTAAGGAGAAAAGATAAAAGATAAAAGTGGTAGATGATTTGTTCGATTGTGTGTTGTTCAATCGGCCGTCACCCCTTAGGTATATAAGAGGCGGCTGGACTTGCCGTGCAAGGAAAAGGCTTGGATTCACGTCCAAAACCCTAGCCAAATTCGGATTGGTTTTATCCGAACTTTCCAAAACTGTTCGGTTTAACTGGCTGTACCTTGCGGGTAATTCTTGAGGTGGTAAACGACCTCGGATGGAAAAGAGCACAAAAGCAATCTTGACCGTTTCGACGATACGAACAACTTTCATGTTGAACGTTTTTCGATTTGAAGCCATCTTCTAGGCCAAAACGGTCACGCAATACAGGCTGTTATTCGCGCTACCCATCAGACACGTGGCTGGTGGGGCGCGCCACTTATGGCTCTGTGACAGGGCTGTGTTCGGATGGCTGTAACTTTTGCATACGAACTCGGATTGAGACGATTTTTATATCAAAATCGACCGTTTCGACGAGACGCACAACTTTCATGTTGAAACTTTTTCCATTTGAAGTCATCTTAATTGGGTTTCAAGCCATTCTTTAATCTGGTGTCATCATGAGCATCTCTGAACTTGTCATAACTTTTGCATCCGGACTCCGTTTTAGACCACTTTCATATCCATCTTGATCTTCTCAAAGAAAGCCATCTCATGGTGACTTCCAATCATAAGTTTGAAGTAATCTTGACATAGATTAAAGCAACTTTTACGATTGTGCCACTTTTGAGCGTCAACACATGCCCCCCTGTTTTTCGGCAAAGCAAGCGTGCCGAAAAATAATTTGTACCATGTTGGTTCTAAGGAAGATATCAACACCCCATCGGCCATTTATATGCTTAGGACGATAATTATATATCGGCCATTATTGTTCTTGAACCCTTGATGCAAACTTGGGCGAAACCTTCTCAACTTCGTTAACAATCCGATGATAAAGTTTCATAGATATGTATCTCAAGGTCATCCTCCGAACCATATTGTTCCCCCTTTTGCTAGGATTTTGTAGATAATCAATAAACTCTCTCCAATCCTTAGTATCACCTGCATCAAAATTCATTAGTGGCCGAAGCTGTGAACTTCGGTTCGGCCTTACCTATGTTGACGAGACGAAGCATCGGCTATTGAGAGAAATGCAATACACCATGATTAACGTAGTAGCCGGATGCTTGCTGTGCCAACTCTTTTAAATTGTCATGTCTAAATGTAAGAGCAATTTTAAAGCAACGCAGGTAAATTTTGCATCTAGACATATCACAAGATAAACTATAAGTGATTCGTCAAAACATTGATAACCCTTGGATGTTTGTTGCACTACTCATAACGAATCACCGAAAGCCTCAATATGTATAGCACCTATAGCAAGTAAAAGAGTCAATCCGAATAACAATGCATATTCGACTTTGATTAATCATGCATAAAAATATTCTAAGCGGCATGAGGCTTCAAAAAATAGTACCATAAGGAGATATATAAACAACACCAACACTTTGGCCATTGCTACGAATTGAACCATCAAAACATAATCTCCATAGTAATAGAGAGACAAGGCTAACATCAATATTATGCATATCATTAAACCGATGTTCAGTAATAAAATCAGCTATGATTTGGCCTCTTATAGATCTCAAAGATGCATAAGCCAAATCATATCCAAACAAAGTATAAGCCCACTAGCCAATTCTGCACTATGAATTGGTCTATGCAACGTATACTTAATGGCATCGGTCATGATGTTTCAAATCCATTCAATCATAATATACGCATATATATGAATTTTCATGAGCACATACTTTGTCTCGCTCTCCATTCGAACTAAGGATGATGCTAGAATACTACACCGACCATGCATTGACATATTCTTAGAACGATAGATAAATATCGGCCATTACCATGTAGACATCATTCAAATCACATATAGCCGAAATAAACAAACGAAATGACAAATAAAGTATTTCGGCCCTTTGGATCAGCAACAAACTTGTAGCTAATCAAATGTATAGTGACTTGGTAATACCCTGTCATGATGTAAGAAATTATATGGCATCCATGGATTAAAATAAGCCCATTGAGGGTTACCAATCATACCTGATGACGAATTCCATGGCACAGGCGTTAATGGCATAGTTGAAGAATATGGATAATGTGTAGACCGAAGATGCTGAAATCTTCGGCTTGGTCCTTCATAGTTTTCACTCTTTTCCTTCTTCACCTTTGCCGCACTTCTTGTAACGGAAGCTTGCACATAATTCTTATTTTGAGCACTTCCTTTGGGAACCCATGCCATGTTTCTTTCTTCAAGTTCTTGTGCACTAAGTTTTTGTAATTTCTTCTTTTGCCAATATGATAAGCCGAGTGGGCACCCCGGTTGCGATTTTGTCTTAGCCAATGGCAATCCTTTTTTGGCCTTGTGCACTCTCAACTTCTTTTCTTCAGATTTGGCACTTTGACTCTCAATAATTGGTTGCTTCATCTCATTGTCTTTAGTAGCCAATGTCAACACTTTAATTGGCTCTTTTTCATTTGAGATCAAATCTGAAGTTGCATTCTTACGACCATCTCTTTTAACACGGTAAACTTGCTTGACCACCTCTTTCTTCTTCCTTGAGCTTCGGACCGATTCCTTATGATTGAAACGGTCTTTAACATGTGATTGTTCAAATGTTGATCTTCTCGGAGCTGCATAATATTGGTGAGATGGTCTAAAATAAGATGGAGAATGCGTCCTTATATCATACCTGTCCCATGATGGATATGGATCTACTTGAGCATAGGGAGGCATCCATGGCATTGGCATTGGCGGCCCAAAATAAGGATATGAATATGTTGCATAAAAATTGTCACTTTGCCAATACCGATCCTCATACTTGCGTCTTGGGGGTGATCTTGATTTCTTTGTATGATTTGGCCGATAAGCATTCTTCTCTTCACTCTTCTTTTGATACTTATCCAATAGTTCAGCGAAAGTGATTTTTGATCTCTTACACTTGCGCTTATTTTGGCTTTTGCTTTCTCTTGGTTTGCTTTCATCGATCATTGAATTTGCTTGTTGCCCCCCAGTCCTTGGCGTCTCCGTTGTAGCTTCGATGGAATTCTCGCCCTCAAGATTATGTTCATTATGCTCTTCAACAACTTCTTTACTTGAAAGCTTGATCCCATCACCTGCAGTTTTTATCTTCTCTTTAAATGGATCGGCTTGAAGCAGCCGATGCAAAAACTTTCTGCCATCGGGACCAATCGGAATAGACTGGTCATCTCTTGGTGTTTCAGCAAATTTCAATCGTCCTTTTTCAATGGCCGATTTAACTATTTGACAAAACATATTGCAATCCTCAAAATTATGTTTGAACGAATGATGCAACCTACAATACATTCGTCCTTGAATTGATTGATTGACATGGTGATCAAGAATTCTTATGTAATTATTTTTCAGCAACAAATCAAATATTTGATCACACATGCTTGAATTGAAGGTAAACTTTTTATTCTCTAGCCGATCTTGCTGTTTGAATGGCTTTGGAGATAAGCAAACGAATGGTTCAGATTTGTAGTCTCCCCATTCGGCTATGCATTGTTTTTTCCACTCTATCTCCGATGTCTTTGGATAAGATATTATATTACCATCAGTTTTCTCAATAGAATTCAGCCTTGGCTTTAAATTTCTGAAACAAAGATATTTAGAACATACATGTCTCAGTTGAGACCAAGTGCAAGCCAAGTACGAAATAAGCAAAGCTACCCAACTAGATATGAACTTTACATAAAGCAACGGGGAAAGCTTTGGCTGTAACAATAAGTCAATATCGGTCTTTATAAATGGCGTAATGGGTTGACCGATATGTTCCATAACAAGTTTATTGCTAACAAGTAAATTACCCTTCTTCATTGGTCTTTCAAAATTACTTATGAGAATATTTCTTATAGATGCATCAATAATGAAGTCACGACCAAATCTGAAAATATGTAAATTACTCTCTATGCATACCTCTTCAAATATGTTGGGAGAACATGATCGTGGTGTCACTTGAAGAACATCTTGCTCCATCTTTGGATGGCTCCCCAACACCTTTTCATCATCTTTTTCTTGATTCCGTGCATCATTGCTTTGAAGATCCATGCCAGCCGAACTTTGTTCGTCTACTTGTTCTTGTCCTTGAGGCTTGTCAATTTCTATGGCACGGAACTCATAGGGCAGGAAGTAGGTTCCATTGACTTCGGAAAAATCAAGTATGAATGTTTTGCTATGCTTTCCATGCCCTTTCTCAATAATGCTTGCCTCTTTGGATTTGATGGACTCAGAATATATACTACTTGATTCGGCTCTTCTAATAACCGAATTTTCTTTGTTACCTGAATCAACAACTTTATCTTTTTGAATTTGCAAGGCTTCTCGCTCTCGTCTAAGTTTAGCCCACATCTCAGCTTGGCGAGCTTTAAACTTTTTCATCTCAATTTCCATCCACTCATCATGAGATTGCCCCTCAATACTTTGAGACTCTTTCGGCAATGAGGTGCCGAAACTTTGCGATTGTTTAGGTGGTATACTGGATGGTACAACACTGGGCAACTGCATCATTTGAACAACTCTAGCTTTTACAACAGCAAAATCATGAGGCTTCCCACCTTCTATTAGTTCTTGGCGAATAGAGTTGCACAAATCCCAAGAGAATGTAAGCTTGTTCTCAATTACCCAGTCTGGATATGGTTGCCCCCCAATGCTTTTAGACTCTTTCGGCAATGAGATGTTGCCGAAATTCTGTAATTGTGTAGGGGGGACATGATATGCCACGGTAGTAGGTGAAGGCATTTGTGCTCCTGCAGAAGTTTCACTTATTCGGCCATGACCATTAAGGTGCGGAGCCGAATTATGGACATCAACAGTTGCGTATGGTGCCAAAAAACTAGTAGCATGAGGTGTAGCATATGATGTTTGATGGTAATTGGCCGGATAACTAGTAGTAGCATGGCCAATTCCCCTATCCACCAGCATGTTTGGATTAACATGTTGCAAATTAGTTGCCGATGAATAAAAAGATGAAACACTATGTTGCATGCCATTGAAAGATCCTACATGGGATGTTTCAACTTGATTAACCGAACTCATCATGTTGTTCATCGGCATATGGATTTGTGGGGTTGCCGATGCATGGGAGTTGGGATACATATGTTGCATGTTGCTAAAATTATATGAAGTAGAATCATGAAGATTTTGTTGCATCGGCCCTTGCACATAATTAGATGCATGATTGATAAAGCTAGGGCTAGCCGATACATTATGCTCATTAGATGATCTAGCAACAACATATGCATTATTTGCATCTACATATGTGAATTGGGTATTCATATTACCTTTGTAGATTGCAAACCCTAGATGACGATCTCTTCGTAGCAAGAACGGGCCGGAGACCGTTCAAAGCTTCGTCTCCAGCGGAGTCGCCAAAAAGTGTGTTCGCACACGAACACGTCACCGTGTACCTCCGACGCCGAGGGTGATGCACCGCAGCTCACGTCGAAGGAGACCCGTCCGGAAGCGCGGTACGCAAGCAATCCGGCGAGCGCTTTTGAAGACCCGAAACCCCACGCGTCCGGGAGGGACCCCGTCTGGACACACGGAGGCTATGGGCTGCCCTAGGTCGGCCTGACCGCCCCTAGGGCCTCGAGGTTCGCCGCCCTGCAACAAGAAGAACAGACGAAGAACGAGGAAGAAGAAGAACCAGGGTTAAGGAGAAAAGATAAAAGATAAAAGTGGTAGATGATTTGTTCGATTGTGTGTTGTTCAATCGGCCGTCACCCCTTAGGTATATAAGAGGCGGCTGGACTTGCCGTGCAAGGAAAAGGCTTGGATTCACGTCCAAAACCCTAGCCAAATTCGGATTGGTTTTATCCGAACTTTCCAAAACTGTTCGGTTTAACTGGCTGTACCTTGCGGGTAATTCTTGAGGTGGTAAACGACCTCGGATGGAAAAGAGCACAAAAGCAATCTTGACCGTTTCGACGATACGAACAACTTTCATGTTGAACGTTTTTCGATTTGAAGCCATCTTCTAGGCCAAAACGGTCACGCAATACAGGCTGTTATTCGCGCTACCCATCAGACACGTGGCTGGTGGGGCGCGCCACTTATGGCTCTGTGACAGGGCTGTGTTCGGATGGCTGTAACTTTTGCATACGAACTCTGATTGAGACGATTTTTATATCAAAACCGACCGTTTCGACGAGACGCACAACTTTCATGTTGTAACTTTTTCCATTTGAAGTCATCTTAATTGGGTTTCAAGCCATTCTTTAATCTGGTGTCATCATGAGCATCTCTGAACTTGTCATAACTTTTGCATCCGGACTCCGTTTTAGACCACTTTCATATCCATCTTGATCTTCTCAAAGAAAGCCATCTCATGGTGACTTCCAATCATAAGTTTGAAGTAATCTTGACATAGATTAAAGCAACTTTTACGATTGTGCCACTTTTGAGCGTCAACACAGCCCTCAACGACAGGGGTGTTAAACTCAAAGGCAATGGGAGCCAGAGCTGGAGATCTCCCCCCGTCGCCCTCTGATGCTCTATCCACCTTAGTCGACACTTTGACAACGCTTGCAACCGCAGAAGTAGCTCAGGCCGACAAGGAGCAGCATGATGCAGATATCGCTCAGGTGAAGAGCCGGATTGCGCAAGCCAAGTTGGACCTGGCTGCTGAGAAAGCTAGGATGGCTACAAGGCAGGCAGAGCTAGATTCTCTGGCTTATTGGCTCAGGTTAGATCAGAATGCCGCCCAAGAGGTAATGTGGAGTAGACAACGATCTCGTTTGCCGCCGGTTTATGAGGCGAGGAATCTTTTTAGCACGCCAGACGCAGGAACCAGTAACCATCCAGAGATAAACCGGGGAGGAGCACTAGGAACAGGCGCATCGGTTGAGCCACCGGCCGCAGAGCCAAATCGCCAAGTTGGTCCGACCCAGCATATGCCAACCCCTCCTGGTCATTATCTAATCCGTTGTATAACATAGTGGCTGCCGCTTCACGACTGGCCGCCCTTCCCATTGAAGGTTCCTCCCCCATAGCAGTGGAGGCACGACGGGCCAAGGAGTTGCTGGACACGGCGTTAACTCAGATCAAGCTTATTCATATAGCCGAGAGAGGATTCATTCAACCCCTCGTCCGAGCCGGAGTTATACGAGGCGTCTGGATGAACCGGCTGTATCAAGCAGCACATGGAGGCGTCATCGGCAGAGGCAAGATAATTCGGCAGGAGAACAAGCACACGCACAAGAGGCGGTGGATCAGGCCAGGCACACTGCTCAGTACGATGCCCGTCAGACGACGCTGGTTCATCCCACTGCCACAGTTGAACCGGGGGTCATGTCCAGTTCCCTGGGCGTTCAGTGTCTCATCCCCGCTTTACGGAACGTGAAATTACCCAAGGATTTCAAAGGACCATGCAAGGTGCCCAACTACATGGCGGATCTGGCTCCGGAGGCGTGGGTGGCGAGTTATGAGATGGCTATGGAGATGCTCGATGTGGATGAAGCAACATGTGCTAAATACTTCACAATGATGCTCGAAGGCACGGCCCGAACATGGTTAAAGGGTTTGCCACCTAACTCCATCGGATCATGGGGTGAATTGCGGTGCCGGTTTATCAATAATTTCAAGGATACGTGCAAGCAGCCGATGTCGGTTGTCGATTTAGCAGCATGCATCCAAGGAGAGCAAGAGTCTACAAGCAGTTGGGTGCGTTGAGTGTCTGAAATCTTGCACTCCTCTAATAGCATCAACCCAAGTACATCAATAGTAACCTTGGAAGGCAATTGCCGGTTTGAACCCTTAAGGCAGAAGTTGGGACGGCTCAAACGTGATTGCAACGACATGGGAACACTCATGGGCATGTTGGTGAAATATGGAGATTCTGATAACACCAAGTATCCAGACACAGATGGAGACAAGTCAGGGAAGGTGAGCAAGAACGGTAAACCGCTGTAGGCCAATCCGGCGGGTCAAGGATACAATGGCAAGCGTAAAGCGGAGGGCAGCTCAGACTTTGTGGCCAACACCAATGTTCTGGACAACGGACAGCGCCGCAAGGGTAGACCGCCCCCAGGCAATGGGAGGCCGCCTATTAATCTAGAGAGCCAGTTGAATGTGCCTTGTCCAAAGCACGGAACAGCGGAAAACACGGCTACGCATCTTTGGAAAGACTGTTTTATTATGCAAGAATTTATGAAATAGACTAAGTATGATCATGGCCCCCCCGGCGGATCGGGCCCCGGTTTTCAAGGTCCGGGTTATCAAGGTGGCGGATCCGGTTCAGGATACCACGGCGGCAACGGTAACCACAATGGCAACAATCAGCATCAGCACAACCAGCAGCATGGTCAGGGTGGATACAACAACCAAGGGAAACAACAACGTCAGCAGCAACAGCAATCCGGATATCAGAATAATCCGAAGGAACTGAGCAGTGGGCAGTACCACGTCTTCACCACGAGTTTATGCAAACGGGATCAAAAGGTTCTGAAGAGGGCAGTGCACTCTGTTGAACCGGCGATACCACGTTTTTTGCGTTGGTCTGAGCAACCCATTGTGTGGAGCAGAGAGGATCACCCACCCCGGGTTGATAATCCGGGTCAGTTAGCTCTGGTAGTGGCACCACAGGTGGGTGGTTACAAGTTCACCAAGGTGCTTATGGATGGCGGCAGCAGCATCAACATACTTTATTATGAGACCTTTCGGCGTATGGGCCTGACAAATAAAAAGCTTCGACAGTCCAATACGGTGTTCCATGGGGTAGTGCCCGGGAAATCGGCTTATCCAGTTGGCAAGATTGATTTGGAGGTCACCTTTGGAGATGAGCATGAGTCTAGATCAGAGACTGTGGCCTTTGAGGTTGTAAAGATCAGGAGCCCATACCACGCATTGTTTGGGCGGCCGGTTTATGCCAAGTTCATGGCTAGGCCATGTTATGTCTATTTGCAGCTTAAGATGCTAGGCCACAAGGGGACTATTACGGTTCATGGGAGCCACAAAATTGCATTGGAGTGCGAGGAAGGAGATGCAACTTATGCTGAGATGGTTTGTGCAACAGAGGAGCTAAAGTTCTATAAGGACAATGTTGATCCGGCGGATATGTCCCCGCTGAAAAAGCCAACTACGGAGCATGATCCGGCGTTGAAGTTCAAATCGGCTGAGGAGACCAAGCAGGTGGACTTTGTTCCGGGCGATTCATCCAAACAGTTCACTATCAGCGCTAACCTAGACCCCAAATAGGAAAGCGCGCTCATCGAGTTCATCCGTGAGAACCGAGATATCTTTGCGTGGAAGCCTTCTGATATGCCAGGTATACCGAGGGAACTCGCTGAGCACAGTCTTAATATTGATCCTAAGTTTAAACCGGTCAAACAGTATCTGCGCCGCTTCAATGAGGAGAGGCACAAGGCTATAGGAGAAGAAGTGGCTAGGCTTTTGGCCGCATGCTTTATAGTTGAGGTGTTTCATCCAGAGTGGTTGGCTAATCCGGTGCTAGTACTGAAGAAAAACGGAACTTGGAGGATGTGTGTTGATTACACAGACTTGAACAAGGCTTGCCCAACTGATCCTTTTGCTCTCCCCCGTATTGATCAAATTATCGATGCTATGGCAGGATGTGAGCGGCTAAGTTTTTTGGATGCATATTCAGGTTATCATCATATCAAGATGGCAGTTAAGGACCAGGAGAAGACACCCTTCATAACTCCCTTTGGAGCCTTCTGCTATGTATCCATGCCTTTTGGGCTCAAGAGTGCTCAGGCGACCTACCGGCGTTGTTTGCAGAACTGCCTACAAGGGCAGATTGGGAGAAATGTCCATGCATATGTTGATGACATTGTGGTGAAATACAGGAAGGAGGAGACACTGATAGAGGATCTGAAGGAAACCTTGGACAACCTCCGAGTTTACAAAATGATGCTTAATCCGGAGAAGTGCGTTTTCGGTGTTCCGGCAGGCAAGCTCCTGGGTTCTTAGTGTCAGACAGAGGGATTGAAGCTAATCCGGAGAAGATCAAGGTGATCACATCTTTGGCTAAACCGGCGTGCATCAATGATTATCAACGCGGGGCGGGCCGTATTGCAGCACTCAGCCGGTTTATCAGCCGTTTGGGGGAGAAATCAATCCCGCTTTATCAGATGATGAAGAAGACAGACAGGTTCGTCTGGAGCGACGCTGCTGATGCCGCGTTCGAGGATTTAAAGAGGCAATTGGCAGAGCCGCCAGTCCTTGCTGCCCCGGTTGACAATGAGCCACTGCTGTTATATGTGGCTGCCAATGCCCGTGCGGTAAGCGTGGCCATTGTATTAGAGCGCAAGGAGGCAGGCAAAGAATATCCGGTTCAACAGCCGGTTTACTACATCAGTGAGGTGCTCATTGAGTCAAAGCAGAGATATCCACATTGGCAGAAGCTGGTATATGGAGTATTCATAGCAAACCGGAAGTTGAAGCATTATTTTCAAGGCCACCCAATCACCGTTGTCAGTTCAGCTCCGTTAGGGGATATAATCCAGAACAGAGAAGCCACTGGTAGAGTTGCAAAATGGGCTATTGAGCTTAGCCCGCACAGATTAAAGTATGTGCCCCATACTGCTATAAAATCCCAAGCGCTGGTGGATTTCATTAGTGATTGGACAGAGTTGCAAGCACCTGAGGAGAAGCCGGATCATACATACTGGACGATACACTTTCACGGTTCAAGGCAGTTGGAGGGCTCGGGGGCTGGAGTCGTATTAACTTCTCCACGAGGTGATAAGTTCTGTTATGTCCTCCGTTTAATGTTTCCTTGTACTAACAATGCTGTTGAGTATGAAGCTCTCCTCCACGGTCTGCGGATGGCCAAGGAGATGAACTTGAGCCAGGTTAAGTGCTTTGGTGATTCAAATCTGGTGGCACAACAAGTATCTGGCAAGTGGGACTCCAAGGATCCGCTCATGGCAGCATATCAACGAGAAGTAGACGCTGTTGCTGGATATTTCAAAGGATATCGGGTGGATCACATAGACCGGCGAAAGAATGAAGCAGCTGACGCATTAAGCCGGCTGGGGTCCCAGCGTAAACCGGTTCCACCTAATACTTTCTTGGATGAATTGCATAATCCGTCGGTGCAGGTACCTTCAGAAGAGGATTTGGCTGTTCCGGATCCAGAAGCACAATCGGTTGCAGCACTTCATGTCATACCGGATTGGACACTCCCTTACTTAGCATACCTGAATCGAGGTGAGTTGCCAGAGGACGAAGTCGAGGCCTGACAGATAATCCAGCGGTCTAAATCTATGACTATTGGCAATGGAGAGCTTCATCACCGCAGCGTTTCAGGAGCGTTTCAGCGGTGTGTATCATCAGAGGAAGGCTGTGATATTCTTCGAGAGATTCATGAAGGGGATTGTGGTCATCACGCTGGTTCAAATTTTTTTGTAGCTAAAGCTTTTCGTCATGGGTTCTACTGGTTGACGGCTCACGCCGATGCAGAGGACTTGGTCAGAAAATGTGATGCTTGCCAGAAGTTCTTACGGCGTGCTCATATACCGGCGCAGGAGCTGAGGATGATCCCAATTACTTGGCCGTTTGCGACTTGGGGGCTTGATATGGTTGGACCCTTCAAGAGATCCCAAGACAAGAAAACCCACCTGTTGGTAGCAGTGGACAAGTTTACAAAATGGGTTGAAGCGGAGCCTGTCAGTAAGTGTGATGCGGCAACATCGGTTCAGTTCATCAAGAAGGTGATTTTCCGGTTTGGCTTTCCACACAACATTATAACTGATAATGGCACCAATTTATCCAAGGGGGATATGGAGGAGTTCTGTCAACGAGAGCATATTCGCCTTGATGTATCATAAGTAGACCACCCTCAGTCCAATGGCCAAGCTGAAAGAGCCAATCAAGAGATCTTGAGAGGCATCAAACCCCGGCTTATGGTTCCTTTGCAAAGAACGCCGGGTTGTTGGGTGGAGGAATTGCCTTCTGTCTTATGGAGCATCAACACTACACCTAACAGATCCACAGGGTACATGCCTTTCTTCATGGTATACGGAGCTGAAGCGGTCCTCCCTAGTGATATCCTGCACGACTCGCCGCGGGTGGCGGCTTATGTTGAAGCGGATAATGAACAAGCAAGACAAGACGGTTTGGACCGGCTGGACGAGGAACGGGACACGGCAGCAGCGCGATCAGCGATTTATCAACAAGACCTGTGCCGGTACCACGGCCGCCGGGTTAAGACCAGGACGTTTCAGGAAGGAGATCTGGTGCTCTGGCTCATCCAGGACTAGACAGATATGCATAAGTTATCCCCACCTTGGGAAGGACCCTTTGTGGTCAGCAAGAACTTGAACAATGGATCATACTACCTCATCGACGTTCGAGAACATAAGGACTCACGTACGGCGGAGGAGGAGACCAAGCGGCCGTGGAACATCGCTCTTCTTCGACCTTACTATATTTGAGCCATCGGCTCCGCTTTATGTACAATGTATATATTATGATTAATAAAATAAACTGGCGCCCCCGGTAAACCGGGGAATCAGCCATCCTTTTCATAAAAGAGTATCACATGGGGGCTTCCGTGCAAGGAAGTTTTCAATGGCCTCTTAAACCGGCGCCCTTGATTAAATCAAGGAATCAACCATCCTCTTCATACAAACAAGAATCACATGGGGGCTTCCGCGGGCAAGGAAGTTTCCCATGGCCTCTTGAACCGGCGGCGATATGAAGCCCATCATAAGAGGACTGCTCTGGTTGCTTCGGCAATTTCCAGATGATGATGAAGGGGCAAAAGAGGGTTTGATGCCTAGCATGACTCAAACATATGCCCGACGAGCAATGCTCACACGCTACCTGGGGGCTCTCAGCGAGTTGAAAACCCTTGTAGTGAACACGGCTTGGAAGCCCAGTGTATACACCTAAAACCCCGGATTAACCTGCCCGCATCAAGTAAATCGCGCCGTCCAGGTAAACCTGGTATGACCCGTCGAACGTATCACAAGTCAATCCTTTGGGACCCTGAACTTGGTCACGTTAAATTGACGATCATCAAGTGATTACCCAAGCCAAAATCCTTATGAGATTTTGAACATTGGGTAGCTGTTGACATTGATGATTTGGTTAAAGATTGCGGATCATGTTGACAGGCTTTGCTAAAATGGTTAATGACAGTAGCCTGGCAGCTCATAAAAAGCCTCGAATTTGGAGCCTGGCAGCTCGTAAAAAGCCTCGACTACATGGTCTTATTTGCCCAAAAACTTTATTTTCCATTTTTTGTTTTCACAAATTTTTGTTATCAAGGTCATTGGTTTTTCAACCAAGTCCATTGATTCAAGACGGGACAACTACAAAGTTGTTACTACACAGCTATAGAATGGGTCATGAACACCAGCACTAGTTTACTGTTAAACCGGCGTTCATTGTAACCCGGATCAGCTTTATAAGCCAACAGAGAGACAAGGGAGTCATCAACACTCACGTCTTGGATTACTCGTGTCGGATTAAGGTTTGCAGATACGCTTAATCACAGGTATGATATATGATGGTATCTTATACACAGTTCAAGTTATTAACTTAGATCATGTGCTTGGGTAGAATAACCCATCCGGTGGTAAACCGCCAGGGCAATCTTAGCGTTCTTTATGAAGATACATGTAAACATAAACGGTTGACACATTGCAAGTAGGAGATATTTTAGGAATTTCCAATCAATGTAATGCCATGAAGGATAATAGTGGGACAAAGACAATATCTCAACTATTCTATTACAAGGCACTTGCATGCCCAAAAGAATATCAGTTTCTGGCAAAGTATTCAACACATAAGATTAAGCGGGAGCCGGTTTAGGGTTCTTCTTCAACTCGCTGTGAAGACTGCGGGTCAGCTTGTTCCGGATCTTCTTTGGCTTCTGGCAGCTGCTGGAAATCATGAGTGCTCCAGTTAATCTTGGTGAGGGTGCGGAAATATACTTCATCATTTATGAGTTCTGACGGTTCAATGCCAGGAGCAAAGGTATGCTTACGTACGGGTGGAATAAGATTTTCGGTGTCATAAATCGGCCGCTCCACCGGTACATTTTCTAAATCATAACCCAGATGATACCTTGTTAAGTCCGCTTCATCAGCAAGCTTACTCGCAAGAGGGCGCATATCTTTGGTTAAAGTGCGAAGATCTTCAGCAGAGAAGGCTGACCCGTCTTCTTTCATGTTGGGATAACCATTCATGGCCTCCGCCGGATCAAAATCGGGAACCCATGCGTTGGCTTGGGTTAACGCCATGAGAGAGCCAGTTCTTGCAGAAGATTTCTTCACTTCAACAAGTCGGGTAGGCAAGATGGATAATTTCTCCAAAGTACCTTGGATAGTGGTCGGCGCCGGTTTATTGTGCGACATGTCACTGATGGTCCTCTGAGCACCGGAGTAGAGTTGTTCCACCAAGGTATAAGCAACCTTCAGTTTCCTCCGTACATCATCCCCAAGATGAGTCACACGCCTCCCTGTATACAAGTGACGGGTTGAGCCGGAGCAGTATAAGATAGCAAGGATAAAGCGGATGAATACAAGTATTTACCGAAGATCGCAGATGTCATATCGTCTATATGCTGTCTTAACCCGGATAACTCCTCCGTCACCGGGTTAAGGGCAGCCTCAACATCCTTTGCTCTCTTCTCTAAAGCAACCCTTTGCACCTCCCACGTGGACCGCTCGGCTTCAAAATCTTTTTTGAGCTTCTCCATACTCGCTAAAGCAAGGGAAAGCTCCTCCTTGGCTTTAGTCGAAGCAGTCTCTTGAAAGGCCAGCTTATTCCGGAGCTCAGTTGTCTCCGAAGCCCTCCGGTTCAAGTCAGCCTGCAGAAAACAGAAAATGTTAGAAGAACAGTTCAATCAAAAGTCTCAAGCACATACCAAGTTATGCACTCGACACTTGGGGGCTAATGCACAATTGAAGTGAAAGAAAGCAACTATTTTCAAACAAGTCCCAAGCACATAACAAAGTTATATCCTTGGCACTTGGGGGCTAATGTAAGGTCATCTCAAACATGGAAGAAGTACCGATTCACCCGCAATGGAGTAAACCGGCCCTTGGGGGCTATACATGCAAATCAAGATATTCCAGTTAATCTATCAAAGTCCCGGTTCATCCTAAAGGCTAAACCGGCACTTGGAGGCTACTACAGCCTAATGGTACAATTGCAAGATACAAGCAGAAATGTAAAGTACGCACATGCCGCCGTCGCCCGCAATCCAGTCTACATCAACATACGGCCGATTCGTCAGTCCGCACCCACCCGCGCACTGGTCTCCAACACCGCGGCCGACTCCCTCGCCAATAGGCATGTGCACGCCACCGTTTCCGCGGTCCGGTCTATATTAACATGCCGGTACCGCACCCGTTCTGATAAAACGGCCCAGCGGATACGTGCGCGGTCGCTTCACTGTCCGCGCCGGCGATTAATTCGCCCGCACGCGCCGGTTTACAAAACCACGACCGACTCATTTGTTCTCCAGGCGAATCAGGTGATATCTGTCCTATTTATTTTTAATACATATTAATTCATCCGAGCAAAAATACCTCGCCCTGCTGTATTTTGTATGCAGAAAAATCATTCGTTACAAAGTGATATTATACCGCGCAGATGGAGACCCGCTAAACATCATTCGGCACCAGTGGATGTCGTTACTCAACGGACTCCCGCGCCGGTTTACAACGCCGGAGCCGTCTCTCACGACCGCGTCGATTTACAATGCCGTGGCCATCTCTCGCGACCACGCCGGTTTGCAACGTCGTGGCCGTCTCTCGCAACCGCACCGGCTTACAACGAGGAGGGCAACTAGCCCGTCGGCGCCGGCCGACCCATCTGCTATTTGAGCAAATCAGGTGTTATCCCTCCTATATATTTTATCATTTTATTTCCTCTGAGCGCCATTACACTACCCTATTGGTGTTTTCTATATACAGGTAAAATTCTTGTTATACTGCGGATATAAAACACGCACTGGCAACGTTCTACGATGGCGTTTTTCTTCTGTGTCACACTACCCGTTGAACGGACGGCCGGTTCACGCGTCCGTACCGGTTTACAACACGGAGGACAACTTACTCATCTCCGCCGGATTACAACATTGCGGCCGATTCATATGTTTGTGCTGCCATTGATGCAGCGGTCGTTTTTACTGTCCGCCCTGTGATCCGGTCTATTCAACATACCGGTTCAAATACATCAGGTGATATCTATCTAAATATATTGCTCTTGATATATATATATATATATATCATTTTCATTAAGAAGACAAGATGCCTTGATCAGTCTATCTGGCTATGCAGGACAATTTTATAAGGGATCAAAGAAGGTTTGCCGCACAGTGCAACTCCCATATAGGTACCCTGCGTCTACACTTACTAAAGGGCTTCCTGTTCAAACATAGGTCGTATTCGAACCAAAGAGAACATAGCCAAACTTACTAAAGGGCTTCCTGTTCAAACATAGGTCGTATTCGAACCAAAGAGAACATAGCCATTTCCTGCTCAAACATAGGTCGTATTCGAACCAAAGAGAGCATAGCCATTCTGTTCAAACATAGGTCGTATTCGAACCAAAGAGAACATGGCAATGGCCAGTAGGGGGCATGATCGTATTCGAATCCTAGCTTAGCCCCTATGGTCCGGTTCGTCTGATCGTATTCGAATCAGAAGCCCAGTGGATCGTATTCGAATCCACTGCTTGGCTAAAATTAAAATGGCCAGTAGGGGGCAGGATCGTATCCGAATCCTAGCTTTGCCCCTATGGTCCGGTTTGTCCGATCGTATTCGAATCAGAAGCTCAATGGTTCGTATTCGAATCCATTGCTTGGCTAAATTTTTAAGGCCGGTAGGGGGCAGGATCGTATCCGAATCCTAGCTTAGCCCCTATGGTCCGGTTCGTCTGATCATATTCGAATCAGAAGCTCAATGGATCGTATTCGAATCCATTGCTTGGCTAAATTTTTAAGGCCAGTAGGGGGCAGGATCATATTCGAATCCTAGCTTAGCCCCTATGGTCCGGTTTACTGATCGTATTCGAATCAGAAGTCTCGATTTGGAGCCTGGCAGCTCGCAAAAAGCCTCGACTACATGGTTTTATTTGCAAATCTGTGTTTTTGTGTTTGTGTTCTCATGTGTTTCTATGGTTCTTTGATCCGGAGTGGGACAACTTCAAAGTTGACCACATATCTTCAAAATTCTAGACACAGAGCTCCAGCATTATTTAAACCGGTGGTTATCATAACCCGGAACAATCATTGGGCAAACGACAAGAGAGCCAAGAGCCTCATCAGAATCTACACGTTCAATAATGCCTACCGGATTAAGGATGTCAGGCACACTTAATCAAAACATTGTTTTATGCAGAAGCAGGTAAGATAATGACCGGTGTTTATTAAACCGGCCTGGCTTTGACTATAAGTCGCCAGTATGAGATAAGATAATGACCGGTGATCATTAAACTGGCCTGGCTTTTGACTATAAGTCGCCAGTATGAGATAAGATAATGACCGGTGTTTATTAACCCGGCTTGATTGTGATCAAACATCACTGGAACCGGTTTTCAAACCAGATTGTATTATTCAAATCTTTAATAGCCAACATGGCTGGATTTTTATTATGGTTATCAATATTATGATTAAAGTTTTCAAAGTCGCTTTGAGCGCAATGGATATTATTTCATCGATGGAAGTGCTTTATTCTACAAAGGAATAGTCCCGAGTCGCTGCAGGCTTACAACCCGGCACTTGGGGACTACATCATTCAAATTGAGATTACATCAAATACACAAGTCTCATGTCGCTGCAAGCATGCACCATGACACTTGGGGGCTAATGCAAAGCCATTTTTACTGGCCTTATTGAAGACCCGACTCATCATATCATAATGAGCCGGCCCTTGGGGGCTACCAATCGCTCCTGTCAACAATTCAAGGTACACAAGTATTAATCCATTATATTGAAGGGTCCATTGCTCAGTTGGTAAAGCACAAAGCTCTTAACCTTGTGGACGTGGGTTCAAGCCCCATGATGGAAGTTACATTATATAATGTTATTTTTCAATGATTATATCTACAAAGTCCTTGCTCATTATTACATAATGACCCGGCACTTGGGGGCTACAGGTAATATGCATATAAAGGAGGAACATCTTCAAATTATCAGTTTTGGGTAAATCTGGAAGATCAATCATAACCCGGCATTTATAAACAGTCATGACCCAGAGTTATCAGTCTTTATAACCCGACAATTTTGGCAATCATAAACCGGCAAGTTTACATCTTCAAGCTGGCTGGATATCAATTGAATATTTAAAGACCAATATTTTTATCAAGTCAGAGCATTGAAGGCCGAGTCAAATGAATTCTTTATTTGCAATATCTTTTCTACAAACAAGTTGATTATGAAGCTGGTCTATTGACCCGGATTTTCTAGAAGAAGAAAAAGACAAGGACTTAAGGATGGTCAGATGCCGGTTTATAAGAAATTTTTAACCCGGAGCACAACCTGTCAGATTTATTTTTGTGTTTATTTTGCAGCATAAGTTTACCATGGATAAATCCAAGGTAAACTTGGGGGCTAATGTCGGGGATATACCCCGTGGTATAAACCGGCCGGAATTATAACCCGGCCGGACTTGGCATTTTACTTAAGACGGTTCACACCTGGCAATTTACTGGTAACCCGGCAGGCGGATCATATAAGACAAGGCCCGAGGCCCAGAAGGCCGGTTCATGTATGGTGGGCCGGTTTATAAAGAAAGCACATGGGATATTCTCATACAAAGGAAGCAAGACTAGGACTCCTTATAATAAAGCAATCCTAATCCTACTAGGACTCTACATGTAACCCGCCCCTTCAACATATATAAGGAGGGACAGGGCTCCCCAAAGAGGGGGGGGAGTTTAGACACAAAGAGCCGGTTTACCGGCGACACCATGGGGATCATAATGAGATCTAGCCTCAAACAGCACGTAGGGTTGTTACCGGATGATGTTTCCCAGGGCCCGAAGCTGTCTAAATCTTGTCTTACGTCGCGTCTCTCGATTCCGCTCAACCCCTCTCAAGCTACTACATAGATGCGCGGCCTCACGACTAAGTCCGCTAAATCGGACATCTGACGTGTTAATTCCACGACACAAAGGGAAATAAGTTACCTCATATTTTTCCTTCATCATGTTCACTAAACTGGCCTCGTGGTCGCGACTGGTGAAGAGACGGTTCAGATACCCAGAGTGGAGCTCTTGGGCACTGAGCTGGGCATAATTAGACAAGTCAGTGCTCCACTTACCCTTGTCTTTCTGGAGAACTTCCTCCTTGGCAGTGTGTCTGGCCAAGATAACAGGCTCCGCGGGAGCAGTAAAACCTATCCCAGTTATCTCATCATCTTCTGTCGAGGCAGCAGTTGGCCTGGGGGGATCATCGGTGCACACCGGACTAACAGGAGCCGGGCTAGCCCAAGGAGGACTAACCCGGATAGGGCTGGCCGGTTCAGCAACGTTCTCCATGGCGTCACCCCCCGGAGCAGCAAGATCTTCTTGGTCCATTGGGGAAGGATCATTGAGCGGAACCCCAGTGTTCTCTTCCAAAGGATTGGCAGCTTCAACATCCTCTGCCGGTTCAGAAGTGTTTCCGGCTGCCGGTTTATTTAATTTCGCCTTCTTGCTAGGCTTGGGCATACTGATAAGATTAAAGGAATAATGAGAATCACAAGTCAAAAAGGAAAGAGAAACCGGACTTTTGGAAAGATGACTTACCCAGGAACGATCTTAAGCACCGGGACTTGGGTGGCAGTTGACTCGCCGGAAGAAGACAGAGGAGTTTCCTGGTAGTTGGGATCAGACGGTTTAAGAGGTTTGCGAATAAGACCTGCTTTTGGATGAAGAATGGTTGGAGTAAGAAAAACCTCTGAGCGGCGTCTGCGAGATGGCATGTGGGGTAATCCGGATGATTCAACCACGTGACCACTATGGCGTGTGGTCCGGCGAGCCTCATGCTGCTGTTTCTTCAAAAAAAAGTTGGGATCCAATTGAGCATAAGGGTGAGAAAATAGATACTTCCGGGCTACCCGACGAATCTTGGGTGGCAACGGTTCTGAATCAGAGGAGAGAGAAATTACCTCAACTTCATCCGCTTTACTCCCCTCTGCCGGATCCTGGGAAAAGACATTATTGACATAAATGCAGACAAAGGGAAATCAAAGGACATAAGAGTCAAGCAGTACCTCAGAAGCCGGATCATCTTCTTCGGGGTTTGAACCGGAAGCGGCGGAAGGTTTCTTCTTATGTTTTTTTGCGGCTAAGCTCTTCTTGCGAGTTGGCTTCGCCGGTTTGTCTTGAGCCTTCTTCTTCCAGAAGGGGTAATTCGCCTGTGTAAAGGGGTAAAAACATATTGAAAACAAGCAATATGGACGGATTAAAGCAAAAAGAAAGGGACAGAAGAATCTTACCAATGACTGTTTGTTGTTCACACAGAAAGGTGCTAAACCGGTTCGGCTGCACTCCTCCAAATGAATATTCAACATATTTTTCGCAGACTCAGTAACTTCATTGTCGGGAAGCACCATGTTTGTGTGGCGCTGAGGGTCCTTCGGATTGCCGGTGTACTCGCATAGTAAATCGGAGCACCGGCTTAACGGGAGGATGCTCCAGGAGAGCCAGCAGCGAACAAAGTCGACACCAGTTAACCTGTTGGCCACAAAGGCCCTGAGTTTGGAGAGTTGGGAGGCATATCTGGACCAGTCTTGGGCACTCAGATGTTGCGGGAAGGGATGATCCGTTGTCAGCCGATAGGGGCGGTAACCCAGCAGTGGATTTTCTCCCTCTGGTGAAGTGTCTTCGCAATAGAACCAGGTATGATTCCAATCCTTGGGGTGGCTGTGAAGAGTAGCATGAGAAAAGCTGACATCTTTTCTCTTCTAGATGCTCATACCGCCAAGTTCAGTATTGGGCCCGTCGGAGAATTTAGTCCGGCGATTCAAATGGAAGAAATCCCGGAATAACTCTACAGATGGCTCCTCTTGCAGATATGGTTCTGAGAAGACTTGAAAGTTGCAGATGTTTGATATAGAATTAGGACCTATATCTTGTGGATGGAGTTGAAAATCGGCTAAAACGTCGCGGAAGAACTTTGAACCAGGAGGATTAAAGCCCCGGGCTAGATGATCGAAAAAGACGACGATCTCCCCCTCCTTAGGCTAAGGAGGGCACTCTTTCCCAAGGGCCCGCCAGTGCAGAACTTCTTTCGGACCTAAACCGCCTATGGAGGCCATCTTTTCTAAATCGTCCTCGGTGGTCCGGGACGGAACCCAGTTGCAGGCAACAAACTGTTTTGCCGTGGAAGCCATCTTTTTCAATGAGGGAATGCTGAAAAATACAATACAAGACCCGGTTTACAATCCGCTAGATATAAACCGGCATGTTCTATGAAGATATTGACCTAATTGACGGTTTAAGCAAGGGAATAATGGTACCTACTGATCCGGACGAAGCATGAATGAGACAGCTACCGATTTGTGAAGCTTAGGAGTGAAAATGTTAAACCGCCAATTACAGGATGCAGGTATAAATCTAAACCGTCAGCACAAGTGTACAAGGTGCAGGTTACAATTGAACCGGTGACATAAGCAGATAAGTTGCTGATCTAAAGTGTGAGAAATAACTTTCACCTAAGTAGTGGTAAAATATGGATCTACAGCGCAGGGAAAAATCAAGATAATTCAATCCATATCCGTCGAAGACAGCGAAGGTTTCTACAGATCCAATCTAAGCTAGCAGTATTGGAGGAACTAAGGTTATAAAGGTGGAGCGGAGTCATGCGCACAAGAGTTGACCTAAAAGTTTTACATCTACAACTAAAGTACTGCCTACGGTGATGAACTGCGAAGAACAAGGGTTCGTGGGCGAGCTACATAGAAACCCTAGAACTAAGATCTATGGGGAAGAAGAAGTAACGTACCTGAGGAAGCAAAGGACGGCGACGAGTTTCTGGATGCGCTCAGGTTGATGCAGCGGCCGGGCTTGGTGACGACGATGAGCTCGAAGGACGGTGGCGGAGCTTGGGCGCTGGAGGACAGAGGAAGACGAAGCAGAGGGGATAAAGAGATGGACCTCAACCCTATTTATAGGCCGAAGAGATAAAACGGAAGGCATAGGAATCGAGGAGACAAAAAATTGGATATGGATTGAGCTGTCGCCTCGATCTTCGGAGCTTTAATAAATAAAGGTAATAAACAGGTACATGCATTAAATGCACGGATGATGTCATGACGGTTTAAAGGGACCCAAGAAGCTGACGTGATGCCGGTTTATGGAGTATACGGAAGCTGCAGAAAGGGAAACCACTACAAGACTTTGAAGACTGACATGAACAAGTTCAAATCAATCTGGGCCTAATGTCAGGGATATTACTATCAGGTATAAACCGGCCAAGAGGGTCCGGTTTACGTCATCAAGATTATATTATCAGAAGCCCAACGGAGTATGTAATAGGAGGTTATAGCCCGAAGAGGCTCAGGGCCCATGTGTAAGGCCCATGATTCATAAACCGTCATATCATGTAACTTGGGATACAAGATAGAAAGAGTAGAGACCGAGGCGGACACGTTTATGAGCCGGCCTCAGGACTCTGTAAACCGGACCGGGCGTCACCTCTTATATAAAGGGACGACTCGGCGACGGTTCAGAACAAGAAACAACAACTCGAGACACAGGCAAAGCGGATTTCGCTCCTTGGTCATCGAAGCCCAAGCAATACCACACCAAACTAGACGTAGGCTTTTACCTTCATCGAAGGGGCCGAACTAGTATAAAATCCATGTGTCCTTCGTCCTCTTTAACCCCTTTAAGCTAACCCGTAGCGATGGCCTCACGACTAAGTCCTTTTGCTAGGACATCTGCCGTGCTAAATCCACGACAATATCCCTAGCAAGCCTCTACTAGACTAGCTCGTTAATCAAAGAGGGTTAAGTTTCCTAACCATAGACATGTGTTGTAATTTGATGAACGGGATCACATCATTAGGAGAATGATGTGATGGACATGACCCATCCGTTAGCTTAGCATATTGATCGTTCAGTTTTACTGCTACTACTTTCTTCATGTCAAATATATATTCCTCCGACTATGAGATTATGCAACTCCCGGATACGGGAGGAATGCCTTGTGTGCTATCAAATGTCACAACGTAACAGGGTGATTATAAAGATGCTCTACAGGTATCTCCGAAGGTGTTTGTTGGGTTGGCATAGATCGAGAGTAGGATTTGTCACTCCGAGTATCAGGGAGGTATCTCTGGGCCCTCTCAGTAATGCACATCATAAGAAGCCTTGCAAGAAATGTGACTAATGAGTTAGTTGTGGGATGGTGCATTACAGAATGAGTAAAGAGACCTGCCAGTAACAAGATTGAACTAGGTATGAGATATTGATGATCGAATCTCGGGCAAGTAACATACTGATGACAAAGGGAATAACGTATGTTGTCATAACGGTTCGACCGATAAAGATCTTTGTAGAATATGTTGGAGCCAATATGAGCATCCATATTCCGCTATTAGTTATTGACCGGAGAGGTGTCTCGGTCATGTCTACATAGTTCTCGAACCCGTAGGGTCTGCATGCATAACGTTCGATGACGATATTATATTATATGAGTTATGTGATTTGGTGACCGAATGTTGTTCGGAGTCCATGGATGAGATCATAGACATGACGAGGAGTCTTGAAATGGTTGATAGGTAAATATTGATATATAGGACGATGGTATTCGGACACCGGAAGTGTTTCGGGATGCACCGGGTACTTACCGGGTCACCGGAAGGGGTTCCGGGCACCCCCGATAAAAGATATGGGCCTTATGGGCAAGAGGGGAAACACACCAGCCACAAAGGGGCTGGTGCGCCCCCCATATGGGCTGGTCAATTTGGAGAAGGAAAGGGGAAGGTGGAAAGGAAAAAGAGAATATGATTTCCCCTTCCCCCTCTTCCCTTCCTAATCCGAATAGGAATAGGAGAGAGGACCCCAAGTAGGATTCCTCCTACTTGGGGCGCGCCCCTTGGCTGCCTCTCTCCCCTCCAACCTATATATACATGGGGAGGGGGCACCTAAAACACACAATAACTATTGTCAGTCATGTGCAGCGCCCCCCTCCATAGTTTACGCCTCCGGTCATATTCTCTCGGTGCTTAGGGGAAGCCTTGCGCGGTCGTTTCACCATCACCATCACCACGCCGTCGTGCCGACGGAACTCATCTTCTTCCTCGACACCTTTGCTGGATCAAGAGGACGAGGGACATCATCGAGCTGAACGTGTACATAACTCGACGGTGCCGTACGTTTGGTGCTTGATCGGTCGGAGCTAGAAGAAGTTCGACTACATCAGCCGCATTGTCAAACGCTTCCGCTTTCGGTCTACGAGGGTACGTGGACACACTCTCCCCCTCTCGTTGCTATGCATCTCCTAGATAGATCTTGCATGAGCGTAGGATATTTTTTAAATTGCGTGCTACGTTTCCAACAATTAATACACTAGATGCATGCTAGATAGTGGTCGATGTGTGGAGTAATAGTAGTAGATGCAGACAGGAGTCAGTCTACTAATCTTGGATGTGATGCATATATACAGGATCATTGTCTTGGACATTGTCATAATTATTTGCTTTTCTATAAATTTCCCAACAATAATTTGTCTACCCATCGTTGCTATTTTCGAGAGATGCCACTGGTGGAATCTACGGCCCCCGGGTCTATTTTCCTATCATATACTTTCATATCTACATTGCTATTTGCTTTTTCCTTTATATGCAATTTTTATTTTCAGATCTATATTATCAAAAACACAAAAATACCTCACTGCGTTTTATTTGCCCTTATTTGCATCTTTCCATCTACTACAATTTTTATCCCGTCAACTTGACAATTTCTGGCACCGTTACCCGAATGGGATTGACAATCCCTTTTACACGTCAGGTTGCAAGTATTTGTTCTTTGTGTGTAGGTACCGTTTACATAGTGTTGCGTGATATGTCTCTATTGTATCTACTTTTCCTAACGCTTTTCCTCTTGTTTTGGACTCTAATTTGCATAATTTGAATGAAACTAACCCGGACTGACGTTGTTTTAGCAGAACTACCATGGTGTTGTTTTTGTGCAGAAATAAACGTTCTTGGAATGGAACGCAACTTTGCAAGGATTTTTATACAATAAAAGATAATTTCTGGAGCCAAGAACCACCGGAGGGGGGCACTTGGGTGCGCACAACCCACCAGGCGCCCCCTCTCCAGGCGCGCCCAAGTGGATTGTCCCCACCTTGTGGCCCCATAGACACTGAAACCGACGCAATAAAATTCTATTTTTCTAGAAAAAATCCGAGAGAAAGAATTATCGCGTTTCATGAGACGTAGCCGCCGCCGTCTCCCGTTCTTCCTCGGGAGGCCAGATCTGGAGTTTGTTTGGGGCTCCGGAGAGGAGAATCTTCGATCTTCGTCATCACCAACCTTTCTGCATCGCCAATTCCATGATGCTCCCCATCGGGAGTGAGTAATTCCTGCGTAGGCTCGCTGGTCGGTGAGGAGTTGGATGAGATTTATCATGTAATCTAGTTAGTTTTTTAGGGTCGATTCCTAGTATCCACTATGTTCTGAGATTGATGTCGCTATGACTTTGCCATGCTTAATGCCTGTCACTTTAGGCCCGGGTGCCATTATTTCAGATCTAAACCGTTTATGTTATCACCATTATATCCATGTTCTAGATCCGATCTTGTAAGTTATAGTCACCTACTACGTGTTATGATCCGGCAACCCCGGAGTGACAACAGTCGGGACCACTCCCGGTGATGACCGTAGTTTGAGGAGTTCATGTATTCATCGTGTGTTAATGCTTTGTTCCGGTTCTCTATTAAAAGGAGGCCTTAATATCCCTTAGTTTCCAATAGGACCCCGCTGCCACGGGAGGGTAGGACAAAAGATGTCATGCAAGTTCTTTTCATAAGCACATATGACTATTTACGGAATACATGCCTACATTATACTCCCTCCGTCCGAAAATACTTGTCATCAAAATGGACAAAAAGGGATGTATCTAGAACTAAATACATCTAGATACAACCCCGTTTATTCATTTTGGTGACAAGTATTTCTGGACGGAGGGAGTATTTATGAATTGGAGCTAGTGCCGTATCGCCCTAGGTTACAACTGTCACATGATGAATATCATCCAACATATCATCGATCCAATGCCTACGAATTTCTCTTATATTGATCTTGCTAAGTTACTACTACTGTTGTTACTGTTTCACTTGCTACAAAACTATTGCTCTCACTGTTACTGTCACTTGCTGCTACCACTACTATCAAAACTATCATATTACTTTGCTACTGATCGCTTTGCTACAGATAATTAATCTCCATGTGTGGTTGAATTGACAACTCAGCTGCTAATACTTACAAATATTCTTTGGCTCCCCTTGTGTTGAATCTGTAAATTTGGGTTGAATACTCTACCCTCGAAAATTGTTGCGATCCCCTATACTTGTGGGTTATCAAGACCTTATTCTGGGGTCGTTGCTGGGGAGCATAGCTATATTTGTTGAGTCACTTGGGATTATTATCAATTTATCACCATGAAGAATCAGAAGGACGATAGAACTATGATCTTTCCCTCAACTACGAGGGGAGGTAAGGAATTTCCATCACACTCTGCACTTGATTCTCCTTAAGTTATAAGTAAGCTTTCTACACCACATGCCATCAATCCTGATATGTCGCAAGTTATTGATGATGCTACTTCTGCTATGAATGATGATTATGATGATGCTAGTACCTTGCTTGATGATAATGTGCCACCAGGTGAATTTCTTGATGAACAAATGGCTAGAGCAAGACATCATGATATTGTTGAAACTGATGATGAGCTTGAAACTGAAAATCTTGAAACACCTATTAAAACTAGTCCTCCTAGATATGAACTGCCTAAGGTACCGGAATGTTACGTTTTGAATGAGGAGACAACTAGAGATATTCTTGCTTGTAAGGATAGAGATGATCTAGAGAAATTATTATGCAAGTTTAAAGAGAAATATTTGAATGCTAGAATGAAATGTGATCCTAAATTTGCTACTTCACCTATCTTTGTTGATGATAAGAATTACGAATTCTCCATCGACCCAGAGTTAATTACTTTGGTAGAATCCAATCCTTTTCATGGCTATGAAACTGAAACCGTAGTGGCACATCTTACTAAGCTGAATGATATAGCCACCCTATTTGCTCATGATGAGAAAATTCTCTACTATTTATTCTCAAGTTATTTCTATTCTCATTAAAGGGTGATTTTAAGGCTTGGTACAATACTCTTACTCCTGGTTCTATGCGTAGTCCCTAGGATATGATTTATTACTTCTCTGAAAAATATTTTCCTGCTCATAAGAAACAAGTTGCCTTACAGGAAATATTTAACTTTGCACAAATTGAAGAAGAGAGTCTCCCACAACCTTGGGGGAGGCTTCTCCAATTGCTTAATGCTTTGTCTGATCATCCTCTTAAAAAAATGAAATACTTGATATCTTCTATAATGGACTAACTGATGCTTCTAGGGATTTCCTAGATAGTTGTGTTTGTTGTGTTTTCAGGGAACGAACTATTGGGCAAGCTGAAGAATTATTGACCAACATATTGAAATATGATGATTGGACTCTTCCGGAACCACAGCGTAAACCCACTCCGAAGAAGAGGGGTATCTTATATCTTAGTCCTGAAGATATACAAGAGGCAAATAAATCTATAAAGGAAAAGGGTATTAAAACTGAGGATGTGAAAAATTTACCTCCTATGGAAGAAATACATGGGCTTGATACACCACCACCACCTAAGGTGGTAGAGGTAAATTCTCTAACGAAATTCAATAATAATGATAATCACCTCAATATGCACCCTAGCCAATGCCTTTATGACTTTGAAAATTACATTAGAAAGCAAGATCACTTCAATGCAAATGTTATGCAACAATTGAAATACAATTTTGATATGATTGCTCGCTTGAGTGACTTGTTATTTAGAGTCCCAAATGATGCTAGAGGTGTAGGGAAGCATGCTTTTATGGTTCAAACTCAGTTAGAACAAGTTGCTAAATCTCAAAGAGAGTTGCTTGATGAAATGAATAATAATATAAGTGACTTTGCTATTAGAGTAGCAACTAGAGGAGGTAAAATGACTCAGGAACCACTATATCCCGAGGGACATCCAAAAAGAATTGAACAAGACTCTCAAAGGGTCCACACTGATGCACGTAGTCCTTCTAAAAAGAAAAATAAGAAGAAAAATGATAGGACTTTGCATGCCTCTAGTGAACATGAAGTAGAAAAACCTCCTGATAATGAAGTCTCTATCTCTGATGCTGAAACTCAATTTGGCAGTGAACACTCACCTACTGACAATGAGAAAGATAATGATGAGGTTCATGAAGATACTCAACCAAACAATGAAAAGGAACCAGATAATGATGTTGAGATAGAACCAACAGTTGATCTTGATAACCGACAACCTAAGAATAAAAGATATGATAAAAGAGACTTTGTTGCTAGAAAACATGGTAAAGAAAGGGAACCGTGGGTTCAAAAACCTATGCCCTTTCCACCTAAGCCAACTAAAAAAAGATGATGAAGAATTTGAACGCTTTCTTGAAATACTGAGGCCAGTCTTTTTGCGTACTCGCTTGACTGATATCTTGAAAATGCCTCCTTATGCAAAGTACATGAAAGGCATCATCACTAATAAGAGAAAAATACCGGAAGCTGAAATCTCCACCATGCTTGCTAACTATACTTTTAAAGATGGAGTTCCTAAAAACTTGGAGATCCGAGAATTCCAACTATACCTTGCTCCATCAAAAGGAATTATGTGAAAATTGCTTTATGTGATTTGAGAGTTGGTGTTTGTGTTATGCATTTCTCTTTATATAAAAGACTTGATTTGAATAAACTCACACCTGGTGAAATATCTTTGCAAATGGCGGATAAATCAACTGCCATACCTATCGGTATTTGTGAGGATGTGCCCGTTGTTGTTGCTAATGTTACTATTTTGACTCACTTTGTTATACATGAGATGCCTGAGGATGACAATATGTCGATTATCCTTGGTAGACCCTTCTTGAATACTGCAGGGGCTATTATTGATTGCAATAAAAGCAAGGTCACTTTTCATATCAATGGTAGTGAGCATACGGTGCACTTTTCGAAGAAGCAATTACAAGTGAATGGTATTAATGTTATTGAAAAATCTCCAACACTCACTGTCGGTGGGAACGACACCTATGGGATCACAAGAATCCCTACTACGGTTAGCGGGGCGCGGGGTTGAGAGAAGAGCGGATCAAACAGATAGCACACAGTTCGTTTATCCAGGTTCGGGCCGCGAGGATGCGTAAAACCCTACTCCTGCTTTGGTGGATTGTATATCTGTGTTCTTCAGCTAGCTATGGGGCGTGAGGAGCTCCAAAAAGCCGAATCCTTCTCCTGGTCGCCTCGGGCCTCCTTTTATAGGGAAAAGGGGTGCCACAGTGGCACACAGGAGGTGGAAAGGGTATAGTGATGCGAGTTTATCCCTCGCATTACATGACAAGGCGCATTTAATGCGTCTTGCTTAGGTGTCCTTGCTTTATCGGGGACGGGGGAGAGATCTGTCTTGTCCGTTGCCGCTTCTTCTTGTGTCGACACGCGCCCTGGCCAGCGATGCCCGAGATGCCATGTAGGTAGGCAGGCAGCTGAGGTGGCGCAATGGTGGGTCTTCATGAAGATCTGCATGTCGCCACGCAGGTGCATGCCCAGCTGGTTGGGTCGGTAGCTGCATACGGCGGTGGAAGTTTAGTCGGCGTGGGCCTGATGGTGGCCCTGCGGATGTCCTTGGCAAGGGCCTTGCCGGGGCCCCGGCAAGGGTCTTGCCGTGGCGCCTGCTGCATCCTGGCAAGGTGCTTGCCGGAGGTCTTGTGGTCTTCCTTGGCTGGGATCCCGCCAAGGGTCGTCGTCTTCTTAGTGCGTATCTGATCTTGAATGTCTTCACAAAGATCTGCATGCCACCACGGGGATGTCTCTCGAATCCTTGCCCCATGGGGGCAGTGGACTCAAGGGTGATTTGCTCCGTAGGCGTGGGGAGAGTTGCCGCGGCAAGGGTCTTGCCGGGGAGTTGTGTAATGCCCCAGATGTAACACTTTCCAATTATGGCAATATATGAAACTTTGACTTCATCAATTCCATTCCGGGCCCTTCTTCATTTCGGGTTTCTTCGTTTTGTCGTGTGCGTGTGTGCATTTCATCCATGTCATGTTGTCATGTGCATTGCATTGCATTCGCGTTGTCACTTGCACCCGATCCCACTCGTCTCTTCCCGTTGTCCGTTTCGAGTTTCGACGCTCACACACGTGCCCGTGGCACCCCCGAGTCCTTCTTCCGTGTGTGGCCGTGTAACATTTTCGGAATGAGGTGAGACTTGTCGTGCGATGTTGTTTTGGTATGTGTAGGCCGCCTGTCAAGTTTTGTCGCGTTTGGAGTTCGTTTGGTACTCCAACGGTTAACCTAGTGGGCTAAAAGAACCTCTTCTTTAAGGCCCAAGACCCCCTCCACACAGCCCACAAACCCAGCACAACCCTTCCCATCCTCTCGGTCATCAGATCATGATCGCGTGGCCGAAAACCGCTCCTCATTTTGAGTCTCCTAGCTCCCTATGCCTATATATTAGTCCCCCACGTCCATTTTTTCGTCCAAACCCTAGCTCCTCTCCTCCCCGTGCGGCCGGACACGTCCAACTCGGCCGGACGTGTCCGACTCGCTCCGCAGCCGCCACGTGTCCGCTCCTGATTCGTCCGCCGCCGTGCCCACTTCCACGCGCCACCGGGCCCAGATCCGGCCCGCCCCCGGGCCGATCCGGGTCGCGCCTCGTCCACCGCCCCGCGCCCTTCTTCCCCGCCGTCGGCTGCGCTCGCCGCCGCATGGCCGCCAGCGCCTCCGTCGCCCCACCGCGAGCCACCTCGCCGCCGCTGCGGATCTGGCCACCGCCAGCCTCCGTCGCCGCCTCCCCGCGGTTGCTTCCTCCGCAGATCTCCGCCGGCCGCCCCCGTCGACCTCGCCGGCGACCGGATCCCGCCGGTCTCCTCCGGCTCCGGTGGATCCCCGCCTCGCCGCCCTTTTGCCGCCGGCAGCTGCCGCACTTGCCTTCCCCGATCCAGGTGGGATCGGGCGGAGGAGGCGACCGCCCTGCATCGCCCCAGCCGGCCTGGGCCTCCTCTGCTCCGGCCTAGCTCCACTGCGCCACCTGGGCCGTGGCCCTCCGGTGAGCCCAGTACTCCCCAGATCTGGCCCATGTTTGTTTTTTCCCGCCCGGCATTTTTTGCTTTTTTCTCGAAAGACTGCATAATTACCGTCTAGTCCCTGAGACGGTTAATGATGTTGCATCTTTGCATGACTGTAACTTTTAGTGTGCTTGTCCAAATTGTGCATATGGAATATCAAAATGATCGTGGTGATGTGCTCTACATTTTGTTCCATTGTGGCATGCTTGTTTGAGTTCATCTAGAGGTCCTAATCTTCGTGACAAGAGTGCTAATTGTTATAAACTGCTGAAACTTATTATTTTATGCCATGTTTGAGATGTGATAACTTGGTTCATGTTTATCCGAATGGAGCATATGATATGTAAAAATGTTCATTGTGAAGTGATCTACATGATGGTTGTTGTAGCATTCATGTTAGGTGTCATATTGCCATGTTAATCTCTGTTGCAAAAGTGCATGTGGCTGTTAAGTGCTGAAACTTGTTATGAGATGCTGATTTGAAGTGCTCGTTGCTATTGATGTGTTTGTCCCCATGTCACATGCCAATATGTTTTAGAATCACCATCATATGGTCTTTGCTGTGGTGCAAACCATTTTCCATGATATGCCTTGAGGTGACTTAAACAAGCTTGTGAACATGCCATGCCAATGTTACTCTTTTACACTTGGTGAAAATTCTGCCAAGTCTGGAATCTGTTTTAACCTGATGTGTTTGCTTGATGCCCTAGTCAAATCCATGCTTGTTTTGGAGTGGACAATGATCATTCCTTGTTGTACATGTTTTTGTCTATACATTCATGCCCTCACTTGCACATATGGCTTGCTGTAGCTTATTTATTTATTGCTCTCAAGATGCTATAAATTATGCCTGTCAGGTTTTTATCATCATGTTCAATTTGGTGTAGCTTGTTGCTATTGATCCATGCCTCCTATGGAGCTTCTCCAATGGAGTTGTTTGCTGTAGAACATGTCTAATTCATGTCCATGCTTCTTGTCATCATGTTTGGGAGCTATAGAGTATATATTTCTTGCTCCAAAGTTGCTATGTGGCTGTTAATTTCAGCTTTGCATTGTATCTTGTTTCGTGTGTATGTGTTGAACCATTGCTCCGTTTTGAGCGTGCCCTATATGAAACTTGTGTGATTTTGCATGCAGAATCATAATGTCATGTTATTTACATGTTTGGAGTGTGTTTGCTTGATGTTTGGGTGCTTCTTGCACCGTTGCCATGCTCGTCTTGTTTTGCTCATATCTTCTAGACCGTAGCTCCGAATTAAACAAACTTTATATGAAACTTGACTAGAATTTTGTGTAGATCATCATGGTGCATGTAAACTTGCTGTTTAACAAATTTAACTTAAGGTTTGTTCAGATCTGGACCAATTTCAAAATATGCATATGAGGACTTACCGGATTTGCTATATGTTGATTCCGGCCTCATTTAAACTTGTTGTTTTGTGTTGTTCTTGTGTGCTTCATCCCTTGCCATGAAATGCATCATACTTGCATCATGTTGATTGTGCATTGCACCTTGTTTGAAATCGTGCCATGTAGTGTTCTTGTGTTGAGTAGAGCCGAAAGCCGAGACCGAGTACGAGGTTCCTACCGAGGTTGAGTACGAGGAGCCGTCTTACGATCCCATCGACGACTCGACAGGCAAGATGACCTGACCCAGATATCATTACTATCTTTGCCTATTGCTAGATGTCTCACTCTTTAGCTCATTGCCTCGATGCCCATGTTTGTTTGTCAGCCTCCTATTGTAACCATGAATCTGTCTAACCACCCAACCTAGCAAACCTTTGTTTGGCTACGTAAGCTTCGCTCAGCCCCTCTTATAGCATTGCTAGTTGCAGGAGAAGATTTGAAGATTCTTGCTTCATGTTGAAGTTATTGTTGGGATATCACACTATATAATCTGTTAAACTAAATCATCTATATACTTGGCAATGGGTGGAAGGCTAAGCCTCTTGCTTGGTGTTTTGTTCCACTCACGCCGTCCTAGGAACCGTATAAACCGGTGTTATGTTCCTTGATTATGCGTCCCTAACACAGTTGGAGTTTATGGGCCCCCTTGATAACCCTCTCAGCGCTAAAGCTTTTCCAGCAAGTCCCAACATTGGTTCTACATTTGCCTAACAACTAAAACTTGCATAGGGAGTTATAAACCCTCTTATTAATCAACAACCCGGGCCAGTGCTCCACATGAGTGTTGGTCCAAACAGGGGGTCCTGCGGGGCCACCTTGGGGAAACCCGAGGGCTGGTAAAAACCTGTAGCATCACCCATCCGGTCGTGGCCTGAGACTAGATATGCGCGGCTACTGTCAGGGTGTCGGCATTCCGGGAGGTCCTGCTGGATTTGTTTTATCTTAGTCGGAATATCTTGAGCACGGGATTTCGAGAATACTCGGGTCTGCCCACCTTAGAGTTGCGACTCCGCAGATCGTGAGCTTGTGATGGGCTAAGTTGGGACACCCCTGCAGGGTTTGATTTTTCAAAAGCCGTGACCGCGGTTATGTGGCAGATGGGAATTTGTTAATATCCGATTGTAGAAAACTTGACACCATGTTCAGAACACACTACCAGTGTGAGTAACCGTGACGGTCATTTTCCGAAGGGGTTCGGGAAGTGAACACGGTGGGGTTATGATTGACATGCTTAGATAGGATCACTTCGTGATCACTTTGAAGCTCGTGGCACTTCTCTTCTCGCTCTTAACACGTAAGCTAGTGCTAGTGCAGCTGCAACCTTTATTCTTCAGCCTTGTTCCACACCCAAGACTTAGATAGTTTTGCTACCCGGGAACGAGATTGCTGAGTCCTCCGTGGCTCACAGTTTCTACACAACACCAGATGCAGGTACTATGGTGAACTACATAGGTGACGGCACAGAGCTGTACTGGGAGTTCAATGAAGAACGTGGGCGATACTACGTGTACTATCCCGATGATGAGTAGTGGCTTCTACTAGGGGCGATTCAGACCTTGTGGCTTTATTTATTTCGTATCTTTCATTTGGATCTTCGTCCGTAGTCAGAGTGTGATGTTATTTGGATGATGATTGCTTATGTAATGTATTGTGTGACATGGCGAGTGTAAGCCAACTACTCTTTTGCAACTTCATCCCTATTTTTACATGAGTCGTGCAAAGATACCATACTTGAGATCATTCTAGTATGAGCTTATACCTTTAAGTCGTGCCTCGACACGTAGGAGGTATAATCTCATACTGGGCATTACAATTTGCCGCGGCAAGGGTCTTGCTGGGGCTACTAAAGCTGGCTCCCGGCAAGGATCTTGCCGGGGGAACCCGCTTCGTCCCTTGGCTCTTTGTGGTCTTGTCCTTGGTGTCGTTCTAGTTCTCTTGAGCTTCGGTCTTACCCTGGCTTACCTCCCTTGCCTTGCTTGGTGTGGCGGTGCCCGTGGCTTAGACTGCCCGTGCATAGTCATAGGGGTACAAAAAGTGTACCCCCCTTTTTGTACACCGACAGGAGCCCCCAGGCCTGGGCCACACATAAGCGCGACGCGTTGTTGGGCTAGGCCCAGAACGGCCCGCGGGAAGGCGGGACAGTTTTTACCGTGGTAAGACTTTTCGCGCGCTGCGCTTCCCACGACTCCCGCGCGTGGCGCGGTGTGGGGAACTGCGTGTGACGTGAGCGGCATGCGTGGGGTTGGTCTTTGCACGCACGCGTCACGTCATAGTAAAGGGGCGGTTCGCGCCTTCCCCATAAACGGAGGGAGGCGTGGAGGCGCGACCCATTTACTGAATGGGGCCGAGGCGCGGTCCTCAAGGCGTCCACTCCCCACGATCACGGGGTAGGAGAGGTCGCCTTACCCGTCCCCTCGGTTCTGCACGTCTGCCATGTGCCTCCCATGCGCTTGGGGTGGCAAACGGTGGAGGCGGAAAACCGGCCCGTAGCTGGTTGGGGCGGCGGGTAGGTCCTGGCTCCCTGCGCCTTCCGTGTCTTGATTGGTCGAGCGGGGCGGTCGAGCCCCAGCCCCGTTCCTTTATAAAGAGCGGGAGGGGAGGGACGGCGTCCCTCATTCTTCCGTCTTCTTCCTCCTTCAGCTTCTGCTCCTCTCTTCCATTCGTCATGGAGAGAGGAAATCCCGGCCCTTCAATGGTGGCGGCGAGGGTCGCCGCTCGACAACGCGTCCCTCCTTCTCCTGCGCCTACGGTGGCAGAGCCGGCCGCGAGGGGAAGGGGAAGGGTGCGAGGCCGTGGGCGAGGCCGGGGCGCTCGGGGAAGAGGAGGACGGGGTGGCCCGCCGGCCTCGCCCCCGCCAGCAGCTCCTCCTCCAATGGAGGCCCATGTTGGGGATGACCCTTGTGAGTTCTTCGTCAGGTTGCGCCGGCCGCCGCGCCGTCGCCTTCGTCTCCCGACTCCATTTGCGCGGGAGATGGAGCTGGATCCACCAGAGTCATTGCGGCTGCACATGAGGGGCTGCGGGATCAGTGGCACGCGGGTCCGCGTCGACTTCCCTGCTCCTCATGTGATGTATCTTCGTCGGGGATGGAAGACGTTTGCTCAAATCCACAGCTTGACGGAGGGGCTCACTCTCCATTTTAAGCTAATGGAGGGTGGCCTTCTCTCCGTCAAGGTCTTCGGGCACTTTGGGACTCGTACAAGGTGCTGCATGGAGAGCTCTTTTGATAGTGAAGATTCCTCCTCGAGCGAGAGTGACGAGGAGGACAGCGGCAGCGATGACGAGGGTGGTAGGCGGCAGGATGACGGGTCCGACTAGGTGTCGGGCGCTGCTCCTTGTGGCACCGGCGACCCCATCATCCGTGTTGCCGGCTCCTTGAACTTCTCAGGGCCGTCCCCTTGGGCGGCCGGCGTTGGGAGGCCGCGGAAGAGGAAGAGGGCAGGCGGCAAGGCCGTCATATCGGAGTACGCGGGCACCGATGCCTTTGACGCGTACTGACGTCCTGCCGCCTCGTCTTCGAGCTCTGCTTCCGGCGCCGCCATCACCATCCAACCTTTGGGTGGCCACCAAGATGTTCTCTCGGTGTCTTCTGCCACCTGTAGCTCGCCTAGGCGCTCCTTTTGCCCTTCTCGCCTCCTTGACCTGCCTCCTGAGGAGAGGGACAAGAAAGGGATTACGGGCATCTTATCTCTTTTTAGTCTGTAAGCCTTCGGGCATCTGTCAAATTTAAAACTTGTAATCCCCTTGTTCATGTTTTTCATTCCCTATGGACTATACCTGGGCGGGATGTTTTTTTAATGAAAAAGGGATGTTTGTCGGGTCATTTGTTCGCAGGTAGAACCCACAACAGGGAATAAATCCCTGATATCTCTAAGATAAACATTTTCTCGCCCGGCAACAGGCCTTGCCGTCTCCCCACTTCGCTCTACCTTTCTCACACCTTTGGCGAAGGCAGGGATGAGGCGGGTTCAGGCTCCTTGTTTCATCCTTTCGCTGCCGCGACTACGACCAAACTTGGTCCCAGGAACGAGCCCTAGGGCCTAGAGTTAGGGGAGCACGATAGTTTAAGGAAAAAACGAGTCTCACATACCTCAGTCCATCATGGAATGCATGATAAGGGATGAAGAACTTATCTGAAGCTGCAGCCCCCGGGAACCCTGGTTTGCCGTGGGTGAATCTTTGCTCTTGCAGCCCCCGGCAATACTGGCTTGCCGGGGCCTAGATGCTGGTATGTTCCTTTTTCTTTCCAAGTGGCTTCGGCAAGGATATCTGTGTGTCTTGTGAACCAAAGAAGATAAAAGAAAGACAAAGAGATGCAAACTCGACCTCTAAGCTAGGGGTTAGCCGCCGCTAAGCACTATCAACCCTAACCAAGGACGAGACTCGACCTAGCATGCATGCTATAACTTAGGGCGCCAGTGCTTCATTTGTTTATGCTCAGGGTCTGCGCCTGGCTTTGTACAAAGGGTTACATGCCTTGTCGGCAAGGCTGGTACAAAAGGTGGCTTGCCGGGGGGGCCCGGCAAGCCGCGCCTCACGGGTAAAACTTGCGAAGATGCTCAATGTTACAGGAGTTGCTCACCGGATCGGCATTTTCGGTCTCCAGGCGGACTGCGCCAGGCCTGGTGACTCGTATTACCCGATAAGGGCCTTCCCACTTCGGCGTCAACTTGTTGGTATTCTTGGCCGATTGAACGCGCCGAAGAACAAGGTGGCCTTCCTCAAAGCTTCGGGCACGGACCTAGTGGCTATGGTAGCGGCGCAAGGCTTGCTGGTAGCGTGCTGCTCTCACAGCCGCCCGAAGACGATCTTCCTTAAGGAGCGTTGCGTCATCTTGCCGCAGTTGCTCTTGCTCAAGATCATCATAAGCGAGCACTCGAGGTGACCCGTATATGAGTTCAGTGGGGAGAACTTCTTCTGCCCCGTATACTAGGGCAAAGGGTGTCTGGCCGGTGGCTCGATTTGGCGTCGTTCTGATCGACCAAAGAACCGTCGGCAACTCATCAATCCAACGCCTTCCACTCTTGCGCAGCCTGTCAAAGGTCTTTGTCCTTATGCCTCGCAGTACTTCAGCGTTTGCTCTCTTAGCTTGACCATTGCTTCGTGGTTGAGCAACGGAAGCGAAACATAATTTGCTGCCGAGGTTTGGGTATATTGCATGAAGGTGCGGTTTGTGAAATGTGTGCCATTGTCGGTGATGACCCTATTGGGTACACCAAAACGGCATACTAGTCCCTTGAAGAATTTGATGGCTGACTGGGCTGTGACCTTCCTCACTGCCTCCACCTCTGGCCACTTGTGAACTTGTCGATTGCGACGTACAAGTACTCAAAGCCCCCGATAGCGCGGGGGAAAGGGCCCAGTATGTTGAGCCCCCAGACCGAGAAGGGCTAGGAGAGAGGAATGGTTTGAAGGGCTTGAGCTGGTTAATGAAGTTTCTTTGAATGGAACTGACACGCTTCACACCTGGTGACTAGTGTCGTCGCATCCTGGAGGGCAGTGGACCAGAAGAAGCCTTGCCGAAATGCCTTGCTGGCAAGGGCTCTCGACCCTATGTGGGATCCACATATGCCTCCATGTATCTTTGCCAATAGCCCCAGTCCTTCCTCTCGAGGGATACACTTCAATTTCACGCCGTTCAGTCTCTTTCTGTACAGGACGTCATCGACGAACTGGTACATAGCAGATCGACAGGCTACTTTTTCCGCTTCTTCCTGCTCCTCAGGAAGTTCCCCAGTTTGGAGGAATCAGACAGTATGATGTGCCCACGCTGGAGCCTGAGGCTCGACGGCGAGGACGAAAGGCATTTCCTCCGCTATAGGAGCGGCTGTCTCTACGACAAGAGCTTGACGCTCCGCCAGAGCTAGCCGTCCTGTGGCGAGCTCAGTGTCCCCGGCAACATCCTTGCCGGCGGCTCCGGGGAGCTCGACGGGAAAGTACTTGCCGGGCCCTGATTTCCTCCTCTTGTTTTGCTCTGTTGATGGATCAACGGATGGCTGAGAAAGCTGAAGCACAAAGGTACCTGGTTCCACAGGTAACTTGAGGGCAGCGCGCTTTGACAGGTAATCGGCGATGTCGTTCTCTGCTCGGGGAACGTGCTCCGCCTGTATACCATCAAAATGCTCTTCCAGCTTTCTCACTTCATCGACATAGGCCTTCATCAACGGGCTCTGGTAATCTTTGTTGACTTGTTTGACGACAAGCTGCGAATGAGTTTCTTGATTCCAAGGTCTGCCGCGATCCTAAGACCAGCAAGCAGCCCCTCATATTCGGCCGTATTGTTCGTTGATACCTCCCTGGGGAAGTGCATCTGGACCACGTACTTGAGGTGCTCTCCGGTGGGCGTGACAAGCAGTACGCCAGCCCCGGCGCCCTGTAAGGAGAATGCTCCATCAAAGTACATGATCCAGTCGCAACTCGCCTCTTTGCCGGGGAGAGCAGTTTCCTGGGCTTCTTCATCAGGCGTCGCTGTCCATTCTGGAACGAACTCCGCCAGGACTCGGCTTTGAACCGTGGAGGTACTTTCAAACTTGAGGCCAAAGCTGGACAGCTCCAGTGCCCACTCTACAATTCTTCCCGTTGCATCTGGATTGTGCAATATCCGTTGCAGAGGGAGGCGAGTGACGATAGTGATCTCGTGTGCCTGGAAGTAGTGACGTAGCTTCCTCGAGGCCATAAGAAGGCCGAAGAGCAATTTCTGCACACCGGAGTACCTTGATCTAGCCCCCCTGCAAGAGGGAGCTAACACAGTAGACCGGGTGCTGCATCATTTTCTTCCTTGGCGGCACTTCAACCGGCCGTGTCATCTCAGCACCAACGGCATCAGGCTCTATCGCTGCTATCACCTATTCATCAATTTCTCTCTGTGCCACTAGTGCGGCGCTGACCACTTGGTTCGTTGCCGCCAGGTATAGCAGCAACGGTTCTTGTGGCCTAGGCACAACTAGTACTGGCGTGGAGGAAAGATACCTCTTCAAATCTTGCAATGCTGCTTCGGCTTCTGGCGTCCACTCCATTGGGCCCGCCTTTTTCAAAATCTTGAAAAAGGGAAGGGCGCGCTCGGTAGACTTGGAAATGAATCTGCTCATGGCGGCAATGCAGCCAGCAAGCCGACGCACATCCTTGACCCGTTTGGGTGCTTCAATCTGTTCTATAGCTTTGATCTTGTCCGGATTGGCCTCTATCCCACGCTGTGACACAAAGAACCCGAGAAGCTTGCTGGATGGGACGCCGAAGACGCACTTCTCAGGGTTCAGCTTGAGATTGATCTTGCATAGGTTTGCAAATGTTTCTTGTAAATACGGTATAAGGGTTGCCCTGTTCTTGGTTTTGACCACTATATCATCCATATAAGCCTCCATATTTCTATGGAGCTGGGGGTTCAAACCCAATCTGGACTGCCCTTGCAAACGTTGAGCCAGCACTCTTCAACCCGAAAGGCATTCGTATGAAACAATATGTACCACATGGGGTGATGAATGCTGTATTCTCTTCGTCTTCTCTTGTCATGAAGATCTGATGGTAGCCGGAGTAGGCATCGAGGAATGACAACAGGTCACACCCAGCCGTGGAGTCAACAATCTGGTCGATGCGTGGCAACGAGAAGGTGTCTTTGGGACAAGCCTTATTGATATGTGTGTAATCAATACACAGCCTCCACTTCCCATTCGCCTTGCGCACTACCACTGGATTGGCCAACCACGTTGGATGGAGCACTCCTCTTACCAAACACGCCGCTTCCAGTTTCCGGTGATGAACTCTTGTCGTTCCAAAGCTTGCTTCCTGACCTTTTGCTTGACGGGCCGTGCATGAGGACAAACAACAAGGTGGTGCTCAATCACCTCTGTGGGAAAGCCGGGGATGTCGGATGCTTGCCACGCAAACACATCGACATTCGCCCGCAGGAAGGTGACGAGCGCGTCTTCCTATTTGACATCAAGGGCAGAGCTTATGGTGAAAGCCCCTCCTGTGCCGTCCTCCTTGACAAAAACCTTCTTGGTTCCCGGCGGTGTGGCCCTGGACTTCTTGTTTCTGCTGGTGGAGCTCTCTGGCACGTCCTCGACGGGAGCACTACACTTAGAAGAGGTGCGCTTGCCGGAGTGGGTGTCCGAGGTCTCACCGATCTTCTTCTTCTTCTTCCCTCCCGGGGCTCCAGTGGCAGGAGCAAGTGCCCTAGTGGCGGCAGCTACTGCAACTGCTTGTTGGTAGAGTTGGTCAGCGCAAATCAGCGCATCTTTCTTATCGGATGGGATGGTGATGATCGTCACAGGCCCTGGCATTTTCAGGGTGTTGTAGGCGTAGTGTGACGTTGCCATGAACTTGGCCAGCGCTGGGCGGCCAAGTATCCCGTTGTAAGGCAAGGGGATCTTGGCAACATCGAACACGATCCTTTCTGTCCTGTAGTTCAGATCACTTTCAAAGGTCACGGGCAGCGTGACCTTCCCCTTTGGTTGCCTTCTCCCCGGGTTAACCCCCTGAAACGTGCCCGTCTCTTCGAGGTCTCTGTCAGGAATCTGCATCTTCTCGATCACGGTAGGCGAGATTAAGTTCAGACCGGCCCCTCCATCGACTAGCATCTTTGTCACCTTGAGGTTGCGTATTGTCGTTGAAACCAACAATGGCAAGCACCCGACCGCAGTAGTGCGATCAGGGTGATCCTCAGTGTCAAAAATGATAGGCGTGCTGGACCATTTCAGCGGCTTTTGGGCACCAGATGACGGCTCCGCCGCTGTAATCTCACGCGCCCACTGTTTAAGCTGGCGGTGAGATGTATGCAGCGAGGCGCCGCCATCGACGCACATGGCCTCCCTAGCTTTTTGAAACTCTTGGTCGTCGGACTCGTCATCCTCTTCGTGATCATCGTCTTCTGGCTTTCTGTCACGGCCCCGGGCGGGCCTCTCCTGCTGTTTACCCTTGCTGCAACGACCTGCTTGGCCGTCACGCTTCTTGCCAGACCCCTCAGCACCCTCCTGGCCCTTCTCCTTGTCCCACCTCTCATATTCATCCCTCTGCTTCTCAGCAAGGAGCTCAACCTGTCGGTAGTTCTGGAGATCATGGCCTTTGGTGCGACGGATCTTGCAGTATAGCTTGTCAGAGTTTCCTGGCTTCTCGGCAGCCGCCAAGGCCCGGCAGGCGACACACCCGGCAATTTCCTTGCCGGGGTCATCCGCCTTGGTTTTCTTGGCGGAGCCGGCGTCATCAGATCCCTCGACGGCAAGCACGGCTTTACCTTTGCGCTTCCTGTTGCGGCGCCGACCTTTCTTTGCCGGGGCGGCGGGATCCTCATCTGAAGAGTCGGTTTCCACGCCAGCATCTTCGCCGGGGTATTTCCTTCCCTCTACAGCCTGGGCACACCCGTCAGCAAGAACATAGAGTTCTGCCACGTCTTTCACCTTGTTCATTGCCAGATCTTCGCGCATCTTGCGGTTACGCACGTTCTGATGAAACACACTGATGATGGCGGCAGGGTGAACATCAGGGATATTGTACTGTACCCGGCTGAACCTCTGTATATACTTGCGCAGACTCTCGCCTCCCTTCTGGGGAATGACGTGCAGGTCACTTGCTTGGCCATGGGCTTGGAGACCTCCAGTAAAGGCGCCAACAAACTCATGGCACAAATCCGACCAGGAGGAAATAGAGTCTACCGACAAGTGCATCAACCACGACATGGCGTTGGGTTTAAGAGCCAATGGAAAGTAATTCGCAAGCACCTTATCGTCGCGGCCTCCGGCAGCTTGCATCGCGATGGTGTAGATGCTAAGGAACTCCGACGGGTGGGTCTTGCCGTTGTACTTCTCGCCAACGTCAGGCTTGAAGGTGTGGTGAATGGGCCACTGGAACTGCCGCAGCTCACGGGTAAAAGCCGGACAACCTACCTCGTAAGGTAGACTTCCAGGGCTCTCCGGTGCTGGGCGGTTCACAGCAGGCCCTGCTCACCTGTCTGACTGGTGGCGCGCTCCACGCCGACGCTCGATGGTGGTTCGAGCATCTTCATGAGCTCGCTCCTGAAGAACTTGACGCTGGTCGCCGTGGGTCCTTGGGTCGGACGACGCTATGGAGATGTCGTCACCCGCGGCGTCTCGACGAGTCGACACACGCGGTACCGGGCGAGGAGTAGGCGAATGCACCGTGGCCGCGGTGCTGCCGGTCCTCCCGCCACCGGTGCGTGGGACCCCATCAGAGCGTCGACCCGGGGGCTTCGCTGGACTCGGTTCATCCTTGTTGGCGACCGCGACAAGGCTTCGGATGCTGGCTCTCCATTCGTCGAGTTTCCCCGTAACGGGAGGAAAGTCGAGGAGCAACTGCGCGTGCACCAAGGCTTCTACAGGGGTTAGCGGTAGCGAAACCTGCACAGACTGCGACGCGCTTCGACTCCTGACCATGTCAAGAGGAGCTCTATCACGATCCCACGGTCGCATGCCGTTTTCACCAGCGCTTCGGCGGGCGGGAATGTCTTCTATGTCTCGGGAGTGGCGCTCAGGGCTCTTCCCGCGGCGACGCCCGGGATCTTCGGCGTGATGACGCCGTTCGTCGCGCGCTGCTTGGGAGGAGCGCGCTGTTGGCGCCGGCGCGGGAGTCCTGGAGGCCCTTGCGTCGCCTTCGGGCGATGCGGCAGCGATCTTGGAAGGCCCCGCGCCACCCGCGAAGGGCCTGGCTCTGTCTTTGGATTTGGCGGTGTGTGGCCCGTTACTGGGCGCACAAACATCGCCACCTCCCAAACTCCGGCTGCTGGGATGGCGTTGGTGTTCGCGAGCAGAGCCCCGAGTCCTTTCCGCGACCGGTCCGCTGCTCGCCCTCGTCGGGACGAGCTGTCCAGCTTCCGACTGGCCAACCGCCACCGTCGTCTTCTTCTTGGGTGCCATGATGATGACGAAGCGTCGAACTAACTGCTAAAGCCGATTCTCACAACTGCACCCCCTACCTGGCACGCCAAAGGTGTCGGTGGGAACGACACCTATGGGATCACAAGAATCCCTACTACGGTTAGCGGGGCGCGGGGTTGAGAGAAGAGCGGATCAAACAGATAGCACATGGTTCGTTTATCCAGGTTCGGGCCGCGAGTATGCGTAAAACCCTACTCCTGCTTTGGTGGATTGTATATTTGTGTTCTTCAGCTAGCTATGGGGCGTGAGGAGCTCCAAAAAGCTGAATCCTTCTCCTGGTCGCCTCGGGCCTCCTTTTATAAGGAAAAGGGGTTGCCACCGTGGCACACATGAGGTGGAAAGGGTACAGTGATGCGAGTTTATCCCTCGCATTACATGACAAGGCGCATTTAATGCGTCTTTCTTAGGTGTCCTTGCTCTATCGGGGACGGGGGAGAGATCTGTCTTGTCCGTCGCCGCTCCTTCTTGTGTCGACAAGTGCCCTGGCCAGCGATGCCAGAGATGCCATGTAGGTAGGCAGGCACCTGTGGTGGCGCAATGGTGGGTCTTCACGAAGTTCACGCAGGTGCCTGCCCAGCTGGTTGGGTCGGTAGCTGCATACGGCGGTGGAAGTTTAGTCGGCGTGGGCCTGATGGTGGCCCCGCGGATGTCCTTGGCAAGGGCCTTGCCGAGGCCCCGACAAGGGTCTTGCCGCGGCGCCTGCTGCCATCCCCGGCAAGGTACTTGCCGGAGGTCTTGTGGTCTTCCTTGGCTGGGATCCCGCCAAGGGTCGTCGTCTTCTTAGTGCGTATCTGATCTTGAATGTCTTCACAAAGATCTGCATGCCACTACGGGGATGTCTCCCGAATCCTTGCCCCATGGGGGCAGTGGACTCAAGGGTGATTTGCTCCGTAGGCATGGGGCGAGTTGCCGCGGCAAGGGTCTTGACGGGGAGTTGCTGCGGCAAGGGTCTTGCCGGGGCTACTAAAGCTGGCTCCCGACAAGGATCTTGCCGGGGGAACCCGCTTCGTCCCTTTGCTCTTTGTGGTCTTGTCCTTGGTGTCATTCTAGTTCTCTTGAGCTTCGTCTTACCCTGGCTTACCTCCCTTGCCTTGCTTGGTGCGGCGGTGCCCGTGGCTCAGACTGCCCGTGCACAGTCATAGGGGTACAAAAAGTGTACCCCCCCTTTTTGTACACCGACACTCACTATTGGAAGTTTTCAACTACCTCTACCTACCGCCAAAAATATATATGAAATACTTATTGTTGGGGACATTCATATCCCCGTTGAGGCAACTTAGTGATTTACGAAAGTTCTTCGGTTTCATGCTAATCGAAAGTGGTTGTTAATAAGACTTGATCAACCTTATTAATGGATCAATTTTTAGAGGTATGAGGTTGATGACTTTAGTAGCCACTACCTTCTGTCCCTACCTTTTATTTTTTTTATTAGTTAAATAAAATAAAATGCCATGCCTTCTCTGTTTTCTGAGTTTTTCGTGCAATAAAAAATGACCGAAAAATATAAGTGTTCAGAATGTTCTTAAATTTTGATGCAATTTTTTTCTTATTATTTAAGAATTTTGGTGCAAATAACGTCAGAGGGAGGTGCACTAGGTGGGCTCAACCCACCTGGGCGTGCTAGGACCACCAGGCGCGCCCTGGTGGGTTGTGGTCCCCACATGGGCCCCCTCACTTATCTCTTTAGCCCACATCATCTCCTACCTCCAGAAAAAATCACCTTAGCTCTCTCTCTCTCTCTCTCTCTCTCTCTCTCGTGTTCTTGCTCTCAAACCCGCTGATTTCGATCTCTTTGCTCGAAGCTCCGTTTTCAAAACTATTTTGGTTGATTGTTATTTGGTATGTGACTCCTCCGTTTGTCCAATTAGTTTTTGCTTTACTGGTTTATATTGAGAGTAATTAGCTACTCTTGGTGCTATTGTAGATGAGCTTGCATGTTGAATTCTTAGAGTCCTAAGTAGTTTGAATGCTTGTTGCCGGGAAACGACCCTACGTGATCATGTGGATCCCTTCTATAGTTTGGCAGGGAATATGAGTGCACGAAGAGCAGATCTAATGATCAACATGAAGGAAGGTTCGGGCCGCTGAGAAGCGTAAGACCCTAGTCCTGCTTGTAGTGTATATTGAGTGTTCTTGAGCTTCAGCTAGCCACTACGCATGCAAGCTGGGCCGGAAAGTCCAAAAGTCCTCTCCCGTATCGCCTTGGGCCTCCTATTGTACCAAGGGGATACCATAGTGGGCGTACAAGCATACGGGAGGTGTAAAGCCGCTACAATGCGTATACTTACCCCTGTCGACTTAGGACAAGCGCATTTAATGCGCCGTTTACGTGTCCCTAACTTTGTCGAGGATGGAAACAGAGCTCGTCCCGTCCGTTGCCGCCTCACCTCATCGCGCCATGATGACCAACAAGTGTAGGGGATCTATCGTAGTCCTTTCGATAAGTAAGAGTGTCGAACCCAACGAGGAGCAGAAGGAAATGATAGGCAGTTTTCAGTAAGGTATTTTCTGCAAGCACTGAAATTATAGGTAATAGATAGTTTTGTGATAAGGTAATTGGTAGCAAGAGACAAAAGGTAAAAGTAAATAAGGTGCAGCAAGGTGGCCCAATCCTTTTTGTATCAAAGGACAAGCCCGGACAAACTCTTATATGCAGGAAAGCGCTCCCGAGGACACATGGGAATTATCGTCAAGCTAGTTTTCGTCACGATCATCTGATTCACGTTCGGTACTTTGATAATTTGGTATGTGGGTGGACCGGTGCTTGGGTGATGTCCTTACTTGGACAAGCCTCCCAGTTATGATTAACCTCTAATGCAAGCATCCACAACTACAAAAGAAGTATTAAGGTAATCTAACCATAGCCTGAAACATATGGATCCAAATCAGCCCCTTACGAAGCAACACATAAACTAGGGTTTAAGCTTCTGTCACTCTTGCTACTTTTCGAGCTTGCGTTGTATTCCCTCGAAGAGGAAAGGGAGATGCAGCACAGTAGCGTAAGTATTTCCCTCGGTTTTTGAGAACCAAGGTATCAATCTACTAGGAGACCACGCGCGAGTCCCTCGCACCTTCACAAATAAATAGGAACTTCACAACCAACGCGATAAGGGGTTGTCAATCCCTTTACGGTCACTTACGAAAGTGAGATCTGATAGAGATGATAGTTTATATTTTTGGTAATTTTGTTTATAAGAACAGAAAGTAAAAGCAGGAAAAGTAAAGTAGATGTAGATTGATATGTTGAGAATAGACCCGGGGGCCATAGTTTTCTCTAGTGGCTTCTCTCATGATAGCGATATTCTACGGCGGGTAAACAAATTACTGTCGAGCAATTGATTGAAAAGCGAATAATTATGAGACTTTCTAGGCAGGATCATTGTATATAGGCATCACGTCCGAGACAAGTAGACCGACTCCTGCCTGCACTACTACTATTACTCCACACATCGACCGCTATCCAGCATGCATCTAGTGTATTGAGTTCATAAGAACATAGTAACGCCTTAAGCAAGATGACATGATGTAAAGGGATAAACTCAAGCAATATGATATAAAACCCATCTTTTTATCCTCGATGGCAACAATACAATACGTGCCTTGCTGCCCCTACTGTCACTGGGAAAGGACACCACAAGATTGAACCCAAAGCCAAGCACTTCTCCCATTGCAAGAACTATAGATCTAGTAGGCCAAACCAAACCAATAATTCAAAGAGCCTTGCAAGGATATTATGAGCACACATAAAGAGTTCAGTAAAGAACCAAATATTTCTCATAGATAATCTTGATCATAAACTCACAATTTATCGGATCTCGACAAACACACCACAAAAAGAGATTACATCGAATAGATCTCCTCTAAGACCGAGGAGAACTTTGTATTGAGATCCAGAGAGAGAGAGAGAAGAAGCCATCTAGATATTAGCTATGGACCCGAAGATCTGTGGTAAACTACTCACAACTCATGGTGAGGGCGATGATGATGATGTAGAAGCACTCCATGATGGATCCCCCCTCCGGCGGAGCTCCGGAACAGGCTCCAAGATGGGATCTCACGGGAATAGAAGGTTACGGCTGTGGAATTAGGGTTTTCTCTCTGTTGCTGATGGTTTCGGGGTACGTAGGCTTATATAGGAGGAAGGGGGACACCGGGGGACTCACGAGGGACCCACGAGGCAGGGGGGCGCGCCCTGGGAAGGGGGGCGCGCCCCATCCTCGTGGGAACCTCGTGGCCCCTACTCCGTGGTTCTCAAGTCTCCCGTGCATGATTTTCTCCAAAAATATCTCTCCCAAAGGTTTCATTCAGTTTGGACTCCGTTTGATATTCCTTTTCTGCAAAACCCCGAAACAGGCAAAAAACAACAATCTGGACTAGGCCTTTGGGTTAGTAGGTTGGTCCCAAAAATCATATAAAAGTGTATGACAAAGCCCATTAAACATCCAAGACATCATAAATAATAGCATGGAACAATAAAAAATTATAGATACATTGGAGACGTATCAAGCATCCCCAAGCTTAATTCCTGCTCGTCCTCGAGTAGGTAAATGATAAAAACAGAATTTTTGATGTGGAATGCTAACCAACATAGTTTTTGAATGTAATTCTCTTAATTGTGGCATGAATGTTCAGATCTGAAAGATTCAAGATAAAAATATATATTGACATAAGAAATAATAGTACTTCAAGCATACTAAGAAAGCAATCATGTCTTCTCAAAATACTATGGCTAAAGAAAGTTATCCCTACAAAATCATATAGTATGGCTATGCCCCCTCTTCATCACACAAAATATTCATATCATGCACAACCCCAATTTCAGCCAAGCACTTGTTTTCATAATCTATTCTTTCAAACCTTTCAACTTTCACGCAATACATGAGTAGGAGCCATGGACATAGCACTATGGGTGGAATAGAGAGCTGGTTGTGGAGAAGACAAAAAGGATGGAGATAGTCTCACATCAACTAGGCGTATCAACGGGCTATGTAGATGCCCATCAATAGATATCAATGTGAGTGAGTAGGGATTGCCATGCAACAGATTCACTAGAGCTGAATATGTATGGAAGCTCAACAAAAGAAACTAGTGGGTGTGCATCCAACTTGCTTGCTCACGAAGACCTAGGGCATTGGAGGAAGGCCATCATTGGAATATACAAGCCAAGTTCTATAACGAAAATTCCCATTAGTATATAAAGTAGTAAGCATGAGACTCTACAATGAAGAACATGGTGCTACTTTGAAGCACAAGTGTGGAAAAAAGATAGTAGCAATTGTGTCAGGGATATGACTAGTGGGTATAAACCGGCCAGGAAGGTCCGGATTACGCTGGTAAGGTTATATTATCAGAAGCCCAATAGAGTATATAACAGGAAGTTATAACCCACATAGGTTTAGGGCCCATGTATAAGGCCCATGATCTGTAAACCGTCATACCATGTAACTTGGGATGTAAGATAGAAAGAGTAGAGACCGAGGCAGACACGTTTATGAGCCGGCCTCTGGACTCTGTAAACCGGACCGGGCGTCGCCTCCTATATAAAGGGACAACTAGGCGACGGTTCAGGACAAGAAACAACAGCTCGAGACACAGGTAAAGAGGATTCGCTCCCTGGTTATCGAAGCCCAAGCAATACCACACCAAACTAAACGTAGGCTTTTACCTTCATCGAAGGGGCCGAACTAGTATAAAAATCCCTGTGTCCTTCGTTCGTTTTAACCCCTTTAAGCTAACCCGAGCGATGGCCTCACACCTAAGTCCGTTAACCCGGACATCTGCCGTGCTAATTCCACGACAGTTGGTGCCCACCGTGGGGCTATCGCACGACGGTTTCGAGTTCTTGAAGGGTAGCTTTGAAGGGCTCAAGGGTTACGTAGTGGGCCGGATGACCAAGAGTCGTCGCGGCCGGATCTACATCGACGATGCAGGCTGGGGCCCCGAGGCCGATTCAATCGAATATGGGTACCGGTCCCCTTCGGCGGCATCCACGTCTTCATCGGCAAGATCGGCGAACCGGGACCTGAGTCGGACATCTTCCCCAACATCGTCGAGCTGGCTCAGCGTGCGAGATCGGCCCAGATTCAGCCCGCCGTGGAGCATGTTTTTGTTGGAGCAGTGCATGGAGTACAAGCCGAGGACGGATCAGATTCTGGTGGCGAAACAGTTGTCTATTCTGACGATGAATCTTCATCCGAAGAGACCGAATCTTTGTATCTGTTGCAGGACGGCCGGTCCGAGGGTGTGTCCGATGGAGGTAGTATTCCGGACCCCTTTGATCCACCGAACAGGGTTGCTGTTTTCATGGCCGGATCACAACCTATGCAGTAGCCCTCGATGACCGGGGCTATAACCTCAGAGGCAGCGGGAGCCAGAATCGGAGACCTTCCCCCATCGCCCTCTGACATCCTATCCACCCTAGTCGGCACCTTGACGGCGCTCGCAACAGCAGAAGTAGCCCAGGCCGACAAGGCGCAGCTTGATGCGGAGATCGCTTAGCTGAAGAGCCGGATGGAGCAAGCTAAGCTGGATCTGGATGCGGAGAAAGCCAGGATGGCTACAAGACAGGCAGAGCTAGATTCCCAAGCCTTCCGGCTCAGGCTGGACCAGAACGCTTCACAGGAGGTAATGTACAGAAGGCAACAATCTCGTTTACCGCCAGTTTATGAGGCAAGGAATCTCTTTGGCACACCAGGAGCGGGAATCAGTAACCGCCCAGAGCTAAACTGGGGAGGAGCTCCGGGGACGGGCGCGTCGGTTCAGCCACCAGCCATAGAGCAGAACCGCCAAGTTGTGCCAACGCCGCACGTACCCACCCCTCCCGGTCATTATTCTAACCCGTTGGACAACATTGTCGCCGCCACTTCATGGCTGGCTGCTCTGCCCATTGAGGGGACGTCTCCCATTGCAATGGAGGCACGAGGGGCTAAGGAGTTGCTGGACACGGCGTTAACACATCAGCAAGCTTATTCCTATAGCCGGGAGAGGATTCATTCAACCCCCCGCCCGAGCCGGAGTTACACGAGGCACTTGGATGAACCGGTTGTATCTAGCAGCACGCGGAGACGGCACCGGCAGAGGCAGGATAGTCCGGCAGGAGCAGAAGCGCGGGCCCAAGGGGTGGCGGACCAGGCTAGGCATACTGCCCGCGACGACACCCGTCAAGCGACGCCGGTTCACCCCACCACCATAGAAACAGGAATCATGTCCAGTTCCTTTGGGGTGCAGTGTCTCATCCCCGCTTTACGGAACGTGAAATTACCCAAAGACTTCAAAGGCTCGCGCAAGGTACCCAACTACACAGCGGATCTGGCTCCGGAGGCATGGGTTGAAAGTTATGAGATGGCTATGGAGATGCTTGATGTGGACGAATCTGCGTGTGCCAAATACTTCACAATGATGCTTGAGGGCACGGCCCGGATATGGTTAAAGGGTTTACCACCTAACTCCATCGGATCATGGGGGGAGTTGTGTCGCCGGTTTATCAGTAATTTGAAAGACACGTGCAAACAGCCGATGTCCATGGTCGACTTAGCAGCATGTGTTCAAGGAGAGCAAGAGACCACAAGCAGTTGGGTGCGGCGAGTATCTGAAATCCAGCACTCCTCCAATAGCATCAATCCAAGTACGGTGATACTAACCTTGGAAAACAATTGCCGGTTCGAGTCCTTGAGGTTGAAGCTAGGAAGGCTCAAGCGCGATTGCAACGACATGGGAACGCTCATGAGCGCTTTGGTAAAATATGGAGATTCTGATAACACCAAGTATCCAGATGCAGACGGACACAAGTCCGGGAAGGCGAGAAAAAATGGTAAACCGACGTAGACCAATCCGGCGGGTACATGGTACAATGGCAAACGTAAAGCGGAGGGCAGCTCAGGCTTTGTGGCCAATACCAACGTTCAAGACAATGGGCAGCGCCGCAAGGGTAGACCGCCCCCACGCAACGGGAGGCCACCCATTAATCTAGACCGCCAGTTAAGCGTGCCTTGTCCAAAGCACGATACAGAGGAGAACCCGGCTACGCATCTCTGGAAAGACTGTTTTATTATGCAAGAGTTTATGAAATAGGCCAAGTATAACCACGGGCCCCCCCCGGTGGGTTAGGTCCCGGTTTTTAGGGTCCGGGTTACCAGGGTGGTGGATCCGGATCAGGATATCACGGCGGTAACAATAACCACAATGGCAACAATCAGCATCAACAGAACCAACATCATGGTCAAGGCGGATACAATAATCAAGGCAATCAACAGCGTCAACAGCAACAGCAGTCCGGATATCAGAATAATCCGAAGGAGCTAAGCAGTGGGCAATATCATGTTTTCACCACAAGTCTGTGCAAACGGGATCAAAAGGTTCTAAAGAGAGTAGTACACTCTGTTGAACCGGCGATACCACGTTTTTTGCGTTGGTCCGAGCAACCCATTGTATGGAGCAGAGAAGATCACCCGCCATGGATTGATAATCCGGGTCAGTTGGCCTTGGTGGTGGCACCACAGATGGGTGGTTATAAGTTCACAAAGGTGCTTATGGATGGAGGCAGCAGCATCAATATCCTATACTATGAGACTTTTCGACATATGGGGTTGACAGATAAGAAGCCCCGGCAGTCCAACACAGTGTTCCATGGAGTGGTGCCCGGTAAATCGGCTTACCCAGTTGGGAAAATCAATCTGGAAGTTACCTTTGGGGATGAGCATGACTCTAGATCGGAGACAGTGACCTTCGAGGTTGTAAAGATCAGGAGCCCATATCATGCTCTGTTTGGGAGACCGGTTTAAGCCAAGTTCATGGCTAGACCATGTTATGTTTATCTGCAGATCAAGATGCCGTGTCACAAGGGAACTATCACGGTTCACGGGAGCCGCAAGATTGCGTTGGAGTGCGAGGAAGGAGAAGCAGCATACGCTGAGGCAGTTTGTGCTACGGAGGAGCTGAAGTTTTATAAGGACAATGTTGATCCGGCAGATATGTCCCCGTTGAAGAAGCCAACTATAGAGCTTGATCCGGCACTGAAGTTTAAATCAGCAGAGGAAACCAAGCAGGTTGACTTTGTTCCAGGCGATTCGTCCAAGCAATTCACTATCAGCGCCAACCTAGACCCCAAATAGGAAAGCGCGCTCATCGAGTTCATCTGTGAGAACCGGGATATCTTTGCATGGAAGCCTTCTGACATGCCAGGTATACCGAGGGAACTCGCTGAGCACAGTCTTAATATTGATCCGAAGTTTAAACCGGTCAAGCAGTATTTGCGCCGCTTCAATGAGGAGAGGCGCAAGGCTATAGGTGAAGAAGTGGCTAGGCTCTTGGCCGCAGGTTTCATAGTTGACGTGTTTCATCCAGAGTGGTTGGCTAATCCGATGCTGGTACTCAAGAAAAACGGGACCTGGAGAATGTGTGTTGATTACACAGACTTGAACAAGGCTTGCCCAACTGATCCTTTTGCTCTCCCCCGTATTGATCAGATTATCGATGCTACGACGGGATGTGAGCGGCTAAGTTTTTTGGATGCATATTCATGTTATCATCAGGTCAAGATGGCTGTTAAGGACCAGGAGAAGACAGCTTTCATAACTCCCTTTGGAGCCTTCTGCTATGTATCCATGCCTTTTGGGCTCAAGAGTACCCAAGCAACTTATCAGCGTTGTGTGCAGAACTGCCTACAAGGGCAGATTGGAAGAAATGTCCATGCATATGTTGATGACATCGTGGTAAAATCCAGGAGGGAGGAGACACTGATAGATGATTTAAAAGAAACTTTTGACAACCTCCGAGTTTATAAGATGATGCTCAATCCGGAGAAGTGTGTTTTTGGTGTTCCAGCGGGCAAGCTCCTTGGATTCTTAGTGTCAAACAGAGGAATTGAAGCTAATCCGGAAAAGATCAAGGCGATCACATCCTTGGCTAAACCGACGTGCATCAATGACGTCCAGCGCGTGGCGGGCCGGATTGCAGCATTGAGTTGGTTCATCAGCTGTTTAGGAGAAAAGGCGACCCCGCTTTATCAGATGATGAAAAAGACGGATCGGTTTGTGTGGAGCTATGCTGCAAACGCTGCGTTCGAGGATTTGAAGCGGCAATTAGCAGAACCACCAGTTCTTGCTACCCCGGTTGACAAGGAACGACTGTTGTTATACGTGGTGTAAGACCCCAAAAATTTAGCAATATTTTATTAACTAAAATTTTGCCAGTTAATTAAAATTGTGCCTTTTGTTGAATGTTTCTTTAGACTCCAGAACCATTCTTGTTCTGATATGTTGGAGTTTTTACCCCTAGTCAAAACTTTACAGCTAATATTAGATCCTCTTATGCATCCATTAAAAACTTTGCTTTTATCAGCAGGATTAATTATATAATTGTCTCCCTAAATTTTTCTTTCCTATATAAATGGTTGCCCCTAGTTTTAAGGCCTCTTTTGAACTGCAACCACTTGATAAATTTATTTAAAATTTCAACCAAAATTTGGAGATGTCAGGTAAATCCATTAGATCACTTTTATGCTAGAATATATTTGTTTCATTTAATATTTTGAGCTCCACAACATGTTTCCCAATCTGGTCCAGTAGGCCAAATTGCACAACAACCCCTTCAAATATTCCTGTGATGCTTCCACCAAAATTTTGGGATGTTCATAGCAGTATGTTATTCAACTTTATGCAAAAACCCATCTTGGCTCTTTGAAGATTTGAGTGAACCAACCTTTTTTTCCATTCTGGTTCAGTTTGGTGTTTTGCACTGCAACCCTAGCCTATTTTGCTCTAGTGCCCTTGAGCTTCCTCATGCTTGTAGTCTTTCTTGCAAAACCCTTAAGTCCAGAAGAGTGGACCTATTGGGGTAGTTTTGGTTCATGAAACAATGCTCTGCACTTTCTGTCCAGAACTGAAGATTTGCAAAACTTGCACTAGCAAGTTTCTGGTTTTGCTCAACTAGCTTTGCCATCATCACGTTCACCTAAAGAGACCCTGATCTGGAGATTTTGGCCACCAGAAGAAATGCCCACATGCTCATGGCATTCTGTCGAGCACTTGGTGTGCATGGCCAGTTTTGGCATGAGTTTTGCCTTGCACTGTGATCTTGACCCTCAGTACCTAAACTCATGTCCACTAACCTCCCTTTAGACTCTAAACCAGACATGCTAAATCCCAGCTTCATCCAAACTCGGTAGCTAGCATTGGCATTTCGTCGAGCGGCTCACGTGCGTCCTCTGGGCACGCCCAGAGCGCACGTTTTGCACGCGCGCGCACCGAGCCGCCGCGTCCCTCTGCCGACGCCCCGCGCCCGTTCTGGTCGTTCCCCTCGCACTGACAGCATGCCACCTTTTCCCCTCGCCGCAGAGACAGCTCTGGAGCTCCACATGGCCGCCGTCAGGTTGGCCGCGGCAGCTAGCGGGTAGCCCCAGCAGCCCCTGCCATGGCCAGAGCCGCCCCGGCCACCAGCGCTCGCCACCTGCCCCCTGGAACAGCTCCAGTTCGTCAGCAAGCTCGTCCCCTAGCGTACGTCACCGCCACGTCGCCCTAAACTACAGAACGTCGGTCGCCGGCGTCCTTATCCACGGCCGCCGCGAAACCGCCATCGTCCGCCTATTTAAGGATGCCCCGAGCTCCTCCGCAGTCACAGACAACCCCTAGCCATCCCACCGAGCGCCCCCATAGCAACCAATCGCCCCGAGGATGTTTCTTCTCCAACTCCGGCGAGTACAGCCGCCGCCGCCCTCTAGTTCAATACGTCGCAGCCCGAACCCCTCCCTTCCAGCCAGCGCCGCCGTTCGACTCCCTATGATCCTGCGGAGCCGCCCAACGTCTCAAACAAGCTCGAGAACCATAGGGCGAAACCCCAATTCCACCCGAGGCCGCCGTCCGCCGCGAAGCCCGTCACCGGTGTTCCCCTCCACCTCCGTCGCCCCCTCGACCACCGGGAGGACCGCCCCAGACTGGCGGATCCATCCCAGCACTCGGACGCCCTCGAGGAGCCACCGTTCACCGGCGTTGATCGCCGGAGCCGCGCCTCCGTTCGGCCAGAGGAAGAAGGAGGCGGGGGCGACTAGTCAAACCTGACCAGTGGGCCCCGAGGCCCCTCTATCAGTGACCTAGCGCCAGCCCACGCGCGCATAAGTGGAGGCGCAAAACCCAGAGTACGTCTCCCCTACTCCGAAGACGTATTCCTACCGAAACGTTTTCCTATTTCTGTTTTTATTCTAAAAAACAGAATTGACTAAACTTTGACTGGCATTATCTTTTTAAATATAAATCCAAATGATTTGATTCTTTTTCTGTTGTTCCCCAAATATTGTCTAGTTTATTTTCATATTTATATGAAAATTTTGCAGACAAAATTTTTGGGCTGTTTTAAGTCTATGTATTGATTTCGTATTATTTCAAATAGGATTTTTGAAGAGGGAGAAACTTCCAAAAAGTATTGGAATACCTTTCTCCTCCCCTCTACTTGAAGGCAAGCATTTTTGAATCCTGGTTTAACGCATATGATTGTTGTTGACACATTTGCATTAATATGAAAGCATTCATTTTTATTTCCTATGCGATGATATGATCACACCCATGAGAGCATGACGTAAAAATCCTGCTGAGAATAATTTGTTTTCATGACGGTGATCCCCTCCCTATGCCTATCATGCCTAACGGAAGGAAGTCATGAAAGTCGCGGTCTTGTGTAGACGCGAGCTTGTCACTAGCTCCCCGTCGGGACGGTGGAATCCGGTACGGTTTGGTAAGGCATGACGGATGGTGTCTCCGACTGTCGTTGCAGAATATATTGGTTTTGACTAACCATTCAAGTAAAGCTGAAACCTCCTAAGTCGACCGTAGATCGAGTCTTGTTCCAGTAACCCTCATACTTGTTTGTGCTACCACTTGTCCTTGCCACTGGTAGGGTACGGTTCAGTAAGTGTTAACCCCTGTCCTAGCACACACCGTACAGAGAGGCGAGGGTGGAAGATACCGGTTGCAACCGGTAGGCAGGCCACCTGGTCCGGGGGCATGGGTGTTTCCGGTTGGGACCGAGAGGGGGGCACCCCTTAGAGCGCGCGATAGAAATGTGATCCCATGCTACGCGAGGTTGTAGCCTCCCCACTCAGAGTTTGCTTAACAAGTGTTGTGGGTGATTCCAGACACTGGTGAGCTAAGCTGGTGTGTGCAAGTCAGGAGGGTTTTCGACTAAAAGACCGTAGACGGAATTAGTTTAAAGGGACTAAAGGAATCCGTCACTCGTGGGTAAAGAGTACACCCTCTGCAGAGATATAAAAATCTATTCGAATAGCCGTGTCCATGGTTAAGGACTACAGTCTGGGATGGGTCGAGTGTCGGTCTTAGTGTCGGTCTTCGGAGGAGTAACTACTAAACTAGAACATTGAGTATGATCTATGATATATGGTGATTATGATTAATATTGTGAACTAACCATTCGTTTCCTTTGGATTAATGAGTATCCCTGGGACGGTTCTACCTCCCGGATATTCATTGTTGTCTACTCGTTTTATAAGCCCTTTATGTGGTGTCACTCAGACGCCTGACTGTGGCATGCCTGTTATTTATTTCCCTTATAAGCCCTTTCTGTGGCGTAGCTCAGACGCCCGACTGTGGCATGCCTGTTAATTATTTCCCTTATAAGCCCTTTCTGTGGTGTCACTCAGACGCCCGACTGTGGCATGCCTGTTAATTATTTACCTTATAAGCCCTTTCTGTGGTGTCGCTTAGACGCCC
>LR738711.1:651694449-651756406 GCA_902687465.1 Secale cereale | reverse complement strand
CGACTGTAGCATGCGTGTTAATTATTTCCCTTATAAGCCCTTTCTGTGGTGTCGCTCAGACCCTCGACTGTGGCATGCCTGTTAATTATTTCCCTTATAAGCCCTTTCTATGGTGTCGCTCAGACGCCCGACTGTGGTATGCCTGTTATTTATTTTTCTTATAAGCCCTTTATGTGGTGTCGCTCAGACGCCCGACTGTGGCATGAACGTTATTTATTTATTTATCACTCTCTGATTGCATGTGCCTTTTATTCGAATGACCTGCTCGCATTATGGACCGTCGTATCATTATCATCATAGTGATCATCATTTAATCTCGAGCATGATTATATCTCACCCATGTTCATAATGTTTGCGAGCACATTCAAAGTACTCACTGGCTTGTCCCTGGCTATTGTCTTGGCCAGATTCCTTGCGTGGGAAGGAACGATGCGATGACGGCCCCGGAACCTACGTAAATGGAGATAGCAGCCTCGCGAAGATAGGAATTAACCTGTTCAGTTGTTCCTATGGGAAATGGAGTCCCATGGTCACCGATGGACCACGAACCGCTTCCGCCATCAGCCACTAGAAACCTTGTGTTGTACCCATAGGCCAGAATGGTCTTGTACTACATATCTTGTATTTTTGCTTGGAGTTTCTGTAACAAGTTAGTGCCTCATCAGCTAATAGTAATCCTGGGGCTGGTGAGCACAAGGTCCGCTTTTGGGAAATTATTATCCCGAAAATCCGGTCCCGACACGTGGCCTCCAATGCCCGTGCAGTCAGCGTAACCATTGTGGTGGAGCGCAAAGAGGCAGGCAAAGAGTACCCGGTTCAACGTCCGGTTTACTACATCAGTGATGTCCTCATTGAGTCGAAACAAAGCTATCCACACTGCCAGAAATTGGTACATGGTGTGTTCATGGAAAACCGAAAGTTGAAGCACTATTTCCAGGGCCACCCAATCACTGTTGTCAGTTCAGCTCTGTTGGGGGATATAATCCAGAACAGAGAAGCCACTGGCAGAGTGGCGAAGTGGGCCATTGAGCTTAGCCCGCACATATTGAAATATGTGCCCCGTACTGCGATAAAATCCCAAGAACTGGTGGATTTCATCAATGATTGGACCGAATTGCAAGCACTGGAAGAAAAGCCGGATCATACATACTGGACTATTCACTTTGACGGTTCAAGGCAATTGGAGGGCTCGGGGGCTGGAGTCGTGTTAACTTCCCCACGAGGTGATAAGTTCTGTTACGTCCTCCGTTTAATGTTCCCTTGTACTAACAATGCTGCTGAGTATGAAGCTCTCCTCCATGGTTTGCGGATGGCCAAGGAGATGAACTTGAGCCGGGTTAAGTGTTTCGGTGACTCAGACCTGGTAGCACAACAAGTATCTGGCAAGTGGGACTCTAAGGATCCGCTCATGGCAGCCTATCGACGTGAAGTGGATGCAATCACGGGATATTTCAAGGGATATCAGGTGGATCACATACACCGGCGGAAAAATGAAGCGGCCGATGCATTAAGCTGGCTGGGCTCTCAGCGTAAACCGGTTCCACCTAATACCTTCTTGGATGAATTGCATAGCCCGTCAGTACAAATACCTTCAGAGGAGGACTTGGCTGTTCCCGATCCGGAAGCATAGTTAGTCGCAGCGCTTCACGTCATTCCGGATTGGACACTCCTTTATTTGGCGTATATGAGCCAAGGTGAGTTGCTAGAGGACGAAGTGGAGGCCCGACAGATCATCCGGCAGTCTAAGTCTATGACTATCGTCAACGGAGAACTTCATCACCGCAGCGTCTCTGGAGCATTTCATCGGTGCGTATCATCAGAGGAAGGCTGCGATATTCTTCGAGAGATTGATGAAGGGGATTGTGGTCATCACCCCGGTTCAAAGTCCTTGGTAGCTAAAGCTTTTCGTCATGGGTTCTACTGGCTGACGGCTCACGCCGACGCAGAGGACTTGGTCAGAAAATGTGACGCTTGCCTGTAATTTTCGCGGTGTGCTCATGTACCGGCACAGGAGCTGCGGATGATTCCGATCACTTGGCCGTTTGAGACTTGGGGGCTGGATATGGTTGGACCCTTTAAAAGATCCCAAGATCAGAAAACCCACCTGTTGGTAGCAGTGGATAAATTTACAAAGTGGGTTGAAGCGGAGCTTGTCAGTAAGTGTGATGCGGCAACAACGGTCAAGTTCATCAAAAAAGTAATTTTTCGTTTTGGCTTTCCACACATCATTATAACTGATAATGGCACCAACCTATCTAAAGGAGAGATGGAAGAGTTCTGTCAAAGAGAACATATTCGCCTTGATGTGTCATAAGTAGCTCACCCTCAGTCCAATGGCTAAGCTGAGAGAGCCAACCAAGAGATCTTGAGAGGCATCAAGCCCCGGCTTATGGTTCCTTTGCAAAGAACACCGGGTTGCTGGGTAGAGGAGTTGCCTTCTGTCTTATGGAGCATCAACACTACGCCTAACATATCTACAGGATACACACCCTTTTTCATGGTATACGGTGCTGAAGCGGTCCTCCCTAGTGATATCCGGCATGATTCACCACGCGTGGCGGCCTATGTTGAAGCGGATAATGAACAAGCGAGGCAAGACAGCTTGGACTGGCTAGACGAGGAACGGGACACGGCAGCAGCGCGATCAGTGATTTATCAACAAGATCTGCGCCGGTACCACAGCCGCCGGGTTAAGACCAGAACGTAACAGGAGGGAGATCTGGTGCTCCGGCTCATCCAAGACCAGACATATATGCATAAACTATCCCCACCTTGGGAAGGACCCTTTGTGGTCAGCAAGAACCTACACAACAGATCATACTACCTTATCGACATTCGAGAATGTAAGGACTCACGTACGGCAGAGGAGGAGACCAAGCGGCCCTGGAACATCGCTCTTCTTCGGCCTTACTATACTTGAGCCATTGGCTCCGCTTTATGTACAATGTATATATTATAAGTAATAAAATAAACTAGCGCCCCCGGAACACCGGGGAATCAGCCATCTTCTTCGCAAAAGAGTATCACATGGGGGCTTTGAAAGAAACCTTCCATGGCCTCTTAAACCGGCGCCCCTAATAGAATCAGGGAATCAGCCGTGTCTTTTATACACAAGAGTATCACATGGGGGCTTCGAAAGAAACCTTCCATGGCCTCTTAAACCGGCGCCCTTGACAGAATCAAGGAATCAGTCGTGTTCATCAAAGGAGTATCACATGGGAGTTTCTACAGAAGCTTACCATGGCCTCCTAAACCGGCGCCCTTGATAGATCTAGGAATCAGCCATCTTATCAAACAAGAATCACATGGGGGCTTCCACGGGCAAGGGAGTTTTCCATGGCCTCTTGAGCCGGCGGCGGTATGAAGCCCATCATAAGATCACTGCTCTGGTTGCTTCGACAATTTCCACATGATGATGAGGGGTAAAAGAAAGTGTTGGTGCCTAACCCAGCTCAAACATATGCCCCGATGAGCAAAACGGCTCACACACTACCGAGGGCCTCGCAGAGAGTTGAATGCCCTTGTAGTGAACATGGCTTGGAAGCCCGGTGCAAGCACCTAAAACCCCGGATTAACCTGCCTGCCTCAAGTAAATCACGCCGTCCAGGTAAACCTGGTATGACCCGTCGAACCTGCCACAAGTTACTCCTTCGGGACCCTGAACTTGGCCACGTTAAATTGACGATCATCGAGTTGATTACCTAAAGACAAAATCTTTACGAGATTTTGAAACATTGGGTAGGTTATCATTGATGATTTGGTTAAGGATTGCGGAGCATCTTGACATGCTTTGCTAAAATGGTTAATGACAGTAGCCTGGCAGCTCATAAAAAGCCTCGAATTTGGAGCCTGGCAGCTTGTAAAAAGCCTCGACTACAAGGTCTTATTTTCCCAAGAAACCTTATTTTTATGTTTTATGATTTCACAAATCTTGGTCGTCATGATCATTGGTTTTTAACCAAGTCCATTGATGCGAGACTGGACAACTACAAGGTTGACCATATATCTACAAATTTAAAGTCTGGGTCATGAACTCCAGCGAGAGTTAAACCGGCGTTCATCGTAACCCGGATCGGCCATCAGGCAGGGCCAAACAAGAGAGCCAAGGGCCTCATCAGCGCCTGCGTTTTCAATTATTCCTACCGGGTTAAGGTCGACAAGCACACTTAATCAGAGGTATGGTATATGTTTGTGTCCAAAAGCTATTCCTTTGATATATATCAGAGCAGTATAATCCGTCCGGTGGTAAACAGTCAGGGCATCTTTTAGCTTCATTCATGCATGCACAGGTAATATAAGCTGATCAAGCATTGCAAACAGATGGTAAATGGGGAGTGCCAAACAAAATAATACCATGACAGTGGGACAAAGGAAGTATCTCAACTATTCTATTACAAGGCACTTGCAGGCCCGAATGGATCAATGTTTTTTGCAAAGTGCTCAACAACTAAAAGTTAAACAAGACGGTTTACGACTCCTCTTCACGCTGCGAAGGCTGAGGGTCAGTTTGTTCTGGGTCTTCGTCGACTTCATGATACTGCTGGAAATCAGGAGCGCTCCAGTCAATCTTGGAGAGGGCACGGAAATATACTTCATCATTGATAAGATCTGAAGGATCAATATCTGGAGCGAAAGTGTGGTTATGAACTGGTGGGATCAGATTTTCAGTATCGTAAACCGGCCGCTCCACCCATGAGTTCTCTAGATCATAAGCCGGATGATACCTTGTTAGATCTGCTTCATCAGCAAGCTTACTGGCAAGAGGGCGCATGTCCTTGGTTAAAGCACGGAGATCTTCAGCTAAAAAGGCTGACCCGTCCTTCTTCATGCTGCGGTAGCCGTTCATGGCCTCCGCCGGATCAAAATCGGGGACCCATGCTTTGGCCCTGGTCAATGCCAGGAGAGAACCAGCTCGTGCAACAGACTTCTTCACCTCAACAAGACGCACAGGTAAGACAGATAGCTTTTCCAGGGTGGCTTGGATGGTGGTCGGTGCCGGTTTATTGTGCGACATGGCACTGATAGCCCTTTGAGCGCCGGAGTAGAGCTGCTCCACCAGGGTATAAGCAGCCTTGAGCTTCTTCCGGACATCGTCTCCAAGATGAGTTATGTGCCTCCCTGTATGCAATTGGCGAGTTAAACCGGAGCGGAACAAAGGTTGCAAGGATACAAATATACGAAGACAGATACTCACCGAAGATAGCAGAAGTCATGTTCTCTATTTGGTGTTTCAACCCGGATAGTTCCTGCGTAACCGGATTGAGAGCGGCTTCGGCATCCTTTTCTCTTTTTTCTAGAGCGTCCCTTTGCACCTCCCATGTGGACCGCTCCGCTTCAAAATCTTTCTTCAATTTTTCCATGTTAGTCAAAGCAAGGACAAGTTCTTCCTTAGCTTTGGTTGAAGCAGTCTCATGGAAGGCCAAGCTATTCCGGAGCTCAGTTGCCTCCGAAGCTCACCGGTTCAAGTCAGCCTGCAAGAAAGGCAAACATGTGAGAAGGACAGATTATTCAAAGTTTGAAGCACATAACAAGTTATGCACTCGACACTTGGGGGCTAATGTATAGTTGAAGTAAAGAAAGCAAAGTTTTTCAGACAAGTCCCAAGCACATAAACAAGTAATGCCCTTGGCACTTGGGGGCTAATGTACATTCATTCTCAGACATAAGTCAAGTCCCGGTTCACCTACAATGAAGCTAAACCGACACTTGGGGGCTACTATGGCCTAAAGGTAGGATTACAAAGTACAAAGCAGAAACGGAAAGCAAGAGGAAAGAAAGTCACCTCATATTTATCCTTCATCATGTTGACTAAGCCGGCTTCATAGTCACGGCTGGTGAAGAGCCGGTTCAAAAACCCAGAATGGAGTTCCTAGGCACTCAGCTGAGCATAACTTGATAAATCTGTGCTCCACTTGCCTTTATCTTGTTGAAGTTTTTCTTCCTTGGCAGTATGCCTAGCCAAGGCAATAGGCTCTGTGGGAGCAGAGAATCCTATCCCAGTTATTTCAACGTCTGCCCTGGAGGTGGCCGTTGGCTGAAGAGGATTGGCAGTGCGCACCGGACTGACAGGAGTCGGGCTAGCCCGGGGAGGACTAACCCGGACAGGGCTTGCCGGTTCAGCCGTGTTATCCATATCATCACCTCCCGGCGCAGCAACATCTTCATGGTCCATAGGAGCAGGATCATCAAGCTGAACCTCAACGTTGTCCTCTGGAGGGATGGCCGCCTCAGGGGCCTCAGCCGGTTCAGCAGTAGTGGTCTCAGCAGCCGGTTTATTTGCTTTTGCCTTTTTACTAGGCTTGGGCATTCTAATAAAGGGTCAAAGCCGTCGTAAGAATCACAAAGTCAAAACGGAAAGATAGACCGGATGTTCAAAAAGATGACTTACCCAGGAACGGTCTTGAGCACTGGGACTTGAGTGGCAGTAGACTCACCGGAAGAAGACAGAGGAGCCTCCTGATAATTGGGATCAGACGGTTTAAGAGGTTTACGTATAAGACCTGCTTTTGGATGAAGAAGGGTTGGCGTGAGCAAAACCTCTGAACGGCGCCTGCGAGCTGGCGTGAGGGGTATCCCAGACGATTCAACCACGTGGCCGCTATGGCGCGTGGTCCGGCGAGCTTCATGCTGCTGTTTCTCAAAAGAAAGTTGGGGTCCAATTGAGCATAAGGGTGAGAAAATGGATATTTCCAAGATACCCGGTGGATCTTGGGTGGCAACGGTTCTGAATCAGAAGAGAGAGAAATTACCTCAACTCCCTCCGCTTTACTTCCCTCCGCCAGGTCCTGAGGAAAGGCGTTATTAACATAAATTCAGACAAAGGGAGATCAAAAGACATAAGAGTTAATTAGTACCTCAGAATTCGGATCATCCTCTTCAGGGTTTGAACCGGAAGCGGCAGCAGCTTTTTTCTTTTTGACAGCAAAGGTTTTCCTGCGTGATTGCTTTGCCGGTTTATCCTGAGCTTTCCTCTTCCAGAAAGGATCGTTGCCTGTGCAAAGGAATAATAACAAGTTGAAGACAACTGATATGAACAGATTAAGATGAAAAAAGGAACAACATAGTCTTACCGGCGGTGGCCTGTTGTTTTTGCAGAAAGGAGCTAAACCGGTCCTGCTGCAGTCTTCCCGAGGGATATTCAGCATCTTCTTTGCGGACTCAGTAACTTCGTTATCCGGAAGTACTATGTCAATGTGATGCTGAGGATCATCCGGATTGCCAGTATATTCACACATTAAGCTTGAGCACCGGCTTAAGCGAAGAATGCTCCAAGATAGCCAGCATCAAACAAAATCGACCCCGGTTAAGCCGTTAGCCACGAAAGCCCTGAGCTTGGAGAGTTGAGGGGCATATCGAGCCTGGTCTTGGGCGCTTAGACGCTGCAGCAAAGGATGACTTGGAGCCAGACGGTAAGCGCGGTAACCCGGCATTGGATTCTCTCCTTCAGGAGAAGTATTCTTACAATAGAACCAAGTCTGGTTCCATTCTTTGGGGTGGCTGTGAAGAGCGGCGTGAGGAAAACTTACACCCTTCCTTTTCTGGATGCTGACACCACCTAGTTCCTGATGAGGCCCATCAGAAAACTCAGTCCGGCGATTCAGATGGAAGAAATCCCGGAACAGATCCACTGATGGTTCTTCTTGAAGATATGCTTCTGAGAAGACTTGGAAGTTGCATATATTGGATATGGAATTGGGACCTATGTCCTGTGGATGGAGTTGGAAGTTGGCTAGGACGTCGCGGAACAACTTTGAACCGGGCGGACTAAAGCCCCGGGCCAGATGATCAAAGAAAACAATGATCTCTCCTTCCTGGGGTTTAGGAGGACATTCCTTTCCAGGGGCCCGCCAGTGTAGAACCTCTCGTGGACCCAGAAGGCCGATTGAAGTAGCTTTTACTAAGTTGTCCTCAGTGATCCAGGAAGGAACCCAATTGCAAGCAAAAAATTGTTTAGCCATCGTTTCTGATGAGGGAGTGCTGAAAAATACAATGCAAGACCCGGCTTACAACTAGCGAAACAAACCGGCAGTTTCTGTGAGTATAATGACCTAATTGACGGTTTAAGCAAGGGGCTAATGGTAACCCCTAATCTGGATCAGGCGTGCACAAGACAGCCACCGGTTTATGGTAAGAAAAAGAAGAAGTTAAATCATCGACTATGGAATGCAAGTTCATATCTAAACCGTCAGGGCAAGCATATGAGAAGCGGACTATGATTAAATCGGTAACATAAAGCTGATAAGCTGTAGATCTAAAGTGTCAAAAACAGTTTTCGCATAAGCAGAGGTAAGGTATGGATCTACGATGCAGAAAAAGATAGAACAATTACGGTCATATTCAGTGAAGGCAGTGAAAGTTCTCTACAGATTCAATTTAAACTAGCAATGCTAGAGAGACTAAGGTTACGATGATGGAGCGGAAGCGTACGAACGAGGAAGGACCTAACAAATCTTGCATCCAGAGCTAAAATCAATCTACAGAGATGAACTACGAAGAAACGAGGGTTCATGGCGAGCTACAGAAGAAACCCTAGAACTAAGATCTACGGGGAAAAGAGATGGGCCTTGGCTGTATTTATAGGCCAAGGGGATAAAACGGCAAGCGCGGGAATCGAGGAGGCCGGAAATCGGATAAAGATTGAGCTGTCGCCTCGATCTTCGTTGCGGCAATAAAGAGAGGTAGCAAACAGATGCGGGCGTTAAATGCGCAGATGATGTCACGACAGATTGAAGCGATTTCAGGAGATGATGTCATGGCCGGTTTATGAAGAATACAAGTTGCAGAAAGGAAATTCGTACAAGACTTGGAAGACTGACATGAACAAGTTCAAATCAATCTGGGGCCTAATGTCAGGGATATGACTAGTGGGTATAAACCAGCCAGGAAGGTCCGGATTACGCTGGTAAGGTTATATTATCAGAATCCCAGTAGAGTATGTAACATGAAGTTATAACCCACAGAGGTTTAGGGCCCATGTATAAGGCCCATGATCTATAAACCGTCATACCATGTAACTTGGGATGTAAGATAGAAAGAGCAGAAACCGAGGCGGACATGTTTATGAGCCGGCCTCGGGACTTTGTAAACCGGACCGGGCGTCGCCTCCTATATAAAGGGACGACCCGGCGACGGTTCAGGACAAGAAACAACAACTCGAGACATAGGTAAAGCGGATTCGCTCCCTGGTAATCGAAGCCCAAGCAATACCACACCAAACTAGATGTAGGCTTTTACCTTCATCGAAGGGGCCGAACTAGTATACAAATCCCTGTGACCTTCGTCCGTTTTAACCCCTTTAAGCTAACCCGAGCGATGGCCTCACACCTAAGTCCGTTAACCCGGACATCTGCCGTGCTAATTCCACGACAAATTGTCCCTTTTTTTGGGCCTTTCTTTTTTCTTTGGCCTTTCTCTTTTTTTTTCCTTTTTTTTGCAGAGGGGCTTTATTGATTTAGCATTTCCTCCCATGGGACAATGCTCTAATAATGACGATCATCACACTTCCATTACAACTCGATTTACAACTCGATACTACAACAAAGTATGACTCTATATGAATGCCTCCGGCGGTGTACCGGGATGTGCAATGAAACAAGAGTGACATGTATGAAAAGTTATGCATGGTGGCCTTGCCACAAATACGATGTCAACTACATGATCATGCATGGCAATATGACAATATGATGCGTGTCATATGAATGGAATGGTGGAAAGTTGCATGACAATATATCTCGGAATGGCTATGGAAATGCCATGATGGGTATGTATGGTGGCTGTTTTGAGGAATAATATGGTGGCTGTTTTGAGGAAGGATATATAGTGTGTGTATGGTACCGGCGAAACTTGCGCGGTACAAGAGAGGCTAGCAATGGTAGAAGGGTGAGAGTGCGAATAATCCATGGACTCAACATTAGTCATAAGAACTCATATATTTATTGCAAAAATCTACGAGTCTTCAAAACAAAGCAATCAATGCATGCTCCTAGGGGGGAGGTTGGTAGGAGTTAACCATCGCGCGCCCCGACCTCCACACAAAGGTTGACACTTTACAAATACCGCATGCTCTTACTTCGTCACATAAAGGTTCACCATACGTGCATGCTACGAGAATCACTAACCTTAACACAAGTATTTCTCAATTTCATAATAACTCGACTAACATGACTCTAATATCACTATCCTCATATCTCAAAACAATTATCAAGCATCCAACATCTCATCATATTCAATGCACTTAGTCTGAAAGTTTTTACTACATTGACATTGGATGTCTATCATGTGAAGACTAGTTTTACAGCCTAAACACATTACCATGCTGTTTTAATGGACTCTCAAATGAATATAAGTGAAGAATGAGAGTTCAACAATTTTTTCAAAATATTATCACCACCATGCTCTAAAAGATATAAGTGAAGCACTAGAGCAAAACTATTCAACTCAAAAGATATAAGTGAAGCACATAGAGTGTTCTAACAATTCCTAGGCCATATTTAACTCTCTCAAATAGGTGTGTCCAGCAAGGATAATTGTGGCAAGCTAACAAGCAAATACTCAAATTATACAAGACACTCCAAGCAAAACACATATCATGTGGTGAATAAAAATATAGCTCCAAGTATAGTTACCAATGGATAAAGACGAACGAGGGGATGCCTTCCCGGGGCATCCCCAAGCTTAGGCTTTTGATTGTCCTGGAATTTTACTTGGGGTGCCATGGGCATCCCCAAGCTTATGCCCCTTCTACTCTTTGTTCCATAGTCCATCAAAGCAATACTCAAAACTTGAAAACTTCACAACACAAAACTTAGAGAAAAATTCTCGTGAGCTCCGTTGGTATAAGAAAACAAATCACTACTCAATGGCACTGCAATGAATTCATTTTTTGTTCATATTGGTGTTAAACCTAATGTATTCCAACTTCTCGATGGTTCATACCTCCCAATATTACTCATAGATGCATTGAAATAAGCAAACAACACACGAAAAACAGAATCTGTAAAAAACAGAATAGTTTGTAGTAATCTGCAGGTTTCGCATACTTCTGTAACTCCAAAAAATTCAAAATAATTTGGTAAACGTGAGGAATTTTTCTTTTAATCATCTGCAAAAAGAATCAACTAAATAGCACGCTCTAGTAAAATCTGATGACCATTCTAGCGAGCGCTAACGATTCTGTTTTTCACAGCAAGATCACATAAACTTCACACAAGTCTTCCCAAAGGTTCTACTTGGCACAAACACTAGACAAAACATGAAACCACATCTAAACAGAAGCCAGATGCAATATTTATTCCCTAACAGCAGAAAAAACAAAAATATATATAAAATTGGGTTGCCTCCCAACAAGCGCTATCGTTTTACGCCCCTAGCTAGGCACGATTAATTCAATGATGCTCACATGAAAGATAAGAATTGAAGCACACAAAGAGCATCATAAAGCATGTGAAAATCACATCTAAGTCTAACATACTTTCTATGCATAGGCATTTTATAGGAAAACAAATTACCAAGACAAGTAAAATCTAGCATATGCAAGGAAGAAGAAAGAGCCAATAGCAATCTCAACATAACGAGAGGTAATTTAGTAACATGAAAATTCCTACAACCATATTTTCCTCTCTCATAATAATTGCATTTAGGATCATAAGAAAATTCAACAATATATCTATCACATAACATATTCTCAACATGATCCACATGCATACGAAGTTGACATTCTTCCAAAATAGTGGGAGTAACATTAACTAAAGTCATGACCTCTCCAAACCCACTCTTATCAAACAATTCATAAGTTGAACATTCTCCAAGTATGTGGGATCTAAAGTTGACACTCTTCCAAACCCACTTTCAATATTAATGCAAACATCGTTATCAATCTTATATTCATCATGGGGATTAAATAAAATTTCAAGATCATAAGAAGAATCACCCCAATCATGATCATTGTAACAAGCAGTAGACATAACAAAACTAGCATCCCCAAGCTTCGGGTTTTGCATATTATTAGCACAATTGACATCAATAGAATTTATAGTAATATCATTGCAATCATGCTTTTTATTTAAGGAGCTAACATGAATCACTTTTTCTTTTAACAATTCCTCACAATTTTTAGATTCATAAATTTCAAGCAAAACCCCATAAAGATAATCTAGTGCACGCAGCTCACTAGCAATAGGTTCAACATAATTGGATCTCTTAAAGAGATTAGCAAGTGGATGAGGATTCATACTTTAGCAAGCAAAGATGCAAAATTGAGGGCACATAAGAGGCAAGCGGACGGTAAACACACGGTAGAAGAAGGGCAAATAAAACGGCAAGGGTGAAGTGGGGGAGAGGAAAACGAGAGGCAAAAATGTAATGCGAAGGATAGGGTTTGTGATAGGTACTTGGTATATGACTTTTGCGTAAGCCTCCCCGGCAACGACGCTAGAAATTCTTCTTGTTATTTCTCGAGCTTGCGTTGTATTCCCTCGAAGAGGAAAGGGAGATGCAGCATAGTAGCGTAAGTATTTCCCTCAGTTTTTGAGAACCAAGGTATCAATCCAGTAGGAGACCACGCGTGAGTCCCTCGCACCTGCACAACCAAATAAGAACTTCGTAGCCAACGCAATAAGGGGTTGTCAATCCCTTTACGGTCACTTACGAAAGTGAGATCTGATAGAGATGATAGTTTATATTTTTGGTATTTTTGTTTATAAGAATAGGAAATAAAAGCGGAAAAAGTAAAGTAGAGGTAGATTGACATGTTGAGAATAGACCCGGGGGCCATAGTGTTCTCTAGTGGCTTCTCTCATGATAGCGATATTCTACGGCGGGTAAACAAATTACTGTCGAGCAATTGATAAAAAAGCGTATAATTATGAGACTATCTAGGCATGATCATTGTATATAGGCATCACATCCGAGACAAGTAGACTGACTCCTGCCTGCATCTACTACTATTACTCCACACATCGACCGATATCTAGCATGCATCTAGTGTATTGAGTTCATAAGAACAAAGTAACGCCTTAACCAAGATGACATGATGTAGAGGGATAAACTCAAGCAATATGATATAAACCCCGTCTTGTTATCCTTGATGGCAACATTACAATACGTGCCTTGCTGCCCCTACTGTCACTGGAAAAGGACACCGCAAGATTGAACCCAAAGCCAAGCACTTCTCCCATTGCAAGAACTATAGATCTAGTAGGCCAAACCAAACCAAAAATTCAAAGAGACTTGCAAGGATATTATGAGCACACATAAAGAGTTCAGAAAAGAACCAAATATTTCTCATAGATAATCTTGATCATAAACTCACAATTCATCGGATCTCGACAATCACACCGCAAAAAGAGATTATATCAAATAGATCTCCTCGAAGACCGAGGAGAACTTTGTATTGAGATCCATAGAGAGAGAAGAAGCCATCTAGATACTAGCTATGGACCCGAAGGTCTATGGTAAACTACTCACAACTCATGGTGAGGGCGATGATGAGCATGTAGAAGCACTCCGTGATGGATCCCCCCTTCGGCGGAGCTCCGAAACAGGCTCCAAGATGGGAACTCACGGGAACAGAAGGTTACGGCAGTGGAATTAGGGTTTTCTATCTGTTGCTGATGGTTTCGGGGTACATAGGCTTATATAGGAGGAAGGAGGACATCGGAGGACTCACGAGGGACCCACGAGGCAGGGGGCGCGCCCTGGGAAGGGGGGCGCACCCCCACCCTCGAGGGCCAGCCCTGTCTCCTGACTTGGTCCTCAAGCTCCACGTGCGTGATTTTCTCCAAAAATATCTCTCGCGAAGGGTTCATTCCGTTTGGACTCTGTTTGATATTCTTTTTCCGCAAAACCGTGAAACAGGCAAAAATCAACAATCTGGACTGGGCCTTTGGGTTAGTAGGTTAGTCAATGATATAAAAGTGTATGACAAAGCTCATTAAACATCCAAGACATCATAAATAATAGCATGGAACAATAAAAAATTATAGATACATTGGAGACGTATCAGTCACTTTAGCAACCCATCATCTACTTATTACTTCCCAATGCCTTCCTCTAGGCCCAAATAATGGTGAAGTGTCATGTACTCGACGTTCACATGACACCACTAGAGGAGAGACAACATACATCTCATCAAAATATCGAATGAAGACCAAATTCACATGACTACTAATAACAAGACTTCTCCCATGTCCTCAGGAACAAAAGTAACTACTCACCAGACATAATATTGTTCATGATCAGAGGGGTATTAATATGCATAATGGATCTGAACATATGATCTTCCACCAAATAAACCAACTAACATCAACTACAAGGAGTAATCAACACTACTAGCAACCCACAGGTACCAATCTGAGGTTTGGGTACCAAGATTGGATACAAGAGATGAACTAGGGTTTGAGAGGAGATAGTGCTGGTGAAGATGTTGATGAAGATAGCCCTCCCCAAGATGGGAGGGTTGTTGGTGACGACGGTGGTGACGATTTCCCCCTCTCGGAGGGAAGTATCCCCGACAGAACAGCTCTGCCGGAGCCCTAGATTGGTTTTCGCCTCGGTTCCGCCTCGAGACGGCGGCGTCTTGTCCCGAAAGCCTCCTTATGATTTTTTCCAGGTCAAAACACCTCATATAGGAGAAGATGGGCATCGGGGGCTGTCGGTGGGCCCACGAGACAGGGGCGTGCCCTGAGAGGGGGGCGCGCCCCCACCCTCGTGGACAGCAGGTGGCCCCCCTCATGAACTTCTTTCGCTAGATATTTTTTATATTTTCTGAAACGGAGTTCTGTGGAGTTTCGGGGCTTTTGGAGTTGTGCAGAATAGGTTGCCAGAGTTTGCTCCTTTTCCAGCCCAGAATTCCAGCTGCCGACATTCTCCCTCTTCATGTAAACCTTGTAAAATAAGAGAAAAAGGCATAAGTTGAAGGAAATATGCCCTAGAGGCAATAATAAAGTTATTATTTATTTCCTTATATCATGATAAATTTTTATTATTCATGCTAGAATTGTATTAACCGGAAACTTAGTACATGTGTGAATACATAGACAAAACAGAGTGTCCCTAGTATGCCTCTACTAGACTAGCTCATTGATCAAAGATGGTTATGTTTCCTAGCCATAGATATGAGTTGTCATTTGATCAACGAGATCACATCATTAGGAGAATGATGTGATGGACAAGACCCATCCGTTAGCTTAGCTCTATGATCGTTTAGTTTTACTGTTATTGCTTTCTTCATGACTTATACATGTTCCTATGACTATGAGATTATGCAACTCCCGAATACCGGGGGAACACCTTGTGTGCTATCAAACGTCCCAACGTAACTGGGTGATTATAAAGATGCTCTACAGGTGTCTCCGAAGGTGTTCGTGGTGTTGGCATAGATCAAGAATAGGATTTGTCACTCCGAGTGTCGGAGAGGTATCTCTGGGCCCTCTCGGTAATACACATCATAATAAGCCTTGCAAGCAAATGACTAATGATTTAGTCACGATATGATATATTACGGAACAAGTAAAGAGACTTGCCGGTAACGAGATTAACTAGGTATGGTGATACCGACGATCGAATCTCGGACAAGTAACATACCGATGACAAAAGGAACAACGTATGTTGTTATGCGGTTTGTCTGATAAAGATCTTCGTAGAATATGTAGGAGCCAATATGAGCATCTAGGTTCCGCTATTGGTTATTGACCAGAGATGAGTCTCGGTCATGTCTACATAGTTCTCGAACCCGTAGGGTCCGCACGCTTAACGTTTGATGACGATCGGTATTATGAGTTTATGAGTTTTGATGTACCGAAGGTAGTTCGGAGTACCGGATGAGATCACGGTCATGACGAGGAGTCTCAGAATGTCCGAGTCATAAGGATTGATATACTGGACGACTATATTCGGACACCGGAAGTGTTCCGGAAAAGTTTCGGATTTAACCAGATTGTCGAAGGGGGTTACCGGAACCCCCCACGAGGGGGTATGGTCCATAGTGGGCTTTGAGGAAAGAAGAGAGGCAGCCCATAGAGACTAGCCGGCGCCCCACCAGGGAATTCTAGTTGGACTAGGATTGGGGGGAGCCACCTCTCCCTGTCCTTCCTTCCCCCCTTCTCCTTCTTGGTGGACTCCTACTAGGAATAGGATTGCAATCCTATTCCTAGTAGGATTGCCTCCCTGGCGCGCCATAGAAGGGCTAGCCGGCCCCTCCCCTTGCTCCTTTATATATGGGGGCAGGGGGCACCCTAGAACACACAAGTTGATCAGTTGATCTCTACCAACCGTGTGCGGTGCCCCCCTCCACAGAAATACACCTCGGTTATACCGTTGCAGTGCTTAGGCGAAGCCCTGGGCTGGTAACTTCATCATATCCGTCACCACGCCGTCATGCTGACAAAACTCTCCCGTGAAGCTCAACTGGATCAAGAGCTCGTGGGACGTCATCAAGCTGAATGTGTGCTGAACGCGGAGGTGCCGTACGTTCGGTGCTTGATCGGTTGGATCGCGAAGAAGTTCGACTACATCAACCGCGTCACTTGACGCTTCCGCTCCCGGTCTACGAGGGTACGTAGACACACTCTCCCTCTCGTTGCTATGCATCTGGTAGATAGATCTTGCGTGATCATAGGAAAATTTTAAAATACTACGTTCCCCAACAGTGGCATCAGAGCCAGGTTTATGCGTAGATGGTATGCACGAGTAGAACACAATGAGTTGTGGGCGATACTAGTCATACTGCTTACCAGCATGTCATACTTTTCTTCGGCGGTATTGTGAGATGAAGCGGCCCGGACCGACATTACGCGTACGCTTACGCGAGACTGGTTTCATCGTTATGAGCACTCGTTGCATAAAGGTGACTGGCGGGGGTCTGTCTCTCTCACTTTAGTTGAATCGAGTGTGGCTACGCCCGGTCCTTGTGAAGGTTAAAACATCACATACTTGACGAAACATCGTTGTGGTTTTATATGAGTAGGTAAGAACGGTTCTTGCTAAGCCCGTAGCAGCCACATAAAACTTGCAACAACAAAGTAGAGGACGTCTAACTTGTTTTTGCAGGGCATGTTGTGATGTGATATGGTCAAGACATGATGAGTTATACGGTTATGTATGAGATGATCATGTTTTGTAAAGTTATCGGCAACTGGCAGGAGCCATATGGTTATCGCTTTATTGTATGAAATGCAATCGCCATGTAATTGCTTTACTTTATCACTAAGCGGTAGCGATAGTCGTGGAAGCAATAGTTGGCGAGACGACAACGATGCTACGATGGAGATCAAGGTGTCGCGCCGGTGACGATGGTGATCATGACGGTGCCTTGGAGATGGAGATCAAAAGCACAAAGATGATGATGGCCATATCATGACACATATTTTGATTGCATGTGATGTTTATCTTATTATGCTTCTTATTTTGCTTAGTACGACGGTAGAATTATAAGATGATCCCTTACAAAATTTCAAGGTATAAGTGTTCTCCCTGAGTATGCACCGTTGCGAAAATTCGTCGTGCCGAGGCACCACGTGATGATCGGGTGTGATAAGCTCTACGTTCAAATACAATGGGTGTAAGCCAGTTTTGCACACGCAAAATACTCGGGTTAAACTTGACGAGCCTAGCATATGCAGATATGGCCTCGGAACACTAGAGACCGAAAGGTCGAGCGTGAATCATATATTAGATATGATCAACATAATATGTTCACCATTGAAACTACTCCATCTCACGTGATGATCGGACATGGTTTAGTTGATTTGGATCACGTGATAATTTAGATGAACGGAGGGATGTCTTTCTAAGTGGGAGTTCTTTAGTAATTTAATTATTTGAACTTTAATTTATCATGAACTTAGTCCTGAAAGTTTTTGCATATCTATGTTGTAGATCAATAGCTCGCGATGTAGCGCCCCGTTTATTTTTTATGTTCCTAGAGAAAACTAAGTTGAAGATGTTAGTAGCAATGATGCGGACTTGTTCCGCGATCTGAGGATTATCCTCATTGCTGCATAGAATTATTATGTCCTTGATGCACCGCTAGGTGACAGACCTATTGCAGGAGCAGATGTAGACGTTATGAACGTTTTGATAAAAGCTCGGTATGATGACTACTTGATAGTTTAGTGCACCATGCTTTACGGCTTAGTAACGGGACTTCAAAAATGTTTTGAATGCCATGGAGCATATGAGATGTTTCGAGAGTTGAAATTGGTATTTCATACTCATGACCGTGTCGAGAGGTATGAGACCTCTGACAATACTTTGCCTACAAGATGGAGCAGAATAGCTCAACCAGTGAGCATGTGCTCAGATTGTCTCGGTACTACAATTACTTGAATCAAGTGGGAGTTAATCTTTCAATATAAGATAGTAATTGACAAAGTTCTCTAGACACTATCACCAAGTTAGTAGAACTTCGTGATGAACTATAATATGCAAGGGATGACGATAGTAATTCCCGAGCTCTTCGCGATGCTGAAATCGGCGAAGGTAGAAATCAAGAAAGAGCATCAAGTGTTGATGGTTAACAAGATCACTTGTTTCAAGTAAAGGGCAAAGGGATAGAAGGGGAACTTCAAGAAGAATGACAAGCAAGTTGTCACTCCCATGAAAAAACCCAAAACTAAACTCAAGCCTGAAACTAAAGTGCTTCTACTGCAAAGGAAATGGTCACTGGAAGTGGAACTGCCCTAGATACTTGGCGGATAAGAAGGATGGCAAAGTGAACAAAGGTATATTTGATATACAAATTATTGATGTGTACTTTACTAGTGTTCATAGCAATCCCTGGGTATTGGATACCGTTCAGTTGCTAAATTTAGTAACTCAAAACGGGAGTTGCAGAATGAATAAAGACTAGTTAAAGGTGAAGTGACGATGTGTGTTGGAAGTGGTTCCAAGATTGTGTAACATCCCAAATTTTCAATTTGGAATGTTATACATAGATCATAATTTCATTTTATGTTTTTGCATTTTTGTTCGTGGCGTTCCTCGAAATTCTAAGCAACTCAAGGACCTACGGAGAGAGTTGGGAATTTTACCGTTTTCGTATTTGAGTTCGCTCGAATACCGGTACGAGGACAGTGTGATTTTGTTATTTTTCTCTCCTAAAAATATTTCTAAATAAAATATATGAGTGGAGATAATATGACTTCTCCAAAATAACAGAAATATTGGAGGACAAATGTTAAAATCACTTTTGGTATTTTTCTTGATTTATTTGCGGATTTATTTGCATAGGAAAAATACGCGTTTTTCAAAACTGCAGTTAGGTCCGGGAAAAATGTTCACTTTGTCCTAAATATTATTAGAGGACTGTGAAAATTTATTTCGGGAATTTTGGAGTCCGTTTGGTATTTCTTTCGTTAGTTTTTTCTGCGCCGGGACTCTTTTAGAAAAAAAAGGGGAAACCGACTAGGAGTCTTATTAGCCCAGGACTCCTGGGCTTTATAAGCGCCCGATCCGGCCCGTCGCCTCCCCAGCCCGCAGCCGCCCCCAAACCCTAACCCTAGCCGCCGCCGGACCCCGCCGCCAGCCGCCGCCGCCGCCCGCGCCGCTAGCCACCGCCGCCCGCGCCGCCGCCCGCCTCGCCGGAGCCGCCGCCCGCGCCGCCGGACCTCGCCGGAGCCGCCGCCCCGCCGGAGCCGCCGATCTCGCCGGAGCCGCAAAGGTATACGTCGCCATCGGTTTTTTTTAGAAAGACCCGATCGTTTTTTTAGGAAAAACCCTAGATCTGATTTTTTTGGTTTAGACCGGTTTTTCGTCGGTTTAGTTATTTAGCGGACGTTCGTCCGTACGTTCGTTTTAACGAACGGTTTTCGTTAGTTAACCGCAGACAGCGAACGATCGTTCGTTAGCCTGTTCGTTGTTTTTCTTTTTCGGGGTATTTATCCGCGGTTATTCCGATCGCGATTTCTACCCTGATCTTGTTTTCCGTTTTTCTTTTCGCTCGAGAGTCGGAATCAGGTGATTCAAAATCCCAGATCTTCGTCTCGAAGCCCTCTTTACGTTAGATCAACTTAAACAAAGTTTTGGCTACTGTAAAATTTGACTTTAGGCCAACTAGTAATTCGGAGCTCGTTTCTTTTGCAGCTTGAGTTTCGTTGCTTCTTTCGAGTTGATTCTTTTTGCAAACCGGAGTTCTTAAGTTGAACTTTCTGGTTAGATTCTCTTATTTGAGTTTTACCCGTGCATTAGTTAAGTACTTATTGTATGCTTGTTTATTTGATTACGATAGAGTACCCGGAGTGCGCTGCTTGCTACTTTGAGTCTCTAGGTTTTGCGGATCATCAGCAAGGCAAGTAACACTTTGATCATACTTTCCAAGTACCCAGTTTTCATTGCATTAGTCAAACCCTCACACATTGCATGAGTAGGATTAATTAATTTTTGGGGTTGGGAAGTAGTTTCAGGTAGTACCTATTACTTGCATTACATTCAAACCCTTGGGAGTTACTTCTACGTTTGCTGTTAGGACATGCTATGCTCGTAGACGTGGTTTGGGTTTGAGTGAAATCCATGACAGATGTGAGTTGTTAATTAATGGTTCAACTTAAGGTGGGAACTTTAATACACATTTGGGTGGATTGAGGCATCTGGGTATTCCAGGTTTGCCTGTTTTTCTTTTGGACCGCCACCCAGGCTCAAAGGGATCATGAGATTTTTCATACTAGAAACTTCCGTGTGCAGCCACATGCCAATATTGGCTCTGGCATAGTTGAGTAAGTTGTGGGAAACCTTTCCATGATGGGCTAGCAGATGTAGTTGTGTTTTTGTAGGTGTACCGACCTATCTATCTGGTTAAGGGGACCTCTCCGGAAAGACTGTGTCTCGGTCATCCGTTTCTCAAACACCATGCAGTGCGAGAAACCAAACAGAGGCGATCGAGTCTTGTGGGAAAAGTGCACAAACCTCTGCAGAGTGTACAAACTGATCATGATTAGCGGTCCCCGGTTATGGACGTCTTGAGTATCTAGTACTTGGATTATCATGTGCATCTCAACATGTTACTTTAATTTAATTTTGTTGGGTTTAATGATTACTTTTAATTGGGGTTGAGAGGATGTCTATCTTCTCAACAATGTTTCAACTACCATGATAGTTAATTAAAATACATTCCTTTGAAGTAGGGAAAAATTGGCTTTACGCAAAAACTTAACCATAGAGCTTTTCCACCAGCCATATTGCATATAGTATAGCCTTATTTTCATTGTATCTCTTGTGTTACCTTGCCAGTATATTCCATGTGCTGACCCGTTTTCGGGCTGCAACGTTTCATGTTGCAGACTTTCCAGACGACGAGTAAGATGCCCTTTTAGGTCGTGGTTCTATACTCAGTGATGCCGCTGGAGTTGATGGACTCACTTATCTTCCAAGCCTTCCGCTGTTATCGTGTTAGATGGCCTTCAGCCATATTATTTGTAATAAATTCATCGTTGGACTATCGATGTAATAAGTGTGTGATTGCTACTCTGTTATAAATCCTTCAAGTACCGTGCGTGTCAGCATTACTGATCCAGGGATGACACTGATGCACGGAGATCAGACTGTTTGAGGTCTGGTCGCTACAAGTTGGCATCAGAGCACACGCTGACTGTAGGACACGACCACTAAGACAAGCCCTAGAACACAATCCACTCTTCTCTTTTCTGACTCCTCATCTTTTCTACTCTTTAGGATGGTGGAAGCAAAGCACAAGTTCATGCAACCGGATGATGACACGCCATTTGGACGACACCTGAAGGAAGTCACAAGATATCTCAATACTGGATTACCAAGTTTCACCGGAACCTACAATGCCACTCTACCTGAGGAGGAGGGTTGGTTGATTCAAGCTCAAGTTCCAGGAAGGACGTTTGCACCCGTCACCTCACTCATAGCATTTTCCTTTAATGCACCTACATGGAGCCTAGGAAGGAGCATGGCAGCCCACATTGCTATGGGAAGGATTGGAGAAGTCTACCAATAGGAGCTAAAGGACACCATCTACCAGATTTGTGGACGCCGAGATGAGAATTGGGATTTGATCAGCACTAAGAAGGGTATATCCATTGCAGCATTCATCCAGGAGTTGAACCACCACATTCGTCGCCAGGAGCACAAGATGTGTGCAGGGATGATAGATTTGAAGAAGGCCCTAAATAGGAATTTGGAGCTAGAGGAAGAACTCAAATCTACACGCGACGGATATGAGGAGGAGATGAAGATACTTGTGGAGAAGAATGATGATTTGACCCGGAAGTTAGGGATACTCATGGGAGAAGAAGACGAGGAAGAAGAACCCAAGGAGATTCCACCGGAGGATTATATCATCATAGATGACACAGATTCGGAAGCTGAGGATAGCAAGGACAAAGACTATGAAGATGAAGCTGGAGCAGATATTATGGAATCCTCTGCCGATCAATATTTTTAGATGACCACCCTGTGACTATTAGTTACTACCATATCTTAGTTCTAGAGCACTTTTGTAACGATTGTTAGATTTGTAAGATCTTGTTTGAAATTGATTGGTGTGCATTGATTGTGTGTTTGTCTCATGTGCATATGGGTAGTGATTTTCCCTTAGACCTCTTTTCTATTCTAATCTCTTCCCTCTACACCCATCAGATGCCTCCAAGACGTGAATTCGAGTTTCCCCCTGAGCTCACCCAGTTGATCCAGCAGCAGAACACCCTGATGCAACTTCTTGTCCAGAACACCCAGAACAACCACAACAACCCTCCACCACCACCACCCGTGGACAACCTGACCCGTTTCTTAAGGTTGCAACCACCCATGTTTGCTAGCAGCATCGAACCAATTGTGGCTGATGACTGGCTACGCAAGATTGGAAGGGACTTTACCACCGCCAATTGCTCGAATGCTGAGAAGGTGCGATTTGCCGCACACCAGTTGTCTGGACCAGCCGCAGCATGGTGGGAGAATTACACAGCCACTTACCTCGTAGCCAATGTGACTTGGGATCAGTTTCAGCAAGCTTTTCGTACCGCCCATGTCTCAACTGGAGCCATGAGTATGAAGAAGCAGGAGTTTCGCAATTTGCGCCAAGGGAATCATACCGTGGCCCAGTACGTGGATGAGTTTAGTACCCTATATCGTTATGCCCCAGATGACGTGGCCACAGATGCCAAGAGGCAGGAGAGATTTATGGAAGGGCTGAATGATGAGATGAGTGTATAGTTGATGGTGGCAACTTTCAACAATTACCAGGAGTTGGTTGACCGCGCCCTGATGATTGAAAGGAAGCATCAACAGATTGAGAGCCGCAAGAGGAAGTATGTGCAAGGAAAGTATAACTCTAGAGCTCAGCAGAAGCCTCGCTTTACCCCTAAAGCAGTAGGACAGTTTCAACATACCCATGGAGGAAGTAGCTCACACAACCACAATGGCACCAAGAATGGCAATGGTAATGGGAATGGGAATGGAGCCAATGGAAACCAGAACCGCCCTACACCGTCCACACCCACCAAGAGGGATTTTAGCCATGTCACTTGTTACAAGTGTGGGAAGACTGGACATTATGCCAATGAATGCCCAGAAGTTAAGAATGGGAACGGCAATGGAAGCGCCGGGAAGAAGCCCAACCCATTCAATAAAGGACAAGTGAACCACGTGACCGTGGAGGAGGTAGAAGAGCAACCAGATGCTGTTGTCGGTAAGTTTTTGGTGAAGACATTTACCGCAATAGTTCTTTTCGATACTAGTGCATCGCATTCATATATTTCAAGGGGATTCGTAAATAGACATAGGATGTCCACCCGAGTTCTTAAGACCCCCATGTTAGTAAGTTCACCTGGAGCAGATTATATGGCACACCAAGGATGTTTTCAGACGCCATTGACCATAGGACGCCACACTTTCCCCTCTGACCTAATAGTCCTGGAGTCACAAGGATTAGATGTGATATTAGGTATGGATTGGCTATCGAAGTATGGAGGTAACTGTGCCAGTAAGTCTATTTTGCTCACCACCCCGGAGGGAAAAAGGATTAAGTATGTATCTAGGCATTAGCCTACAAGGACTCAAGTACATTCTCTCACGGGAGTTGTTCAGGAGGAAGTGCCAGTAGTGAAGGATTATCCGGATGTGTTTCCAGAGGAGTTACGTGGCATGCCACCGGATAGAGATATAGAGTTTTTGATTGAGCTTTTGCCAGGCACCGGGCCAATTTCTAAGAGACTGTATAGGATGCCCGCAAAGGATTTGGAGGAAATTGAGAAGCAGATTAAGGAGTTACTGGATAAAGGATTCATACGCCCAAGTTCTTCGCCTTGGGGTTCGCCAGTACTTCTAGTGGAGAAGAAGGATGGATCGTTAAGAATGGTTGTTGATTACCGTGGATTGAATGAAGTAACAATCAAAAACAAGTACCCATTGCCAATGATCAACGATTTGTTCGATAGATTGCAAGGAGCTAAGGTATTTTCTAAGATCGATCTGCGATCAGGGTACCATCAATTGAAGATCCGAGAGCAAGATATACCTAAGACGGCCTTTACCACTAGGTATGGGTTGTATGAGTATACCGTTATGTCGTTTGGTCTGACAAACGCACCGGCATACTTTATGAACCTGATGAACAAAGTGTTTATGGAGTATTTGGATAAGTTCGTCGTAGTGTTCATAGATGATATCTTGATCTTCTCGAAGGATGAAGAGGAGCATGAAGAGCATTTGCGTTTGGTATTGGAGAAGCTCAGAGAACATCAGCTGTATGCCAAGTTTAGCAAATGTGAGTTTTGGTTGAAGGAAGTCGGATTCCTCGGACATGTTATATCCGGAGAAGGAATAGTAGTAGATCCCGCCAAGGTGGACACTATGACCAATTGGGAAGCACCGACGACCGTTGGAGAGATCCGGAGTTTTCTTGGACTCGCAGGATACTACCGGAGATTTATCGAGAATTTCTCGAAGATTGCAAAGCCAATGACGCAGTTGTTGAAGAAGGACACCAAGTTCAGTTGGACCGAAGAATGTGAGACTAGTTTCCAGGAATTGAAGAAAAGGTTGGTATCATCCCCTGTGTTGATTCTGCCAGATCAACATAAGGATTATGAGGTGTACTGCGACGCTTCACGTCGAGGACTTGGAGCAGTTCTTATGCAGGAAGGAAGAGTTGTTTCGTATGCTTCACGACAACTGAAACCCCATGAGATGAACTATGCCACCCACGATTTGGAGTTAGCAGCCGTAGTGCATGCACTGAAGACATGGAGACATTTTCTTTTTGGAAACCATTGTGAAGTATATACGGATCATAAGAGTTTGAAGTACATATTCACCCAGAAGGAGTTGAATCTTAGGCAAAGGAGATGGCTGGAACTCATTAAGGATTATGACATGAGATTGCATTATCATCCCGGAAAGGCTAACGTAGTAGCTGATGCGCTAAGCCGTAAGAGCCATGTCAATACCATACTGATGGAGGAGTTTCCAAAGGAGTTAGCCGAGGACCTACAAGAACTACGTTTGGAGATAGTTCCGAGAGGCTATGTAGTAATGTTAGAAATCCAGTCTACCCTGATGGATAAAATCAGAGAAGCTCAGAAAGCTGACAAGGAGGTTGTCGCTATAAAGGAGAGGATGAGCGAAGCAAAAGCCAAAGGATTTCGTGATGATGAACACGACACCCTATGGTTTGAGGATCGAATCTATGTGCCCAATGACCCAGAGATCAGGAAGTTGATTTTACAGGAGGCCCATGATTCACCATACTCGATTCACCCAGGAAATACTAAGATGTATTTGGATTTGAAGGATATTTTCTGGTGGACCGGTATGAAGAAGGATATTGCGGAGTATGTAGCAGTTTGTGATGTATGCCAGAGAGTGAAGGAAGAACATCAGAAGCCAGCAGGATTGTTACAACCTATGCCAATACCCGAATGGAAGTGGGAGAAGCTTGGCATGGATTTTATCACCGGATTGCCCAGGACCAAAGCAGGATATGACTCAATCTGGGTAGTAGTAGACCGATTGACGAAGGTAGCCCACTTTATTCCTGTGAAAACTACATATACCAGTGCAAAGTTGGCTAAGATATATATGACCAGAGTTGTATGTCTACATGGAGTACCGAGGAGTATCGTATCAGATAGAGCTACCCAGTTTACCTCAAAGCTCTGGAATCAGTTACATGAAACTTTGGGTACGAGGCTAGAGTTTAGCACAACATTTCACCCGCAGACAGATGGACAGACTGAAAGAGTCAATCAGATTTTGGAGGATATGCTGAGAGCCTGTGCATTAGATTATGGATCTAGTTGGGATGAAAACTTGCCCTATGCGGAGTTCTCATACAACAATAGCTACCAGGCCAGTTTGAAGATGGCACCGTTTGAGGCATCGTACGGAAGGAGATGCCGAACACCATTGTCGTGGGATGAAGTTGGAGACCGACAGCTGTTTGGACCATACTAAATCAAAGAGTCTGAAGAGAAGGTGAAGTTAATCCGAGATAGACTGAAGGTAGCTCAGTCCAGGCAGAAGAGTTATGCCGACTCGAAGCGTAAGGAGATAACCCATGAGATCGGAAATAGAGCGTAATTGAGAGTATCGCCTCTACGAGGAGTTAAACGTTTCGGAGTTAAAGGGAATTTAGACCCGAGATTTGTGGGACCTTACCGTGTTTTGGAGCGCATGGGAGAGGTTTCCTATAAGTTGGAGTTGCCCGAAGGATTGTCAGGAGTGCACGACGTGTTTCACGTTTCACAGCTGAAGAAGTGCCACGCGGAGATGGCCGTTATACCGCTTAGAGACACAGTACCCCTGGAAGCAATTCAATTGGACAGTGACCTGACCTACGAGGAGAAGCCCATTAAAATTCTCGAATTTTCGAGCAGAGTTACTCGCAGCAAGGTTATCAAGTTTTGCAAAGTTCAGTGGAGTCACCACACCGAGGAAGAAGCCACCTGGAAGCGAGAAGATGATCTACGCACGGACCACCCACACCTGTTCTCTAGCCAAGTCGAATCTCAAGGGCGAGATTCATTCTAAGGGGAGTAGGTTTGTAACATCCCAAATTTTCAATTTGGAATGTTATACATAGATCATAATTTCATTTTATGTTTTTGCATTTTTGTTCGTGGCGTTCCTCGAAATTCTAAGCAACTCAAGGACCTACGGAGATAGTTGGGAATTTTACCGTTTTCGTATTTGAGTTCGCTCGAATACCGGTACGAGGATAGTGTGATTTTGTTATTTTTCTCTCCTAAAAATATTTCTAAATAAAATATATGAGCGGAGATAATATGACTTCTCCAAAATAACAGAAATATTGGAGGAAAAATGTTTAAATCACTTTTGGTATTTTTCTGGATTTATTTGCGGATTTATTTGCATAGGAAAAATACGTGTTTTTAAAAATTGCATTTAGGTCCGGGAAAAGTGTTCACTTTGTCCTAAATATTATTAGAGGACGGTGAAAATTTATTTCGGGAATTTTGGAGTCCCTTTGGTATTTCTTTCGTTAGTTTTTCTGCGCCGGGACTCTTTTAGAAAAAAAAGGGGGAAACCGACTAGGAGTCTTATTAGCCCAGGACTCCTGGGCTTTATAAGCGCCCGATCCGGCCCGTCGCCTCCCCAGCCCGCAGCCGCCCCCAAACCCTAACCCTAGCCGCCGCCGGACCCCGCCGCCAGCCGCCGCCGCCGCCGCCGCGCCGCCAGCCGCCGCCGCCCGCGCCCTAGCCACCGCCGCCCGCGCCGCCGCCCGCCTCGCCGGAGCCGCCGCCCCGCCACCGGACCTCGCCGGAGCTGCCGCCCCGCCAGAGCCGCCGACCTCGCCGGAGCCGCCGAGGTATACGTCGCCATCGGCTTTTTTTAGAAAGACCCGATCGTTTTTTTAGGAAAAACCCTAGATCTGGTTTTTTTTGGTTTAGATCAGTTTTTCGTCGGTTTAGTTATTTAGCGGACGTTCGTCCGCACGTTCGTTTTAACGAACGGTTTTCGTTAGTTAACCGCAGACAGCGAACGTTCGTTCGTTAGCCTGTTCATCGTTTTTCTTTTTCGGGGTATTTATCCGTGGTTATTCCGATCGAGATTTCTGCCCTGATCTTGTTTTCGTTTTTCTTTTCGCTCGAGAGTCGGAATCAGGTGATTCAAAATCCCAGATCTTCGTCTCGAAGCCCTCATTACGTTAGATCAACTTAAACAAAGTTTTGGCCACTGTAAAATTTGACTTTAGGCCAACTAGTAATTCGGAGCTCGTTTCTTTTGCAGCTTGAGTTTCGTTGCTTCTTTCGAGTTGATTCTTTTTGCAAACCGGAGTTCTTAAGTTGAACTTTCTGGTTAGATTCTCTTATTTTAGTTTTACCCGTGCATTAGTTAAGTACTTATTGTATGCTTGTTTGTTTGATTGCGATAGAGTACCCGGAGTGCGCTGCTTGCTACTTTGAGTCTCTAGGTTTTGCGGATCATCAGCAAGGCAAGTAACACTTTGATCATACTTTCCAATTACCCAGTTTTCATTGCGTTAGTCAAACCCTCACACATTGCATCAGTAGGATTAATTAATTTTTGGGATTGGGAAGTAGTTTGAGGTAGTACCTATTACCTGCATTACATTCAAACCCTTGGGAGTTACTTCTACGTTTGCTGTTAGGACATGCTATGCTCGTAGACGTGGTTTGGGTTTGAGTGAAATCCATGACAGATGTGAGTTGTTAATTAATGGTTCAACTTAAGGTGGCAACTTTAATACACATCTGGGTGGATTGAGGCATCTGGGTATTCCAGGTTTGCTTGTTTTTCTTTTGGACCGCCACCCAGGCTCAAAGGGATCATGAGATTTTTCATACTAGAAACTTCCGTGTGCAGCCACATGCCAATATGGGCTCTGGCATAGTTGAGTAAGTTGTGGGAAACCTTTCCATGATGGGCTAGCAGATGTAGTTGGGTTTTTGTAGGTGTACCGCCTATCTATCTGGTTAAGGGGACCTCTTCGGAAAGACTGTGTCTCGGTCATCCGTTTCTCAAACACCATGCAGTGTGAGAAACCAAACGGAGGCGATCGAGTCTTGTGGGAAAAGTGCACAAACCTCTGCAGAGTGTACAAACTGATCATGATTAGCCGTGTCCCCGGTTATGGACGTCTTGAGTATCTAGTACTTGGATTATCATGTGCATCTCAACATGTTACTTTAATTTAATTTTGTTGGGTTTAATGATTACTTTTAATTGGGGTTGAGAGGATGTCTATCTTCTCAACGATGTTTCAACTACCATGATAGTTAATTAAAATACATTCCTTTGAAGTAGGGAAAAATTGGCTTTACGCAAAAACTTAACCATAGAGCTTTTCCACCAGTCATATTGCATATAGTATAGCCTTATTTTCATTGTATCTCTTGTGTTACCTTGCCAGCATATTCCATTTGCTGACCCGTTTTCGGGCTGCAACGTTTCATGTTGCAGACTTTCCAGACGACGAGTAAGATGCCCTTTTAGGTCGTGGTTCTTTACTCAGTGATGCCGCTGGAGTTGATGGACTCACTTATCTTCCAAGCCTTCCGCTGTTATCGTGTTAGATGGCCTTCAGCCATATTATTTGTAATAAATTCATCATTGGACTATCGATGTAATAAGTGTGTGATTGCTACTCTGTTATAAATCCTTCAAGTATCGTGCGTGTCAGTATTACTGATCCAGGGATGACACTGATGCACGGAGATCAGACTGTTTGAGGTCTGGTCACTACAGATTGATATGATCATCATCGCACACTCCCTATACTTTCGGGATTAGTGTAGAACCTGAATAAATGTTATTTGGCATTCGCGTTAAGCATCAATATGATTTGATCATGTTTGTTGCAATACGGTTATTCATTTAAAGTAATAGAATAATTGTTATTCTGTTTACATGAATAAAGCCTTCGATGGTCATACACCAAATGAAAATAGTTTCTTGGATCCCGATCATAGTGATACACATATTCATAATATTGAAGCCGAAAGATGCAAGGTTAATAATGATAGTGCAACTTATTTGTGGCACTGTCGTTTAGGTCATATTGGTGTAAAGCGCATGAAGAAACTCCATAGTGATGGACTTTTGGAATCACTTGATTATGAATCGCTTGGTGCTTGCAAACCATGCCTCATGGGAAAGATGACTAAAACTCCATTCTCCGGAACAATGGAGCGAGCAACAGATTTGTTGGAAACCATAGATACTGATGTATGTGGACCGATGAGTGTTGAAGCTCACGGCGGGTATCGTTATTTTCTGACCTTCACTGATGATTTGAGCGGATATGGGTATATCTACTTAATGAAGCACAAGTCTAAAACATTTGAAAAGCTCAAAGAATTTCAGAGTGAAGTAGAGAATCATCGTAACAAGAAAATAAAGTTTCTACAATCTGATCATGGAGGTGAATATTTGAGTTACGAGTTTGGTCTTCATTTGAAACAATGTGGAATAGTTTCACAACTCACACCACTCGGAACACCACAGCGTAATGGTGTGTCCGAACATCGTAACCACACTTTATTAGATATGGTGCGATCTATGATGTCTCTTAACGATTTAACACTATCGTTTTGGTTATGCATTAAAGATAGCTGCATTCACGTTAAATAGGGCACCATCTAAATCCGTTGAAACGACGCCTTATGAACTGTGGTTTGGCAAGAAACCAAAGTTGTCGTTTCTTAAAGTTTGGGGCTGCGATGCTTATGTGAAAAAGCTTCAACCTGATAAGCTCGAACCCAAGTCGGAGAAATGTATCTTCATAGGATACCCAAAAGAGACTGTTGGGTACACCTTCTATCACAGATCCGAAGGCAAGATATTCGTTGCTAAGAATGGATCCTTTCTAGAGAAGTAGTTTCTCTCGAAAGAAGTGAGTGGGAGGAAAGTGGAACTTGATGAGGTAATTGTACCTTCTCCCGAATTGGAAAGTGGTATATCACAGAAATTAGTTCCAGTGATTCCTACACCAATTAGTGAGGAAGCTAATGATGATGATCATGAAACTTCAGATCGAGTTCCTGCTGAACTTCGTAGATCAACCAGAGTTCGCTCCGCACCAGAGTGGTACGGCAACCCAGTTCTGGAAGTCATGTTACTAGACCATGATGAACCTACAAACTATGAGGAAGCGATGATGAGCCTAGATTCCGCAAAATGGCTTGAGGCCATGAAATCTGAGATGGGATCCATGTATGAGAACAAAGTGTGGACTTTGGTTAACTTGCCCGATGATCGGCAAGCCATCGAAAATAAATGGATCTTCATGAGGAAGACCGACGCAGATGGTAATGTTACTGTTTACAAAGCTCAACTTGTTGCGAAAGGGTTTCGACAAGTTCAAGGAGTTGACTACGATGATACTTTCTCACCCGTAGCGATGCTTAAGTCTGTCTGGATCATGTTAGCAATTGCCGCATTTTATGAAATTTGGCAAATGGATAACAAAACTGCGTTCTTTAATGGATTTATTAAAGAAGAGTTGTATATGATGCAACCAGAAGGTTTTGTCAATCCTAAAGGTGCTAGCAAATTGTGCAAGCTCCAACGATCCATCTATGGACTGGTGCAAGCATCTCGGAGTTGGAATATATGCTTTGATAAGTTGATCAAAGCATATAGTTTTATACAGACTTGCGGTGAAGCCTGTATTTACAAGAAAGTGAGTGCGAGCAGTACAGCCTTTCTGATAAGTATATGTGAATGACATATTGTCGATCGGAAATGATGTAGAATTTTCTGGAAAGCATGAAGGAGTGTTTGAAAGGAGTTTTTCAAAGAAAGACCTCGGTGAAGCTTCTTACATATTGAGCATCACGATCTATAGATAGATCAAGACGCTTGATAAGTTTTTTCAATGAGTACATACCTTGACAAGTTTTTGAAGTAGTTCAAAATGGATCAGTCAGAGAAGGAGTTCTTGCCTGAGTTGTAAGGTATGAAGTTGAGTAAGACTTAAAGCCTGACCTCGGTAGAAGATAGAGAAAGAATGAAAGTCATTCCCTATGCCTCAGCCATAGGTTCTATAAAGTATGCCATGCTATGTACCAAACCTGTTGTGTACCTTACCATGAGTTTGGCAAGGAGGTACAAAACTAATCGAGGAGTAGATCACTGGACAGCGGTCAAAATTATCCTTAGTTACTGGATAACTAAGGAAATGTTTTCTCGATTATGGAGGTGATAAAGAGTTCGTCGTAAAGAGTTACATCGATGCAAGCTTTACACTAATCCAGATGACTCTAAGTATCAATCTGGATGCATATTGGAAGTGGGAGCAATTAGCTAGAGTAGCTCCATGCAGAGCATTGTAGACATATAAATTTGCAAAATACATACGGATCTGAATGTAACAGAGCCGCCGACTAAACTTCTGTCACGAAGCAAAACATGATCACACCTCAGTACTCTTTGGGTGTTAATCACATGGCGATGTGAACTAGATTGTTGACTCTAGTAAACCCTTTGGGTATTGGTCACATGGCGATGAGAACTATGGGTGTTAGTCACATGGTGATGTGAACTATTGGTGTTAATCACATGGAGATGTGATCTAGATTATTGACTCTAGTGCAAGTGCGAGACTGAAGGAAATATGCCCTAGAGGCAATAATAAAGTTATTATTTATTTCCTTATATCATGATAAATGTTTATTATTCATGCTAGAATTGTATTAACCGGAAACTTAGTACATGTGTGAATACATAGACAAAACAGAGTGTCCCTAGTATGCCTCTACTAGACTAGCTCATTGATCAAAGATGGTTATGTTTCCTAGCCATAGACATGAGTTGTCATTTGATCAACGGGAACACATCATTAGGAGAATGATGTGATGGACAAGACCCATCCGTTAGCTTAGCACTGTGATCGTTTAGTTTTACTGCTATTGCTTTCTTCATGACTTATACATGTTCCTATGACTATGAGATTATGCAACTCCCGAATACCGGAGGAACACCTTGTGTGCTATCAAACGTCACAATGTAACTGGGTGATTATAAAGATGCTCTACAGGTGTCTCCAAAGGTGTTCATGGTGTTGGCATAGATCAAGAATAGGATTTGTCACTCCGAGAGTCGGAGAGGTATCTCTGGGCCCTCTCGGTAATACACATCATAATAAGCCTTGCAAGCAAATGACTAATGATTTAGTCACGATATCATATATAATGGAACGCGTAAAGAGACTTGCCAGTAACGAGATTAACTAGGTATGGTGATACCGATGATCGAATCTCGGACAAGTAACATACCGATGACAAAAGGAACAACATATGTTGTTATGGGGTTTGACCGATAAAGATCTTCGTAGAATATGTAGGAGCCAATATGAGCATCCAGGTTCCACTATTGGCTATTGACCGGAGATGAGTCTCGGTCATGTCTACATAGTTCTCGAACCCGTAGGGTCCGCACGCTTAACTTTTGATGACGATCGATATTATGAGTTTATGAGTTTTGATGTACCGAAGGTAGTTCAGAGTCCCGGATGAGATCACGGACATGACGAGGAGTCTCGGAATGTCCGAGACATAAAGATTGATATATTGGATGACTATATTCAGACACCGGAAGTGTTCCGGAAAAGTTTCGGATTTAACCGGATTGCCTGAGGGGGTTACCGGAACCCCCCACGAGGGGTTATGGTCCATAGTGGGCTTTGAGGAAAGAAGAGAGGCAGCCCATAGAGGCTGGCCGGCGCCCCACCAGGGAATCCTAGTTGGACTAGGATTGGGGGGCGCCACCTCTCCCTCTCCTTCCTCCCCCCTTCTCCTTCTTGGTAGACTCCTACTAGGAATAGGATTGCAATCCTATTCCTAGTAGGATTGCCTCCCTGGCGCGCCATAGAAGGGCTGGCCGGCCCCTCCCCTTGCTCCTTTATATACGGGGGAAGGGGGCACCCTAGAACACACAAGTTGATCAGTTGATCTCTCCCAGCCGTGTGCGGTGCCCCCCTCCACAGAAACACACCTCGGTTATACCGTTGCAGTGCTTAGGCGAAGCCCTGCGCCGGTAACTTCATCATATCCGTCACCATGCCGTCGTGCTGACGAAACTTTCCCGTGAAGCTCAACTGGATCAAGAGCTCATGGGACGTCATCAAGCTGAACGTGTGCTGAACGCGGAGGTGTCGTACGTTCGGTGCTTGATTGGTTGGATCGTGAAGAAGTTCGACTACATCAACCGCATCACTTCACGCTTCCGCTCCCGGTCTACGAGGGTACGTAGACACACTCTCCCTCTCGTTGCTATGCATCTGGTAGATAGATCTTGCGTGATCGTAGGAAAATTTTAAAATACTACATTCCCCAACATAAGTATTGTGACAAAACATGTAATAACAGCCCATAATGCAATAAACATCAACATATGAGCATGATGCAAAATGAACGTATCAACTCCCCCAAGCTTAGACCTCACTTGTCCTCAAGCGAAAGCCGATATCGAAAATTATGTCCACATGTTTAGAGATAGAGGTGTCGATAAAAACAAAATACGGACATGAGGGCATCATGATCATTCTCATAACAGCAACGTATATATATATATATATATATATATATATATATATATATATATATATATATATATATATATATATATATATATATTTCCATATGATTCTTATGCCAAAGTAACAATTTATTCACCATATCAAGCATGAATCATAAACTTCATTGAAAACTAACAAACTTTGATCTCGGTCATTGAAGCAATTGCAATTTATCGTAACATCGGAAAGAGTCAATATAAGAGCTTTTCAGCAAGCCTACATACTCAACTATCATATAGTCTTTCACAATTGCTCACACTCACGCAATACTTATGTTTATGGAGTTTTAATCGGACACAGAGAAAGATAGGGGCTTATGGTGTTGCCTCCCAACCTTTTACCTCAAGGGTAATGTCAACACTAATAGACCATGAAAACTTACATCCAAGTGGGTATATATGTCAGGATCTTTCCAACACAATGTGCTTGCCAAAGGATAAAATGTAAAAAGGGGAAGGTGAATTTCACCTTGACTCTTATAAGGCAAGAATAATAGATAGGCCCTTCGCAGAGGGAAGCAGAGGTTGTCATGTGTTTTTATGTTTGGATGCACAAAGTCTTAGCACAGAAGAACGTCACTTTATATTGCCACTTGTGATAAGGACCTTTATTATGCAGTTCGTCGCTTTTATTGCTTCCATATCACAAGATCGTATAAAGCTAATTTCCTCCACAATAATAAATCATACATATTTTAGCGAGTTTGCAACATGACAACTTACTTGGAAGGATCTTTCTCAACCCGTAGGTAGGTATGGTGGACTCTCATGGCAAAACTGGGTTTAAGGTTGTATGGTAGCACAAGTAGTATCTCTACTTAGTGCGAGGAGTTTTGGCTAGCATGTGGGGTGATACGTCTCCAACGTATCTATAATTTTTGATTGTTCCATGCTATTATTTATGAAGTCTTGGATGTTTAATGGGCTTTATCATTCACTTTTATATCATTTTTGGGACTAACCTACTAACCCAAAGGCCTAGTCCAGATTGCTATTTTTTGCCTGTTTCAGGGTTTTGCCGAAAAAGAATATGAAACGGAGTCCAAACGGAATGAAACCTTTGCGAGAGAAATTGTCACACCCTGATTTTCATGCCACATTGATTAAGCTGATAATCATGCTAAAATATGGTTTAACAAAAACTTTTGAGTGTCTTTGATCTTGCTTGATTGGTTTTCTGTTTGCTGTTTGCTAGTGCTCTAAAAATCAAATAAATCCTCCAACTCTTATACTTCATCCCCTTGATCTAAAGCCTTTTCCCAATGATCATGCTATGTGTATAGGACATTATAGTATTTTCTTACAAAAACAGTTTGGCCAAACAGTATTTTCTAAAATTAGTTTTTCCAAAAACCCCGGAATTAAGGTTTGCACTGCAAGTACCTTATTCAGGGTGTGAAAAATCTTTCAAAAAGTATATTTGAATCCTATTAGGTATAGGACTCCCATAAATCACAAAATTATAATTTTAAAAGTTATTTTTATATTTTATTTAAATGCTTTTTCTTTAGGCCAGAAATGGTCTTTAATAGGTTAAAATTATTTAACTATTTCAAAAATATTTGCCAAAATTCAGGGAAACTCATAGGACATATATTGTCCATATATAAGAGTTTCAGCACATGGTCATGTTCAAAATATTGGGCAAATCCTTCATTAACCTTTTCTGGATATTTCAAGCTTTTGAAATATTTACAAAGGAAATATTCTCAAAAAATTCCAGGGAAATTCCATCATGTCAAATATGACATATGTGATGATCTTACAAAGCCGCATGCCTTGAAGATCAAGGAAACATCATCTAATCCCCTCAAAACCATTTCTGTCCATTTTGAAGTTTGAGCAACTTTACATTGCCAAACTAGTCCAAATGCTCTAAAACTTGGTGCACATGCTGAAATGATGTAAATATGCATCTATGCCAAATGGCACAAGTTTTTGAGAAGGATAACTTGATCTAAATGCCCCAAAGCCCTTTCTGACCAGATCTAAATTTGAACAACTCTACATTGCCACATTTTTACTTGGGGCCTCAAATTTTGTGGACATGTTCACAACCCCAAATGATGACACTACCCCAAGTGGTGCATCAAGGAGAGATGATCTGCTTAACTTAATCTTGGAAAATCCATTTCTGTTGATTTCTAGGGTTTACAAAAGTTGCATTGGCAACTTCGCCCAAATGAGCTCAAATTTGGTGGAAGGGCCTAAATCTATGTGCCATTTCATCCTGTTAATTCCCATGTCAATTGGAAGTCATTTGCTTGCCCAAAACCACATTAAACACCTTCTGCCATTTTACCAAAACCGTTGTTCTGCCCCCTTTTACTATTCTACTTGAGCTCAACTTTTTACCACAGCTTCTCCTAGTCATCTTCTACCTCTAGTAACTTCCCCATGGCCAGAGCTCAATGATTGAGGTGTGAAAACCCCATTTTACTCTTCTGGACAGCAGCAATCTCCTCCTCTCCGCCTCATTTTGCTTCTCCTAGCTTCTGTGCACCCATAGACCAGCCCACTGCTCTTCCCGTGCCCCCATTCTACTCCACGGCCGGGAACCTTGCCGCCGGCCACCGCTCAAGTTCGTGCCAATCCGAGCCCCTCCTCTTCACCTCTCCACTCCAGAGCGTCACCAGAACCACCGCCGACCCGCGCCACACTCCAGTCCTTCCTCCTCGTGCATGCATCGCCGTGCCCAAACCTCACCGCCGGCCTAGTCCGCTGCGGCCAACCCCCTTCTCAACTCGGTGCCCGTGGGCGACCGTGCCGCCCATGGTTGAATGCGGACGGGTCCCCTGAGCACGCCGGAGGGAAGGGCGTCGCCAGAGATGCCCTGCAGCGCCGGCAAGCCGTCGTCGAAGCCGCGCCTGCCTCTGCTCTGTTCGAGTAGAAGGTGGGGGATGAACCCGACAGCCGGGCCCCACCTGTCGGCCGGCTAGAGTGCCTGGGCCACTGACGGGAGGGCCCCGCCCCGTTTAAGTGGAGACGGACTCCGCTGCTGCCACCTTCACCGGAGGGAAGCGTATTCCCTGGAGTACGCTTCCTGCATCGTCAGCCAAGCGCAGCCAAGCCACTGGGCCGGCCCACGGTCTATCTGTCGCCGTGTGCACAGTATAAGGGTATAACCCTTTTTCCTTTTCTTTTTCTTTTCCAGACAACTTCAAATATCCATAAATAAATCAAATGTATTCCAAATTTGATGATTCAAATTTCTAGGAGTTTCTAAAATCCTGATCTACCTGTTGGTGCAACATGCACATTTTTCCAGAAACTTTTCCTTCACAGATATGGTCAAAATGTCATTATTCCATTTTCTGTGATGAACTTTAGAAAATCACAGAGAGCTCAAATTTGATCCAAATGCAATGGTTAAAATTCCTAGATGCTTGTAATATCCAAACTTAGTTTTGGAACATTTTTATTAATACTTTCTGTACCCCCACCAAATAATGAGCCATTTCTTCATATTTGTCAACTTTGCAAAATCCTAGGGAATTCATTTGAACTCCAAATCCAGTGAAACCAACTCCTAGATGCTTCTAAAATCATGATCTGTTAAATGGGTGCCATTGCTCATTTTTCAAAAATATATTTCTGTACACTTCTTTCAAATCCATAAACCCCTTGATTCCATCATATTGAAATGTTCCAAACTATTCATTGATCCAATACCTATGAAAACACCTTGGTCATTTCTCATATTACCAGAGGTATCGTAGAAATGTCCAACTCCTATTTTAGAGCACTTTTATTTTTGCCTTGCTGTGTGGCTTATTATGATTGTTTCCATCGTTAGTTGACGAAATGAACGGAGTACTTGGAGATGGACCAGATGGTTTGAAGACTCGGAAGGACAAGGCAAGCAGCCCTTTGACCATGTTTGACAAACCTTTTTATGCATGTCATATAGTACCATAATGTTGTTGCTACGGAATCATGATGTGGTGGAACCACTTTGATGGTTTGCCACTGCGTTTCCTCGTTGATGCTTGCATTATGCATGACCCTACCTTCTTATGAGGGTTATGCCGGTGGGAGTAGATAGATGTATGCTATAGTAGTTGGCTACGCAAATGGGTCAGGTTTATGCATTGAGAGAAACAAGTGTGGTTAGACATACATGCAAATGACCCAGTGGTTGCCGCTAGTGCGTCTGGGAGACAATGAGGAACTAGGGCACTACTTGGTGAGGAAGTAGTGTACCGAGGCTTGATGAAAGTGTGGTTTACAGGGATGGATTAGATTTATGTGTGACTACCATCCCAACCAAACATGCGCAACCACTCTACCATTATATGGGAAAGGGCATTATTGATTACCTAGGTCGATACTAGCATGGTGCCCGCATTACTAGTGACGGGGGTGACATGAGGTCACTCTCGGGATGGGGTCATGCTTGGATAGGTGGCCATGACTGTTTTCATAGGGCACCGAACACACCGTTGGTACCCCGTGTCAGTGGTATGTGATGAATATGGGAGCAAGGCTCCACAAATTTTAAGATGTGAAATGTTTGGCACGGGGTTGTTACCAATCGAGTGGACTCTGTGTTAGTGTCGTCTAGGGAAAGATAGTGATCGGGTGCTTACCCCGGGTACTTGAGGTACAACGGGTCGTGAATGACACGGAAGTTCCCCGGATCTAGTGGGTAAAGTGTGCAACCTCTGTAGAGTGTCAAACTATTTGAATAGCCGTGTCCACGGTCAAGGACAGTTGGGTGGTGCTACTTAGACTATGTCCATAAGTTTATGGAAAGCAACACGGTTTGAGTAAATCATGTTGATGTGATTGTGAGGAAGTCATGATGAGCATGAGCAAGAGTTGTTCATGACTCTTTCTCGATAATGATGTCTGAAACCTCCTGATACTTGTTGCAGACACATGCATGTCCATGTTATATGTTGAATTGTTGATCATACTTGCATATGAAAAACTAGCTTTCCGCAAAACTGCCAATTTAGCAGTAGAGCTTTGCATAATTATTCTGTCATCACACTTGGGTTGCTTGCGAGTACATTCAAAGTACTCATTGCCTTGCCAGTGGTTATTTTATTGGCCAGGCATGAGAGAACATGATATGATGAAGATTTCTTGGTGACGAGCATGCGAGCTAGGACGCTTCCCAGTCAGAATGCTTGTAGGGTTAAGGCAGATGGCATGGGTCCAAGTGGTTATTGAAGATTTCCGCTACAACGATATACTCAAGACTTGACCATAATGGTCCTATTTGTGTTATACGGTATGTATGGATGTAAGACTCTTGTTATTCAGTTTCTGTGTGTTCAGTGAGCATTGATCTCTGGGATCACTGTACACGTGCATTCGGTGATCACGACTTATGAGTCGGGGTCCCAACAGAGTTGGTATCAGAGCCATCCTGACTGTAGGAAGCCTTAGTTAGCATGGTCGTTAGTTAGGGTAAAACTATTTCCAAAACTATAGTTTTCAAAACTATCTATACTTCTCTTCCCTTTTCAGTTTTTCAAAAACTAGGCTATACTTGATCTCTTCCCCTTCAAAACTTTGGTCGCTAGAACCCTTATGCCCCAGACCACTGGATTTCCTTGCAATCCTCGTGGATAATCTAGAAGGAGACACCTTCACCGCATCACCTCATCAGGCGAGAAGTTGTTGAAGATTCTTCAGGCTCAACCCGGATCGTTCATCAAACAACTACGAGGGACATAGAAACACCTGAGGAAAACTCAGAAGACTGCATGAGGCACAAGTCACGACACTGAGTCCGAGAACCCCTAGGGTAGGATGAGTCGTGTACCCCCTATGCGCAGTCGAGTCCGTATGATGGTTCGAATAAAACCATGATTGTGTGTTGCTTGATTTTAATTGTTTGTCTTTTGATATAAGTCGCACTGTTGCCCTAGGCAACAAGTACACGACTATATCATCTTCCTTATCTTGTTTCTGTTGTTACGCTCTTTTTGCACCTGTTTGATTGCACTTGCACTATAGCACCCCCTTTAGGCATTCCCCTCTCCATGCTACTTTTTCCCTCTCTTCTATCTCATCAACTGAAAACCTTCCAACTCGGCAACCAGCCATTGTTAAGGATATCGCTTATCGTTATCGTCTCGGTCAGCCAAGGATTAGAGATTAATCGGAAATCAGCCGATTAATCGATTTTATCGGTCACCTATTAATCGGCCATTTTTTTCAAATCCCAGGTTCCCAACACTAAAGTATGCTATATTCAACACCAAAACAATATTGGACATAAGTTTTACCTTGATTCCTAGCCTTTAAAACATGGTATAATGACGGACAAAATAGGAAAACTGTACATATTGCATAACAAGGTCCACAAAACGCAAATAAATATAGTTTTTGCAAACATAGTGCTACGATTAGGCCCGATTTAGCGGTAGATTCCCGAAAAATCGCTTGTCATAGCGATAAATCGGCCCAAATGATAAATGGTGAAGATAAGGCATAATCTTATCGGTCACCCAAAGAGTAGCGATAAATCGGGTGATAAATCGCTGAATCGGAAGATTTCTTGAACAGTGCAACCAGCTAACAATGAAACTTCTGCTACAACCTCCACGACCAAGTGCAACCTCGTAGAATTATGTTTAACCCGCCAGACTAGAAAACCATTCCTAGACCCTTTGAGACTTCACGAGACACCCTAGCCCAGATCCTTAACCATGTGCTTAACCCATAGAGTTGCGAGAGAACCAGTTAAGCCTCTACAACCTTGCACAACACTAGGTTCGTAATGGAACTAGTGGACACAGTGAGTGAACACATTATCGTCCTAAAATAGTACAAGAACTGACGATGCCATAGATAGACCAATTTGAGGATATAGGACAGATGATTTGGTGACTTTATATTAGTGACTTTGAGGAATTATCTGAGGCCTTGATGGATTGTGAGGCTTTCATGTTGATGGGATCATGATTAATAGAGTGGCATAACTTTCATCACCCTGGAATAACTAGGATTGCAGGGCAATTGTGATTGCAAGATGAAATTCTTGGAAGTATAAGGATTTGACTTGAGTAGATGATATTGATGGGAGATAGTTGATATTACGATAATGACTTTGCGGAAGATGTAGGAATTCTCGTCGGACATGAGATTTGGATTTAAGTAGGTGATTCTGGTTGGGTATAGATGCTAAGAATGTCTACATGGATTGGAGTAAATAGGATTTTGACCGTTGATCTTGATACCATGTTTCTCGGTGGGCAATAAACTAGGAGAATTGGATTATTTGTCGGAGTTGATTTAGGGATCTATATAATCATGACCTTGGAGTTTACTTGACCCGGATGATGGGAATTTGGTGGACTTACTATCGTAATGCATAGCCCTTCCAAGTATTTGGGTATTATAGGGACTTCAGATCTTGCGGAACACCGTAGACATCGGATTTGTAGAATTGTTGGATTATGTGGTGATTGGTGGAAATTACCGGGCTGTTAGAGTTGATCCATAGGAAGGAAACAAGACCTTGGAGTGGCATATGACGTGTTTCCTTAGAATAGAGATGCATTATCTTGAACCTTGCAAGAGCAGGTTGGGCGCTTGGATTGTGGTGTTTAACCCAAGCTTAGCAGCATGAATGATCTACCCATGGATTTTAGGGGTAGACATGCATATGGATTTAGGGATCGTAGACAAGTATAATTTTGTTAGACCTCCTTTTGGGAGTCATGAGGTTATGTAGGGCATGAGTGGTGATTGAAGTTGGTCTACACGAGTGGATGCATTTAATGATATAAGGTTATTCGTTTGGAGTACTATATGAAGCTATTGGCATCTCAGAAACCGTGCTTAAGGATAAGATAATAAACGTTCACTCACACACTAGAATCCTTGAAACCCTTAAGCCCCGCCAAACCACAATATGGTCAGATCCCGACCACGGGCATTGGCCCTAAGTCAGGAAGACCTTTGCAAATACTCAACGGAGACCACCACCAATACCCCAGCCTACCTTGCGTACCCCGTAGACTTCATGGAGTATTTGGACAAGTTGGGTAACATCATTATTTGATGGGCTACTTGTCTGCCCGAAGACAAAGGAAGAGCTGTGCAGATGGTTAGAAGACATTTGAAGACCGACATGTCAAGAAGGAAGAACTACACCGACCACCATCCTCAAGATGTAAACTTCCACGTTAAAGACCGAGCGTATCTACAAACCACTCCACTCGAAGGAACCAAGCATTTTCATGTCGAAGGGACGCTCACACCAAGATTAATCAACCTTCTTCAAGACCACTGCAAGACAAATAGTAGACGGCTACCAGCTAGACTTACCACCTGAGTTACCCCCACACACCAAAATTTTCCACAATACACAACCGTGGAAGTACTTCTTATTTCCTAACTAGCCCGGTCCCCGCAAGGACATCGATCACCAAGCCTTTGACGTCTAGCTCAACCTAACCCATACAAGAGAGCCCTCAGCAACCTCCATCAAGAGGGTAACAAGCGAGAAGCCACACCACCAAGTACTTCAAGATTCCAGGGAGCACCACTCGGAAGCAGAACCAACAAGAAGAAGTGAAGACTACCCCGTATCCAAGGCTCCGTATTCCTTTCCACGCCTAGTCTGGGAATCTCGGGGACGAGATTCTTGTAAGGGGGGTAGGTCTCTCACACCCTGATTTTCATGCCACATTGCTTAAGCTGATAATCATGCTAAAATATGGTTTAACAAAAACTTTTGAGTGTCTTTGATCTTGCTTGATTGGTTTTCTGTTTCTGTTTGCTAGTGCTCTAAAAATCAAATAAATCCTCCAACTCTTATACTTCATCCCCTTGATCCAAAACCTTTTCCCAATGGTCATGCCATGTGTATAGGACAGTATAGTATTTTCTTACAAAAATAGTTTGGCCAAATAGTATTTTCTAAAATTAGTTTTTTCCAAAAACCCCTGAATTGAGGTTTGCACTACAAGTACCTTATTCAGGATGTGAAAAATCTTTCAAAAATTATATTTGAATACTATAAGGTATAGGACTCCGATAAACCACAAAATTATATTTTTAAAAGTTATTTTTATATTTTATTTAAATGATTTTTCTTTAGGCCAGAAATGGTCTTTAATAGGTTAAAATTATTTAACTATTTCAAAAATATTTGCCAAAATTCAGGGAAACTGATAGGACATATATTGTCCATATATAAGAGTTTCAGCACATGGTCATGTTCAAAATATTGGGCAAATCCTTCATTAACCCTTTCTGGATATTTCAAGCTTTTGAAATATTTACAAAGGAAATATTCTCCAAAATTTCCAGGGAAATTCCATCATGTCAAATATGACATATGTGATGATCTTACAAAGCCTCATGCCTTGAAGATCAAGGAAACATCATCTAATCCCCTCAAAACCATTTCTGTCCATTTTGAAGTTTGAGCAACTTTACATTGCCAAACTTGTCCAAATGCTCTAAAACTTGATGCACATGCTCAAATGATGTAAATATGCATCTATGCCAAATGGCACAAGTTTTTGAGAAGGATAACTTGATCTAAATGCCCCAAAACCCTTTCTGACCAGATCCAAATTTGAACAACTATACATTGCCAACTTTTTACTTGGGGCCTCAAATTTTGTGGACATGTTCACAACCCCAAATGATGACACTACACCAAGTAGTGCATCAAGGAGAGATGATTTGCTTAACTTAATCTTGGAAAATCCATTTCTGTTGATTTCTAGGGTTTACAAAAGTTGCATTGGCAACTTTGCCCAAATGAACTCAAATTTGGTGGAAGGGCCTAAATCTATGTGCCATTTAATCCTGTTAAGTCCCATGTCAATTGGAAGTCATTTGCTTGCCCAAAACCACATCAAACACCTTCTGCCATTTTTACCAAAACCGCTGTTCTGCCCCCTTTTACTATTCTACTTGAGCTCAACTTTTTACCACAGCTTCTCCTAGTCATCTTCTACCTCTAGTAACTTCCCCATGGCCAGAGCTCAATGATTGAGGGGTGAAAACCCCATTTTACTCTTCTAGACAGCAGCAATCTCCTTCTCTCCGCCTCATTTTGCTTCCCCTAGCTCCCGTGCACCCCCAGACCAACCCACTGCTCCTCACGTGCCCCCATTCTACTCCACGGCCGGGAACCTTGCCGCCGGCCACCGCTCAAATCCGTGCCAATCCGAGCCCCTCCTCTCCACCTCTCCACTCCAGAGCGTCACCAGAACCACCGCCGACCCGCGCCACACTCCAGTCCTTCCTCCCCGTGCCTGCATTGTCGTGCCCAAACCTCACCGTCGGCCTAGTCCGCTGCGGCCAACCCCCTTCTCAACTCGGTGCCCGTGGGCGGCCGTGCCGCCCATGGTTGAATGCGGACGGGTCCCCTGAGCACGCCGGAGGGAAGGGCATCGCCGAAGATGCCCTGCAGCGCCGGCAAGCCATCGTCGAAGCCGCCCCTGCCTCTACTCTGTTCGAGCAGGAGGTGGGGGATGAACCCGACAGCCGGGCCCCACCTATCGGCTGGCCAGAGTGCCTGGGCCACTGACGGGAGGCCCCGCCCCGTTTAAGTGGAGATGGACTCCGCTGCTGCCACCTTCACCGCAGGGAAGCGTATTCCCTTGAGTACGCTTCCTGCGTCGTCAGCCAAGCGCAGCCAAGCCACTGGGCTGGCCCACGGTCTATCTGTCGCCGTGTGCACAGTATAAGCTTATAACCCTTTTTCCTTTCCTTTTTCTTTTCCAGACAACTTCAAAAATCCATAAATAAATCAAATGTATTCCAAATTTGATGATTCAAATTTCTAGGAGTTTCTAAAATCCTGATCTACTTGTTGGTGCAACATGCACATTTTTTCAGAAACATTTCCTTCACAAATATTGTCAAAATGACATTATTCCATTTTCTGTGATGAACTTTAGAAAATCACAGAGAGCTCAAATTTCATCCAAATGCAATGGTTCAAATTCCTAGATGCTTGTAATATCCAAACTTAGTTTTGGAACATTTTTATTAATACTTTCTGTACCCCACCAAATAATGAGCCATTTCTTCATATTTGTCAACTTTGCAAAATCCTAGGGAATTCATTTGAACTCCAAATCCAGTGAAACCAACTCCTAGATGCTTCTAAAATCATGATCTGTTAAATGGGTGCCATTGCTCATTTTTCAAAAATATATTTCTGTACACTTCTTTCAAATCCATAAACCCCTTGATTCCATCATATTGAAATGTTCCAAACTATTCATTGATCCAATACCTATGAAAACACCTTGGTCATTTCTCATATGACCAGAGGTATCCTAGAAAAGTCCAACTCCTATTTTAGAGCACTTTTATTTTTGCCTTGTTGTGTGGCTTATTATGATTGTTTCCATCGTTAGTTGACGAAATGAACTAAGTACTTGGAGATTGACCAGAAGGTTTGAAGACTCGGAAGGACAAGGCAAGCAGCCCTTTGACCATGTTTGACAAACCTTTTTATGCATGTCATATAGTACCATCATGTTGTTGCTACGGAATCATGATGTGGTGGAACCAGTTTGATGGTCTGCCACTGCGCTTCCTCGTTGATGCTTGCATTGTGCATGACCCTACCTTCTTATGAGGGTTATGCCTGTGGGAGTAGATAGATGTATGCTATAGTAGTTGGCTACACAAATGGGTCAGGGTTATGCATTGAGAGAAACAAGTGTGGTTTGACATACTTGCAAATGACCCAGTGGGTGCCGCTAGTGCCCCTGGGAGACAATGAGGAACTAGGGCACTACTTGGTGAAGAAGTAGTGTACCGAGGCTTGATGAAAGTGTGGTTTACTAGGATGGATTAGATTTATGTGTGACTACCGTCCCAACCAAACATGAGCAACCACTCTACCCTTATATGGGAAAGGGCATTATTGATTACCTAGGTCGATACTAGCATGGTGCCCGCATTACTAGTGACGGGGGTGACATGAGGTCACTCTCGGGACGGGGTCGTGCTTGGATAGGTGGCCATGACTGTTTTCACAGGGCACCGAACACACCGTTGGTACCCCGTGTCAGTGGTATGTGATGAATATGGGAGCAAGGCTCCACAAATTTTAAGATGTGAAATTTTTGGCACGGGGCTGTTACCAATCGAGTGGACTCTATGTTAGTGTCGTCTAGGGAAAGATAGTGATCGGGTGCTTACCCTGGGTACTTGAGGTACAACAGGTCGTGAATGACACGGAAGTTCCCCGGATCTAGTGGGTAAAGTGTGCAACCTCTACAGAGTGTCAAACTATTCGAATAGCCGTGTCCACGGTCGAGGACAGTTGGGTGGTGCTACTTAGACTATGTCCATAAGTTTCTGGAAAACAACACGGTTTGAGTAAATCATGTTGGTATGATTGTGAGGAAGTCACGATGAGCATGAGCAAGATTTGTTCATGACTATTTCTCGATAATGATGTCTGAAACCTCCTGATACTTGTTGCAGACACATGCATGTCCATGTTATATGTTGATCATACTTGCATATGAAAAACTAGCTTTCCGAAAACTACCAATTTAGAAGTAGAGCTTTGCATAATTATTCTGTCATCACACTTGGGTTGCTTGCGAGTACATTCAAAGTACTCATTGGCTTGCCACTGGTTATTTTATTGGCCAGGCATGAGAGAACAGGATATGATAAAGATTTCTTGGTGACGAGCATGCGAGCTAGGACGCTTCCTAGTCAGAATGCCTGTAGGGTTAAGGCAGATGGCATGGGTCCAAGTGGTTATTGAAGATTTCCGCTGCAATGATATACTCAAGACTTGACCATAATGGTCCTATTTGTGCAATACGGTATGTATGGATGTAAGACTCTTGTTATTCAGTTTCTGTGTGTTCGGTGAGCATTGATCTCTGGGATCACAGTACACGTGCATTCGGTGATCACGACTTATGAGTCGGGGTCCCCACATATATTTTTGGAGAAAATCACGCACACGGAGCTTGAGGACCAAGTCAAGAGACAGAGGACTGGCCCTCGAGGGTGGGGGGCGCGCCCCCTGCCTCGAGGCCCCCTCAAGTGGCCCTCGGTGCCCTCCTTCTTCCTATATAAGTCCACGTACCCCAGAAACTCCGTGAACAGAGAGAAAACCCTAATTCCACCGCCGTAGCTTCTGTTCCTGTGGAAATCCCATCTTGGAGCCTGTTCCGGAGCTCCACCAGAGGGGGATCCATCACGGAGGCCTTCATCATCATCATCATCGCCCTCACCATGAGTTGTGAGTAGTTTACCACAGACCTTCGAGTCCATAGCTAGTATCTAGATGTCTTCTTCTCTCTCTCTGGATGTCAATACAAAGTTCTCCTCGGTCTTCGAGGAGATCTATTCGATGTAATCTCTTTTTGCGGTGTGTTTGTCGAGATCCGATGAATTGTGATTTTATGATCAAGGTTATCTATGAAAGATATTTGGTTCTTCTCTGAACTTTTTATGTGTGCTCATAATATCCTTGCAAGTCTCTTCGAATTATTGGTTTGGTCTGGCCTACTAGATCTGTAGTTCTTGCAATGGGAGATGTGCTTGGCTTTGGGTTCAATCTTGCGGTGTCCTTTCCCAGTGACAGTAGGGGCAGCAAGGCACGCATTGTATTGTTGCTATCGAGGATAAAAAGATGGGGTTTATATCATATTGCTTGAGTTTATCCCTCTATATCATGTCATCTTGCTTAAGGCGTTACTCTGTTCTTATGAACTCAATACACTAGATGCATGCTGGATAGCGGTCGATGTGTGGAGTAATAGTAGTAGATGCAGGCAGGAGTCGGTCTACTTGTCTCGGACGTGATGCCTATATACAATGATCATGCCTAGATAGTCTCATAATTATTCGCTTTTCTATCAATTGCTCGACAGTAATTTGTTTACCCGCCGTACAATATCGCTGTCATGAGAAAAGCCACTAGAGAAAACAATGGCCCTCAGTTCTATTCTCAACATATCAATCTACATCTACTTTACTTTTCTTGCTTTTATTTGCTGGTCTTATAAACCAAAAATACCAAAAATATAACTATCATCTCTATCATATCTCACTTTCGTAAATGACCGTAAAGGGATTGACAACCCCTTATCGCGTTGGCTGCAAAGTTCTTATATGTTTGTGCAGGTGTGAGGGACTCGCGCGTGGTCTCCTACTGGATTGATACCTTGGTTCTCAAAAACAGAGGGAAATACTTACGCTATTGTGCTGCATCTCCCTTTGCTCTTCGCGGGAATACATTGCAAGCTCAAGAGGTAGCAAGAAGAATTTCTGGCGCCGTTGCCGGGAAGGCTTACGCAAAAGTCATATACCAAGTACCTATCACAAACCCTTATCCTTCGCATTACATTTATTTGCCTCTCGTTTTCCTCTCCCCCACTTCACCCTTGCCGTTTTATTTGCCCTTCTTCCGCCGTGTGTTTATCGTCGCTTGCCTTTTTGTCTGCTTCTGTGTGTTGCTTGCTTGCTCGCCCTCATGTCTGAGATGGGAGACAATTTTATCGAGAAGGGTAGTAATGTCGAGGGCAATGTTCATGTTTACCCCCCAGATGAAGCTGCCACTTTACATATTAAGAAGTTCCGGGTTGGAAGTGGTAATATTATTGGGAAAGGAGTTCTTCAAGACTTATTTACTTGTGCCGGTGCTTCGCCCACTATGGGTGGCTCTATTCTTCACAGAACTAGTAGCCTTGAAGATGATGTATCTATGCTTATAGTAGAAATTGAAAGGCAGTTTATCCATATGCATCCCTGTATTCAGAGAATCTTTTTGGAGTTTTCCAATATTGAGCATTCTTCTGTTAAGCGTGCAGCTACTATCTTTTTGGCTCATGAATTTAGATATATCATGAAAGAGGCCAGAGAAATCTTTGCTCATTACGGAGTAGATGCCGGTCGACCTCCTATAGAGGCTATCTTGTTCAATCAAGAAGACCTAATGCGGTTGCGATCTCCTGATCATGTTGCTTTTAATTAAAACCTTAGAAAAAAGGTTCTTGTTGAGATCTTGATTGATAGTATTTCTGAGATAAACGATGATTTTGCTGTTCAAAATAATGGGTTAGGCTTCTCCCTTGAGCGAAGGCTCATGACCCCTGCCAAAAGAATGCCTATAATGATGAATTGGTCATCCACTACAAAGGGCCAAAGGAGGAACCTGTTCCTCCCGAGATTGATGTAGGGGACTTTTGTCCCATTAAATTTAGCCCTTTTGATTACTTTTGCTTGCCACAAAGGAAGCTTGCTGCTGAACGTAGGGAATATGAGATGAGCTTTCGGGACATATCATACCACTATGGCTATCCCTAGATTTATCTTGTATCGTGCCTAGCTAGGGGCGTAAAACAATAGCGCTTGTTGGGAGGCAACCCATTTTTATGTTTTTTTGGCTGTTAGGGAATAAATATTGCATCTAGCCTATGATTAGATGTGGTTTCATGTTTTGTTTAGTGTTTGTGCCAAGTAGAACCTTTGGGAAGACTTGTTTGAAGTTTATGTGATCTTGCTGTGAAAAACAGAATCGTTAGCGCTTGCTAAAGTAGTCTTCCGATATTACTGGAGCGTGATTTTTAGTTGATTATTTTTGCAGATTATTGGTAGACAAATTCCGCAAATTTACCAATTTAGTTTGAATTTTTTGGAGTTCCAGAAGTAGGCGAAACCTGCAGATTAGTACTGACTGTTCTGTTTTTGACAGATTCTGTTTTTTCGTGTGTTGTTTGCTTATTCCGATGCATCTATGAGTAGTATTGGAGGATATGAACCATAGAGAAGTTGTAATACAGAAGGTTTAACACCAATATAAACAAATAATGAATTCATTGCTGCACCTTTGAGTAGTGGTTTGCTTTCTTATACTAACGGAGCTCACGAGAATTTATGTCTAAGTTTTCTGTTGTGAAGTTTTCAAGTTTTGAGTATTGCTTTGATGGACTATGGAACAAGGAGTAGCAAAGGCCTAAGCTTGGGGATTCCCATGGCACCCCAAGTAAATCCAAGATAATCAAAAGCCTAAGCTTGGGGATGCCTCGGGAAGGCATCCCCTCTTTCGTCTTCATCCATTGATAACTATACTTGGAGCTATATTTTTATTCGCAACATGTTATGTGTTTTGCTTGGAGCGTCTTTTATAATTTGAGTCTTTTCTTGTTAGTTTGCCACAATCATCCTTGCTGGACACACTTATTTGAGAGAGTTAAATATGGCCTAGAAATTGTTAGAACACTCTATGTGCTTCACTTATATCTTTTGAGTTGAATAGTTTTTGCTCTAGTGCATCACTTATATCTTTTAGAGCACGGTGGTGGTAATATTTTGTAGAAATTGTTGAAATCTCATGCTTCACTTATATCCTTTCGAGAGTCTATTAAAACAGCATGGTAATGTGTTTAGGCTAAAGAAACTAGTCTTCACACGATAGACATCCAATGTCAATGTAGTAAAAAAATTCACACTAAGTGCATTGAATATGATGAGATGTTGGCTGCTTGATAATTGTTTTGAGACATGAAGATAGTGATATTAGAGTCATGCTAGTGGAGTTATTATGAAATTGAGGAATACTTGTGTTAAGGTTAGTGATTCTCGTATCATGCACGTATGGTGAACCGATATGTGATGGAGTTAGAGCATGGGGTATTTGTAGAGTGCCAACCTTTGTGTGGAGGTCAGGGGCGCGCGATGGTTAACTCCTACCAACCTCCCCCCCTAGGAGCATGCGTTGATTGCTTTGTTTTGATGACTCGTAGATTTTTGCAATAAGTATATGAGTTCTTATGACTAATGTTGAGTCCATGGATTATACGCAGTCTCACCCTTCCACCATTGCTAGCCTCTCTTGTACCGCGCAACTTTCGCCGGTGCCATAAGCCCACTATATATCCTTCCTCAAAACAGCCACCATATTTTTCCTCAATACAGCCACCATACCTACCTATCTTGCCATTTCCATAGCCATGCCGAGATATATTGTCATGCAACTTTCCACCGTTCCGTTCATATGACACGCATCATATTGTCATCTTGCCATTGCATAATCATGTAGTTGACATCGTATTTGTGGCAAAGCCACCATGCATAATTCTTTATACATGTCACTCTTGTTTCATTGCACATACCGGTACACCGCCGGAGGCATTCATATAGAGTCATACTTTGTTGTTGTGGTATCGAGTTGTAATATCGAGTTTGTAATGAAAGTGTGATGATCATCATTATTAGAGCATTGTCCCATGGGAGGAAAGGCTAAATCTATAAAGACCCTCCGCAAAAAAAAGAAAAAGGGAAAGGCCAAAGAAAACAAAAGAAAGGCAAAAAAAAAGAAAAAAAAGGACAATTGCTACTATCTTTTTCCACACTTGTGCTTCAAAGTAGCACCATGTTCTTCATTGTAGAGAGTCTCATGTTTAGTCACTTTCATATACTAGTGGGAATTTTCGTTATAGAACTTGGCTTGTATATTCCAACGATGGGCTTCCTCAAATGCCCTATGTCTTCATGAGCAAGCAAGTTGGATGCACACCCACTAGTTTCTTCTGTTGAGCTTTCATTCATATTTAGCTCTAGTGCATCCGTTGCATGGCAATCCCTACTCACTCACATTGAATCTATTGATGGGCATCTACATAGCCCGTTGATACGCCTAGTCGATGTGAGACTATCTGCGTCCTTTTTGTCTTCTCCACAACCACCTCTATTCCACCCATTGTGCTATGTCCATGGCTCACGCTCATGTATTGCGTGAAAGTTGAAAGGTTTGAAAAGATAGAGTACGAAAACAAATGCTTGGCTAAAATAGGGGTTGTGCATGATATGAATATTTTTGTGTAATAACGAGGGAGCATAGACAACACTATATGATTTTGTAGGGAAAATTTTCTTTAGCCATAGTATTTTGAGAAGACATGATTGCTTTGTTAGTATTGCTTGAAGTATTATTATTTCTTATGTCGATATAGACTTTTATCTTGAATCTTTCAGATCTGAACATTCATGCCACAATTAAGATAATTACATTGAAATACTATATTGGTTAGCATTCCACATCAAAAATTCTTTCTTTATCATTTACCTACTCGAGGACGAGCATGAATTAAGCTTGGGGATGCTTGATAAGTCTCCAACGTATCTATAATTTTTTATTGTTCCATGTTATTATTTATGAAGTCTTGGATGTTTAATGGGCTTTATCATTTACTCTTATATCATTTTTGGGACTAACCTACTAACCCAAAGGCCTAGTCCAGATTGCTGTTTTTTGTCTGTTTCAGGGTTTTGCAGAAAAAGAATATCAAACGGAATGAAAACTTTGCGAGAGATATTTTTGGAGAAAATCACGCACGCGGAGCTTGAGGACCAAGTTAGGAGACAGAGGGCTGGCCCTCGAGGCCCCTTCCTTGAGGCCCCCTCAAGTGGCCACTGGTGCCCTCCTTCTTCCAATATAAGTCCACGTACCCCAGAAACTCCGTGAACAGAGAGAAAACCCTAATTCCACCGCCGTAGCTTCTGTTCCCGTGGAGATCCCATCTTGGAGCCTGTTCTGGAGCTCCACCGGAGGGGGATCCATCACGGAGGCCTTCTTCATCATCATCATCGCCCTCACCATGAGTTGTGAGTAGTTTACCACAGACCTTCGGGTCCATAGCTAGTATCTAGATGGCTTCTTCTCCCTCTCTCTAGATCTCAATACAAAGTTCTCCTCGGTCTTTGAGGAGATCTATTCGATGTAATCTCTTTTTGTGGTGTGTTTGTCGAGATCCGATGAATTGTGAGTTTATGATCAAGGTTATCTATGGAAGATATTTGGTTCTTCTCTGAACTTTTTATGTGTGCTCATAATATCCTTGCAAGTGTCATCGAATTATTGATTTGGTTTGGCCTACTAGATCTATAGTTCTTGCAATGGGAGAAGTGCTTGGCTTTGGGTTCAATCTTGCGGTGTCCTTTCCCAGTGACAGTAGGGGCAGCAAGACACGTATCGTATTGTTGCCATCGAGGATAAAAAGATGGGGTTTATATCATATTGCTTGAGTTTATCCCTCTACATCATGTCATCTTGCTTAAGGCATTACTCTGTTCTTATGAACTCAATAAACTAGATGCATGCTGGATAGCGGTCGATGTGTGGAGTAATAGTAGTAGATGCAGGCAGGAGTCGGTCTACTTGTCTCGGATGTGATGCCTATATAAAATGTTCATGCCTAGATAGTCTTATAATTATTCACTTTTCTATCAATTGCTCGATAGTAATTTGTTTACCCACCGTAGAATATCGCTATCATGAGAGAAGCCACTAGAGAAAACTATGGCCCCCGGGTCTATTCTCAACATATCAATCTACATCTACTTTACTTTTTCCGCTTTTATTTTCTATTCTTATAAACCAAAAATACCAAAAATATAACTATCATCTCTATCAGATATCACTTTCGTAAGTGACCGTAAAGGGATTGACAACCCCTTACCGCGTTGGCTGCAAAGTTCTTATTTGTTTGTGCAGGTGCGAGGGACTCGCACGTAGTCTCCTACTGGATTGATACCTTGGTTCTCAAAAACTAAGGGTAATACTTACGCTACTGTGCTGCATCTCCCTTTCCTCTTTGAGGGAATACAACGCAAGCTCAAGAGGTAGCAAGGGGGAAAGGCAAGCTCAACATGTTGGATGATCCATGACAATATACTTCATTTCGGATATAAGAAAACATAACCCATTATGTTGTCTTCCTTGTCCAACATCAACTCTTTAGCATGTCATACTTTAATGACTGCTCACAATCATAAAAGATGGCCAAGATAGTACATTTGTATGTGAAGCCTCTCTTCTTTTATTACTTCCTATTAATTGCAACGATGACCAAAACTATGTTTGTCAACTCCCAACAACTTTTATTTATCATACTCTTATATGTGAAGTCATTACTTCCCATAAGATCAATATGATATCTTGGATACTCTTTAGGTTTTATTTGTTTTTATCATGACTAAAGTGAGGAAATCAAGCCCTTGACTCAACACTAATCTTTATTATATAGCTCACGAACTCGATTACAAAGGGTAAAGATCATAAGGCAAAAGCTCACAACTAGATCATGCTAACTTTATTCTACTAGGTCAAGATACTACCAAAAGGATCGAACTAAGGAAAACGGTAAAGATAGGAGTGATGGTGATACGATACCAGGGTCACTCCCCCAAGCTTGGCAATTGCCAAGGGGAGTGCCCATACCCATATGATTAGGTCTCCTTCTTCGGAGGCGGTGATGATGGAGTTGTTGATGATGTAGGCTTGTTTTCCACCTTCCAAGGCATGGGCTCACCATCGTAGAAGGATGATCGAGTCTCCAGGATACTCAAATCTGCAGCCAAACTCATCTTTTGAATCTATATTCATACTCACAGTTTTGGTTTTGCAGGTCATAGATCTGGGCTTGGAGGTGTTCAATTTTCTCTTGAAGATTGGAGATAGCCTCCCCGAAGATCCTTGAGTCTAGCTTGAGGTTGTTGGCGAGCTCCGAGATCATCATGTGGTTGGCATTGAGTCCTTGTTCGACCATACCTTGGCACTTGAAAACTTGCTGCTCCATTGCTTCGAGTGTTGTCTCCACGCTTCCGGTCCTCCTTGGCCCCTCAACATCACGGATTTGCAGCACCCCCTCATGCAACTCCATGGTTTTAGGGTGATGCAGCACCTCCGCAAGGTAGGGGTTGATGACCTTCTCAAAGAACTTGTCCTTGGGGATGTTGGAGGACGCCATGATGATCTAGATCTGTCAAAAACAGCATCTCGAAACGAAAACAGAGGATTTTTACATGATACAGAGGTCAAAACCTTTGGGAGTATATAGAATAAATTTTTACTGACCAAAAGGAGTAACCACAAGAAAACGGAGTCCGGGAGACACACGGGGTGCCCACGAGGCAGGGGACGCGCCCAGGGAAGGGGGCGCGTCCTCCACCCTCGTGGACGCCTCATGTCTCTTCCGGACTGCTACTTATTTTTCTATTTTTCTAAATATTCCAAAACGGAGGAAAATTGCGTTTAGAACTATTTTGGGGTCGGTTTACTTGCCGTACCACATGCCTCTTCCTTTTCGGAGTCTGGATCGTTCTTGAAAGTGTCCCTTATGTATTCCTCCGGGGTTAAAGTTTCAATAACATTAGTTTCAACATTTAAAGGATTACTTGAGATATAATGTTTGATTCTTTGACCGTTCACCACATTTGGATTTGTGCCTTCGAAGTTGTTGATTTTTATGGCACCGGAACGATAGACCTCCTCGATAACGTAAGGTCCTTCCCACTTGGAGAGAACTTTTCCTGCAAAAAATCTTAAACGAGAGTTGTATAGCAAGACATAATCACCTACGTTAAACTCACGCTATTGTATCCTTTTGTCATGCCATATTTTAACTTTCTCTTTAAACAGTTTGGCATGCTCATAGGCCTGGGTTCTCCATTCATCGAAGCAGCTAATGTCAAATAACCTCTTTTCACCGGCAAGTTTGAAATCATAATTGAGCTCTTTGATAGCCCAATATGCCTTATGTTCTAGCTCAAGAGGTAAGTGACAAGCTTTTCCATAAACCATCTTATATGGAGACATACCCATAGGATATTTGTATGCAGTTCTATAGGCCCATAATGCATCATCAAGTTTCTTGGACCAATTCTTTCTAGACCTATTAACTGTATTTTGCAAAATTAATTTCAACTCCCTATTACTTAGTTCTACTTGACCACTAGTATGCGGGTGATAAGGGGATGCAATTCTATGGTTCACATCATACTTTGCAAGCATCTTACGGAAAGCACCATGAATAAAGTGTGAACCACCATCATGAAGGAAATATGCCCTAGAGGCAATAATAAAGATGTTATTTGGATTTCCTTATATCATGATAAATGTCTTTTATTCATGCTAGAATTGTATTAACCGGAAACTTAGTACATGTGTGAATACATAGACAAAACAGTATGTCCCTAGTATGCCTCTACTAAACTAGCTCATTGATCAAAGATGGCTATGTTTCCTAGCCATAGACATGAGTTGTCATTTGATCAACGGGATCACATCATTAGGAGAATGATGTGATGGACTAGACCCATCCGTTAGCTTAGCACTATGATCGTTTAGTTTTACTAGGAAAAGGGCTATAGATAGGATGGACACTAATGGCGCACCAGACATGCGGTGCGACATTAGTATATACTAATGGCGCACCACGTGCTAGTGCGCCATTAGTGTTGAATACACTAATGGCGCACCGAGCCCATGGTGCGCCATTAGTATCATTTTTTTTTCTTTTCCAAACATACTAATGGCGCATCAAGACAGAGTGCGCCATTACTAGTTGTAACTAGTAATGGCGCACCAGTCACATTGTGCGCCAGTACTATTGTTTTTATTATTATATTTTTATTCTTTTTTTTGCAAAACTACTAATGGCGCACTGTGCCACAGTGCGCCATTACTAGTTTAAACTAGTAATGGCGCACTTTGGCACAGTGCGCCATTAGTATGTTTTTTTTGCAAAACTACTAATGGCGCACCACCAGCAGGTGCGCGATTAGTAACCTGGGTTACTAATGACGCATTTGGAGGTGGTGCGCCATTAGTAAGTGGGCACCAACAAGATATTTTGGACAGCCACTCCTACCCACTCACTTTCTCCCCACTTCATTCTCTCCACCTCCTCCTCCAAAGCTTGTCTCGGGTGCCTCCTCTTTGTCACCTCATTTCCAGCATAGATTCATTCAAATTAAGTGGTTAAATTACCTTTTTTGATAGGTAAGTAAGGGGGGAAGCTATCTTTATGTTGTTCTCCCTCCAACAATGTGCACATGCACCTTTTATGGCCTAGCTAGATCTATGTATGTTCGTGGTGTTGCATATGTTTGTGGTGTTGCATATATGTTTGTGTTTGCAGGTGTACCGGTATTTGAAATGCGATAGTTGCCAATATTTTGCCGGAATGTTGATTCATTTCCGTTTCGGCGAGAATTTTGGCAGTAAGCATTCTTTTTGGTCCTATTTTTAGGGAAAGTCATGCCAAATTTTTTCTTGGTTCTAAAATATCATTTTTCTCTACCCCGCAGGCGACCATGGTCCGCACGATGACCGAAGGCATCTTGAATAGGTTTTTGAGCTCCGCGAAGGCCGAGATGCTTCAAAAGAACGAGACAGAGATAACATGTCTGTGTCGAAGATGCAAGCTAAAGAGCCTTATTGCGGACCCGGATTCCGGGCAGGTGCGGGACCACCTGCTCTTGCGTGGTTTCATGGATGGCTATCGGTGGCAAGGTGATGAAGATGACTACGGAGTCGTCCATGGGGGCCGGGCAAGAAATGAGGAAGGGCAGCAAGACAACCACCGTGGCTCGGGCGGGCGAGAAGACGAAGAATCTCCAGGAGATGATCACGACGGTGATGCTGTACACAGTCATCATGTAGAAGATGTAGGTCATGATGATGAGGAAGATGTCGGAGCAGACGACGGGCATGATCATGAAGATGATCATGCCGGCGAAGGAGACGACGCTGGACCATCGATGGGCTGGGTGCAGGACCCTCATATTCAAGAGCTGCTTCTCAAGCAGACGGATAACGCAAGAGCTGTCGCCCGAGAGAAAGCGAAGATGGATCAACTGGAGATAGACACGGTTACTCCGTTGTATGAAGGATGCAGGCCCGAGGATACCCGCCTGAAAGTAACGCTCATGGTTCTGGAGATGAAGGTAAAACACAAAATGACCGACGCATGCTTCGACGAGAACATGTCATTCTGGCACGAACGTCTTCCCAAGGGGAACAAGTGCCCGACCAGTTTCGAGGGGGCGAAGAAAATCGTGTGTCCTTTGGATTTACCGCACGTGAAATACCATGTGTGCATGAACAATTGCAATATTTATCGGGACGAGCACGCGGAGTCTACCATATGTCCGGTGTGCGGCGTCACTCGATACAAGAAGAGGAAGAAAGGTCCTCGAAGAGTGGTGTGGTACTTTCCGATCACTCCTCGTCTGCAGCGGTATTTCACCGACCCTAAGGTAGCAAAGCTCCTGCGTTGGCACGCGGATAGGGAGGAGAAGAAGCGAGAAGATGACACAAATGATCCGGAGATAGATAAAAAGACAAGATGCTGAGTCACCCTAAGGATGCGAGCCAGTGGCAAGCGTTGAACTTCGAAGACGCAGAATTTGGGAACGATCCAAGGAACATCATGCTGGGCGCGAGCATCGATGGAGTCAATCCGTTTGGCAGCCAGAGAAGCACACATAGCACCTGGCCTGTGTTTGTGTGGATGTACAACCTTCCCCCTGGTTGTGCATGAAGAGGAAGTACATTCACAAGAGTATGCTAATTGAAGGACCGAAACAACCAGGGAACGACATCAATCTGTATCTGGGGCTGATGAAAGAGGAGCTAGACACGATGTGGAAAACGCCAGCAAATACGTGGGACACCGCAAAGAAAGAATATTTCCCTATGAGAGCCGCACTGCTCACGACGGTGCACGACTATCTCGGTTACGGATATGTCGCGAGGCAGGTGGTCCATGGATTTTCTGGATGCGTCAGGTGCATGGATGACACAACGTATCGCCAGCTAGATAGAGATCCCGGATCTTCGAAAACCGTGTTCATGGGACATCGAAGGTGGCTTCGCGACGATGACCTGTGGAGAAAACGCAAGGATCTGTTCGATGGTGGAACCGAACCCCGAGGACGCCCGCATCCTAGGAGCGGCGAGGAAATAGACGAGCTGTTGAAAAATTGGAAAGATTGCCCACTGTCGGGAAAGAAGCAAAAGGCGCCAGAGTCGGGAAAGAAGCGAAAGGCTTCAGAGCCGCTGCTGAAGGTATGGAAAACGAGGTCTATTTTCTGGGACTTGCCGTACTGGAAGATCCACCGTGTGCCTCACAGCCTTGATGTCATGCATATCATGAAGAACGTGTGCGAGAGCCTGCTTGGTACCCTGCTCAACATGCCAGAGAGGACCAAAGATGGCCCGAAAGCAAGGGCAGACTTGAAATCGATGGGCATCAGGCAGGAGCTTCACGCTAATGATGATGATGATGATGAGGCGAAGCAGGACACGGAAAGTCGTCGCAAAGGCAAAAAGGCCAAGAAGACCGGAAATGACTACCCTCCCGCGTGCTTCACTCTAAGCCAGGAGGAGATCGAGCAGTTTTTCACCTGCCTCGTAGGAGTCAAACTTCCTTACGGTTACGCGGGGAAGATAAGCAGATACCTAGACCCAGCGAAGCAGAAGTTCAGCGGGATGAAGTCTCACGACTGTCACATGCTGATGACGCAGATACTTCCAGTTGCAATCCGTGGGATCATGGATGCGCATGTCCGTGAAACGCTATTTGGCTATGCAACTTTTTTGATGTCATCTCTCGGAAGTTGGCGTGAGGCAACTCAGAAGGCCACAGGAAGAGATCGTGGTGATACTATGCGAGCTTGAGATGTACTTCCCGCCCGCATTCTTCGATGTTATGGTGCATCTGCTGGTCCATATCATGGACGATATCATCCAACTCGGGCCAACGTTCCTGCATAGCATGATGCCGTTCGAAAGGATGAATGATGTCATCAAAGGATACGTTCGCAACATGTCACGTCCAGAGGGAAGCATAGCCAGGGGCTTTCTGACCGAAGAGTGCATCTCCTACTGCACGAATTATCTAGGAATCGAGAACCCCGTTGGTCTGCCCGTCAACAGGCACCTCGGCAGGCTCGCTGGATGGGGTCACCGTGAGGGTCGCCGCGAAATGCATGTCGACTTCGAGGGTTGACTCGTCGACTTTGAAAGAGCAAACCTAGTCGCGCTACAACACGTAGACGTGGTCGATCCTTGGGTGGTAGAGCACAAAACCTTTATTGAGAAGACGTACAATGACCGAGGCCAACAGAGGACGGACGGAGATATAATCAAACAGCACAACTCATGTTTCACGCGTTGGTTCAAGCAGAAGCTTCTGGCGTACCCCTTACATGAGGATTCTTCCACGGAAGAACAACTCATATTCGCCTTGTCACAGGGCGCCGAGCACAACCTGATGACCTATGAGGCGTACGATATCAACGGCTACACATTCTACACCGAGGCCAAGGACATGAAGAGCGATGGTTATCAGAACTCCGGGGTAATGATGGAATCCTACACCGGTAACGACAAGGACAGATACTATGGAAGGATCGAGGAGATCTGGGAGCTGAGCTACGTTGGAGAGAAGGTCCCGATGTTCCGTGTCAGATGGGCCAAGAGCGTCCTAAAAGAAGACCGGTATTTCACCACCATGGTTATACCCGAAGCCAAATCCAAGACCGCGGGCGCAAACGTCACCGCGAAAAATGAGCCATGGGTACTGGCTTCCCAAGTTGACCAATGCTTCTTCATTACCAACCCGTCAAAGCCCAGTCGTGTTGTCGTGAGGAGAGGCAAAAGGAAGATCATCGGAATTGATGGAGTAGCCAATGAGCAAGACTTCGACAGGTACGGCGACCCGAAGATCGAACATGACGACGATGATGAAGTAGCAGCATACACCAGAAGAAGAAGCAGGACCACCCTACCTAAAGGACGTCCGTTCCACAGAAGAACTCCATTTGCGAAAAAGAAGGGCAAGAAGATTGTGAACAGATAGCTAGCTAAGATCGATTGTATTTAAATCGTAGCCTTCATTTCTCGATTGTATTTCATGGGCACTTTTTGAACTCTTGAATGTTTTTAAATTTCATGGACACTCGATCTCGATCCCCCTCCATCTCGATCGCTATCCCACCTCGCCAGATCCGGTCCTCCTCGCCGCCGAGCACCCCCCGCTCCACCGGCCGCCGCCGACCCCCCACACCCTCCCCTACTCAACCGCCGCCGACGACCCACCGCACCCTCCCCCGCTCCACCGGCCGCCGCCACCGACCCATGAACTCATGATATTTTCAAAATAATAAATTTGATGATATTTTTCATATTCATAAATATTTTCAAATAACAAATTTTATGATATTTAAAAAAAATATTACTGCTTTATAAAAAAATATTACTGTTATGATTTAAACAAGTTGGAACATAATTAAACACAAATAAGTATCAAACATCATTTTAAATGCATAAAACAAAAATTGTGGAGCCTGGGAATCGAACACAGGACCTCCTGGTGTGAGAGATGCGTGCTGACCAGTCGGGCTACTAGATGTGTTTTGATGTGGATGAGGTTTGGTGGAAGATAACTTGTTGGCTCGAACAGAAATAAAAAAACATACTAATGGCGCACCAGGTGGGAGGTGCGCCATTAGTATAGATTTACTTATGGCGCACCAGGGGGCGGTGCGCCATTAGTATTGCTACCCCCATCTATCCCCTCTCTCCCTCGCCCTCGCCCAGATTCATCTCACTCCCCTCTTCCTCTCCCTATCCCGATGCCGCGCCCTCTCCCTCTCACTCCCCCGCGCCGCCGCCCCCCCACCC
>LR738711.1:651591968-651694439 GCA_902687465.1 Secale cereale | reverse complement strand
CCCCCGAGCAACCCCGACCCCCCTTCCGCCGCCGCCCTTGCCCGGGGCGGCGACGCCGCTCCGCACCACCAGGAGCCCAGGGCAAACAAGCCCGCGCCTCCACGTACGACTGCGCCAGCGCTGCTGCGTGCTGGTCCAGCGACCCCCGCCGTCCTCTTCTGCAGGTGCGTGGAGCAGGGCCGCTTCCTCCGCCTTGCTGAGCCGGGCCTCCACTTCTTCAACCCCTGCGCCAGCGAGCTCGTCGTCGGCACCCTCTCCACCCGCGTCCAGTCCCTCGACGTCAAGGTCGAGACCAAGACCAAGGTATTCTCCTCTCCCTTCTTTCCCCCCTTCTTCTCATTTAACATGGGCATTCATAAAATTCAGTTAGCTTGCGAACATAAACAAAAGCATAATAAACAGAAAAGGAGCATAAATAGAGACCCATAAATGTGTGGATTGGTACTCTTATTTGAATTTGTAGCATACAATTTCATCTAGATTTTCAGGATCGATGCTGTTGTTGCTTGTTGATCTCCAGTGTTGTTGCGGTAACCTAGATTGATCTGTATCTCCGTGCTGCTGTTGTTGCAAGCATAAGGAGTATATCATCCAGTGTAAACTACTGTAAAATTGACAGCTCTTGATATGAAAAAGAAATTGTATCAAGAGGCCAGATAACTTGTTAACTTCTCTGAATTTGTGCAGATAAATTGACAGTTCTTGATATCTTACAAGGACTAAGAAGAAGCTGAATTTTTTTGTCATACTTAGTCTCGTTTATAACAAAAATTCAGTTAGAGCAAAAATTCAGTTAGATAAAGGATGGCAACACAACCATATGTCATCTTTGAAAAAGGAAGGCAGTGTACTACAGGGTATCACATCCCTTTTTTCATTCAGAAAATACACCCCTCCCTCTCTATTGGCAGGCACCATCTAAATTTGCCCCGGGATACAATCGCATGCTCAACACCATCTACATTTGAGCATCTTATGACTGAATATTCTAGGGACTAGGGCTAGGAGTATTTTGTCGTAAAAGATTAGAGATAAGTATCCAAACAGACTCCTTAGCACTATCCATAGGAGTAGTTCGTTAATTTATAATCCCATATGAGTAAATGGCTTTGAAAATTTTAACCCACCACATTCTTGATTTCCCAATGTAACATAAGCAGTACATAAATTGGATTATTCCGTGGTGAACATTTTGCTAAAAGTGTTGACTAAATTCAAATAATGTAGATGGTGTTTTTAACGACCACATCTTTTTTAATCCCATAAATTCTTGCTAAAAGGGTTGATTATAATCACATAGGAAATGACTAAATTTGACACCACTAAGCTGAGACGGCCACAACATTAGACCAAAATCCCACTCCTGGCATTTTTAACGGCACCTCCATCTATTTCAATCATCAAATTCTATTGATACTATTTTGTTAACAAGAACAGTCAGTTCCTAGTGCTCTAGCGTTGCTGGAATTGGTAATTTACGTTGTGAATCACATAAGTTTTCATGCATATTTCATTTTTAGTTTGAAATTGGCCCCCCTTGGTTGCTTGTCACGCTCCGCCACTGGTTGGGTGGAGCAAGTGTCTATCTCTCTTATATATTTTGTTGTCTCTCTTATATTTCATAAATAATAAGGCCACACATACATTTATTTTTTGTTTGTTGAAGGGAATGCAAATCTGGCTCATTTTATTGAGATAATACAACAGGTGTTTCTCTTATATATGTGTTAACTGCTGGGTAATACTATTCATTTTTCCTTAGGTTAATATAAAAATGTCCAGTGGGCACATATAAATTCCTTTTACCTATTGTCTTGTATATATATTTGAAAATGATTGCTGCTAGATGTTAATTTGCTGGTACTAGCTAGAATTTGGCACTGAAAAGCAAAAGCAAAAGCTAATTAACTGCTGGGTAATAGCACTAGTACTATCTAGCTAAAATATGTGTTGTTATTAACAGTGGGTAATTAACCTAATTAACTGCTGGTACTAGCTAGAATTTGGCACTGAAAAGCAAAAGCTACAATTAACTGCTGGTATTAGAGATGCTTGACATTATATATCAGTTTGTCTGGTTCTTGTTTTGGTAGTAGTAGTTTGCTTTGCTTATCCATGAGTATCATTCAATTGGTGAACCTGGAGCAGCTTTTTGCTGGGTTTTATCTCCGACCATCGTGTCGTGATGATTTTGCAGGTACCCCGAGAGGCCCTTGAGTTTGCTGGAATGTTGATTAACTTCCGTTCCGGCAAATTCGGGTACTCCATATGTCCTATGTTCAGCAAAGGTCATGCTGAAATTTTCCGTGAATTTTAGCATGACTTTGCTAAAAATAGGACATATGGGGTACTTGTGACTAATGCATGGGCCGGGGTATCTTAGTCCTTAATTAAGTAGGATCAACTGCCCCTTTATTCTTGCTGCATTAAACCATAGGCGGCAATAGAGCCAAGTGATTAGGCCCAACTTAGAATTCTCCTTCCCAGTTTAGCTTTTAGGATGCCTCAGTGTCGACAAACCATAAATTAAAAAACCTTGGCTTCTGGGTGCCTCGGTGTCGATAAAAACCTAAATGATGAAAGCTTAGGCTTTTAGGGTGCCTCGGCATAAAAAACCCTCAATGATAAAAGCTTAGCTTTTAGGATGCCTCGGTGTGGACGAACCCTAAATGATGAGACCATGATCTTGTTCCTTGACAATAACCAACTTTTTTCCTATTTAGAGAGAAACATGGCCCACAACGATGAGTCCGGGGGTTCGGGCGACAAGGCATTCTGGGAGCTGTCCCAGGAGATGGAGGAACAACCTCACTTGTATGAGGACACCGCGAAAGACACCGATCCTGACACCACTGATGGTGCTGCCGAGGATGACCCCACTGATGGTGCCGTCGGGGATAACACCACTGATGGTGCCGCCGAGGATGCCACCACTGATGATGGCGGCGCACGCACAGATGGCAGCCAACCGAAGAGGCAACGGAAGGACCGGCGCCCGACCGTGCTCCGCACCGTCAAGAGGAATTTACTGAAGTGGACTCCGACGGGAATCCAATGGCGCCCGAACGAATAGTCAAGGTGTACTCGCTTCAGCTCGGGTGCATTCTCCGGAGCACCGTCTCGATCAACACCGAGAACCTGAGGCATCCTGACTGAGGGAATTTGCGCAACCTCCTCTTCACGAAGCTACACGAACGATACAAGTTCCCCGCTGAATTTGAAAACACAAGCCTCAAAGGGAATAAAGTGAACAATGCCGCCCTCACGAAGATGAGCATGGCCCCTGTCTACTTGGAAAAGCATGGGGAAGAGAATGATCGACAAAGGTTTTAGTTATGAGAAGATCAAGGAGAAAAATCCTTCGATCACCGAAGATGACTACATCGACTTCAAGATCAAGTGCGAGAGCACCGCAACCTCCGAATCAATTCAGTGGGGGAAAGGAATGCGGGAGCTGAACTTAGGGGAACACACACTCGGTCACGGCGGTTCAGAGTGGCGGAGCCTATATGGGACAAGGAGGACGCGGAGCGTGCCGAGCAAGGCCTACCGCCCCTCTTCGATAAATACGGTGACAAGCAGACCAGGAACTTTGTCAGGGCCCGGTACAAGAAGGACCCGAAAACAAAGGAGCTTACCACGGATCCAAAGACCAGGGCGCTTGAGCTTGTTCTGGTAAGGAATACACCCCCGCGTAATTAGCTCCATATGGTTGCATTCTAATTAATGAAGCCAAATTTCTAAATGGTTCACATTCCTTCCGCGGGCGACTGAAAGCAGTAGCGCGGGGTCGACTAAGAGCAACCCTTGGGACACCACTCTAAATAGGGCGTTGAATGTAATGAAAAAAAGGATAAGCTCAATAAGCCGTGGTCAGCTGGTCGTGTGGCCGGCAAATGCTTGTCCACAAAATGGTCGTCATACTATAACGCTGGTGGGTGAAAGGAGAAAAAGACCAGCTCGGAAAGCCAGTCGCGCGAGGTTCAAGAACTCAAGGCACAAGTGGCACGGATTCCGGAGATTGTCCAAGAGCAAGTGCAACAACAACTGGGAGCGACGATCACCGCCATTGTGCCTACCTTGATTGAGGGGTCACAGGCGTGGATTGCGGGCGGCCAACAGGGGCCGCCCCCGATTCCCAGCTTCACGACCAGCAACTCGCAGAACGCAATGGCGGGGCCATTGGTGTCTCCCGCGGAGGCGGCATTGGTGTCTCCGACGCCGGCACGGGAGCTTAATGCACCCGGGTGTACGCCGGCTGGCACCTCTGCAGCAAGCGGCCCCTCCGTCAATTGCACGCCCGCCGTTGGCGGTGCCTCGACATTAGCCGAGCTCGACGCCATCATCACGGTAACTAATTAAGCCTCTCTCGGCCGAGGACTTCATCTCCTTGCCTTTGACTGGGCATCCCTAACGCCCTACATGTTTTTGCAGGGCGCCGCCGACGTTCCGTGCACTCTCCTGCACTTCATGAACAACGAGTTGGTCGATGTTGCCAAGGGAAAAATTGTTCAACCGGGCAACCCCGTGTTCCATGGTACTAGGATGCCGCCCACCTTGTATAGGGTTCAACTGGTTCAGGTGCTGCCAGGCTGCAACGAGTTGTTACCTCCGATTCGACCCGTCGGGGCCGACGAAGATGATGTGATGACCCTCAGCGCCTGCCTAAGCTGGCCCCTTCTTTGGCCGAAGAGCCAGATTCGTTTGGGGGCGGGGGACACCACCCCAAAGACAACACCGCCAGTCGTGCCGGTGCCAAGCCATGGCAAGACCGCCGTAACGGTGCCGGACATCCCTATGCCACTGGATCCAAACATGCATATGGCACAGGATCCAAATGACGATGATGACAACGATGGCGATACCTTTGCCAATGTCGATGAGTACTTTGCCGATCATGGGTACGATGGCGACTTCATGGGGCCTCCTTCTCAAGAACCCAACCCTACAAAAGACGTGCGCGACCTAGCTGGTATCGCGGGGAAACCAAGTTGCAACAGGCATCGTCTGCCGTTCAGTTCTCAGGAGACGCCTCCAGCTGCCGACTTCACCGAGCCTCAGATAGGCGAGGTGCGAAATATTATCAGCCCCAACACACTCAAGAAGGCGGTCTGTGAGCAGAACTCGGTCCCATTACAGGAGAAGAAGAAGGCACGGAAAAGAAAGACTAACAAGGGTGCGAGCCAGCTGGCACCGAGTACGATCCGTGCTTAGGAGGGCCACCTTCACCTGAGGATATAATGAGGAGGGTGCATGTGGCGGGTAGGCCGATGCTACCGAGTAATATGCTCAATGCTGCAACCGGTGCTATGCGGAGTCTGCATGACAGTGTTCTTTCTTTGGAGAAGCGGCGTCTCAGAGAGAAGGATGTGGCATACCCGGTTTTCGCGGCCAAGGTGCCAGAGGGCAAGGGCTTTGTGGATAACTCCATCGGGGGTACAATCGTCCTGCGGTTTGATGACATCTACGCTATGTTGAACCTTCATCCGCTGCACTACACCTTCGTTCGGCTATTTTCGCTGAGTATGGAGATGCGGATCATTAGAGGCAAGACCCCGGACATCATGAGAGTCGACCCCTTCTACATGCGTGCCAAGATCTTGGGCAGCGCTGGGGACCGGCAAGTCGCGAGTTCTTACCTCGAACGCGTCATTCTGTCAAACCGAGATAAGGATAACTTCCTCGTGCCTTACTTTCCCAAGTCGTCCCCTCAACCGCCCTGTAACATGTGAATTCTTAGATTTCGATCGTTTTTCTTTTAACATTCCGTGTTTTGTGTAGTGACACACATTGCACACTCATCCTCCTAAGCCCGAAATATTCCACGGCCATGTATTTCGACTCGGACCGTCAGTCGAAGGTAGACTACACAAATGTCAAGAAAGTTCTTGATGATGTTCTCCCTGGCTACGCCAAATCTGGAGGCACCTTCACCAGGCCTATTCGTAAGTACGGCAAGCACATGTTCGCCCACAATACGACGTTCTGCTACGTCAAGCAGCCGCCTGGTGGTCAGAAGGGTGCCTACTACGCCATCCATCACATGCGGGCGATCGTACGGGACCATCATCACCTTCTGCTACCGAGTAAACTCAAAGATTGGGCCGCGAGCGTGTCGGCAATCCAGGACGCGGACATCAGACAAGAATTCTTTCGCATCCAGTTGGAGTTTGAGGAAATCATCCATCAAGATGTCCTTCGTACCTCGGGGCAGTTCTACCTCAGAAATCAATCGTCCAACAGTGACATATACACAATGCTACAAATGCAGGCTGACAACGCCCGCGATTTCATGACTCGCACGATAGACGGCGGCTTCATCCACGCTCCGGTCCCTTGAGTCGAGTCGAAAGTAGTGATGCTGTGTCTAGTTCTGAAACATCGATTGGCTCATGTTGTAATTAAACTTTAATGAACTTGTAGTATGTCTCTTTGGTTTGGACAGTCGTTCAACGTAGATGTAATCGATGCTATTAATGTCTTGTTTTTCTCTTCCGATCGTTCTGTTGCATACTTATATATTGCTTATGTATTGTGTGTGAATTGGTACTAACATTTCGTTTGGCTAGTGCATAGCGATGCCGTCGTATGTCGTGTATAAGGGTAAGGTTCCCGGAGTCTACGACGACTGGGAGGAGTGTCGGAGACAGGTTCACCGTTTCAGCGGTAACAGTTACAAAAGGTACACCACTAAGGCCGAGGCGGAATCTAGATACGCCCGCTATCTAGCGGGAGAGGGGAGGGAGCATTGGAGGAACAGGATGAAGACGAATTTCATCATGATGATGCTCATCGTGATGACCGCAGCTCTCTTCTATGTGATGGTAGTTTAGATGATCGATATCAACTTGTAATGTGAAGACAAACTCGCTACTCGCGGTCTCGAGACTTGTAATATAATGTTCTATCTTTGTTCGGTCTTTTGAATTCGGAGACTAATATGATGAATTGTATTCGGAGACTAATATGATGAATTGTATTCATAGACTAATCTTCTATTGTCTTGGATGAATCTGTTGTTGTTGTGTGGTGCTGTCTATATTCTGTCCAATAATACATTTTGTAACCTGTGCAAAAAACAGAAAAGTAAAAAATAATAAAAAACCTAATATTCATACTAATGGCACATCACATCACAGTGCGCCATTAGTATGCCAAAGGATACTAATGGCGCATCATCCAACAATGCGCCATTAGTATGCCAAAGTTACTAATGGCGCATCACGCAAGACTGGGTATATATGGCCCCCTGGGAGGCATACTAATGGTGCACCGTGGTCTATACTAATGGCGCATCTGTGGTGCGCCATTAGTATACCAGATACTAATGGCGTGGCACTAATGGCGGACCACTAATGCGGCATTAATGGCCAAAATAGGTGCGTCATTAGTAGGCCTTTATCTAGTAGTGGCTTTCTTCATGACTTATACATGTTCCTATGACTATGAGATTATGCAACTCCCGAATATCGTAGGAACACCTTGTGTGCTATCAAACGTCACAACGTAACTGGGTGATCAGAAAGATGCTCTACAGGTGTCTCCGAAAGTATTGTGGTGTTGGCATAGATCAAGAATAGGATTTGTCACTCTGAGTGTCGGAGAGGTATCTCTGGGCCCTCTCGGTAATGCACATCATAATAAGCCTTGCAAGCAAATGACTAATGAGTTAGTCACGAGATGATGTATTACGGAACGAGTAAAGATACTTGCTGGTAACAATATTGAACTAGGTATAGAGATACCGACGATCGAACCTCGAGCAAGTAACATACCGATGACAAAAGGAACAATGTATGTTATTATGCGGTTTGACCGATAAAGATCTTCGTAGAATATGTAGGAACCAATATGAGCATCTAGGTTCCTCTATTGGTTATTGACTGGAGATGAGTCTCGGTCATGTCTACATAGTTCTCGAACCCGTAGGGTCCGCATGCTTAATGTTTGATGCCGATCGGTATTATGAGTTTATGAGTTTTGATGTACCGAAGGTAGTTCGGGGTACCGGATGAGATCATAGACATGACGAGGAGTCTCAGAATGTCCGAGATGTAAACATTGATATATTGTACGACTATATTCGGACACCGGACGTGTTCCGTAAAATTACGGAATTAACCGGAGTACCGGGGGGGGGGGGTACCGGAACCCCCTGGGGAAGCTATGGGCCTTAATGGGCCATAGGATAAAGAGAGAAGGAGTGCCAGGGCTGGGCCGCGCGCCCCCACCCCTTGGTCCAAATTGGACAAGGAAGGAGGGGGGGCCGGCGCCCCTTTCGTTCTCCTTCTCCCTCTCCTTCCTTCCCCCCTTCTCCTTCTTGGTGGACTCCTACTAGGAATAGGATTGCAATTCTATTCCTAGTAGGATTGCCTCTCCTGGCGCGCCATAGAGGGCCGGTCGGCCTCCCCCCTTGCTCCTTTATATACGGGTGCAGGGGGCACCCTAGAACACACAAGTTGATCAGTTGATCTCTCCCAACCGTGTGCGGTGCCCCCATCCACAGTAACACACCTCGTTCATATTGTTGCAGCGCTTAGGCAAAGCCCTGCGACGGTAACTTCATCATATCCGTCACCACGCCGTCGTGCTGTCGAAACTCTCCCGTGAAGCTCAACTGGATCAAGAGCTCATGGGACGTCATCAAGCTGAACGTGTGCTGAACGCGGAGGTGTCGTACGTTCGGTACTCGATCGGTTGGATCGCTAAGAAGTTCGACTACATCAACCGCGTCACTAGACGCTTCTGCTCCCGGTCTACGAGGGTATGTAGACACACTCTCCCCTTCATTGCTATGCATCTAGTAGATAGATCTTGCGTGATCGTAGGAAAATTTTGAAAATACTACGTTCCCCAACAGTGGCATCATGAGCCAGGTCTATGCGTAGATGATATGCACGAGTAGAACGCAAGTGAGTTGTGGACGATACTAGTCATACTGCTTACCAGCATGTCATACGTTGCTTCGGCGGTATTGTGAGATGAAGCGGCCCGGACCGACATTACGTGTACGCTTACGCGAGACTGGTTTCACCGTTATGAGTACTTGTTGCTTAAATGTGACTGGCGGGTGTCTGTCTCTCTCGCTTTAGCTGAATCGAGTGTGGCTACGCCCGGTCCTTGTGAAGGTTAAGACATCACATACTTGACGAAACATCGTTGTGGTTTTGTATGCGTAGGTAAGAACGGTTCTTGCTAAGCCCGTAGCAGCCACGTAAAACTTGCAACAACAAAGTAGAGGACGTCTAACTTGTTTTTGCAGGGCATGTTGTAATGTGATATGGTCAAGACATGATGAGTTATACGGTGTTGTATGAGATGATCATGTTTTGTAATGTTATCGGCAACTGGCAGGAGCCATGTGGTTGTCCCTTTATTGTATGAAATGCCATCGCCATGTAATTGCTTTACTTTATCACTAAGCAGTAGCGATAGTCATGGAAGCAATAGTTGGCGAGACGACAACGATGCTACAATGGAGATCCAGGTGTCGCGCCGGTGATGAAGGTGATCATGACGGTGCTTTGGAGATGGAGATCAAAAGCACAAGATGATGATGGCCATATCATGTCACATATTTTGATTGCATGAGATGTTTATCTTATTATGCTTCTTATTTTGCTTAGTACGGCGGTAGCATTATAAGATGACCCCTTACAAAATTTCAAGGTATAAATGTTCTCCCTGAGTATGCACCGTTGCGAAAGTTCGTTGTGCCGAGACACCACGTGATGATCGGGTGTGATAAGCTCCACGTTCAAATACAACGGGTTTAAGCTAGTTTTGCACAGACAGAATACTCGGGTTAAACTTGACGAGCCTAGCATATGCAGATATGGCCTCGGAACACTGGAGACCGAAAGGTCAAGCATGAATCATATAGTAGATATGATCAACATAAGATGTTGACCATTGAAACTACTCCATCTCACGTGATGATCGGACATGGTTTAGTTGATTTGGATCACGTGATCATTTAGATGACCGGAGGGATGTCTATCTAAGTGGGAGTTCTTTAAGTAATATGATTATTTGAACTTCAATTTATCATGAACTTAGTCCTGATAGTTTTTGCATATCTATGTTGTTGTAGATCAATGGCCCGTGCTACCGTTCCTTTGAATTTTAATGCATTCCTAGAGAAAGCTAAGTTGAAAGATGATGGTAGCAATTTCACGGACTGGGTCCATAACTTGAGGATTATCCTCATTGCTACACAGAAGAATAATGTCCTTGAAGCACCGCTAGGTGACAAGCCCCCTCCAGCTAATGTAGACACTTTGAACGTCTAGCAGGCGGCTGATGACTACACGATAGTTCAGTGTGCCATGCTTTACGGCTTAGAACCGGGACTTCAACGACGTTTTGAACATCATTGACCATATGAGATGTTCCAGGAGTTGAATTTAATATTTCAAGCAAATGCCCGGATTGAGAAATATGATATTTCCAATAAGTTCTACAGCTGCAAGATGGAGGAGAATAGTCCTATCAGTGAACACTTGCTCAGAATGTCTGGGTACTAGAATCATATGACTCAACTTGGTTGCAAAGTTGACGAGGATAGTGTTATTGATAGAGTTCTTCAATCACTGCCACCAAGCTATAAAGGCTTCGTGATGAACTATAATATGCAAGGGATGCAGAAAACAATTCCCGAGTTCTTCGCTATGCTCAAAGCTGCGGAGGTAGAAATCAAAAAGGAGCATCAAGTGTTGATGGTTAACAAGACCACTAGTTTCAAGAAAAAGGGCAAGGGAAAGAAGGGGAACTTCAAGAAGAATAGCAAGACAGTTTCTACTCCCATGAAGAAATCCAAGTCTGGAGCCAAGCCTGAAACTGAGTGCTTCTACTGCAAGGGGACTGGACACTTGAAGCGGAACTGCCCCAAGTATTTGGCGGATAATAAGGATGGCAAGGTGAACAAAGGTATATGTGATATGCATGTTATTGATGTGTACCTTACTAATGTTCGTTGTAGTACTTGGCTATTTGATACCGGTTCAGTTGCTAATATTTGTAACTCGAAACAGGGACTACGGACTAAACGAAGATTGGCTAAGGACGAGGTGATGATGCGCGTGGGAACTGGTTCCAAAGTCGATGTGATCGCCGTCGGCACGCTACCTCTACATCTACCTTCGGGATTAGTTTTAGACCTAAATAATTGTTATTTGGTGCCAGCGTTGAGCATGAACATTATATCTGGATCTTATTTGTTGCGAGACGGTTATTCATCTAAATCAGAGAATAATGGTTGTTCTATTTTTATGAATAATATCTTTTATGGTCATGTACCCTTGAAGAGTGGTCTATTCTTGTTGGATCTCGATTGTAGTGATACACATATTCATAATATTGAAGCCAAAAGATGCAAGATTAATAATGATAGTGCAACTTTTTTGTGGCACTGCTGTTTAGGTCATATTGGTGTAAAACGCATGAAGAAACTCCATAGTGATGGACTTTTAGAATCACTTGATTATGAATCACTTGGTGGTTGCGAACCATGCCTCATGGGCAAGATGACTAAAACTCCATTCTCCGGAACTGTGGAGCGAGCAACAGATTTGTTGGAAATCATACATATTGATGTATGCGGGCCAATGAGTGTTGAAGCTCGCGGCGGGTATCGTTATTTTCTGACCTTCACTGAGGATTTGAGCAGATATGGGTATATCTACTTAATGAAGCACACGTCTGAAACATTTGAAAAGTTCAAAGAATTTCAGAGTGAAGTAGAGAATCATCGTAACAAGAAAATAAAGTTTCTGCAATCTGATCATGGAGGTGAATATTTGAGTTACGAGTTTGGTCTTCATTTGAAACAATATGGAATAGTTTCACAACTCACGCCACCCGGAACACCACAACGTAATGGTGTGTCCGAATGTCGTAACCGTACTTTATTGGATATGGTGCGATCTATGATGTCTCTTACGGATTTACCACTATCGTTTTGGGGTTATGCTTTATAGACAGCTGCATTCACGTTAAATAGGGCACCATCTAAATCCGTTGAGACGACGCCTTATGAACTATGGTTTGGCAAGAAACCAAAGTTGTCGTTTCTAAAAGTTTGGGGCTGTGATGCTTATGTGAAAAATCTTCAACCTGATAAGCTCGAGCCCAAGTCGGAGAAATGTGTCTTCATAGGATACCCAAAAGAGACTGTTGGGTACACCTTCTATCACAGATCCGAAGGCAAGATATTCGTTGCTAAGAATGGATCCTTTCTAGAGAAGGAGTTTCTCTCGAAAGAAGTGAGTGGGAGGAAAGTAGAACTTGATGAGGTAATTGTACCTTCTCCCGAATTGGAATGTGTAATATCACATAAACTAGTTCCGATGATTCCTACACCAATTAGTGAAGCTAATGATGATGATCATAAAACTTCAGATCAAGTTTCCGCTGAACCTCGTAGATCAACCAGAGTACGTTCCGCACCAAAGTGGTACGACAACCCAGTTCTGGAAGTCATGTTACTAGAGCATGATGAACCTACGAACTATGAGGAAGCGATGATGAGCCCAGATTCCGCAAAATGGCTTGAGGCCATGAAATCTGAGATGGGATCCATGTATGAGAACAAAGTGTGGACTTTGGTTGACTTGCCCAATGATCGACAAGCCATCGAAAATAAATGGATCTTTAAGAGGAAGACCGACGTAGACGATAATGTTACTGTTTACAAAGCTCGACTTGTTGCGAAAGGGTTTCGACAAGTTCAAGGAGTTGACTACGATGAGACTTTCTCACCTGTAGCGATGCTTAAGTCTGTCCGAATCATGTTCGCAATTGCCGCATTTTATGATTATGAAATCTGGCAAATGGATGTCAAAACTGCATTCCTGAATGGATATCTCAAAGAAGAGTTATATATGATGCAACCAGAAGGTTTTGTTGATCCAAAAGGAGCTAACAAAGTATGCAAGCTCCAGCGACCCATCTATGGACTGGTGCAAGCATCTCGGAGTTGGAATATACGCTTTGATGAGGTGATCAAAGCATATGGTTTTATACAGACTTTTGGAGAAGCCTGTATTTACAAGAAAGTGAGTGGGAGCTCTATAGCATTTCTGATATTATGTGTGGATGACATATTGTTGATTGGAAATGATATAGAATTTCTGGATAGCATAAAAGGATACTTGAATAAGAGTTTTTCAATGAAAGACCTCGGTGAAGCTGCTTATATGTTAGCCATCAAGATCTATAGAGATAGATCAAGACGCTTAATTGGACTTTCACAAAGCACATACCTTGATAAAGTTTTGAATAAGTTCAAAATGGATCAGTCGAAGAAAGGGTTCTTGCCTGTGTTACAAGGTATGAAGCTGAGTAAGACTCGATGCCCGACCACTGCAGAAGATAGAGAGAAAATGAAAGTCATTCCCTATGCCTCAGCCATAGGATCTATCATGTATGCAATGTTGTGTACCAGACCTGATGTGTGCCTTGCTATAAGTCTAGCAGGGAGGTACCAAAGTAATCCAGGAGTGGATCACTGGACAGCGGTCAAGAACATCCTGAAAAGGACAAAGGATATGTTTCTCGTGTATGGAGGTGACAAAGAGCTCGTCGTAAACGGTTACGTCGATTCCAGCTTTGACACTGATCTGGATGACTCTAAGTCACAAACCGGATATGTATTTTTATTAAACGGTGGAGCTATCAGCTGGTGCAGTTCCAAGCAGAGCGTCGTGGCGGGATCTACGTGTGAAGCGGAATACATAGCTGCTTCGGAAGCAGCAATGAAGGAGTCTGGATGAAGGAGTTCATATCCGATCTAGGTGTAATACCTAGTGCATCAGGTCCAATGAAAATCTTTTGTGACAACACTGGAGCAATAGCCTTGGCGAAGGAATCCTGGTTTCACAAGAGAACAAAGCACATCAAAAGACGCTTCAATTCCATCCGCGATCTAGTCAAGGAGGGAGACATAGAGATTTGCAAGATACATACGGATCTGAATGTTGCAGACCCGTTGACTAAGCCTCTTCCGCGGGCAAAACATGATCAGCACCAGGACTCCATGGGTGTTAGGATCATTACTTTGTAATCTAGATTATTGACTCTAGTTCAAGTGGGAGACTGAAGGAAATATGCCCTAGAGGCAATGATAAAGATGTTATTTGTATTTCCTTATATCATGATAAATGTCTTTTACTAATGCTAGAATTGTATTAACCGGAAACTTAGTACATGTGTGAATACATAGACAAAACAGTATGTCCCTAGTATGCCTCTACTAGACTAGCTCATTGATCAAAGATGGCTATGTTTCCTAGCCATAGACATGAGTTGTCATTTGATCAACGGGATCACATCATTAGGAGAATGATGTGATGGACTAGACCCATCCGTTAGCTTAGCACTATGATTGTTTAGTTTTACTGCTATTGCTTTCTTCATGACTTATACATGTTCCTATGACTATGACATTATGCAACTCCCAAATACCGTAGGAACACCTTGTGTGCTATCAAACGTCACAATGTAACTGGATGATCATAAAGATACTCTACAGGTGTGTCCGAAAGTATTCGTGGTGTTGGCATAGATCAAGAATAGGATTTGTCACTCCGAGTGTCGGAGAGGTATCTCTGGGCCCTCTCGGTAATGCACATCATAATAAGCCTTGCAAGCAAATGAATAATGAGTTAGTCACGAGATGATGTATTACGGAACGAGTAAAGAGACTTGCTGGTAACGAGATTGAACTAGGTATAGAGATACCGACGATCGAATCTCGGGCAAGTAACATACCGATGACAAAAGGAACAACGTATGTTGTTATGCGGTTTGACCGATAAAGATCTTCGTAGAATATGTAGGAACAAAAATGAGCATCCAGGTTCCGCTATTGGTTATTGACCGAAGATGAGTCTCGGTCATGTCTACATAGTTCTCGAACCCGTAGGGTCCGCACGCTTAACGTTTGATGACGATCGGTATTATGAGTTTATGAGTTTTGATGTACTGATGGTAGTTCAGAGTCCCGGATGAGATCACGGACATGAAGAGGAGTCTCGGAATGTTCGAGACGTAAAGATCGATATATTGGACGACTATATTCGGACACCGGAAGTGTTCCGTAAAGTTTCGGAATTAACCGGAGTACCGGGGGGGTTACCGGAACCCCGTGCAGAAGCTATGGGCCTTAATGGGCCATAGGAGAAAGAGAGAAGGAGGGCCAGGGCTGGGCCGCGCGCCCCCACCCCTTGGTACGATTTGGACAAGGAAGGAGGGGGGCCGGTGCCCCTTTCCTTCTCCTTCTCCCTCTGCTTCCTTCCCCCCTTCTCCTTCTTGGTGGACTCCTACTAGGAATAGGATTGCAATTCTATTCCTAGTAGGATTGCCTCTCCTGGCACGCCATAGAGGGCCGGCCGGCCTCCCCCCTTTCTCCTTTATATACGGGGGCAAGGGGGCACCCTAGAACACAGAAGTTGATCAGTTGATCTCTCCCAACCGTATGCGGTGCCCCCCTCCACAGTAACACACCCCGGTCATATCGTTGCAGCGCTTAGGCGAAGCCCTGCGATGGTAACTTCATCATATCCGTCACCACGCCGTCGAGCTGACGAAACTCTCCCGTGAAGCTCAACTGGATCAAGAGCTCGTGGGACGTCATCAAGCTGGACGTGTGCTGATCGCGGAGGTGCCGTACGTTCGGTACTCAATCGGTTGGATCGCGAAGAAGTTCGACTACATCAACCACGTCACTAGACGCTTCCGCTCCTGGTCTACGAGGGTATGTAGACACACTCTCCCCCTCGTTGCTATGCATCTAGTAGATAGATCTTGCGTGATCGTAGGAAAATTTTGAAAATACTACGTTCCCCAACACATCAATCATTAGATATCTAGGGACTCCAAATCTCGGGAAAATAACTTCTTTAAGCATCTTAATAGAGGTGTTATAATCAGCACTACTAGTTGGAATAGCTTCTACCCACTTAGTAACGTAATCAACAACAACTAAAATATGTGTGTACCCATTAGAGGCAGGAAACATTCCCATATAATCAAAGCCCCAAACATCAAATGGTTCAATAACAAGTGAATAATTCATAGGCATTTCATGACGTCTACTAATATTACCAATTCTTTGACATTAATCACAAGATAAGACAAACTTACGGGCATCCTTGAAGAGAGTAGGCCAATAAAAACCGGATTGCAATACCTTGTGTGCAGTTCTATCTCCCGCATGGTGTCCTCCATAAGCTTCGGAGTGGCACTTGCGTAGGATCTGTTCCTGTTCATGATTAGGTACACAATGTCTAATAATACCATCTACTCCTTCTTTATAAAGATGTGGATCATCCCAGAAGTAATGTCTCAAATCATAGAAGAACTTTTTCTTTTGCTGGTATGTGAAGCTAGGAGGTATAAACTTAGCAACAATATAATTAGCATAATAAGCATACCATGGAGCAGTACGAGTAGTATTCATGACAGCTAATTGTTCATCAAGAAAGCTATCATCAATAGGTTGTGGGTCATCAAGCATATTCTCTAACCTAGACAAGTTATCTGCAACGGGGTTCTCAGCTCCCTTTCTATCAATAATATGCAAATCAAATTCTTGCAGCAAGAGAATCCATCTAATAATTCTAGGTTTAGCATCTTTCTTTTCCATAAGGTATTTAATAGCAGCATGATCAGTGTGAATAGTTACTTTAGAATCAACAATATAGGGTCTAAACTTATCGCAAGCAAATACAACTGCTAAAAATTCTTTCTCAGTAGTAGCATAATTTCTCTGGGCACTATCTAGAGTTTTACTAGCATACTGGATAACATTCAATTTCTTATCAACTTTTTGCCCTAAGACAACGCCTACATCATAATCACTTGCATCGCACATAATCTCAAAAGGTAAATTCCAGTCAGGAGGCTAGACAATAGGTGCAGAGATCAATGCTTTCGTAAGTATTTCAAATGCTTCTCGACAATCATCATCAAAGACAAAAGGAATATCTTTTTGTAAGAGATAAGTCAGAGGCCTGGAGATTTTAGAGAAGTCCTTTATGAACCTCCTATAAAACCCGGCATGACCAAGGAAACTTCGTATATCTTTGATGTCCTTAGGGCATGGAATATTTTCAATAGCATCAACTTTAGCTTTGTCGACTTCAATACCTCTTTCAGAAATTTTATGTCCCAAGACAATGCCTTCATTAACCATAAAGTGGCACTTCTCCCAATTCAAAACAAGATTAGTGTCTTCACATTTCTGCAAAACTCGAGCAAGGTTGCTTAAGCAATCATTAAAAGAAGTTCCGTAAACGGAGAAATCATCCATGAACACCTCAACAATCTTTTCACAAAAATCAGAGAATATAGCCATCATGCATCTTTGAAAGGTAGCAGGTGCATTACATAAACCAAAAGGCATACGTCTATAAGCAAAGGTACTGAAAGGACAAGTAAAAGTGGTCTTTTCTTGATCCCCTTTTGACACAAGTATTTGAGAGAAACCAGAATAACCATCTAGAAAGCATAAATGAGTATGTTTGGATAACCTTTCTAGCATTTGATCAATAAAAGGCAAGGGGTAATGATCTTTCTTAGTAGCTTTATTTAACTTACGGAAATCAATTACCATCATATAACCTGTAACTATTCTTTGCGGGATCAATTCATCTTTATCATTAGGAACGACAGTCATACCTCCCTTCTTAGGGACACAATGGACATGACTTACTCACTGGCTACCAGCAAGCGGATAGATAATACCTGCTTCTAGAAGCTTTAGTATTTCCTTCCTTACCACTTCTTTCATCTTAGAATTTAACCGTCGCTGCTGATCAATAACCGGTTTAGCATTTTCTTCCAATTTTATCTTGTGTTGGCATATAAGTGGGACTAATGCCCTTAAGATCATCTAGAGTATATCCAATAGCAGAACAGTGCTTCTTCAGAGTTTTCAATAGTTTTTCTTCTTCCTACTCTGAAAGTTTAGCACTAATAATAACAGGATATATCTTCTTTTCATCAAGATAAACATACTTAAGATTATCTGGTAAAGGTTTAAGTTCAAACACGGGATCACCCTTGGGTGGAGGAGGATTCCCTAGGATTTCAACAGGCAAGTTGTTTTTCAATACGGGTCCCTGTTTAAAGAATATTTCATCTATTTCCCTTCTCTCATTCATATGCATATCATTTTCATGGTCGAGCAAGTATTTTTCTAAAGGATCATTAGGAGGCACAACAATAGAAGCAAGACCAATAATTTCATCCTTACTAGGTAGTTCTTTATCAAGGGGTTGTCTACGAAATTTAGCAAAGTTAAAATCATGAGACATTTCCCCTAATCCAACAGTAACAATATCTTTCACGCAGTCTATCTTGGCATTAACAGTATTCAAGAAGGGTCTACCAAATATAACGGGACATAATTCATATTGTGGGGAACTAAGAATAAGAAAATCAGCAGGGTATTTAACCTTCCCACACAAGACTTCAACATCTCTCACAATCCCGACTGGTGAAATAGTGTATCTATTAGCTAGCTTAATAGTAACATCAATCCCGTCTAGCTCAACAGGTGCAATGTCATGCATAATTTCTTGATATAAGGTATGAGGGATAATACTCGCACTAGCACCCACGTGACATAAACCATGATAACAATGATCTCCTATCTTGACAGAGATAACATGCAAGCCTACAATAGGTCCATGTTTATTCCTAGCATTGGGTTTGGCTATTCTAGCAGACTCTTCTTGGAGGTAAATAACATGTCCATCTAAATCTTCTACCAAGAGATCTTTAACCATAGCAACACTAGGTTCAACTTTAATTTGCTCAGAGGGTGTAGGTGTTCTAGTATTACTCTTACGAACTACAGTTGAAGTTTGAGCATGATCCTTTATCCTAAAAGGGAAAGGTGGTTTCTCAATATAAGCAGTAGGAACAATAGGATCAACATTATAAGTGATAGTCTTTTCTTCAACTTTAACAGGTTCAACTACTTTTACTTCAATAGGGGGATGGTATTTAAACCACTTCTCCTTGGGGAGATCAACATGAGTAGCAAAAGATTCACAGAAAGAAGCTACTATCTCAGAGTCAAGTCCATATTTAGTGCTAAACTCACGGAAAACATCGGTATCCATAAAAGCTTTAACACAATCAAACTTAGGGGTCATACATGACTCCTTACCTTCGTCGAGATCCCAATCTTTGGAGTTGCGTTTAATTCTTTCCAATAAATCCCATTTGAATTCAACAGTCTTCATCATAAAAGGGCCAGAACAAGAATTATCGAGCATGGTGCGATTATTGAGAGAAAGCCGAGCATAAAAATTTTGAATGATCATTTTTCTTGAGAGCTCATGATTGGGGCATGAATATAACATTGACTTAAGCCTCCCCCAAGCTTGAGCGATGCTTTCTCCTTCGCTAGGCCAGAAATTATAAATATAATTACGATCACGATGAACCTGGTGCATAGGGTAGAACTTCTGATGAAATTCCAACTTCAGACGATTATAGTTCCATGATCCAATATCATCACATAGCCTAAACCATGTCAATGCATCTCCCTTCAAAGATAAAGGGACGACCTTCTTCTTGATAACATCCTCAGGCATACCTGCAAGCTTAAATAATCCACAAACTTCATCCACATAGATTAGGTGTAAGTCGGGATGCAGTGTTGCGTCTCCTGTAAAAGGATTTTCAAGTAGTTTCTCTATCATACCCGAAGGAATCTCAAAGCAAACATTTTCAGTAGGTGCAGTAGGTTGAGGAGCAAATCTTTGTTCTTTTGGTCGGGGTTAAGATACCCCGAACAAGCCCCTCAAAGGATTTTGAGCCATAGTAACAAGTGACAATAAATTTCAGCACACTATATAAATTTTTCCTTACCAAAGGCGCTTCACTCCCCGGAAACGGCGCCAGAAAAGAGTCTTGATGACCCACAAGTGTAGGGGAACTATCGTAGTCCTTTCGATAAGTAAGAGTGTCGAACCCAACGATGAGCAGAAGGAAATGATAGGCAGTTTTCAGTAAGGTATTTTCTGCAAGCACTGACATTATAGGTAACAAATAGTTTTGTGATAAGGTAATAGGTAGCAAGTGACAGAAGGTAAAAGTAAATAAGGTGCAGCAAGGTGGCCCAATCCTTTTTGTAGCAGAGGACAAGCCCGGACAAACTCTAATATGAAGGAAAACGCTCCCGAGGCAACATGGGAATTATCGTCAAGCTAGTTTTCATCACGATCATCTGATTCGCGTTCGGTACTTCGATAATTTGGTATGTGGGTGGACCGGTGCTTGGGTGCTGTCCTTACTTGGACAAGACTCCCACTTATGATTAACCTCTAATGCAAGCATCCACAACTACAAAAGAAGTATTAAGGTAAACCTAACCATAGCCTGAAACATATGGATCCAAATCAGCCCCTTACGAAGCAACGCATAAACTAGGGTTTAAGCTTCTGTCACTCTAGCAACCCATCATCTACTTATTACTTCCAAATGCCTTCCTCTAGGCCAAATAATGGCGAAGTGTCATGTAGTCAACGTTCACATGACACCACTAGAGGAGAGACAACATACATCTCATCAAAATATCAAACGAAGACCAAATTCACATGACAACTAATAGCAAGACTTCTCCCATGTCCTCAGGAACAAAAGTAACTACTCACAAGACATATATTGTTCATGATAAGAGGGGTATTAATATGCATAATGAATCTGAACATATCATCTTCCACCAAATAAACCAACTAGCATCAACAACAAGGAGTAATCAACACTACTAGCAACCCACAGGTACCAATCTGAGGTTTGGGTACCAAGATTGGATACAAGAGATGAACTAGGGTTTGAGAGGAGATGGTGTTGGTGAAGATGTTGATGAAGATAGCCCTCCCCAAGATGGGAGGGTTGTTGGTGATGACGGCGGTGACAATTTCCCCCTCCCGGAGGGAAGTATCCCCGGCAGAACAACTCTGCCGGAGACCTAGATTGGTTTCCGCCTCGAGACGACGACGTCTGGTCCCGAAAGCCTCCTTATGATTTTTTCCAAGCCAAAACACCTCATATAGGAGAAGATGGGCATCGGGGGGCCGTCGGTGAGCCCACGAGACAGGGGGCGCGCCCTGAGAGGGGGGCGCGCCCCCACCCTCGTGGACAACAGGTGGCCCCCTCGTGAACTTCTTTTGCCAGATATTTTTATTTATTTTCTGAAACGGAGTTCTGTGGAGTTTCGTGGCTTTTGGAGTTGTGCAGAATAGGTTTCCAGAGTTTGCTCCTTTTCCAGCCCAGAATTCCAGCTGCCGGCATTCTCCCTCTTCATGTAAACCTTGTAAAATAAGAGAAAAAGGCATAAGTATTGTGACAAAACATGTAATAACAGCCCATAATGCAATAAATATCAACATATGAGCATGATGCAAAATGGACGTATCACGCCACGCATCCAGGATGACGAGGCATGCAATGCTAGGCTGATTGCCTGGCCACTGCGCTAGAGCGATGGTAGGATCATCACGAAGATCTGCATGCCACCACACAAGTGCTTGCCTGGCTGGCAGGCTAGTTGGCACGCTGGAGCGGTGGCAGGGTGGCGGGACCTTGCCGTGTGCGAGCCATGCCGTAGCCTCGCAAACATCCCCGGCAAGAACCTTGGTGGAAGCTTTGCCTTCTGGTCTTCATGAAGATCTCGATGCCACCACGCAGACGCCCGTGGATCTTGGTCTTGACATTGTCGATGGTGTCAGAGCTCTCAACCTCAAGGGTAATGGTGTTGCCGGTGCTTCGCAAACCATCCCAGCAAGGATCTTGCTGGGGCTTCGCGAGCCATCCCAGCAAGGACATTGCCGGGGGCTCAACGTGTCTTCTGTTCTCTGATTAGTAGCTCCGATGCCGTCTTGGTCGCCTTGTATTTGCTCCCAGCTATCCCCGGCAGGCCTTGTCGTGGGTATGGCTGCAACTGCCCGTGCACAAGTACGGGGCACTAAAGGGCCCGAACTTAAGTGCACCGACATGAGCCCCCGGGCCAGGGCCACACACGAGTGCGAGGCGTCATTGGGCCAGGCCCAAACAGTGCAGGGGCACGCATGGCAGGATATAACTACCGTAATAATCTCGTCTGCTATGCTCCCCCTCGATCCGCATTGAGTGTGCGAGATGGGATACGTGTGCGGAACGGCTGTAGGAGCAGCACGCCCGCGAAAATGCTTTCACATCGGACAGTAAAGAGGCAGCCTCGCGCCTTCCCCATAAAAAGAGGAATCCACAAAGGCGCTGCTCATTTACCTCTCGCCCGCTCCAATCTAGAAACCTCCGTCATCTCCTTCCTTGAGCCCAAACCAGAGCCTCCTCATCCATCTGCCACCCCTGCGCTCCCACCATCCTCGGCCTCCCGCTCCTCCCCAGTCTCTCATGGTGCCCAAAGCAAGCAAGGGCAAGGAGGCTCCCAATGCGAGCGAGGGGAAAGATGCGCCGGAGAGGGAGTTGCTGAAGATGCGGAGGGAGAACGTCGTCTTCGCCCCGATGCTCGACGTGAGCATGTGGGGAAGAGCGACGAAGGGGCATCCTGCCATTTGTGTCATCCCTGCTTCCTGTGCCGAGTCAGGCCCAGATAAATTCCCCTTCGTCGTCGATTACTTCTGTTGCGGGCTCTGCCCCCCATTTTCTGATTTCCTCAACGACATCATGTACACATTCGGCTTCCACATCTTGGATTTTACGCCGAATGTTGTGGCATGTATGTCCACCTTCGCCCATCTCTGTGAGAACTTTGCTGGGGTAGTCCCCAACACAGCCCTCTTCCGCCATTACTTCGTTCCCCGCATCCAGCCAGGAGGGGCCCTTGCTGGCTGCGTCACCTGGATTTCAAGGGCATTAGCCAAGAAGACGTACCTCGACAGGGCCCACACTGAGGCAAGTGGTGCTGGATTGTGGAGAAGGACCCGCATCCATTCTGTATGCCTCAGCAAATGAAATTAGCCCGTGACGGCGATTGGGGCGACCTCGACCCTCAAGACGGGAGGCTCACAATCGCGACCACCAGGATCCATCGCCTCAAGACTGTCGGGCTCACAATCAAGATGGTTGGTGCCAACTTCCTCCGCCGTCGCATCGCCCCTTTGCATAACAAAGGGAGACCAGCTTGGGAATACCGGAACACGGAAGATATCATGAGGCTGCGCCCTGGCCTGAACAACAATCTAACAGTCATGCAGCATGTGGATCTCTACCAAAAGTTGTACCAACTCAGGGCCGATAGGTCGCTCAGGTTGCCCGCGGGCGTAATCCCCTTGTGCAACAACTCGGCCCTGACCTCAATCATCGCCATGATGCCGGTGTTCAACGCCCATGGCCTTCATCAGACCAGGGATGAGCCAACCATGGACCAGGCACAAGAGTTCTTCAACAACTTGTCGGAGAGGGCCATCTGGGAAGAAACGAACTTCATCCACCCCACCACCGACGACAAAGTGACATATGTTGCCAGCAGGGCGAAAGAGGAAGCCCTTGCCGCAGAGGCTGGCAGCGTCGGCTTTGTGGAAGATGAAGCCAGTGCAGAGGAGGACTTTTCCGAGCGGGTGGGGGGTGGGGGGCTTCTGGAAAGCATAGTGGCGTAGCCGCCGGGGGCCCTTCTGCCGAAGAGACAGCTGAAGAGGATCTGCATGAGGAGCCCCCAGCTCTAGGAAAGAAAAAGTGTGTTCTTCGGCAAACCATCACTGGCGAGCCAGTTCGTCATGCTTCCTTGCGCAAAGAGGTCCCGTCAAGGGGGCGGCCGGCAAGGCTACGCAACGGCAAGAGTTCCAGCCGCAACCTCTGCACCAGACAAGGCGCATGACCGCGGCAACAAAGGAAGCAGTAGCAGCCGCCTCCACCACGGCCTAGCGGCCCAGGTCTCCGTCTCCACCCTCTCGCACTGACACCATAGCAGAGGCCAACTTTGACCTATCCTCTTTTAGCCCGAGGAGGGAGGAGAGACCAGAAGAAGAAGACGAGTAAGTGTCTTGCCATTTTCTTCATCCCCCAAGTCCCTGTTTTGCTTATCTTGTCTTATTTGATCTTGCTCTGGCCTATCCCCACAGAGACATGGAAGCATTGGTGCAGAGGATGGCGAAGAAGGCCAAGGCCTCGACGGGCAACGAGCCCCCGGCAAGCACCTCAGGTGCGCTGGAGATGATCATACTCAGCCCGAAGCTCAGCCCAGGACGCAGCCCCTAACCCAGCCCTCAACGTGAGCCCATTACTCATTTCCCGCTGACGGGCGTTGGGGGTACACATCTTCACTGCTAATCTTGCCAGGTTTGCAGGAGGAGAACGACAATAGGAGGAGCCGCTGAGGGCCACTTCCCGCATGCCGCATCCGTCACCCACATTGCTCAGAGAGGGGTCCCCGACAAGGGCCTCCACTAACGAGCCCTCCCGCAGGGAAGAATAGCCGGCAAGCAAGGGCGCCGGCAGTCCCACACCGTCAACAAATGTTGTCGGGGAGGTAGGCACCTTCCAACAGCTCGACACAGGTAAACCGCCTGCTTCCTGGCACTTGTCATTTTTCCAGCATGATCTTTTTCTCTTTTCTTTCCGCCTTGAACTTCAATCTTGGTTTCATCTTGTTTCTCCTCCTTGGCTTTCAGATCTCCCCTTGGCGGATCACATGGATGTTGACGCCATCATCGAGGAGACCACCAAGGATGCTGCCACCAAAGCCACCAAAGTCGCTACTAACGAGGCTGCCAAGGACGCGCACGAAGAGGTGCCAAGGGGTCTGCCGGGGAGGCCGGTGAAAGTGCTACTATCCCTGGGTGGCTTTGGTAATTACTAACAACATACAACTCATTGAACTAATCCTATTTCAAGATGATCATTTTAGAAAGTTCAATGATTGGCATGGCATAGATTAGGAATGTGGACCCCTCAAAATGCTAAGGACAAATATTGGCTCAAGCTCAAGACTCTACATTTTATATTTTAGTGATCCAAGATCGCATTGAGTCCGTAGGAAAGCCAATACTATTAAAACAGGATGAGGTGTTTCTTAATGGGTTTCTTCCTCAAAGTGCTTAGTGATATGCTCCAAAACCCTCAACCACTTTATCACATCCACATATGTCCCAAACCAAAAGTCAAACTCGGCCCCACCGAAAAGTTCTATCCGGCGCCACCGAGTTCATTTGACATAGCCACTGCCACAAACCCTAATCATTTCGGTCTCACCGAAAGGGATCTCGGTCTCACCGAGATGGGATTGCAAACTGTCTATTTCCCTTCGTAACGTTTCGGTCTAACCGAGATGAGCGATCGGTCCCACCGAGTTTGCAATGCAAACTCTCTGTTTACCATTCGTAACATTTCGGTCTCACCGAAATGAGCAAATCGGTCCCACCGAGTTTGCCTGACCAACTCTCTGGTTAGTCTATTACCAAAATCGGTCCTAGCGAGTTTGTGTAATCCGTCTCACCGAGATTACGTTATGCCCTAACCCTAATGAAATCGGTCCTACCGAGTTGATCATATCGGTCCCATCGAAATGCCTAACGGTCACATTATGAACTAAATCGGTCTGATCGAGTTCTTTGATTCGGTCCCATCGAGTTTTGTAAATTGTGTGTAACGGTTAGATTTAGTGTGGAGTCTATATATACCCCTCCACCCACTCATCATTCGTGGAGAGAGCCATCAGAACATACCTACACTTCCATAACTCACTGTTCTGAGAGAGAACCACCAACTCATGTGTTGAGACCAAGATATTCCATTCCTACCATATGAATCTTGATCTCTAGCCTTCCACAAGTTGCTTTCCACTCAAATCATCTTTCCACCAAATCCAAATCTGTGAGAGAGTGTTTGTGTTGGGGAGACTATGATTTGAAGCACAAGAGCAAGGAGTTCGTCATCGACACACCGTCTATTACCTTTTGGAGAGTTGTGTCTCCTAGATTGGTTAGGTGTCACTTGGGCGCCTCCGACAAGATTGTGGAGTTGAACCAAGGAATTTGTATGGGCAAGGAGATCGCCTACTTCGTGAAGATCTACCCTAGTGAGGCAAGTCCTTCGTGGGCGATGGCCATGGTGGGATAGACAAGGTTGCTTCTTTGTGGACCCTTCGTGGGTGGAGCCCTCCGTGGACTCGCGCAACCATTACCCTTCGTGGGTTGTAGCCTCCATCAACGTGGAGGTACGATAGCACCACCTATCGGAACCAAGCATAAAAAATCTCTGTGTCTACATTGAGTTTGCTCCCTCAAACTCCGCCCTTTACCTTCATATGCAATTGTTTTACATTCCACTGCTATACTCTTAGAATTGCATGTGTAGGTTGATTGCTTGACGTATGCTAAGTTGCTAAAATCTGCCAAGAATTAAAATTGGGAAAAGGCTAGATTTTTATTTGGTCAAGTAGTCTAATCACCCCCTTCTAGACATACTTTCGATCCTACAAGTGGTATAAGAGCTTTGGTACCCATTTGCCTTGATTTCCATAGCTTTGGTGATCATAGCCTTGGTTTCACAACCTAGGAGAGTATGACGTCTAGCGAGGGAAATTACCCCCGTCGAGGTCCTTACTTTGATGGTACTAATTTTGCTAGTTGGAAGCATAAGATGAAAATGCATATTATTGGACATAACCTCGCCATTTGGGCTATTGTGTGTATTGGTTTGCAAAGTGAATTCTTCGATGGGAAGGAACCAAATCGTGAAGCTACCGTGGAAGAGTTGAAGATGTTGTAATACAATGCTCAAGCTTGTGATATCCTCTTCAACGGATTGTGCCCCGAAGAATTCAACGAAATAAGGCATCTTAAGAATGCAAAGGAAATTTGGGATACTATGATTGATATGCACGAAGGTACCGACTCCGTCAAGGAATCCAAGTTGGATGTGCTTCAAAGTCAACTTGACACGTTCAAGATGAAGGATGGTGAAGGTGTCGCTGAAATATACTATAGGCTTGCTCTCATCACAAATGAGATTGCCGGCTTAGGAAGCAAAGAGATGACCGACAGATTCATCATCAAGAAAATCCTAAGATCCTTGGATGGAAAATATGATACCATGTGCACATTGATCCAAATTATGCCCAACTACAAAGATCTCAAGCCTACAGAAGTCATTGGAAGAATTGCTGCTCATGAGATGTCACTCAAAGATAAAGAAGAGCTTCACAACAAGTCTAGTGGTGCTTACAAAGCCTCATGTGACGCTCCTACATCATCAAGTGAGAAACAAGTCTTAAATGAAGAATTGAGCTTCATGGTGAAGAACTTCAACAAGTTCTACAAGAATAGAAGCAAAGAGAGAAGTTCCAAGTCAAGGTCCTACAATGACAAAAGATCTTCTAGTCGTGATCGGAATTGCTATAATTGTGGAAGACCCGGACACTACTCCAATTAATGTATGGCTCCCCACAAAATAAGAGAAGACTCACCTAAAAGGAGAAGGAGAAGAGAAGAATCACCACCAAGAGAGAGAAGGAGTAGAGACGATCATTATTAATGAAGACCTTCTCAGAGAAGCAAAGATTCGGAAAGGAAGGACAAATCATCAAGGAGCTATACAAGACGAAGACATCAAGCTCATGTTGGTGAATGGGTATCCGGTTCCGACTCCGATGACCACTCCGAGAGAAGCTATTACTCCGACTCCAAAGATACTCAAGATGAAGGTGTTGCCGGAATTTCTCTTCTGTCAACCAACTCCTACGACATATTTGACTCACCAAATGAAGGAATTGGAAGATGCTTCATGGCTAAAGGCCCTAAGGTATCTCACCCCGAGTATCTTGATTTCAATAGTGATGATGATGACTTGTTAGGAGATGATGATTTACTTGTTGTTAGCAATAGTGATGAAACATTTGATGAAATTGCTATTAATCATGCTAATCAAGATAAAACGAATGGCAATGATTAGGAGAAGATTGAGCGTCTAACTAAAGAACTAAACACTCTTAAGTTAGCTCATGAAACTACCTTGGAAGATCATCGAGAACTTTTAAAGACTCATGAGAAGTAACGCTTTTAAAAGCTCAACATTCAGCAAGAGCATGAGTTCTTAAAGGCAATCAATGATGATCTTCGCAAGTAAAGTTCTTCTTACATTGCTAAGCGTTTACTCTTGTCTACTTACATGCCACAAGTAAAATCTAGCAACAAGAACAAGAAAGATTCTTCCTCTAGTAGTAACAACAATCATGATAAATCCAATATTGTTGCTTCTAGTAGTTCTGTTGATTCCACTAATGATTCTCTTATCCAAGTTACACTTAAGCAAGAAAAAAGTTCATTGTAGGGAATTATAGAGAAAGGTGTTTACAAAAGCCTTGCCGGGAGTAAGCAATTTGAGGAAATTGTACGTAAGCAAGGAAGACACCGGAAGAATCAAGGTGTTGGTTTTGAACAAAAGTTCAATGCCAATGGAGTTGAGTGGGAAGAAGATCAATACCCCAAGACGAAGTTTGTTCCTCAACAAGAGAAGTATGATCCTACTTCTTTTCAAGGGACACAAGCATAAGATGATCTTCCACCACAAGACCACAACCTAAAGGGCAAGGACAAGCTTCAAGAAGAGATTGATGCATTTGAAGAAGCTCCTAAGGCCTTGGTCAAGTGGGTTCCCAAGACTACGTCAAGTTCTACTTCATCATGTACATCTACAAATCCAAGGATTCCCATCAAGATGGTGTGGATCCCAAAGAATAAGAACTAGAGAGTTCTTGAGGGTGACTCCGCCAACATACTTCACTCATATCATTTTGGTGAGGACAAGTGCAAACAACTTCCATATCTTGCATTAGTTCAAGGAGTCACAAACCCTCTTGTTGGTAAGACAAGGGACAAGGTAACCTAATGCTTTCATGGACGTCCTCTTATGTGAAGACCACTCTATGTACATGGATATCTTTGTTTGTTCCTTGTGGGACTAACCCGTGTAGGTATTGAAAGTGCAACTCACTCCAATGGATTGCTCCAAATGATCTACATCAACATTGAGCATCTACATCTTCAACACCTACATGAAGTCATCATTGATAAAACCCAAGGTTAGTTCATCCCTCTTAGGGGGGATATCACATCCAGGGGAGCTTTACCCTGATCAATTGAGCTAAAGCAACTCTAATGATGTGAACACAACAATGCTTTATGGAAAAGTGGTAACCCCACTTGTGCTTGAACGATGAGTATGACCTATGATCAAATGTTCTCATTTGACTCCTAAGTCAATATACTCATATATAGATGACCTAGTCATCGCCAATTGCTTGATAGATGCTAGAATGGTTCTGCATGCTTTGCCACATGCTTCATTTGCTATCTTATCGTGTGAGCATGTTGAATGCATATTTTTCTCATTCGAGGACATCCATTTGTTGCTTTGATTGTTTGGCTCTTTCTCTTTTGCCAAATGGATGGACAAGAATGCCTAAGAACCTCCTCTAGCTATCTATGCTTTTCTCGTCTCAAACTCTATTCATGCTACATCACAAAGTTTGATCAAGTCAGATTCGAACCACTCTGTGTGAGGAGCACTCGGAGTCCCCGATTCGTCATAGACTTAAACTTCCAAAACCTCTTTGTGCATTTCGGTATGACCGAATCATCCACTTCGGTCACACCGAGTTCACTAAGTTGATCTAGGTTTTCAATCTCGGTGTAACCAATTTGAAATTTTCGGTCACACCGAGTTGCAGTAACTGCTAGCAGTTTTGCATCTCGGTGTCACCGGGTCGTTCCACTCGGTCACACTGACAGGGTCAGGTTATATATACCGACGGGTTGAATTTTGGAAAACTTTCCAAAACCTTCTCGCCCGCGCGTGACCTGCTCTGCCGCCTCGGGTCTCCGGATCATCTCCTCATCGCTAGTGACCTCCCACCGCTGGTCTCCGCCGCCGTCAACGGAAATCTGCCCCGCCGTTGCCGCCGTAGCAAGTTCACCACCGAGTTAGGGTATGAACTTGATCTTTGTGCTATTCCTTAACTCTGATTCATAGCACATTGCTTTGCCATGATTCTTGCCATGATTGAAATGATCATGTCCAGCAGAAACATCCTTAGATTAGTTTTGATTCGAAAAATTTAGGGTTAGGTCTCCGCCAAACTCATCTTAGACCGATCGAGTTGTAGAAATCGATCTCACCGATTTGGCTTTGGCCATTGCACATGTGATTTTTGGTCTGATAAAAAATTGCAAATCGGTGCGAGTGAGTTCAACACTCTGTGAAACCCTAGCAATCTCGGTACCACCAAACTGTGACTCGGTCTAACCGAGTTCACTAGTTTAGGTTCCAGAATTGCTTCGGTATCACCGAGTTTAACAAATCGGTAGCTCCGAAATGCTTTCTGTAGAGAACTAAAACTAAGTTTTTGAGTCATCTGTTTTGCAAAACCTCTGCACTTTGTGATGCTCATCAACTCTACCTCATCTACATCTATTCATAGTGTTTGCTGTCAGTGTGTTTGCCAAGATGTCTGACCAGAGTGACAGCCAAAACTTGTCTAAGGAGCAAGTTAACATGAGTGAGGGCACTAGTACCTCTAGTAGCTCTGATGAGGGTAGCGGGAGCACACCTAGAAACTTGGCTAAGGCAGCTACCAAGACAAGAAAGAAGAAAACTTCTGACACTGATGATGAGGACTTTGTGGCTGATGAGGCCACTTCAAAGAAGAAGGTGCTCAGGAAAGAGTATGGCACAACTGCTGCAACAAAGCTAGGTCTGAACAAGAAGGCACCTGCCAAAAGAGCTCCAATGCCTATGGACAGAGCCTCTACTCAAGAGACAATGGTTTTCACCCTTGAAACCAGAGATGATGAGCCAGCAGGAGCAAAGAAGAGAGCAAGAAAAACCACAACCAGAGTGATCGGCAAGCCATCCATGAGAGAGGATAATGATGATGAAGCTGAAGAAGAAGAAGAAGAGGATTCTGCACCGGCTCCTAAAGCTCAGAAGCTTATGGGAGATGCAATCAAGTAAGGGGCTGCTCCTTCAAAGCCCAAAACTGCTCCCAAAGCTGTTGCTCAAGCCACCAAGTCTGCACCCAAGAGAAGCACAAGGAATATTCCAGCTTCAGAGAAGAACAAGGCACCAGTGCCTGAGATTGATGAAGATGCTGAGGTCCAAGTTCTCAGAAAGTTGAAGCCCAAGATCCCTAATCATGATAATACTCATATTGCGGCTGAGGATGTGAAGTTGAGGAAGGATGCAGGTCTCGGAAGATGGAGACAAAGTGACCCATATGCTATGAGGAGAAGAACTGCTGTGGACTACAAATTTCATACCAAAGAACAGGAAGACTTATATGAGACAGTTCTGCTTGACAAGAAGCCCATAGTGTGTGATATGAGATGGGTTGATTGGGACTACATCAAGGACAATGAAGATCACTTTCCAAGTGTGCTTGAAAGTTTCAAAGCATGTGGTGTTGAGAAGTTTGTGGGTCAGAAGCTGACCAATTGGAATGATGAACTCATCATGCAATTCTACTCCACAGCTCACTTTTATCCTTATGGTAGAATTGTATGGATGTCTGAAGGTACAAGGTACCAGTGAACTATTGATGAGTGGGCCAAGCTGGTAAAAGCCCCTAACGAGCATGAAGATGACTTGGATGTGTATGCCAAGAAGAAGCAAGCCCACAACTCCATAGCAAACATGTACAAAGAGATCCCTGACAAAGCATTGGAAACACATCAGTTTGGATCTGTACATTTCTTGTTGTCTGGTCTAGCAACAATCAACACAATCTTGAGGCATGCATTGTTTCTCAAATCTAGAGATCACAAGATGATCAGAGGACATTCAATCAACTTGCTGCACATTTTTTATGTCCCTCAAAAATTCAAAGTCATGAGTCTGATTGTTGAAAAAATCAAGAGGACTACTGCAGATCAGAAGAGATCATGTGGGTATGCTGCACACATTCAGGAGCTCATCAACTCCAAGATGGGCACATGCATATACTTGTTGTACAAGGAACATCTACCCCTATATCCAGACTTTGAGGACAACACAATTGTCATGGATGAGAATGAACCTTCATCACTGCAAGCACATGAGAAGAGAGCCAAATCTAGAGCTGAGAAAGCTGCCAAGATGCCAACTGTTGAAGAGGCATCTCGAGTGTTCCTCAAGTCAAAGCAATATCAAATAGCATATATTCTTCAAGCATCCTTGAGGATTGAGAAGGGCTTGGCCACCCTGACTCAAAATTAGGAGAGCTTGGAGAGGATCATTGAAACAAAGTTCTATGGTCTTGATCTGAAAGTGACTGAGATACAGTTTGCAGTTGAGCAGCTCCAGGAGGAAGCAGAGGAGAGGAGAAGGCAGGCTACTATAGATGCCTTTCAGAGAGTGCCTCGAGGTCAGTGATCTGCTATAGTACCAATACATGATACTAGAGCTACTACATCATCACCAACAACCACAGCTTCAGTGCCACCTCCAGCAGCCATTCGACCAGCTCCAACTACATCATCTGAAGCCTTCGTCCTTGGAGTTCTCTCTACACGGCCTCCCGAAGATCAAGCCTGAGAGACGCGTAGCACTATGCATTTTTGAACTTTTTGGTAACTTGTTGCCGAAGGGGGAGAAATATGTATAGATCATAGGATTCGAGAGAGAGTGTTTTGCTTCTTGGTCTCTTGCTATTTTGATTGATACTTTTGTGTGTTTTCTTGATACTCTATGTCTGTGCGTGAGATACTTGTTTGATCATGTGAGTGATCATATGCTACCTTAATGCTTGCTTGAATGACATTATCTTTTGAATCCCTATACAATCATTCACCTTGCTTGGTGATGAGTGCATGTTTGTAGTTTATATCATTTTGAGTGCTCCACCAAGATGTATGTGACATGGAAGAGTAACCCATGATCCTAATCGATTGTGCATTTGCATTCAAATGAAAATTTTAAATAATGCACAAATTTAGGGGAGATCTTGCTTATCACATACTTCTCAAAGCGACGATGCATTTAAATCTTATTATCATTTGTTGAAGCTTTGCTCTATATGTTGTCATCAATTACCAAAAAGGGTGAGATTGAAATCCCTGGGTGGTTTTGGTAATTACTAACAACATATAGCTCATTGAACTAATGCTATTTCAAGATGATCATTTCAGAAAGTTCAATGATTGGCATGGCATGGATTAGGAATGTGGACCCCTCAAAATGCTACGGACAAATATTGGCTCGAGCTCAAGACTCTACACTTTATATTTTAGTGATCCAAGATCACATTGAGTCCATAGGAAAGCCAATACTATTAAAAGGGGATGAGGTGTTGCTTAATGGGTTTCTTGCTCAAAGTGCTTAGTGATATGCTCCAAAACCATCAACCACTTTCTCACATCCACATATGTCCCAAACCAAAAGTCAAACTCGGCCCCACCGAAAAGTTCTATCCGGCGCCACCGAGTTCATTTGACATAGCCACTGCCACAAACCCTTATCATTTCAGTCACACCGAAAAGGATCTCGGTCTCACCGAGATGGGATTACAAACTCTCTGTTTCCCTTCGTAATGTTTCGGTCTAACTGAGATGAGCGATCGGTCCCAGCGAGTTCGCAATGCAAACTTTCTGTTTCCCATTCGTAACATTTCGATCTCACCGAAATGAGCGAATCGGTCCCATCGAGTTTGCCTGACCAACTCTCTGGTTAGTCTATTACCAAAATCGGTCCTACCGAGTTTGTGTAATCGGTCTCTTCGAGATAACGTTATGCCCTAACCCTAATGAAATCGGTCCTACCGAGTTGATCATATCGGTCCCACCGAAATGCCTAACGATCACATTATGAACTAAATCAGTCTGACCGAGTTCTTTGATTCGGTCCCACCGAGTTTGGTAAATTGTGTGTAACGATTCGATTTTGTGTGGAGGCTATATATACCCCTCCACCCACTCTTCATTCGTGGAGAGAGCCATCAGAACATACCTACACTTCCATTACTCACTGTTTTGAGAGAGAACCACCAACTCATGTGTTGAGACCAAGATATTCCATTCCTACCATATGAATCTTGATCTCTAGCGTTCCCCAAGTTGCTTTCCACTCAAATCATCTTTCCACCAAATCCAAATCTGTGAGAGAGAGTTTGTGTTGGGGAGACTATCATTTGAAGCACAAGAGGAAGGAGTTCATCATCGACACACCGTCTATTACCTTTTGGAGAGTGGTGTCTCCTAGATTGGTTAGGTGTCACTTGGGAGCCTCCGACAAGATTGTGAGTTGAACCAAGGAGTTTGTACGTGCAAGGAAATCGCCTACTTCATGAAGATCTACCCTAGTGAGGCAAGTCCTTCGTGGGCGATAGCCATGTTGGGATAGACAAGGTTGCTTCTTCGTGGACCCTTCGTGGGTGGAGCCCTCCGTGGACTCGCGCAGCCGTTACCCTTCGTGGGTTGAAGCCTCCATCAACGTGGATGCACAATAGCACCACCTATCGAAACCACGCATAACAAATCTCCGTGTCTACATTGCGTTTGCTCCCTCAAACTCGTCCCTTTACCTTTATATGCAATTGTTTTACATTCCGCTGCTATACTCTTGGAATTGCATGTGTAGGTTGATTGCTTGACGTATGCTAAGTTGCTAAAATCTGCCAAGAATTATAATTGCAAAAGGCTAGATTTTTGTTTGGTCAAGTAGTCTAATCACCCCCCCTCTAGACATATTTTCGATCCTACAACCGACAAGGAGACCGGCGACCGTACTGATGGCATTCCTGCCGCAGGAGCGCCCGGTGCTATATCAGTCCCGGAGTCCTCAGCTGCTGGGGAGACGATGGCCGAGGACCAACCATCAACATCCGAAACCCCTCCTCAAGAAGATACCCAAAGGTTGGCGACAATCTATTCGTCAGCATCTCGGGGACGGCAAGCACCGGAGCGCCAACCGAGGCGGGAAGCTTTCGATGAAGAAGTCATCGCTCCTGCCGGGCTCAAGGTTGTCGACGAACCGTGCGCCAGCAGCAGAGGATCCAATGAGGACCAGCTCCTCCAGGCCATGAGCAACAATCCCCAGAAGCTCCACGCGCTCCAACGCACCCGAAAGGAAAAGGATTCAGGAGAGTCAGACGTCCAGAAGCGTGTTGAACAGACGCAGGTTTGATTTGCCAAGGCTTGGGAATAACTAAAGACCAGACAGGATCAGCTGGGCCAAAGTTGGAACGAGGTCCTCTTGAAGCAGTGCAACGTCGAGAAGGCACGAGAAGAGGCCGCTCAACAGGATGCTGCAGAAGAGGCTCACTTAACGGAGCTTCATGTCGGGCTCAATGCTGAGGAAGAGGACCTTGTTGCTCGCGAGGAGGCGCTTGCCACTAAGCTCCGTGGCAAGGACTAAGAAATTGAGAAACTTGTCGCGAAGCAGACAAGAGCTGGAGTGGAAGCACGAAGAAGCACTTAACGCTCTGGTCTTGGACCATGCCGGCAAGCTGAAGGAATCCATCACCGCCGCCAAAGCTGTAGAGGCTGCCAAGAGCGAGCTACCTGACAAGGTGAAGAAGTTGGAGGCAGATCTGGAAGATCACGGCAAGGAGATCTCGATGCTCAAAGATGATAGGGAGAAAACTCTCTATACCTTGGCAGAGATGCATACCACCATTTCTGACAAGAACAAACAGATCTTTGATGCCAATGATTCCATTGTCGATCTGAAACTAAAGCTGACCACACTGGAGGAGTCCCTTAAGGGTAACAGGGCTCGTGAGAAGACCCTGGCCAAGGACCTCCAAGGGAGAAGAAACTACTCGAGAGCGCCACTGACACCTACAACGACTATGTGAAAGGCGTGGGGATCTGAACACTCCAAGGAGGTACGCTTGCCGGAGTGGGTACAAGAGGTCTTGCCAGTCTTCTCCGCCCTGGGAGCTCTTGTGGAAGGAGCAAGCGCCTTGGCGGCGGGTGCTACAACTGCCTCCCGATATAGTTGGTCAGCGCAGATAAGTGCATCTTTCTTGTTGGAGTTGACATCGATGATGCTCATTGGGCCGGGCATCTTTAGCGTGTTGTAGGTGTAATGCGATGCCGCCATAAACTTGGCCAGTGCTGAACGGCTAAGGATCCCGCTATATGCCAACGGGATCTTGGCGACATCAAAAACGATTTCTCTGTTTTGTAGTTCAGCTCACCACCAAATGTAACTAGTAGTGTGATCTTACCCTTCGGCTGGCTTCTTCCCGGATTGATCCCTTGAAACGTGCCCGTTTCTTCGAGATCTCCGTCAGGAATTTGTAACCTCTTGATTACCTTGGGCGAGATTAGGTTCAAACCGGCCCCACCATCAACTAACATTTTGGTCACCTTGAGGTTGCCAATTATTGGGGAAACCAACAATGGAAAACACCCGACCGCGGTTGTGTGATCAGGGTGATCCTCGGAGTAAAAAATGATAGGCATGTGGGACAATCTCAGTGGCTTCTGGGCATCGACCGACGGCTCTGTCGCATTAATCTCGCACGCCCACTGTTTAAGTTGGCGGTGAGAAGAATGTAATGACGCATCACCATCAATGCACATGGGCTCTATAGCTTTTTGAAATTCATGCTCGCTGGACCCGTCATCCTCTTCATGGTCATCGTCTCCCTCTTCCTTGTCGCGGCCCCGAGAAGGCCTCTCCTGTTGCTTCTCCTTGGCGTGATGGCCTCCTTGGACACCATGCTTCTTGCCGGACCCCTCAACACCATCCTGGTCCTTCTCCTTATCTCGCCTTTTGTATTTAGCTTTTTGCCTTTCCACAAGCTGCTCAACTTGCCGGCAGTTCTGGGGGTCATGGCCTTTTGTGCGATGGATCTTGCAATATTGCTTGTCAGAGCCCTCTGGCTTGTCGGCAGCTGCCAAGGCCTGGCAGGCGGCACACCCAGCAATCTCATTGCCGGGGTCATCAACCTTGGCCTTCTTGGTGGTGTCGGGGTTGCCGGATTCCTCGACGACAAGCACGGTATTGCCCTTGCACTTCCTGTCACACCGTCGGCCCTTTTTTGCCAGGGCGACGACGTCTTCGTCTCCGGAGTCACTTCCCGCGCTGGCATCTTAGCCGGGGTACTTCCTTCCTTCTTTAGCCCGAGCACATCTATCGACCAAAACATAAAGCTTGGCAACATCCCTAACCTTGTTCATCGCCAGCTCTTCACGCATCTTGCGATTGCGTACATTCTGATGAAATGCGCTGATAACAACGACATGATGAACATCTGGGATGTTGTACTGCACACGACTGAATCTTTGTATGTTTTTGCGCAAGGGTTCACCATCTTTCTGGGGGATGAGATGTAAATCACTTTCCTGGCCTGGAGCTTGGTTGCCTCCAGTAAAGGCGCCAACAACCTCGTGGCACAGATCCGACCAAGAGGAGATGTAATCCACTAGCTGGTGCATCAACCACGACATGACGTTGGGCTTGAGTACCAATGGGAAGTAGTTGGCAAGCACCTTGCCGTCTCGAGCCCCGGCAGCTTTCATCGCGATGGTGTAAATGCTCAGGAACTCAGACAAATTAATCTTGACATCGTATTTCTCCGGGACCTCTGGTTTGAACGTGCGGGAAGTGGGCCATTGGAATCGGCGCAGCTCACGGGTGAAAGCTGGACAACCCACCTCGTAAGGTATGTCACCAGAATCCCTCGGCACAGGCATGTCAACAGTGGGCCTTGTGCGCCTATCAGATTGATGGCGCGCTTCCCGTCACCGCTTGATGGTAGTTCGAGCATCTTCTTTGACCCATTCTTGAAGAACTTGACGTTGGTTGTGACGAGCTCATGGATCGAACGACTCTGTAGATCCATCATCGCGCGCATCGACCCGCCGAGCTGGTGACCGTTGCTGTCGTGGTGGAGGAGAGTGCACCGTGGTTGCAGCGCCCCCGATCCTTCCACCGTCAGCACACACCGGCTCGGTGGACCGGTGCCGCGAAGGACTTGCCTCCTAGTGCCCATCTATATTGGCGAAACCAATAAGGCTCTGGATAGCAGCTCTCCATTCCTCTTGTTTCTCCGCAATGGGAAGGAAATCCAGGAGTAGCTGCGCTCGCGCCAACACTTCGGCTGGTGTAGGTGGCAGTGATAGGCGTGAAGAATGAGACGTGCTCGGAAGGAAAACCACGTTAGAAGGAGCCCCGTCATGGTTCCGCGGATATGCGCCGTTCCCACCAGCATCTCGGCGTGCATGCCGGCCCTGCGCATCTCCAGGATCATGCCGGGGGCTCTTTCCGTGGGGACGCGGGGGGTCTCCAACATCGCGGCACTGCTCGTCGCGCACGACACGGGAAGACCGCATCGCATGCACCGGCGGGGGTGTCTTGGAGGTTGATGCGCCGCCCGTAGGCAGCACGGCTCCGTCCTTGGACCCATCGGCGCACGGGTCGTCGTCGCGGCTGCGGACGATACCGCTTGCCTAGCTCCAATCGCTAGAACGTCGTGGATGCTCGACATCTTCACCTCCACCAGCGTCTACCCCATCGCCCATCCGTGCTGGCATGGGCAGATCAGCCGCAGACAAACCAATCGCCATGATCGTCTTCTTCTTGGGAGACATGGTGATCAAGAAAATGACGCGCTAACTACTAGATCAGGTTTGCATAACCTGCTCCCCCTACCTGGCGCGCCAAAGATGTCGGGGAAACGACACCTACGGGATCACGTGGATCCCTTCTACGGTTTGGTAGGGAAGAGGAGTGCACACAGAGCAGATCTAACGATCGACAGGAATGATTTTTACCCACGTTCGAGCCAGGGAGAAGCATAAGACTCTAGTCCTGCTTTTAGTGTATATTGAGTGTTCTTGAGCTTCGGCTAGCTGCTACGCATGCAAGCTGGGCCGGAAAGTTCAAAAGTCCTCTCCCATATCGCCTTGCGCCTCGTTTTATACCAAGGGGCTACCACAGTGGCGTACATGCATACATGAGGTGTAAAGCCGCTACAATGCGTATAGTTATCCCTGTCGACTTAGGACAAGCGCATTTAATGCGCCGTTTACATGTCCCTAACTTTATCGTGGACGAAGACAGAGCCCGTCCCGTCTGCCGACGCCTCACCCCATCACGCCACGCATCCAGGATGACGAGGCATGCAATGCCAGGTTGACTGGCTGGCCGCTGCACTGGAGTGGTGGTAGGATCTTCACGAAGATCTGCATGCCACCATGCAAGTGCTTTCCTGGCTGGCAGGCTATTTGGCACACTGGCGAGGTGGCAGGGTAGCGGGGCCATGCCGTGTGTGAGCCTTGCCGCAGCCTCGCAAACATCCCCGGCAAGAACCTTGCTGGAAGCTTTGCCTTCTGGTCTTTACGAAGATTTGCATGCCACCACGCAGATGCCCCTGGATCTTGGTCTTGACATTGTCGATGGTATCAGAGCTCTCAACCTCAAGGATAATGGTCTTGCCGGTGCTTCATGAACCATCCCAACAAGGATCTTGTCGGGTCTTCGCGAGCCATCCTGGCAAGGACCTTGCCGGGGGCTCAACGTGTCTTATGTTCTTTGATTACTAGCTCGGATGCCGTCTTGGTCGCCTTGTATTTGCTCCCAGCTGTCCCTGACAAGCCTTGTCGCGGGTATGGCTGCAACTGCCCATGCACAAGTACAGGGCACTAAAGGGCTTGAACTTTAGTGTACCGACACTTGTTATGGCCTCTATGTATCCCAATGAGTAGTTGCTACCAATCTTAAGAAGTTTTGCTGACACATTTTTGTGGACTAAAAAATTCAGAATTTTTGTTCATAGAAAAACATGAGTATCTTTAGGAAGTTTGCTTCCAAGAAGAACTCCAAGGGAGTGATTGGGGAGTCTTCTGACAGTGATCTTTGTACCTGGAGAATGGTGGAGCTACGGCCATGCGAATGGCCGCATGACCCGTTCATGGAAGGGGCCAGAATCCTTAAGGAGTTTACACAATATGCTGCTAATGCCGGCCTCACCAACTTCATCGCAGCTGAATGTGAACAGTATCATCTCCTCACGAATTCCTTTGTGCAAAGTTTTCGATTTTTACCTAGGAATAATCCCCCTGAGGTGCAGTTTAATTTATATCCTGAGCCCCACCAGATACCATTGACTGAATTTTATAACATATGATTGCTTCCTTCTGATGGTAGTTTAGTCGAGCCTTGTGACGTCCGGATAATCAAGCTACAGTAACCCTCTATTAATGATGCCATGTCACCACTGTTACTGTTGCTAAACTCACTCTAGTTCAAAACCGATTCAAATTCAAATTGAAAATAAAGTAAAAAATGATATTTGTTTAAACAGTAAAACTAAAATGTTCAAATTATTCTATAATTCCCCCTTATCATTGTCATGTTGAAACCAACAATATTTGACCCACCAATTAAATCCTAGAAAAATAATAAGTGGTCCAACAGTAGTTAAATTAACCATTTCAATATAAACCTAAGTTTATGTATTTCCTTTGGGCCCTGAACTTCTTGCGCCACCTAAAAATATTGTGCTTGAATTATGTACAAACTTTCATATTAAACAAAACTCAATTGCTATCTAAAATAAATAGAAAACAATAGAAGGTTTGTTACAAAAAGGTGTAAAATAGGAAAATGGCTTTGTGCAGTTAGGCCCAGCATTGCACAGGACTTGGCCCATCCCACACCATATGTCCATCGTCTCCTTCCTCATGCGTGTCAGCATGCGAGCGGCTTGGATGCGCCATCGCCGACCGATGCGCGACACCGGTGCTCCCCTGTGGTCGTGGACGACTACAAGACGTCGTCCCCAACCCCTATGTGAACCCTAGTCCTCCTTTCCCCTCCCCCCTCGCGCCGCTTCCTTCTCCCCCGAACAAAGCTGTTATCGCCACTCACCATAGCCATGGCCACCGGCCAACCCTCACCGACTCGAGGCGTCCAGGAGGACCCTCATCTTTAACCACGTCGCATGCGCCCCTAAATCGAGGTGGGGGAACTACCGAACGTCTCCTTCGACCCGCTCTTCTCCACCACGACCACCACAACATCATCGTCGATCTGCCGCACCGCGACCCCCGGCCTCCCCGTGCTGCTCCTCGACGCCATTGTCAGCCCCGCATCCAGCCCCTCCCCCATGCTCTCTATTTGTTACCATATCTCTCCACCGTCATCTTCGTGCTCCCGCGAAAGCTCCGCCGCCACTGCCATGTCTGTATCCGTCGTTCTAGCCAACTCCGAGGCGAACCCGTGCCGCCGTTGAGCTCACTAAGCCTCTAGCGAATCACACGCTCATCAAACGCCTCTGCTACGCCATCCTCGGCATGGCCGCGCACTCGCCACCGCGGATCTTCACCGTGCTGGTGAAATGTCGTCATCACTCCGGCTAGCACCACCAGTGGATGGGGTCAAGAACCTGCAGCCCGTAGGTGTGCTCGCCCGCTCCCTTCGACCCTCCAGACCGCCCTACTCGCATGGCTGCGCTCAGCCTCTGCTTGCCACGCCCGCATCCCCCTGCCCGTGCGCTCGCTCGCGCCCGCCTCCTGGCCTCGCCCGCCACCGTTGTAGCTCTTCTGCCTGCGTGCTGCGGCTCCGGCCGACGCCTGCGCCACTTCCGTGTCGCCCCCATCGCTCCGCCGTCGCCGTCACACGCCTCGCCGCCCGCAGCCCTTCCCCGCCTCTACTGGTCACCGCTGCCGCCGCGCCTCCGGCCGGCCCCCGCACACCCCGGCGCCGCGCCTCAGCGTCGCCGCTCCATGGCGTCACCACCGCCGCTGCCAGCCGCGGTCCCGGCCGGCCAGCGCTACGGTCCGGCGCCCCGGGGCTCCGCTCGCCGCGCCCGACAGTTTCTCCCCACGCCCGGCAGCTTCGGCCCCTGACGGGCACCCACGCCCTGCACCCACAAGCCCGTAAAACCGCTGCCCGCTTTGGCCCCTGTGGGCCTATGACGCCTGGGGCCCAAGCAAAAAAAGATTTTAAAAATAAATAATTAAATAATAATATTAATTAATATTAATAATTCTTAATTAATTACATAATTAACTAAAAGTTTAATTAACTTAAATAACCTGCTGATTAGTCTGTGTTAGTTAAACGAGTCTATGATAGGGGGGCCCCACCCCCTGTTGACCAGTCAACGTTGACTGGTCAACTGGGACTCCCTGGACCCACATGTCAGCATGTGTATACTTCTGTGCACACAGTGATGTGTGCACATAGCGTTTTACTATTTATTTATTTTCGAATTAATAATAATTGCAGAGTATTAATAAACTTTGAAAAATCATATAAAATAAACCGTAACTCGGATGAAATGGTTTTATATATGAAAGTTGCTCAGAATGACGACATGAATCCGAATACACAGTCCGTTCATCCGCTACACGTCCCTAGCATACGAACCTACAACCGCCCCCCTCTGGTCCGTCTGCCCGAAAACGCGAAACAACGGGAATACTTTCCCGGATGTTTTTCATCCTCGCCAGTAACACTTAGTACCGCGTTAGGTCACACGTAGCACCGCGTATAGCCATGTTATGCTTTGTGGTGCGATGTTTGCTTTATATTTATTGTTTCTTCCCCCTCTTCTCTTCGATAGACACCGGGACTGAGACCGCTGATGGTGCCACTTGATCGACTGCGTCGATGATGACCCCTCCTTCTTGCCAGAGCAACCAGGCAAGCCCCCCTCTTGATCACCAGATATCACCCATTCTCCTCTCTCTTATTCTTGCATTAGGTTTGCTACTATTGTTAATTCGATAACTCCTATTCTGTTGCATAGCCTGTCATTGTTGCTACAACTGTTGATACCTTTACCTACTATCCTAATGCTTAGTATAGGATGCTAGTATTCCATCAGTGGCCCTGCATTCTTGTCCGTCCGCCATGCTATACTATCGGGCCGTGATCACTTTGGGAGGTGATCACGGGTATATACTATACTTTTACGTACTCATTATGATGATTCGGAGATGGGGGCTGAAGGGGCAGGTGGTTCCACACAAGTAGTGGTGGGCCTGGGTTCCCGGCAACCCATTGATGGTTACTTTGTGGCGGAGCGACAAGGCAGGTCACGACCACCTAGGAGAGAGGTGGGCCTGGCCCTGGTCGTTGTCCGCGATCATTTCATAATAAAATGCTTAATGAGATCTTGGTATGTTATCTGAGTCTGGCCATTGGCCTATACGCACTAACCAGCTACGTGGGAATAGTTATAGGCACTCGACATCGTGGTATCAGTCGAAGCCTTCTTGACGCCAGTGACTTAGCGGCGTGCACCAGATTGGACTGGAACGCCGCTCTGGTATTAGGAGCCGCTAGGTCTGCTTACCGGCCGCCCTCGGAACTTGCAGGGCTACAGTGGGCGACGGGCCCAGACCCCTGTGTGCTTAGGACTTAGACCGGCGTGCTGACCTCTCTGATGTGCTTAGGTAGGGCTGGGACGTGTTGGTCTTCCGAGGCCGGGCATGACCCCAGAAATGTCCGGCCAAATGGGATCGAGCGTGCTGGGTAATGTGGTGCACCCCTGCAGGGAAGTTAATCTATTCGAATAGCCGTGTCCCTCGGTAAAAGGACGACCCGTTGTTATACTCCGACCTCATGACAACTAGAACTGGATACTTAATAAAATACACCCAAATAAGTTCCAAAGGTAACCCGGTGATCGCTTTGTTGGGGAACATAGTATCTCAAAATTTTCCACGATCACGCAAGATCTATCTACTAGATGCATAACAACGAGAGGGGAGAGTGTGTCTACGTACCCTTGTAGACCGGGAGCGGAAGCGTCTAGTGACGCGGTTGATGTAGTCGAACTTCTTCGCGATCCAACCAATCAAGCACCGAACGTACGGAGCCTCAGCATTCAGCACACGTTCAGCTTGATGACGTCCCACGAGCTCTTGATCCAGTAGAACTTCACGGGAGAGTTTCATCAGCACGACGGCGTGGTGACGGAGATGATGAAGCTACCGACGCAGGGCTTCGCCTAAGCACTGCAACGATATGATCGAGGTGCGTTTCTGTGGAGGGGGGCACCGCACATAGTTGGGAGAGATCAACTTCTGTGTCTATGGGGTGCCCCCACCCCTGTATACAAAGGAGTGGAGGAGGGGGAGAGGCCGACCCTCTATAGCGCGCCTAGGAGGAGTCCTACTCCCACTGGGAGTAGGATTCCCCCCTTCCCTAGTTGGAGTAGGAGAGGAAGGGAAGGAATAGTAGAAGAGAAGGAAAGGTGGCGCCCCAGCCCCTTGTGGGCTGGTGTGCTTCCTTCTTATGGCCCATAAGGCCCATAACTTCTCCCGGGGGGTTCTGGTAACCTCCTGGTACTCCAGAAAAATACCCGAACGACTCGGAACCATTCCGATGTCCGAATATAGCCTTCCAATATATCGATCTTTACATCTCGGACATTCCGAGACTCCTCTTCATGTCCGTGATCTCATCCAGGACTCAGAACTACCTTTGGTACATCAAAACTCATAAACTCATAATACTGATCGTCATCAAACGTTAAGCGTGCGGACCCTACGGGTTCGAGAACTATGTAGACATGACCGAGACTCGTCTCCAGTCAATAACCAATAGCGGAACCTAGATGCTCATATTGGTTCCTACATATTCTACGAAGATCTTTATTGGTCAAACCGCATAACAACATACGTTGTTCCCTTTGTCATTGGTATGTTCCTTGCCCGAGATTCGATCATCGGTATCTCAATACCTAGTTCAATCTCGTAACCGGCAAGTCTCTTTACTCGTTTTGTAATACATCATCTCATGACTAGAGCATCTTTATAATCACCCAGTTACGTTTAGACGTTTGATAGCACACCAGGTGTTCCTCCGGTATTCGGGAGTTGCATAATCTCATAGTCATAGGAACATGTATAAGTCATGAAGTAAGCAATAGTAGTAAAACTAAACGATCATAGTGCTAAGCTAACGGATGGGTCTAGTCCATCACATCATTCTCCTAATGATGTGATCCCGTTGATCAAATGACAATTCATGTCTATGGTTAGGAAACATAACCATCTTTGATCAATGAGCTAGTCTAGTAGAGGCATACTAGGGACACTCTGTTTTGTCTATGTATTCACACATGTACTAAGTTTTCGGTTAGTACAATTCTAGCATGAATAATAAACATTTATCATGATATAAGGAAATAAATAATAACTTTATTATTGCCTTTAGGGCATATTTCCTTCAGTCTCCCACTTGCACTAGAGTCAATAATCTAGTTCACATCTCCATGTGATTTAATACCGATAGTTCACATCATTTTGTCAATAACACCCATAGTTCACATCACCATGTGACCAACACGCAAAGGGTTTACTAGAGTCAATAATCTAGTTCACATCGCTATGTGATTAACACCCAAGAGTAATAAGGTGTGATCATGTTTTGCTTGTGAGAGAAGTTTAGTCAACGGGTCTGACACATTCAGATCCATATGTATTTCACAAATTTCTATGTCTACAATGCTCTGCATGGAGCTACTCTAGCTAATTCCTCCCACTTCCAATATGCATCCAGATTGATACCTAGAGTCATCTGGATTATTGTAAAGCTTGCATCGGTGTAACTCTTTACGACGAACTCTTTATCACCTCCATAATCGAGAAATGTTTTCTTAGTCATCCAGTAACTAAGGATAATTTTGACCGATGTCCAGTGATCTACTCCTTGATCACTTTTGTACCTTCTTGCCAAACTCATGGTAAGGTACACAACAGGTTTGCTACAGAGCATGGCATACTTTATAGAACCTATGGCTGAGGCATAGGGAATGACTTCCATTCTTTCTCTATCTTCTGCCGAGGTCAGGCTTTGAGTCTTACTCAACTTCATACCTTACAACTCAGGCAAGAACTCCTTCTCTGACTGATCCATTTTGAACTACTTCAAAAACTTGTCAAGGTATGTACTCACTGAAAAAACTTATCAAGCGTCTCGATCTATCTCTATAGATCTTGATGCTCAATATGTAAGCAGCTTCACCGAGGTCTTTCTTTGAAAAAACTCCTTTCAAACACTCCTTTATGCTTTCCAGAAAATTCTACATCATTTCCGATCGACAATATGTCATTCACATATACTTATCAGAAAAGGATGTAGTGCTCCCACTCACTTTCTTGTAAATACAGGCTTCTCCAAAAGTCTGTATAAAACCATATGCTTTGATCACCTCATTAAAGCATATATTCCAACTCTGAGATGCTTGCACCAGTCCATAGATGGATCGCTGGAGCTTGCACACTTTGTTACCACCTTTAGGATCGACAAAACCTTCTGGTTGCATCATATACAACTCTTCTTTAAGATATCCATTCAGGAATGCAGTTTTCATATCCATTTGCCAAATTTCATAATCATAAAATGCGGCCATTGCTAACATGATTCGGACAGACTTAAGCATCGCTACGGGTGAGAAAGTCTCATCGTAGTCCACTCCTTGAACTTGTCGAAAACCTTTCGCAACAAGTCGAGCTTTGTAAACAGTAACATTACCGTCAACGTCGGTCCTCCTCTTGAAGATCCATTTATTTTTGATGGCTTGCCGATTATCAGGCAAGTCAACCAAAGTCCACACTTTGTTCTTGTCGGGGTTTTGGGACGACATATGCCAACGGATGGCTTATCATGCATGGGGTCAAAAGAACGTCGCCGGGCTCGGGAAGCGGGATAAAGCGATACTTAGGACGCCTACGAATCTTACCCAGGTTTGGGGCTCTCCGAGGAGATAACACCCCTAGTCCTGCTCTGCGGGGGCTCTGCGTCATGACTGATAGCACTAGAGTAGATACAAGATTTCTCCTTGAGCTGTGAGGTCCGAAGGAAGAGGATGAACAAGGCTAGCTCACCTCCTCTCTCTACCTAGGGTTTTTTGTCTTGTGATCTTCTAATAACCAACCTTCCAGCCTCCCCTCATGGAGGACCCTGGGGGGTTTATATAGGCCTACCCCCCAGGGGTACAATGGTGAATTCGACGGCGTGGCCCCCAGCCGTCAGTGTCTTCTGGCGCAGGCCTCGCCGCCTGTTTCCTGGGGCCCGCCGCCTGCGGGCCCCTCGTGATTGTCTTTCACTGTGGGGGTGCTTTTGCTGACGACAGCCTTGTCAGGAAGGAGATGGCTACAGTGCCATCGCCCCTCGTCGTACGCCGCCGCCTCGCCCCGTCCCATCGTCTTGATGAGGCTCGGGCTTCTAGGGTAGGGTTCGCCGTCTGCTACCAGACAGCCGTCTCCCCTGGCCGCCTGCCAGGGGCTGCTTGTTCGTGAGCTTACCCGCTGATCGATGGGGCCGGCCGCCTGCCGGCCCCGCCGTTTGCAGGTAGTGGGATCATGGCCTCCTCTGACCGTTGCTTGGTTACGAGTTTCATGGCTACAATGACCCGCCGCTTAGTGGATATTTATAAGGTACACGACCACTGTAGCCACGCCCTTACAGATCTTCTAAGGACATGTTTTCCTGTAGCCACGCCCCCGCCACACTGGGACCCCCTCAGCGTGTTCCCCGAGGGAGGAGTGCGGGGCCGTCTGCTGGCTGGTGGCGTTGGTGTTGCCGCCTGCTGGCAGCCGGCTCCTAGGGCAGGCTACCCTAGGAAGCGGCTCGAGGAGCAGACGGCCGCAGCTGACCAAGCGGCTGTCATTTGTCTTAAAATACCAAGGGTAGTCGCCGAGGGTACCCATGGTCAATATCTCCGACAGTAGTCCCCGAAGCTGGTGGAACTCCGATGCGGGCGTTGGAGATGCAGAGGGGTTTCAGCAGCTTCTCCCCTCAGGCATGCTCATCGTCTGTCACTTGTCTGTTAAAGGAGTTCGTCTGTCGTCAGCCGGCTCTGCGCTGCTGGAGCCGGCCCCTGGCAGCCGCATCGCCGTCTCGGAATCTTCGGTGGGAAGGCGCCGCCTGGTCGGCGGACAGTCGAACAGGCCCGCGGACCGCTGGCAGCGCTCACGCGTCACCGTCATGTCGCATCGGCCTGCCAGCCCACGCGCGTGACAAGACGTAACAATGGGCCAGGGCCCGCCACTAAGGGCCTCGGGCCCCACGCGGATCCACAGTGGCAGGGGTACCCTCCCATGCGCATTTAATGCGCGCGGATTAGGCGCGAGAAAATCGGGGGTCGTGCGGGACATGGAGCGGTTAAGCCCACGCCCGCCCCTCGCCTTCGTCGCCCGGGTCTATATATAGGCCGGGGGAGAGGGCTGGCGCCGCTCTCACGCTCACTCTCCCCCATCCTTCATCTTCTTCCTCGCTCTTCCTCGTCGCCTTTACAGCGAACCACTGCCCGAGCCATGTCTGGTCCAGCGCCCTCTCGACACCACGGCCAATTGGACGGCAGCGATGTCCTGCAATAGCAAGTGGACGTCCTCCGACGGTCGCGGAAGCTGCCGCCGGCTAACAGGGTCGTCGTGCACCTGGCGCCGGTGACCGAGATCAGGCCGGCCCCGCAACAAGGCGAGCGGGTCATCTTCCGCTCGCACTTTCTGTGCGGGTTTGGCCTGCCGGCGAGCGGCTTCTTCCGCTCCTTCCTCGACTTCTTCCACATCCAACCTCATCACCTCATGCCAAACACGGTGATGACCATTTATTCCTTCGTCGTTCTCTGCGAGGCTTATCTCGGCATCCTTCCCACCATCGAACTCTGGGCAGAGCTCTTCTATGTGAAGCTCGGCATCGCCGTCCAGAGCGTGGCCGCCCAGTGTGGGGGATGCATCACCGTGAAGCGCACCGAGGCAAAGAATTTCTTCCCGGTGCCGAAACTCGTTGGGTCGGTGAAGCAATGGCAGAAGACGTACTTCTACGTCTCCAACGTCGACCCCGAGGAAGATTTCATCTGCCTGCCGGAGTGGGTGCCGGGGCCGCCTGCTGAACCTCGGGACTCCGGAGGACCCGGGCCGTCACCCTAACAGAAGGCGCCTCCGTCGCCCTGCCCCGTCTCCGGGAGCTGAGAGACGACGAGGGCCTGGATTTCGCAGACCTGCTACTGACGTTTGCCGAGCACCGGGTGCTACCGTTGCAGCACCGGCCCCACCTCATCTGTGACATGAGCGGGCGCCGAGACCCTAGCCGGACCAGCACCAAGCCCCAGCCCTACGGGGAGGTGGCCCGGCTGGTGAACCACATCTCCAGCTGCCAAGTCTCTGATTCTGGCTGGGCCTTCGGCAAGGCTCCGTACAGTCGCAGCAACCAGCCGCCCGCAGTAAGTTTTTCGTCCTTCTTTTTCTTTCTTCTTTATCCGGCTGCTGTAGCCGTCTGGTTCTAATGCTTGGTTCATATCTTCCCACGCCAGCCGGCACCGGGCTCCAACCAACTGGGCCGCCCCCTGGAGCCGGATCGCTCCCAGAGCGATACGAGCGACCCCGATCTTGGGGCCGCCGCCGCCATGGAGGAGGAAGAGGTGACGGACGGCGGGGGCCAGCCATCGGGTGCCCAGCCAAAAGGCGGCCTCGAGAGCTGGCCGGATGATGATGAGGGGATGGAGGAGGTACCCGTCCGCGCCAGCCAGTAGGCGGGGCCATCTGGCATAGCCGGTGGCGGGAAACGGCGGTCCTCGTCAGGGCCGACTGGCGCCCCACCCAAGAAGCTTCGGCTGTCAACCGCCGCCACGAGGCGTCAGGAGGCGGCCGCCAGGGCAAACCTGCCGAAAAAGCCCAAGTCCAGGCCGGTCGTGTCCGGATGAGTATCCTTCATTCCTCTCTGCGTCTTATTCTTCTTTCGCAGCTGATCCTTTCTTGATTCTTTGTTTCTTCGGAACGTCCGTGCAGCACGCCGCTTTCCCTCTTGCGGGTGCCAGCGGGCTCTGTAGTAGGAGGCCTAGATGCCCCTCCTGTGCCCCCTCGCGTGGATCCTGTTGCCGTGCTCCGGGAGGCGACGGAGAGGAACGCCCACGAGGCACGTGCGGAGCGTGAGGCCGAGGAGCGTGAGCGAGCGGTGGCCGATGACGCCGCCCAGGCGGAGGCCGAAGCCACCAAGAAGGCCGAGGCAGACTCCGCCCGCGTCCGAGAGCGGGGAAAGGGCCCCCAGCAGCCAGCGGGCCACGCCGTCCGCCCGGCGTCAGGGTCTCAGGAGCCACCCGCCCAAGTGCCGGCTGCTGACGAGCAGCCGGCTCCAGGCGACGGGGGAGACGAGTGTGTCATCTTGGAGACGCCGCCACCACCCCCTGTGCCGCCTGCTGGGCAGCAGGACAGCCGGCCGGTGGGGACAGAGGTGCCGCCGGCTGGGGGCGTGCTGGTGGTTGGCCCGCAATCGGCCCCCCGAGGCCCAGCCCGCCGGCGCCAAGCGAGGGTGGCTTCTATGCCCCAGCAGGTGGAGGTCGGCGGGGCCAGCTCGTCCGCGCCGGAGAACGAGGCGACCAGCGCGGCGCCATCGAGCTGGAGGTCCGGAGGAGGCGGCGCGTGGATCGTCGCGTCGCGGGACGTCTTGGACCGCATGAACTCCTTGGGCAACGTCGTGCAGACGGCGATGCAGGAGTTCATCGCCACGCGGTCCTCCGTTCGGGTAAGTGTTTTTCGTTTTCCTCTGTTTTTATTTCTTCAATTTTTTCCATGGGGGCGCGTCAGCGCACCCACTGGGTGTAGTCCCCGAGTTCCGAGCCGGCTGCTGAGCTGGCGGCTTGGAACTCCAAAGTGTACATCCAGATCTGATCTTGCTTCTTGTTGCACGAGTACCACAACCTCCGCGTGGCCTCCTACAACGCGCATCGCCAGGAGCTGGCGTAGCTACAGACTGCCCTAGCAGACAGCCGAGGTGAGTGCCTCCTCTTCTTCTTGCGGGGGCGCGTCAGCGCACCCGCTGGGTGTAGTCCCTGAGTTCCGAGACGGCTGCTGAGCAGGCGGCTTGGAACTCCAAGGTTATGTTTTTTGCTGCTGACCTTCGTTCTTTTTCTTTCTCCCTTGCCAGCGGTCGCAGCCGGCCTCCGCAACCAGCTGGGTGAGGCCCAGGCGGAGCTGGCCGCTAAGGAGCGGGAGCATGGTCTCGCTCCTCAGGACCGCGACCGCCTACCCAAGGAGCTGGCGGACCAGGCGGCGGCTCACAAGGCCGAACTCGGCAAGATGTCTGACGCTGAGTCCCTTCTTCGGGCCGAATTCGAGACTGAGCGCTCGAATTGGGCCGAGAAGGAGGCAGCTCTCCAAGATGGCTATGTAGCCATTGGAGACATGGTTGACGGTGAGACGTCTACCCTCTTATTTTATTTCCGCCGTTTGCAGCAGCCATCTTGCTTTACTTCTGATCCTTGTTCTAGTCTTGGCAGAGTTCTTCCCGGGCTACTCTGTGGCCGCCACCCAGGCCATCGAGGCCGAGCATGCTGCGAGGCGCCAGGCGGGCCGGGCAATCGCGCCCAACGCGCCCAGGACCCCGGCTGAGGAGCTTCTTGTCATTCGTGTGCGTCTTCTACTAGTCCGCCATCTTCTCCGCCAGCTGCAACGTGCCGGCGCCCAAGTCCTGGCCGCCCTCTGGCTAGGTGTGCCAATGCTTCACACCCCCAGCCGGACGGTCCCCTGGCTGGAGGCGGCCGGCCAGCGCTTCGAGGCCTGGAAGGTCTCCGCGGCCAGGGCTGGCGCGCGGACCGCCCTGGAGTTTGCCAATAGCTGGTATCCTGGCCTGAGCCTTGAGCAGCTGGAGACTTTCTGTGCGGAGGCCCAGCCGGAGCTGGCTGCGGAGCAGAAGGAGCTCGTCCAACGTGCTGTCGCCCTTGCTGAATACGCCGACACCTCCCTCTTCATCCCGGAGTTGGATGATAGGGGCCATGTGGTGCCGCCTGGTAACTTCAGGTTGGACTTGGCGGCGTCGGAAGAGCAGGACGAGGAGATCGCCTCCAGCGAAGGTGATGAGGAAGAGGAAGGCAGCGACGAGGAAACCAGCTCCTAGGAGGCGGACCCAGCGGCCAGTCGCCAGCCTGACCAGTCCTCAACAAGCGGACCGGGAGTAAGAGCCTCGCCTGCTGCAGGAGACGGCCAGACCGAGACCCGCCAGGCGGCCTCCCCGGAAGCCGGCTTCGTCGTGCCCCCTGCCCAGCCTGCTGCTCCTTAGGATTTTCTTGTTTGCATCTTCTACTTTTCTGTAAGACTCGTAGGGTTAATCCGAACAATTCCACCCGCTGGTGTATTTAGTAAGTTATTGCTGCAAGGCGGCTCTTAATGCCTTTTGGATGTAAATATTCTTTTTAATGTTGCATCGTTTTTATGCAATTGTGCCGAGTCCTAGGATTAGCCTTGCCCTAGTTTCCTTGTGGCAATTTTCTCCTTGCCGACCCCTTGAACTGCCGTCCTGCCAGCCAGACAGCCACTCTATGGTTCTATGGCTGGGTCAGGGACTTGACTATTTTCGGGGTGGGCAAGTATTCTGCCTTCTGGAAGACGGTCTGGCCAAGCCTAGAACCGGCTGGCCGGCTGCATGGCAGCCGACTATTAGCTTTAAGGGCCGGTTGGCCCTATGTATTTTATCCTTAGCCATTTTTCATGTGGGCACCACTTCTTTCCTTTGGCTTCTGCTAGCCGGACAGCCGCGTTCTGCGAGTCTGTGACTGGATACAGGAGTGTCGTGGCCGTCTGTCGGGGCAGTCTCTGGGCCAGCAGCCGAAACCGTGAGGCCGCCAGCCCCAGGGTCGGCTGGTTTGAATATTGACTCCAAATCTTGTGAAGGCTTGATAGATGGATTGCGCAGGCACTAGAGAGATACGCCGGCTGGTATTGCTTGGCGGGTGGAACCGATTCGCGCCAAGGCGTCCGGTTGCATGCTATCAGCTCATGGCACATGGAGGAACTCGCAGCCATCAAAGTGTCCACTGATCTGCTGGACAAGGAAGCGATAGCTTGCCATGTTTACATCCTTGGCATCCCAGTCCCCAGACGACTGCTGGACAACCAAGTCTGAGTCACCGTAGCACAGCACTCGGCGGGTGCCAATCTCCTTGGCCATCCGGAGCCCGTGGATAAGTGCCTCATATTCAGCCACGTTGTTGGAGGCGGCAAAGTGGATCTGCAGGGTGTACTTGAGCTTATCGCCTTTGGGGGAGGTGAGGACGACGCCGGCTCCCAGGCCGGTGCGCATCTTTGACCCATCAAAGTGCATCCGCCAATGGGTTGAGTCTGGCATGGGCGGCAGGTACTGGGTTTCAGCCCAATCGACGAGGAAGTCGGCCAACGCTTGCGATTTGCTGGTGGAGCGCGGCTGGTAGAAGATGGTGAAGGGGGCCAGCTCAATGGCCCACTTGGCCACTCTTCCTGAGGCATCTCTGTTCCCCATGATTTCAGCAAGCGGGGCCCTGGAGACGACCGTGACGGAATGCTCTTGGAAGTACTGCTTGAGTTTCTTGGTGGTGAAGTACACGCCGTAGCACATCTTCTGCTTGGATGCTGATAGCACTTCGCTCAAGTAGTAGACGAGCCTCTGGACGGGTAAGTCTCTGCTGTCCTCTGGACGCTCGACCACAATGACAATGCTGACCACCCGGCTGGTGGCGGCTATGTAAAGGAACATGGGTTCCTTGTCTGCTGGCGCCGCCAGGACAGGCGGGGTGGACTGCAGTCGCTTGAGCTGCTGGAAAGCTTCGTCCGCCTGGTCATTCCACTCGAAGCAAGTGGTCTTCTTCATCAGTTGGTACAGGGGGAGTGCCTTTTCTCCCAGCCGGCTGATGAAGCGGCTGAGAGATGCCAGGCACCCCGTTAATCTTTGGACATCTCGCACACGGGTCGGTCGTTCCATCCTCTCGATGGCTTTGACCTTTGCGGGGTTGCACTCAATGCCGCGTTCGGATACCAGGAAGCCAAGGAGCTGGCCTGCTGGTACCCCGGAGACGCATTTCTCCGGGTTTAGCTTGATCCGAAAGCGGCGCATGTTCTCAAATGTTTCTTGGAGATCCTCCAAAAGGGTTCCTCTCTTCTCCGTCTTCACCATAATGTCGTCCACGTAAACATGGGCATTCCTGCCAAGCTGCTTGAGGAGACACTTCTGCATGCAACGCTGAAAGGTGGCGCCGGCGTCATGGTCAGGTAGCAGAAGGCCCCAAACGGAGTAAGGAAGGCAGTCTTCAGGCGGTCAGCTGGATCAAGCTTGATTTGGTGGTACCCCGAATATGCATCAAGGAAAGACAACAGCTCTCATCCGGCCGTGGAGTCAATCACTTGATCTATTCGTGGCAGAGCAAACGGATCTTTAGGGCAAGCTTTGTTCAGGCTGGTGTAATCAATGCACATGCGCCATTTATTGTTCTTCTTCAGCACCAGGACTGGATTCGCCAGCCACTCGGGATAAAAGACTTCCATGATGAAGCCGGCTGCTAGCAGGCGGGCGACCTCCTCCCCAACGACTCTTCTCTTCTCTTCTGGCAGGCGGCGCAGCGGCTGCGTGACAGGCTTTGCATCTTCTCTCATGTGTAGCTTGTGCTCGACGAATTCCATCAGGACTCTAGGCATGTCCTTGGGGGACCATGCAAAGATGTCCCGATTCTCACGGAGGAAATCGACGAGCTCGCTTTCCTATTTGCTGTCTAGGCTTGACCCTATTTCAGCAAATCGCTCCGGGCGAGATGGGTCCAAGGCAATCTTCTTCGTGTCCTTGGAGGGCTGGAACGAGCCTTGCGGCTCCGCCTCCTTCGGATCGGCTGGTATGGCCGGCTGCTCGCCAGCCATTGCCACCAGCCGCTCCAGACGGCGCTTCTCCTCAGCCACAACAAGGGTTTCTGCCAGGCGACTGCTGGCCGTTGCACATGCAATGTACTTCTCGTAGTCCCCGGTTATGGTGATTATTCCCTTGGGACGAGGCATCTTCATCTTGAGGTAGGCATAATGGGGGACTGCCATGAACTTTGCAAGAGCGGGCCGACCCAAGATCAAGTGATAGGGACTTTCCAAATTTACCACTTCAAACCAGACCGGCTCCCTCCGGAAGTGCATCTTATCACCAAACAGGACATCGACCCTAGCCTTGCCGATTGGTGAACAAGAGAGACCTGGCACAATGCCATGGAACACGGCCCTGGTAGACTGAAGCTGCTTCTCTTTGATGCCCAACTTCTCCATGGTGTCTCGGTACATGATGTTGATGCTGCTGCCGCCGTCGACCAGGGCTCGGGAGAAACGGCAGGCCCGCCTGTCAGAGAGTGGCGTCCAGGACCAAGGCATAGGCCCCTGGAGATGGCATGACAGCCGGGTGATCCTCTCGGCTCCAACTGACAGGCCTTCCAGACCAGTGCATGAATTCTGAGTTCTTGATGGCAACAGTGTTGACTTCTCTGCACTGCTGGCGCCGGCTGTGCCTATCATCCGTCTGGCTGGTGAAGACAACATAGGCTCCATTTTCTTCTGGGAATTCGTCCTGGATCTGGCCGCCAGGACGAGCAGCCGGCGGATTGGGAGGTGGAGCCGGCTGTCCAGCAGGCGGCGGAGGCAGAGCTTCTCCCCTCGCAATTCTCATGAGCTAGTGACACTTTCGTGTGGTGTGGTTGGAGGACTTTACGCCGCTGTGGAACTTGCAGGGGGCGTCCAAGGCTTGATCAAAGGAGAAGGCAGGCTGCCACACCGGTTTGCCGCCCTTCTGGCGCTTGGGCCCTGCTTGAGCTTCTGGCTGCTGTCCGTCGACCGCTGCCACCAGCCGGCTTTTGGCAGCCGGCGCGTGGGCCTTGCGCTTCTGGTCGCCGGTCTGCTGGCGTCGGCTGGATTCTCCTGCCGGCATCTCGGAAGTTGGAGGGGTCATCTTGCCAGAAGCATCCACTTGCAGCTCAGTCTTCATGGAGGAGTCAGCGGTGGCGTACTTGTCTGCTATGCTCAGCAGCTCATCCAGCATGGCCGGCTCGTCGCACAGGAGCCGGTGCTTGAGCAAGGTGCCTTCTCTGCACCCGGCCGTGCAATACACGATAGCTTGTACCTCGTGCACTCCCTCACAAGAGTATCGCAGCTCTGCCCAGCGCGTCAGATAGTCGCAGGCCAACTCATCCGAGCCTTGGACGCACAGGGAGAGCTGACGCGGCTTGGGAGGGCGCTTGTAGGTGCTGGTGGAGTTGCGTGTGAAGGCGTCGGTGAAGTCTAGCCAGCCATTAATGCTGTTGGGTTTGAGGCTGTTCAGCCATGTCCGAGCCGTGCCCTGGAGCATGAGGGGCACGTACTTCACCGCGACACACCTGTTGCCGGTGGCTATGCTGACAGCCGTGGAGTAGTCCACCAGCCAGTCCTCTGGTTTCACTGATCCGTTGTACTTGGGGGTGTCTCTGGGGAGCGAGAAGCCCTTGGGAAAAGGCTCGTTGCGGATGCGAGGGCCGAAGCAGGTCGGACCGAGGTCATCTTCTTCTTCAACCGCCTGGGAGCGAGCCAGACGGTCCAGGCGGTGGCGGGCGTCGTTCTCCCCGACCCCCTCGCGGCGGCCCAGGCGGCCTGCCAGAGAGGGGTGGTCAACAGGCGGAGGAGACATGCGCCTCTCCCGCCTGGGAGGAGGTGGCTGCTCCCCTCGTCGCTCTACGGCCCTTGGGCGGCCGTCTTCGTCCCGCTCGATGGTGAAGCGCATCTGCCGGCTGCGGCTGGCAGCGGGTTCCGAGTCTCGCCGGTTGGTGGCGCCGACTGTTGGAGAGCGGGATGTGGCTCCTTGCTCCCGCCGAAAAGGGCAGTTGTCGGCGTGCGTGCCTGCCTCTGATGCCCGGCGACGGGCCTCCTGCTCCGTGGCAGCAGCGTCGAGGAGCTGGCGGGCACGCTGGGTCATGCAACGGAGTTCGTCTCCCTCCAAGTGGCCCATCTCATCGACTGCCGCCTGGGCAGCCCTTAGGTTCTCCGATGGAGTGAGGTACACAGGCCGCGGGGCCCCCAGCATGTCTGCTAGCAGTCCGCCGCGATCGCGGACAGCGCCGGCTCGGCTAGGCTCGCCAGCAGCCGGCATGCCACAAATGGTGCGGTCCATTTCGCGGCGGTGAGCTTCAATGAGGTGTCGGGTGGCGGCCAGTTTGTTGGCGCTGTCGAGGAGCGAAACACGGAGCGCCTCCAACTCCGTGCCGTCTGCCTCTGCCGTGACAGGGGCGGCGAGGTGCTGCAGAGCGGCCTCGAGCGGGTCTGGGCCCGTTCTGCATGATGGTTCGCCATGGTCGGTGACGAGCACCTCCGTGACGACGCCGATGGTGCCGTAGATCGGAAGAACGGGAAGAGGGTCGTTGACGATCTCCACGTGCTCGGGGAAGGAGTCGCCCGGCCCTTCGTCGGGCTCAACGATCATGTCTACTGGTGGGTTAGAAGAGCCCACTGACTCCACGTCAGAGGCACGCTCGTCGACGAGGTGGAGCTTGTCGAGGAGCTCGACGAGGAAGCTCTCCGGCGCCACTGGCTCGGCCGCCGGAGAGGGTTCGTCGAGGATGCGGGCGGCGCCGAGCAGATCGGCGAGCCCGCTCACGGCGCACGCAGCCTCAGCGCTGTGAAGCATCCCGGTTCCACGCCAGCGGGCATGCCGGGCTGGCTACTCTCGCCAGGAAGGAACAAGGTTCCCGTCCAGAACATGTCTCCGGACGACGGTGCACCTAGCCCCACGGTGGGCGCCAAATGTCGGGGTTTTGGGACGACATATGCCAACGGATGGCTTTTCATGCATGGGGTCAAAAGAATGTCGCCGGGCTCGGGAAGTGGGATAAAGCGATACTTAGGATGCCTATGAATCTTACCCAGGTTCGGGGCTCTCCGAGGAGATAACACCCCTAGTCCTGCTCTGCGGGGGATCCGCGTCATGACTGATAGCACTAGAGTAGCTACAAGATTGCTCCTTGAGCTATGAGGTCCAAAGGAAGAGGATGAACAAGGCTAGCTCACCTCCTCTCTCTACCTAGGGTTTTTTGTCTTGTGATCTTCTAATAACCAACCTTCCAGCCTCCCCTCATGGAGGACCCTGGGGGGTTTATATAGGCCTACCCCCCAGGGGTACAATGGTGAATTCGACGGCGTGGCCCCCAGCCGTCAGTGTCTTCTGGCGCCGGCCTCGCCGCCTGTCTGCTGGGGCCCGCCGCCTGTGGGCCCCTCGTGATTGTCTTTCACTGTGGGGGTGCTTTTGCTGACGACAGCCTTGTCAGGAAGGAGATGGCTACAGTGCCATCGCCCCTCGCCGTACGCCGCCGCCTCGCCCCGTCCTGTCGTCTTGATGAGGCTCAGGCTTCTAGGGTGGGGTTCGCCGTCTGCTACCAGACGGCCGTCTCCCCTGGCCGCCTGCCAGGGGCTGCTTATTCGTGAGCATACCCGCTAACCGATGGGACCGGCCGCCTGCTGGCCCCGCCGTTTGCGGGTAGTGGGATCGTGGCCTCCTCTGACCGTTGCTTGGTCACGAGTTTCATGGCTATAGTGACCCGCCGCTTAGTGGATATTTATAAGGTACACGGCCACTGTAGCCATGCCCTTACAGATCTTCTAAGGACATGTTCTCCTGTAGCCACGCCCCCGCCACGCTGGGACCCCCCTCAGTGTGTTCCCCGAGGGAGGAGTGCGGGGCCGTCTGCTGGCTGGTGGCGTTGGTGTTGCCGCCTGCTGGGTCCCTGCCGCCTGCTGGTAGCCGGCTCCTAGGGCAGGCTACCCTAGGAGGCGGCTCGAGGAGCAGACGGCCGCAGCTGACCAAGCGGCTGTCATTTGTCTTAAAATACCAAGGGTAGTCGCCGAGGGTACCCATGGTCAATATCTCCGACAGTTCTCATACATGGATCCTATCTCAGATTTCATGGCCTCAAGCCATTTTGCGGAATCTGGGCTCATCATTGCTTCCTCATAGTTTGTAGGTTCATTATGGTCTAGTAACATGACTTCCAGAACCGGGTTGCCGTACCACTCTAGCGCGGAAGTACTCTGGTTGATCTACGAAGTTCTGTAGTAACTTGATCGGAAGTTTCATGATCATCATCATTAGCTTCCTCACTAATTGGTGTAGGAATCACTGAAACTAATTTCTGTGATGTACTACTTTCCAATTCCGGAGAAGGTACAATTACCTCATCAAGTTCCACTTTCCTCCCACTCACTTCTTTCGAGAGAAACTCCTTCTCTAGAAAGGATCCATTCTTAGCAACGAATATCTTGCCTTTGGATCTGTGATAGAACGTGTACCCAACAGTTTCCTTTGGGTATTCTATGAAGATACATTTCTCTGACTTGGGTTCGAGTTTATCAGGTTGAAGCTTTTTCACATAAGCATCACAACCCCAAACTTTAAGAAACGACAACTTTGGTTTCTTGCCAAACCACCATTTATAAGGCGTCGTTTCAACGGATTTAGATGGTGCCCTTATTAAACATGAATGCAGCTGTCTCTAATGCATAACCCAAAATGATAGTGGTAAATCGGTAAGAGACATCATAGATCGCACCATATCTAATAAACTAAGGTTACGACGTTCGGACACACCATTACGCTGTGATGTTCCGGGTGGCGTGAGCTGTGAAATTATTCCACATTGTTTTAAATGAAGACCAAACTTGTTACTCAAATATTCACCTCCACGATCAGATCGTAGAAACTTTATTTTCTTGTTATGATGATTCTCTACTTCACTCTGAAATTCTTTGAACTTCTCAAAATTTTCAGACTTGTACTTCATCAAGTAGATATACCCATATCTGCTTAAATCATCAGTGAAGGTCAAATAATAATGATACCCGCCGCGAGCTTCAACACTCATCGATCCACATACATCAGTATGTATGATTTCCAACAAATCTGTTGCTCGCTCCATTGTTCCGGAGAAGAGAGTTTTAGTCATCTTGCCCATGAGGCATGGTTCGCAAGCATCAAATGATTCATAATCAAGTGATTCCAAAAGTCCATCACTATGGAGTTTCTTCATGCGTTTTACACCAATATGACCTAAATGGCAGTGCCACAAATAAGTTTCACTATCATTATTAACCTTGCATCTTTTGGCTTCAATATTATGAATATGTGTATTATTACGATCGAGATCCCACAAACTATTTTCATTGGGTGTATGACCATCGAAGGCTTTATTCATGTAAACAGAATAACAATTATTCTATGAATTTAAATGATTTACCGTATTGCAACAAACATGATCAAATCATATTCATGCTTAACGCAAATGCCAAATAACATTTATTTAGGTTCTACACTAATCCCGAAAGTATAAGGAGTGTGCGATGATGATCATATCAATATTGGAACCACTTCCAACACACACCGTCACTTCACCTTTAACTAGTCTCTGTTCATTCTACAACTCTTGTTTCGAGTTACTAATTTTAGCAACTAAACCGGTATCAAATACCTAGGGGTTGCTCTGAACACTAGTAAAGTACACATCAATAATCTGTATATCAAATATACCTTTGTTCACTTTGCCATCCTTCTTATCCGCTAAGTATCTAGGGCAGTTCCACTTCCAGTGACCATTTCCTTTGAAGTAGAAGCACTTAGTTTCAGGCTTGAGTATAGCTGTGGGTTTCTTCACGAGTGTGACAATTGCTTGTCATTCTTCTTGAAGTTCCCCTTATATCCCCTTGCCCTTTACTTGAAACAAGTGGTTTAACCATCAACACTTGATGTTCTTTCTTGATTTCTACCTTCGTCGATTTCAGCATCGCGAAGAGCTCGGGAATTACTTTTGTCATCCCTTGCATATTATAGTTCATCACGAAGTTCTACTAACTTGGTGACAGTGACTAGAGAACTTTGTCAAATACTATCTTATCTGGAAGATTAACTCCCACTTGATTCAAGTAATTGTAGTACCCAGACAATCTGAGCACATGCTCACTGGTTGAGCTATTCTCCTCCATCTTGTAGGCAATGTACTGTCAGAGGTCTTATACCACTCGACACGGGCATGAGTATCAAATACTAATTTCAACTCCTGGAACATCTCATATGCTCCGTGGTGTTCAAAACGTTTTTGAAGTCCCGGTTCTAAGCCGTAAATCATGGTGCACTAAACTATCAAGTAGTCATCATACCAAGCTTTTGTGAAAACGTTCATAACGTCTGCATCTGCTCTTGCAATAGGTCTGTCACCTAGCGGTGCATCAAGGACATAATTCTTCTGTGCAGCAATGAGGAAAATCCCCAAATCACGGAACAAGTCTGCATCATTGCTACTAACATCTTTCAACTTAGTTTTCTCTAGGAACATATAAAAACAAACGGGGAGCTACATCGCGAGCTATTGATCTACAACATAGATATGCTAATATTACAAGGACTAAGTTCACGATAAATTAAAGTTCAATTAATCATATTACTAAAGAACTCCCACTTAGATAGACATCCCTCTAGTCATCTAAATGATCACGTGATCCAAATCACCTAAACCATGTCCGATCATCACGTGAGATGGAGTAGTTTTCAATGGTGAACATGTTATGTTGATCATATCTACTATATGATTCACGCTCAAACTTTCGGTCTCAAGTGTTCCGAGGCCATATCTGCATATGCTAGGCTCATCAAGTTTAACCCGAGTATTCTGCATGTGCAAAACTATCTTACACCCATTGTATTTGAACGTAGAGCTTATCGCACCCGATCATCACGTGGTGTCTCGGCACAACGAACTTTCGCAATGGTGCATACACAGGGAGAACACTTATACCATGAGATTTAGTGAGAGATCATCTTATAATGCTATCGTCGATCTAAGAAATATAAGATGCATAAAAGATAAACATCACATGCAATCAATATAAGTGATATGATATGGCCATCATCATCTTGCGCCTTTGATCTCCATCTCCAAGACAACGTCATGATCACCATCGTCACCAGCGCGACACCTTGATCTCCATCGTAGCATCGTTGTCGTCTCGCCAACAATTGCTTCCATGACTATCGCTACCGCTTAGTGATAAAGTAAAGCAATTACATGGCGATTGTATTTCATACAATAAAGCGACAACCATATGGCTCCTGCCAGTTGCCGATAACTTTACAAAACATGATCATATCATACAATAACATATCACTTATCATGTCTTGACCATATCACATCACAACATGCCCTGCAAAAACAAGTTAGACATCCTCTACTTTGTTGTTGCAAGTTTTAGGTGGCTGCTATGGGCTTAGCAAGAACCGTTCTTACCTACGCATACAAAACCACAACGATATTTCGTCAAGTATGTGCTGTTTTATCCTTCACAAGGACCGGGCGTAACCACACTTGATTCAACTAAAGTTGGATAAACTGACACCCGCCAGCCACCTGTGTGCGAAGCACGTCGGTAAAACAAGTCTCGCATAAGCGTACGTGTAATGTTGGTCCGGGCCGCTTCATCCAACAATATCGCCGAACCAAAGTATGACACGCTGATAAGAAGTATGACTAGTATCGTCCACAACTCACTTGTGTTCTGCTCGTGCATATCATCTACGCATAGACCTAGCTCTGATGCCACTATCTGGGAACATAGTATTTCAAAAATTTCGTACGATCACACAAGATCTATCTACTAGATGCATAGCAACGAGAGGGGAGAGTGTGTCTATGTACCCTCGTAGACCGGTAGCGGAAGCGTCAAGTGACGCGGTTGATGTAGTCGAACTTCTTCATGATCCAACCGATCAAGCACCGAACGTACGGAGCCTCCGTGTTCAGCACACGTTCAGCTTGATGACGTCCCACGAGCTCTTGATCCAGTAGAACTTCGCGGGAGAGTTTCGTCAGCACGACAGCGTGGTGACGGAGATGATGAAGCTACCGACGCAGGGCTTCGCCTAAGCACTGCAATGATATGATCGAGGTGTGTTTCTGTGGAGGGGGGCACCACACACGGTTGGGAGAGATCAACTTGATCAATTTCTGTGTCTATGGGGTGCTCCCACCCCTGTATATAGAGGAGTGGAGGAGGCGGAGAGGCCGGCCCTCAATGGCGCGCCTAGGAGGAGTCCTACTCCCACCAGGAGTAGGATTCCCCCCCTTCCCTAGTTGGAGTAGGAGAGGAAGGGAAGGAAGAGTAGGAGAGAAGGAAAGGGGGGTACCACCCCCCAAACCTTCTCCAATTCGGCCTCCTGCCCAAGGGGGGCGCACCAGCCCCTTGTGGACTGGTGTGCTTCCTTTTTATGGCCCATAAGGCCCATAACTTCTCCCGGGGGGTTCCGGTAACCTCCCGGTACTCCGAATAAATGCCCGAACCACTCGGAACCTTTCCGATGTCCGAATATAGCCTTCCAATATATCGATCTTTACGTCTTGGACATTCCGAGACTCCTCGTCATGTCCGTGATCTCATCCGGGACTTCGAACTAACTTCGGTACGTCAAAACTCATAAAATCATAATACCGATCGTCATTAAACGTTAAGTGTGCGGACCCTACGGGTTCGAGAACTATGTAGACATGACCGAGACTCATCTCCGGCCGATAACCAATAGCGGAACTTGGATGCTCATATTGGCTCCTACATATTCTACGGAGATCTTTATTGGTCAAACCACATGACAACATACGATGTTCCCTTTGTCATCGGTATGTTACTTGCCCGAGATTCAATCGTCGGTATCTCAATACCTAGTTCAATCTCGTTACCGGCAAGTCTCTTTACTCGTTCTGTAATACATCATTTCGTGACTAACTCATTAGTCATTTTCTTGCAAGGCTTATTATGATGTGCATTACCGAGAGGGCCCAGAGATACCTCTCCGACACTCGGAGTGACAAATCCAATTCTTGATCTATGCCAACACCACGAACACTTTCGAAGACACCTGTAGAGCATCTTTATAATCACCCAGTTATGTTGTGACGTTTGATAGTACACAAGGTGTTCCTCCGGTATTCGGGAGTTGCATAATCTCATAGTCATAGGAACATGTATAAGTCATGAAGAAAGCAATAGCAGTAAAATTAAACGATCATAGTGCTAAGCTAACGGATGGGTCTAGTCCATCACATCATTCTCCTAATGATGTGATCCCGTTGATCAAATGACAACTCATGTCTATGGTTAGGAAACAAAACCATATTTGATCAGTGAGCTAGTCTAGTATAGCCATACTAGGGACACTCTGTTTTGTCTATGTATTCACACATGTACGAAGTTTCCGGTTAATACAATTCTAGCATGAATAATAAACATTTATCATGATATAAGGAAATAAATAATAACTTTATTATTGCCTCTAGGGCATATTTCCTTCACGCTTTCCCACAGGGTGACGTGGGGAGGATCACCGGGTAGGATTATGCTATACGATGTTACTTGGTGAACTTACCATCTATTCTATTCTACTTCTGCAAGACGGAGACTGCGAGAAGCGATGATACTTGTTACTTTCTAGCTACTCTCTTCTACTGCTGCAAGATGGGGGCTGCCAGAAGCGTAGTCTTCGATTGGATTAGTTATCCCCCCTCTTATTCTGGCATTCTGCAGTTTAGCCCACAGATGTTACCCCTTTACATAGATACCATTGCATATGTAGTGCAGATCATTGCTTGCGAGTACTTTGGATGAGTACTCATGGTTGCTTTGCTCCCCCTCTTCCCTCTTTTTCATTCTTCTCGGATGTCGCAACCAGATGGTGGAGTCCAGGAGCCAGAGGATCCCGAGGATGTTTCTACGTGGAGTTCGGCTTCGAGGAGTAGTTAGGAGGTCCCAGGCAGGAGGCCTTGCCTTTTCGATCGTTGCTACATTTGTGCTAGCCTTCTAAAGGCAAACTTGTTTAACTTATGTCTGTACTCGGATATTTTTGCTTCCACTGACTCTTGTGTATTCGAGCTTATGTATTCGAGCCCTCGAGGCCCCTAGCTTGTAATGTAAAGCTTGTATTATTTTAATTTGTGTCTAGAGTTGTGTTGTGATATTTTCCAGTGAGTCCCTGATCTTGGTCGTACACATTTGCGTGCATGATTAGTGTACGGTCAAATTGGGGGCGTCACAAGTTGGTATCAGAGCCGACTGCTTGTAGGTAGCCCCCTTTCCAACTCCTTGTCCGAAGTTGAGTCTAGTCTTTGAAAAAACAAATTTACTAACTTGTTGTGTTGTTTACGGGCCCACAACACCAATGGGTGGTGTTAGGTTCTTTTATTCCTCGTCCTTACTCTGGGACTCTGATCTCTCTTCTATTCGGGTTAAATAATTTTGCTAAAATCTAACTTTAGGTTCTCGAAAATACTTTCTCCCGGAGAGCCCCGTCAGTCAAGATGGTTGCCTGCTTCATCCGAAGATTTTCAAGATAACATTCGATGTTTTTTCGAGATTCTTCTAGTCTCCGCCTTTGCAATTCCTTACCGCCGTTATATCCATATGGATAACGACATACACTTGTCATTCGTACAATCAATTCTTCGTTGCCTTGTTATTACAAGGTACCCCGAAACATCTTCCTATATTCCGTATATCGATTGTGCCACTGCTTTGCAGTTCATTGCCACATGAATACCCTTATGGATAATCCCTCGCATTTACCGAGTATCCGCTCATCCCCATTCATGTGTTTAACAAGTCTCTGAAATATCATTCGACCTTCGGAAAATCCTATGCTTGCTTACATTATGGTTAACCCCATAACTCTAGTAATCATATTGACATCCTTTGTCATTATCATTTTGAGTCCGTTGATTCAACATGTTGCGAATGCTCCCAATCCTCGATCCAAGAATTCATCCTTCCGGCTCAGACATCATTTTGAACATGAGATGGATCTCGACCAATCAAATTGGCATCGATTGTACCCCTAAGCCTACTCAACTTATCCACCCTTGATCAGAGCGTTTGCTTATGATCCCTTGAATAGGAAATCATAATTCCTTCGCATTTGATCCTTGAATTAGTCGGTTGTTTCTATGATCCAATGCCTTTGCATTGTTTCTTCCTCTGGTTGTGTGCTGATGCTCACATCAGCTCCATTATGGACTGTTCGATCCTTTGTCGAATTATTATCCAACATTGTCCTCCATATTCTATAAATTTGTGAGTCTTTCCTCGGATACATAACGCCTTTGGTAATTGTATCCGTTGCTTTGTCAACCATGCTCTACTATCAAGCTTGTGATAATTACTCCTAAAAATTTGTGGTATATGTTCCTAAGATGCCCTAATGGGTTGAACCTATGCCCCATAAATATGTGTGAACCCGAAGGATTTCACGGGTCATACTCATGTGGCATTTCACCAGGTAAAACTTTCAACACTAATGCCATTTTCAAAACAAGAAGTGAATGAAAGGTTTTTCATTTGGAGAAGTGGGAGTCAACCTTGAACTTTGTGTTCATGCCCATGGACACAATGAAGATCTTATCATGAAAACTTCTTACAGAAATAGTTATCCCCTTGATATAAGTTCATCTTATATCTGGGATCTGGCCTTTTGCAATCGTGGTTCCGACCATGCTCTTCTTTAATACCATTTCTCATGCAAGTTTAAACACTTGTCTTCTGCAGAGCAATGCCCCAGTCCAACCTCTACTTTGATATACCGTCGAGTATTACCCCCTGGTATCTCGAAGTTATTACAGAACTGCATTACTCCTTATGAGTTCATCATCAAGTATTACTTCTCACAAATTTCAGTTGTTCATCGAGTTTGAGTTGTTCGTCACTCAAGAACTCCAACAAGTGACTCGAGTCCATTTTATGGCTCACTACTCATGGTAATTGTTGTTGGGGAATTTAAACTTGATTATGTCATTCCTAGCCTGCTCGCTTATATCATTATCGTGCCAATGTCAACAATGCTACCTAGTCCTTCTTCCGGAGCACAATTTTCGGCGACGAGCTAAGCTTACGTCGAGCTTTCAACATCACATTGTTTGTCTCGAGAGGCAACTCTGAATTCTGACATTGTATCTCATCTATGGATATAATAACCTTTGGCTTCACCATTCCTTTTGCTTGTTGCAATCGCTGTTCGATTGCATCTTCATGGAGCCTCTCAACAAAATTTGTCGTGATCATCATCAACATTTTGACTCCTTTAGGATATCTATCGAATCCACGATGTGAAATACCATTCTTGCCCCTCGATGAATTGTGTTATCATCAGCAACTTTATTGCCTTCCCTCCAACACAAACTTGGTCATGTTTTGTGTTGTACCTTGAGTTCCCTGCTATCCAACTCATGTTATCCATCTTTTACGTCAAGGGTATCATGAGAATTGCTCCACTGGTTAAATCTTGATATAATAATACTTCTCGCCATCCCCGTTCATATCTTGGTCCCCGTGTTGTTTCTAACCGTAATACCAACCATTGAACGGTGATGTGTGCATTCCAAAACTTCTGGCAACCCTATTGCTTTGAAGTGAATGGTCGACAGCTTCATTCCCATCCTTCTGATTATTGAATCTCCATTCTAACATCGGTCGTGCTACTTGGTCCATATTTCCAGGTGCATTTCGCTCCATGCTTAATTGTGGATGTTCTCCGCGAACATAGTTCATTATATGCCCTGGTGTGTCAAATGCTATCGCCTTGTTCACTTAATTGTGAAAATTCATGTCAATGGAAATCTAGAGGAATTGTTGCTGAGCCCATCGGCCACATGCTCATCTTCCTTTGCTGAAATTGTGTGAATTATCTTATAAGTTGTTTAAGATGGATCCTTTGTGTATCCAAAGTCTGACCTTTATCTGATGACCATGTCGATGCTACCTTGAAGAATGTCTGTGGTAGTCCTATCATCAACGAGAACATTGAAGCGCAATGCTAAATTGTCTTTACCAATTATCCCAAACGCCCTTGTATGGGTAACATCATGAGTTCCCTCGCCCCTCTCCCTGGATGGTTTTGTACTTAAAGACCTCTCATGATTTTATCGATCTGCTTGCCCTTCAGAAGGATTATACTTGTTTATAAACACATTATCCTTTCCATTGGTTTGTTTAACTTTTCTTGTAATCTATATTATCTAAGTAGTGATAATTCCCTGCTTATGCAAACACCTTGGTGTACAACTTTGTCAGTAAGACCCTGTTACTATTGTTGTTGACATTTCGATAACCACCGATGGACAAGAACCTTGCCTAATGGTCCGCCTCGTTTCAACGAGCGGGAAAATGGTTCTCTTTGTCCCTCGCCCTTGGTACCGATGTTGTTGCCGACATAACTGAAAGTCTATTCCCAGACATGCCTTGCTAGCTAGACCGTGCATGATGAAAGCACCCTCCCTAAGTTGTAACCCACATGGTGGGCCCATAACCCACAGTTCTAGAGGATCGAAACATAACTCTCATGTACCCCCTATTCCCAAGGTTGTTCCTCGCGCGTGGCCTCGTATGTAATTCATGAGCCACCTTCAAATCTGGTAACATACACAATACTTATTCCCATTGCTTTGAATGCCTTTCACGCCCTGTAACAGGCATCGAACGATTGCCTGCCAGGTCGAAACTTCCCAGGATACCTCCTTACTTTGCTCTTGATATTTTCTTAAGTTTCAATTCGAGAGTTACTTTCCGCCACCTTCCTCGATGTTGACGACCAGATAGTCAACCTTGCAAAGGTCCGTTCTCCTGGAATACCCACCCTTTATTCTCTCATAAGTATGATGGAGTTCCCGAAGAAAGGATGACGGCTTCATCATGATGACCTGGAGTAGAGAAATGAAGACATCAACATAATGTATCGAACTCTGAGAGAAGAGAAATCAAGACTGAGAAGACCCGTTAGAATTTCGTAACCAGAACTTTCCCCCTTACTCCACCGCCTAAATCTCAGGACGAGATTTCTTGTAGTGGAGGAGAATTGTGACGACCGGATAATCAAGCTACAGTAACCCTATATTAAAGATGCCATGTCACCACTGTTACTGTTGCTAAACTCACTATGATTCAAAACCGATTCAAAATCTAATTGAAAATAAAGTAAAAAATGATATTTGTTTAAACAGTAAAACTAAAATGCTCAAATTATTCTATAATCCCCCCTAATCATTGTCATGATTAAACCAACATTATTTGACCCACCAATTAAATCCTAGAAAAATAATAAGTGGTCCAACAGTAGTTAAATTAACCATTTCAATATAAACCTAAGTTTATCTATTTCCTTTGGGCCCTGAACTTCTTGTGCCACTGCTTGAATTATGTGTAGACTTTCATATTAAACAAAAATCAATTGTTATCTAAACTAAATAGAAAATAATAGAAGGTTTGTTACAGAAAGGTGTAAAATAGGAAAATGGCTTTGTGCAGTTAGGCCCAGCATTGCACAGGACTTGGCCCATCCCACACCATGTGTCCATCGTCTCCTTCCTCATGCGTGTCAGCACGCGAGCGGCTCGGATGCGCCATTGCCGACCTATGCGCGACACCGGTGCTCCCCTGTGGTAGCGGACGGCTACAAGACATCGTCCCCAACCCCTATGCGAACCCTAGTCCTCCTTTCCCCTCCCCCCTCGCGCCGCTTCCTTCTCCCTCGAACAAAGCTGTCAACGATGCCCACCATAGCCACGGCCACCGGCCAACCCTCGCCGACCCGAGGTGTCCAGGAGGACCCTCATCTTCAACCATGTCACCTGCGCCCCTAGATCGAGGCGGGGGAACTACCGAACGTCTCCTTCGACCCACTCTTCTCCGCCACGGCCACCACAACGTCGTCGTCAATCTGGCGCACCGCGACCCCCCAGCCTCCCCGTGCTGCTCCTCGACGCTGTTGTGAGCCCCGCATCCAACCCCTCCCCCATGCTGTCTATCTGTGACCATAGCTCTACTCCATCGTCTCCGTGCTCCAGCGAAAGCTCCGCCGCCACTGCCATGTATGTATCCGTCGTTCTAGCCAACTCCGAGGCGAACCCGTGCCGCCGTTGAGCTCACTAAGCCTCTAGCGAATCACATGCTCGTCAAACGCCTATGCTATGCCATCCTCGGCATGGCCGCGCACTCGCCACCGCGGATCTTCACCGTGCCGATGAATCCGGTCGTCACCACTCCGGATAGCACCACCAGTGGACGCGGCCGAGATCTTGCAGCCCGTAGGTGCGCTCGCCTGCTCCCTTCGATCCCCTAGACCGCCCTGCTCGCATGGCTGCGCTCAGCCTCTGTCCGCCACGCCCGCATCCCCCTGCGCTCGCTCGTGCCCGCCTCCTGGCCTCGCCCGCCACCGCTCCTGTATCGCACTGCCGCTGCAGCTCTGCTGCTTGCCTGCTGCGGCTCCGGCCGACGCCTGCGCCACTTCCGTGTCGCCCCCATCGCTCTGCCGTCCCCGTCACACGCCTCACCGCCCGCGGCCCTTCCCCGCCTCTGCTGGTCACCGCCGCCGCCGCGCCTCCGGCCGCCCCCCGCACGCCCTGGTGCCGCGCCTCGGTGCCGCCCCTCCATGGCCTCACCACCGCCGTTGCCAGCCGCGGTCCCGGCCGGCCGGCGCTCCGGTCCGGCGCCCCGGGGCTCCGCTCGCCGCGCCCGGCGGTTTTGTCTCATGCCCGGCGGCTTCGGTCCCTGACGGGCACCCACGCCCTGCACCCACAAACCCGTAAAACCACCGCCCGCTTTGGCCCCTGTGGGCCTATGACGTCTGGGCCCAAGCAAAAAAAAAGATTTTAAAAATAATTAAATAATAATAAATAAATAATATAAATAATTGTTAATTAATTAAATAGTTAATTAAATAAAAGTTTAATTAACTTAATTAACCTGCTGATTAGTCTGTGTTAGTTAAACAAGTCTATGATAGGGGGGACCACCCCGTGTTCACCAGTCTACGTTGACTGGTCAACTGGGACCCCCTGGACCCACATGTCAGCATGTGTATACTTATGTGTACACAGTGCTGTGTGCAAATAGCGTTTTACTATTTATTTATTTTCGAGTTAATAATAATTGCAGAATATTAATAAAATTTGAAAAATCATATAAAATAAATCGTAACTCTAATGAAAAAGTTTTATATATGAAAGTTGCTAAGAACGACGAGACGAATCCGAATACACAGTGCGTTCGTCCGCTACACGTCCCTAGCATAGCGAACCTACAACCGTCCCCCTCCGGTCCGTCCGCCCGAAAACGCAAAACAACGGGAATACCTTCCCGGATGTTTTTCATCCTCGCCAGTATCACTTAGTACCGCGTTAGGTCACACGTAGCACCGCGTATAGCCATGTTATGCTTTGTGGTGCGATGTTTGCTTTATATTTGTTGTTTCTTCCCCCTCTTCTCTTAGATAGACACCGGGACTGAGACCGCTGATGGTGCCACTATGATCGACTACGTCGACGTCGACCCCTCCTTCTTGCCAGAGCAACCAGGCAAGCCGCCCCCCTGATCACCAGATATCACCCATTCTCCTATCTCTTATTCTTGCATTAGGTTTGCTATTGTTGTTGATTCGATAGCTCCTATTATGTTGCATAGCTTGTCATTGTTGCTACAATTGTTGATACCTTTACATGCTATCCTAATACTTAGTATAGGATGCTAGTATTCCATCAGTGGCCCTGCATTCTTGTCCGTCCGCCATGCTATACTATCGGGCCGCGATCACTTCTGGAGGTGATCACGGGTATATAATATACTTTTACATACTCATTATGATGATTTGGAGATGGGAGCTGAAGGGGCAGGTGGTTCCACATAGGTAGTGGTGGGCCTGGGTTCCCGGCAGCCCCTTGATGGTTACTTTGTGGCGGAGCGACAAAGTAGGCCACGACCACCTAGGAGACAGGTGGGCCTGGCCCTGGTCGTTGTCCGCGGTCATTTCATAATAACACGCTTAACGAGATCTTGGTATTTTATCTGAGTCTGGCATTGGCCTATACGCACTAACCAGCTACGTGGGAATAGTTACGGGCACTCGACATAGTGGTATCAGCCGAAGCCTTCTTGATGTCAGCGACTTAGCGGCGTGTGCCGGATTGGACTGCAATGCCGCTCTGGTATTAGGAGCGGCTAGGTCTTCTTACCGGCCGTCCTCGCAACATGAAGGTGTGCATTGGGCGATGGGCCCAGACCCCTGTGCGCTTAGGACTTAGACCGGCGTGATGACCTCTCTGATGTGCTTAGGTAGGGCTGCGACGTGTTGATCTTCCGAGGCCGGGCATGACCTCGAAAAGTGTGTCCGGCCAAATGGGATCGAGCGTGCTGGGTAATGTGGCGCACCCTGCAGGGAAGTTAATCTATTCGAATAGCCATGTCCCTTGGTAAAAGTAGGATCCGGAGTTGTACTCCAACCTCATGACAACTAGAGCTGGATACTTAATAAAACACACCCAGATAAGTTCCAGAGATAACCCGGTGATCGCTTTCCCACAGGGTGATGAGGGGAGGATCACCGGGTAGGATTATGCTATACGATGTTACTTGGTGAACTTACCATCTATTCTATTCTACTGCTGCAAGACGGAGGCTACGAGATGCGATGATACTTGTTACTTTCCAGCTACTCTCTTCTACTGCTGCAAGATGGAGGCTACCAGAAGCGTAGTCTTCGATTGGATTAGCTATCCCCCTCTTATTATGGCATTCTGCAGTTTAGCCCACATATATTACCCCTTTACATAGATACCATTGCATTTGTAGTGTAGATCCTTGCTTGCGAGTAATTTGGATGAGCACTCACGGTTGCTTTGCTCCCCCTTTCCCCTCTTTTTCCTTCTTCTCGGATGTTGCAAGCAGATGGTGGAGTCCAGGAGCCAGAGGATCCCGAGGATGTTTCTACATGGAGTTCGGCTTCGAGGAGTAGTTCGGAGGTCCCAGACAGGAGGCCTTGCCTTTTCGACCGTTGCTACATTTGTGCTAGCGTTCTTAAGTCAAACTTGTTTAACTTATGTCTGTACTCAGATATTTTTGCTTCCACTGACACTTGAGTATTCGAGCTTATGTATTCGAGCCCTCGAGGCCCCTAGCTTGTAATATAAATCTTGTATTCTTTTAATTTGTGTCTAGAGTTGTGTTGTGATATCTTCTAGTGAGTCCCTGATCTTGGTCGTACACATTTGCATGCATGATTAGTGTACGGTCAAATCGGGGGCGTCAGAGGCCTAGGCCAGTGGAGTTTGATAGTTTTTACCGTACTCCGACAGTGGGGGTTGAGAGAGGGGTATTGAGTATTACTGCCACTAGCTTACACTTTTTGTTTGTGCATTATTTTCCTCTTTTCATTGCAAAGTGTTTGCTTGCTAGAGAGAAAGTAGGTGCACTCAGTGCTCCAGACTTTGCTATTTTACGTTGCACACTTCACGGAGACAACACCTATAGCTTGGGAGCTATTGTGGCACGTCGCCTCCACATTAAAGGATCCAATGGAAAAATACATGGTGGGATCTACGCTACTCACTTGGTGACCCACTTTAACGTACAGTTACGACAGCATGATTATCCTCTACCTACGGTTTATTTAGATCGTCGGACTATGGAACACCACTAGTTTATTGCTGACGATTACCCCAACATTCCAGTTCATTATAACCTGGTTTTTAGTGAGAACACTCCTGATATTATCCCATTGCCTGCACCTGCTTTGTTTGATCCTATCGCCAGGGGCGGATATATGATTTTGCTTGAGGACATCGTCGCCTGTCGAAACAACCTAGCTGCAGCTTAGGAGGAGCCTCAGGAGTGGGACCCTTAGGTACCCGCTCCCCAACACATCAACATAGGACCCCATGGTTTCTTCGAGTGGTGATTACCAAGTTAGGCCAAAATCCTAAGCTTCGGGGAGTACATATTTCCACCGACATTGCATTCATGTTCACACACTTCTTTCCAGTCATCGGTGTCCACACTTTTTCATTGTATTATCCATGCAAAATTTATTCTCTCGCCTTCTTCTTATGCGTTCGAAAACTCTGAGAAAATTCAAAAATATTTCTTGCTTCTTTTTTATTTTTCTTCCTAGTTTGAATTGTTGTAGCACTAAAAATAAAACCCAAAAATATTTCCCTATTCTTCTTTTACTTGTTGGGAGTTTTCCCTTGTAAATAGTTTTTATCATTTTTTGTTTTACCTTTTATTCGCTCATTCAAGAAAAACAAAAAACTCCAAAAATATTTCAATGTGTTTCTCTGAATTTCTTTTCCTTTTTATTGAGTCGTACTAATGTGAAGACCACGATGAAAATATTAAGTGGCTCTGGTTTTCATAATTATTGATCTAACAAAGAGCCCATTTTACCTTGGCTTCTCCTGTTGAATAAAATATTTACAAATTCTAGCTTAGTCCACGGCAATCTTGCACTATTATTATTTTCATATTGTTCGGTCGTGCAAGTGAAAGGCAATAATGACAATATTTGGTGAACTGGTTGTGGCAGAGAGAAATGGGTATGGATTCGACTTGTTCTGTTTATGTAAATATGTTTAATCTAGTATCAATGATTTAGCTCATTATGATTAAACACGTTTGCAATGACAATTAGAGATTATAGTTTCCCATGCCATGCATAAGTAGCTAGGAGTGGATAATGATTTATCTTAGATATCAGCATTACATTAAAATAATTGTGATGAAGTATGATGATATGGTATCCTCCACCGAATGTTTCAAGTGGCTTGACTTGGCACATGTTCATGCATGTCGTTTAATCAAAACCAACATACCCTCTATGATATTTATGTTTATGGTGTCCATATCCTAGTCATGCTGATGTCCAATGTTTATTATGCATAATGTATGTTCATGACCATTGCTGATCTCTAGCTGGCCGCTTCCCAGCCTACTTGCTAGCCTTCACCTGTACTAAGCGGAATTATTGCTTTTCCATCAAATTCAAAAATCAAAGTTATTCCAGATGAGTCCACCATACCTACCTATATGCGGTATTACCCTGCCATCCTAAGTAAATTTGCATGTGCCACTTCTAAAAACTTCAAACAAATACCCTCTTTGTGTGCCCGGAATGTTCATAGAGTGATAGGAGGTAGTCGGTATTTTCCATGCTAAGCGGATTATTCTCAGGTCGAGTGTTTATTCACTCACCATTGCATGAGAAAAGGGGCGGTAAGAGGGATTCCCAGTCCCGACTATAAAAGAAAAGAGCTTACAAATAATCAAACAAAAACTCCCAACGGAGTAATAACCTTTACTTTATCGCTTGGGAACCGCTACCAATGTGTTTAGCATGGAAGATATTGATAACTGATGGTCGCAAAGTAAATATGATGGGCGCACCTCTCAAAATTACATTTATCTCTGTTTTAAAACCTTGAGCTCTAGCACCTCTGCAAATCCATGCTTCCCTCTGTGAAGGGACTATCTATTTACTTTTATGTTGAGTCATCACCCTCTCTAATAAGCGCCAGATCTGAGAGCACTGTTGTCATGCTTATGAATTGTGTGTAGAGAATGTTGGGTGTTAGCATGACTAGCTCTTTTATATCATGAATTACAATATTTAGTCGCTGCTTGAACTTTGGCGGTGCTTTGTATTTATGTTTTGCGGTCTCAGAAAGGGCTAGCAACATACCACTATTGTCATATTATATCATCGTTGTTTTCATAACGTGTTGCTATTTGAGGTATATTATTATTGCTTGCTAGCTGATTATGTTATTGAAATGAGTTAATATAGTTCCTAAGAATTATTGTTGCCATGGTTAATCATGATCTTTGCTGAAAACCTGGTTGCTACTTAAGCTTATTTATGTAAACAAGAGTAAAATAGTTCGTAAAAGTTTTTCTTTTTCACTTTCAGTTTATCAACTGAATTGCTTGAGGACAAGCAAAGGTTTAAGCTTGGGGGAGTTGATACGTCTCCATTGTATCTACTTTTCCTAACACTTTTCCTCTTGTTTTGGACTCTAATTTGCATAATTTGAATGAAACTAACCCGGACTGACGCTGTTTTCAGCAGAACTACCATGGTGTTGTTTTTGTGCAAAAATAAAAGTTCTCAGAATGGAACGCTTTGCGAGGATTTTTTATACAATAAAAGACAATTTATGGAGCCAAAAACCACCGGAGGGTGCACCTGGGTGGGCACAACCCACCAAGGCGCGCCGCCTCCAAGCACACCCAGGTGGGTTGTCCCCACCAGGTGGCCCCACAGACCCTGAAACTGTTGATACGTCTCCGTCGTATCTATAATTTTCGATTGTTTCATGCCAATATTATTCGAATTTTACATAATTTTAGCAACAATTTATATGATTTATTCGGAACATCTTACTGATCCAGTGCCCAGTGTCAGTTCCTGTCTGTTGCATGTTTTTGTTTCGCAGAAAATCGATATCAAACAAAGTCCAAACGCGATAAAAATTTACGGAGAATTATTTTGGAATATATGTGATTTTTAGGAGGTGGAATCAACGCAAACGGGGGCCCATAGTGCCCACAACCCACCAGGGCACGCAACTGCTACTTCTCGAGCATGCGTTGTATTCCCTCGAAGAGGAAAGGGTGATGCAGCACAGTAGCGTAAGTATTTCCCTCAGTTTTTGAGAACCAAGGTATCAATCCAGTAGGAGACCACGCGTGAGTCCCTTGCACATGCACAAACAAATAAGAACCTTGCAGCCAACGTGATAAAAGGGGTTGCCAATCCCTTCTCGGTCACTTACAAAAGTGAGATCTGATAGATATGATAAGATAATATTTTTGGTATTTTTTTGTATAGAGATTGAAAATAAATAATGCAAAGTAAAGTAAATAGTTGATGGAAGATTAATATGATGAGAATAGACCCGGGGCCATAGGTTTCACTAGTGGCTTTTCTCATGATAGCAGATTTCTACGGTGGGTGAACAAATTATTGTCGAGCAATTGATAGAAAAGCGCATAGTTATGAGAATATCTAGGCATGATCATTGTATAGAGGCATCACGTCCGTGACAAGTAGACACGATTCTGCATCTACTACTATTACTCCACACAACGACAACTATCCAGCATGCATCTAGAGTATTAAGTTCATAAGAAGAGAGTAACGCCTTAAGCAAGATGACATGATGTAGAGGGATAAACTCAAGCAATATGATATAAACCCCATCTTTTTATCCTCGATGCCAACAACACAATACGTGCCTTGCTGCCCCTGCTATCATTGGGAAAGGACACCGCAAGATTGAACCCAAATCCAAGCACTTCTCCCATTGCAAGAACTCCTTATCTAGTAGGCCAAACCAAACCGATAATTCGAAGAGACTTGCAAGGATATTTAAATCATACATAAAAGATTTCAGAAAAGAATCCAGTATTGTTCATAGATAATCTTGATCATAAACCCACAATTCATCGGATCTCGACAAACACACCACAAAAAGATTACATCAAATAGATCTCCTCGAAGATCGAGGTGAACTTTGTATTGAGATCCAACGAGAGAGAAGAAGCCATCTAGCTAATAACTATGGACCCGAAGGTCTGTCGTAAACTACTCACAACTCATCGGAGAGGCTATGGTGTTGATGTAGAAGCCCTCCGTGATCGATGCCCCCTCCGGCGGAGCTCCAGAACAGGCCCCAAGATGGGATCTCACGGGTACAAAAGGTTACGGCGGTGGAATTAGGGTTTCGTTGGTGTCCTCGATGTTTTCAGGGTATGGGAGTATATATAGGCTGAAGAAGCATGCCAGGGGAGCCACAGGGGGGCCACGAGGGTGGGGGCACGCCTACCCCCTGGGCGCGCCCTTGCCCTCGTGGCCGGCTCTCTTGCTTCCTGGTGTATACTCCAAGTCTTTTGTGTTGATATCGTTCCAAAAATAACTCTCTCAAAGGTTTCATTCCATTTGGACTCCGTTTGATATTCCTTTTCTTCTAAACACTGAAATAGGCAAAAACACAACAATTTGCACTGGGCCTTGGGTTAGTAGGTTAGTCCCAAAAATAATATAAAAGTGTATAATAAAGCCCATTAAACATCCAAAACAGAATATATAATAGCATGGAACAATAAAAAATTATAGATATGTTAGAGACGTATCAAGCATCCCCAAACTTAATTCCTGCTCGTCCTCGAGTAGGTAAATGATAAAAATAGAATTTTTGATGTGGAATGCTAACCAACATAATTCTCAATGTAATTTTTTTATTGTGGCATGAATGTTCAGATCCGAAAGATTCAAGACAAAAGTTTAATATTGACATAAGAGTAATAATACTTCAAGCATACTAACAAAGCAATCATATCTTCTCAAAATAACATGGCCAAAGAAAGTTATCCCTACAAAGTCATATAGTCTGGCTAAGCTCTATTTTCATCACACAAAATATTTAAATCATGCACAACCCCGGTTTCAGCCAAGCAATTGTTTCACACTTCAATTTTTTCAAACTTTTCAACTTTCACACAATACATGAGCGTGAGCCATGGATATAGCACTATAGGTGGAATAGAGTGGTGGTTGTGGAGAAGACAAAAGAGGAAGATAGTCTCACATCAACTAGGCATATCAATGGGCTATGGAGGTGCCCATCAATAGATATCAATGTGAGTGAGTAGGGATTGCCATGCAACAGATGCACTAGAGCTATAAGTGTATGAAAGCTCGACAAAAGAAACTACATGGGTGTGCATCCAGCTTGCTTGCTCACGAAGACCTAGGGCATTTGAGGAAGCCCATCATTGGAATATACAAGCCAAGTTCTATAATGAAAATTCTCACTAGTATATGAAAGTGACAAAACAAGAGACTCTCTTTCATGAAGATCAGGGCGCTATTTCGAAGAACAAGCGTGGAAAAAGGTTAGTAGTATTGTCCCTTCTCTCTTTTTCTCTCATTTTTTAAATATTTTTTTATTTTTTTTATTTGGGCCTTTTCTCCTTTTTTTCTCTTTCCCTCGGAGTCTCATCCCGACTTGTGGGGGAATCATAGTCTCCATCATCCTCTCCTCACTGGTACAATGCTCTAGTAATGAATTGTGATGGCCTGGCTTATTAGGGATGATAGACTACTCATATCAATAAGGAATTCCTTCTTTTCCGGAAGCCCATTCGGATAGAACTCCAAAGTTAAGCGTGCTCAGCTTGGAGTAGTTTCAGGATGGGTGACCAACCGGGAAGTTTCTCCCGGGTGCGCACGAGTGAGGACAAAGTGCGCATAAAAGACTAGTATTGATATGTGAGGCCAGTCTAGATCCCGCCAGGAGTAACGACCACCGGCGGGTGTGTCCGGGGCGTTACAAGTTGGTATCAGAGCCGACCCTCGCGGTTACACGGATGTTTGCCGACAGTTTGCAGTCATGTTATACATGACGTTTGTGACCCGTCGTGGCACACGGCATGGCACATGTGCTGTCCTGGAAGCACAGACGGTTGTGCCAAGAGGGAACGTTCCTGTGGCCCGACGAGGACGTCGGTTCCTCTGAGTGAGGGTGTATGTGATGGCCTGGCTTATTAGGGATGATAGACTACTCATATCAATAAGGAATTCCTTTTTTTCCGGAAGCCCATTCGGATAGAACTCCAAAGTTAAGCGTGCTCAGATTGGAGTAGTTTCAGGATGGGTGACCAACCGGGAAGTTTCTCCCGGGTGCGCACGAGTGAGGACAAAGTGCGCAGAAAAGACTAGTATTGATATGTGAGGCCAGTCTAGATCCCGCCAGGAGTAACGACCACCGGCGGGTGTGTTCGGGTCGTTACATGAATATCATCACACTTTTATTTACTTACAACTCGAAGCTAGAACCAAATATGACTCTATGTGAAAAAATGATGAAGCGTGCCATATGAACGGAACGGCAGAAAGTTGCATGGCAATATATCTCGGAATGGCTATGGAAATGGCATGATAGGTAGGTATGGTGGCTATTTTGAGGAAGGCATATGGTGGGTGGTTGGTACCAACGAAAGTTGCGCGATACAAGAGATGCTAGCAATGGTGGAAGGGTGAGAGTGCGTATAATCCATCGACTCAACATTAGTCATAAAGAACTCATATACTTATTGCAAAAATCTACAAGTCATCAAAACAAAGTATTCAACGCATGCTCCTAGGGGAAGGGTTGGTAGGAGTTAACCATCGCGCGATCCCGACCTCCACATAAAGGATGACACTCAATAAATAAATCATGCTCCAGCTTCATCACATAACGTTTCACCATACGTGCATGCTACGGGAATCACAAACTTTAACACAAGTGTTTCTCAAATTCACAATTACTCTACTAGCATGACTCTAATATCACCATCCTCATATCTCAAAACAATCATCAAGTATCAAACTTCTCATAATATTCAATGCACTTTTATGAATTTTTTTACTATTCCCATCTTGGATGCCTATCATATAAGGACTAGTTTTATAACCAAAGCACATTACCATGATGTTCTAAAAGACTCTCAAAAAGATATAAGTGAAGCATGAGAGATCAATAATTTCTACAAAATAAAACCACCACCGTGCTCTAAAATATATAAGTGAAGCACTAGAGCAAAACTATCTAGCTCAAAAGGTATAAGTGAAGCACATAGAGTATTCTAATAAATTCCGATTCATGTGTATCTCTCTCAAAAGGTGTTTCCAGAAAGGATGATTGTGGTAAACTAAAAAGCAAAGACTCGAATAATACATGACGCTCCAAGCAAAACACATATCATGTGGTGAATAAAAATATAATCTCAAGTAAAGTTACCGATAGATGAAGACGAAAGATGGGATGCCTTCCCGGGGCATCCCCAAGCTTAGGCTTTTGGTTGTCCTTACCTTGGGTGCCTTGGGCAGCCCCAAGCTTAGGCTCTTTCCACTCTTTGTTCCATAGTCCATCAAATCTTTACTCAAAACTTGAAAACTTCACAACACAAAACTTAGCCAAAAATCTCGTGAGCTCAGTTAGTACAAGAAAACAAACCACCACTCAAAGGTACAGTAATGAACTCATTCTTGGTTTATATTGGTGTTAAACCTACGATATTCCAACTTCTCTATGATTCATACCCCCCGATATGTCGGTGTACTAAGATAGGGGTACCTTAGTACCCCAACTTGTGCACGGGCAGTAGCAGCTTCCCGTGGCAGGGCTTACCACGTGCTTGCCGGAAACCTTTCTGGTCCCTATGAAGCCATTCAAGAACAAAGTATACAAGACAGAAGATCAAGGCCCCGGCAAGAGGAGCTTGCCGGGAAGGCCGCACCAGGCTCAAGGTTATCACTTTAGCACAAGACCCTGGCAAGAGGGGCTTGCCAGGAAGGCCAAGGAACACATACCTCAAGAGATACCTCGGCGCATCTTGCGCCCCGGCAGGACCCGGAGAGCGACAAGCTTCCGGGCCCGGCAAGATCACTACCCCGGCAAGGTGCTTGCCGAGGAGACCTACGCTGTGTGCCCGCGCTCCAGCTCATCAGCCCACGCGTCGCCCTGGGGCCCTTCCAGGGGGACGTGGCAGATGGCTGTGCAGCTTGGGGCACACGGTGGCAAGCCGCGGTGACGAGGCTACCGCCGTGGCGAACGGAGAAGCATGAGCGGACGCTTTTGGGGGCGACGGCGACGGGCGTTTAATGCCCTTGTCCCCCACTGTCAAAGTTAGGTGAAGACCATTGTTCATATACTGTTCACGCACTGTTGCAACTACCACCAAAATTACACTTTTACCCTCCTCTACGTTGACACCTGTCGGTGACCCCTTTTGAGCTATAAAAGGAGGCCCATGCACAACGTAGAAAGGGTTCGAAACCTAGACAACTCTCTCGCTCGGTGTAGCTAGTACTGTAGCTCTTCAAGCTCCCGAGCTCAAGAACTCAATACAACCTAAGGCAGGAGTAGGGTTTTACGCGTCCGCGCGGCCCGAACCTGGGTAAAACTGCCCGCGTGCGCTCCTCGATCTGCTCTCCGTGCTCCCTCCGCTCCCTTACCACAACGTAGAAGGGGCTCCGGTCCCATAGGTGCTCGTGGGAGGACAGTTTCCCCCGACATCTTTGGCGCGCCAGGTAGGGGGTGTCGAGGTTGTGCGAACCTGATCCGGCGCTCACGCGGGCGCATTCTTCATCAACCTCTCCAGCTTCATCAACTTCCTCATCTACAACAACATGCCTCCGAAGAAGAAGGCTTCGGAGGTCGGAGGCCCGTCTGCGTCGATTCCACCGCCACCAGAACCAACGGTTGGTGGAGGAGGCGCCAGCGGAAGGGTGGTCGCCGGCGAGGAAACTCACGGCGCCACCAAATCCAAGGACAAGACGGACGACCGGGCGAATTCCAAAGCCTCGGTGTCCGTGGACGCACCACGTCTCTCTCAGGACGTACAAGACCCGCAGCGGCATGGTACTGGAGGTACCATACGTTTGTTGGGGCGTGGCCAAGCCGGAGGATCGCGGGACGCTCAAGGCCAGCGTGCTGGCACGAGCAAGGCGCGGTCGCCGGGGCGGGAACATGCTCCTTCTAACGCGGTTAGAAGTCCGAGCGTGTCCCGCTCCTCGCACCGCTCGCCGCCGTTCCCCTCTTCCCCAGCAGAAGCTCTAGCAAGAGCATAGCTGCTCCTCGATTTCCCTCCAGCGGTAGACAAGGCCGAAGACTGGAGGGCGACGATTGAGAGCCTCATCGCCTTCGCCAACAACGACGCGCCACAGCAGCCGGCAACCTCACGGCTGCGGCAAGTCGATCAAGCGAAGGCCGATGGCGACAAGACCGCCGGGGGTGCAACTACCGTGCACTCCCCGCCGCGGAAGCAGAAATCGCCACCCCGTCGGATCAACGTCGACGACGACTCCACGGCGTCGTCGGATCCGCGGGCTCGCCGCGATCAGCGCCAAGTCCTAGACGACAGGCGGCAAGAAGACGCTCGGACTCGCATCGAGCGTCGACGAGAAGCCCGAAGACAGTCAGATCAGCGCGCTGGGACCGCTGTCGACGCGCACGCGCCCGGTGAACCAGGCGACTTGCCGTACGCGGCAGGTTGCCCTGCGTTCACCCATGAGCTGCGGCAAGTCCAGTGGCCCAGCATGAAGAATTTCAAGCCCGACGTACCCGAGAAGTACGACGGCAAGACAGAACCCTCGGAGTTCCTCAGCATCTACACCATCGCGGTGCAGGCTGCCGGGGGACGCGACGAGAAGATCCTAGCCAATTACTTCCCGCTAGTGCTTAAGCCAAACGTCCGGTCTTGGCTTATGCACTTGCCGGAGAACTCCATATCTTCGTGGGCGGATCTGTGCCACCAGTTTGTTGGCGCCTTCACGGGCGGCCACAAACCCCACGGCCAGGAGAGCGATCTCCACATCTTAGCCCAGAAGGAGGGAGAATCCCTGCGCAAGTATATCCAGAGATTCAGCCGCGTCCAGCACAACATTCCCGACGTCCACCCTGCCGCGGTTATCAACGCGTTCTACCAGAACGTGCGTAACCGCCGGATGAGGGAGGAGATGGCCATGACCAAGATCCGGGATGTCAGCGAGCTCTACGCTGTGGCTGACAAGTGCGCGCGCGCTGAAGAGGGGAGGAGACTCCCCGGAGAGGATGCTGGCGCAGGAGGAAGCGATAGCGAGGATGCCGCCCCGGCAAGGAAGAGCCGGCGGCGGAACAACAGAAAGAAGAAGAGCAAGGAGGTGCTGGTTGTCGAGCAGTCCGGCAAGGAGGCTCCCGCCAAGAAGGCACAGGCTGGCGGTTCCGGCAAGGAGCCCGCCCCTGTAGCGGCAGCCGACAAGCAGGACGGCTCCGATAAGCAGTACTGCAAGATCCACCGCACCAAGGGCCACGATCTTCAAAACTGCAAAAAAGTTGAGTACCTCGTAGAGCAGCAGAAGGCTGAATACGAGCGTCGCGACAAGGAGAAGGCCCAAGGAGGCGGAGGAGAGCCCAGCAAGAAGCGGCCGTTCAATGGCCGGGGAGAACGCCGCAGCAAGGCCAAGCAGCGGCAAGGTGACAGACCTCCCCGGGGCCGCGACAAGGATGAGGAAGAAGACGACGATGATGACATGGAAGAAGGAGACAACAGCGAGCAGGAGTTCCAGAAGGCCACAGAGGTTTTGTGTGTCGAGGGGGGTGCCTCTCTGCACACTTCCCACCGCCAGCTCAAGTAGTGGGTGCGAGAAGTGAACGCAGCTGAGCCGCCCGTCGAGTCACGCAGGCTGCTAAAGTGGTCCGGCACGCCCATCATCTTTGACCTTGAGGACCACCCTGACCGCACAACAGCGGTCGGGTGCTTGCCGAAGTTGGTCTCACCAACTATCCGCAACCTCAAGGTCACCAAGATGTTGGTTGACGGCGGGGCCGGCCTGAACTTGATCTCCTCGGCTGTGATCAAGAAGCTACAGATCCCAGACGGCGAGCTCGAAGAAACCGGGTCGTTCCAAGGGATCAACCCGGGAAGGAGCAAGCTGAAGGGGAAGATTACGCTGCCAGTGACCTTTGGCGGGGAGCTCAACTTCAGGACGGAGAGGATCACGTTTGACGTTGCCGATATCCCATTACCATATAATGGGATACTTGGACGTCCTGCCCTCGCCAAGTTCATGGCAGCTTCCCACTATGCCTACAACGTACTCAAGATGCCGGGCCCGATAAGCGTCATCTTTGTCCCCGGTGACAAGAAGGACGCGCTTATCTGCGCCGACAAGATCTACCGGGATGCAACAGCCGCAGCAGAGAGCAACACACTTGCCGCTGAAGCTCCCGGGGGGAAGACCAAGACCAAGTCCGGCAAGAGCTCTGGGGCCCACTCTGGCAAACGCACCTCTTCGGAGTGCTGCGCTGCCGTCGAGGAAGCACCATCGAGCTCCACCGGCAAGTGCAAGAAAGGAATGGCAGCTCCACCGGCAACCAAGAAGGTGTCCGCCAAGGAGGACGGCACTGGTGGTACCTTCACCATCAGTGCTACGCTCGACAACAAATAGGAAAGCGCGCTCGTTGCCTTCCTGCGGGCGAATGTCGATGTGTTTGCATGGCAACCATCTGACATCCCCGGCGTTCCCAGGAAGGTAATTGAGCACAAGCTTGCTGTTTGTCCTCATGCGCGGCCCGTCAAGCAGAAGGTCAGGAAGCAAGCCATGGAGCGCCAAGAATTCATCGCCGAAGAGATAAAGAAGTTGGAAGCAGCAGGCCTGGTTAGAGGCGTGATCCATCCCATGTGGTTAGCCAATCCAGTTGTCGTGCGCAAGGCCAATGGGAAGTGGAGACTTTGTATAGACTTCACTGATGTGAATAAAGCGTGTCCCAAGGATCCATTTCCCTTGCCGCGTATTGACCAGATTGTTGACTCCACCGCCGGATGTGAGTTGCTTTCCTTCCTTGATGCATACTCAGGTTACCACCAGATATTCATGGCCAAGGAAGATGAAGAGAAGACTGCATTCATTACTCCATGTGGCACATATTGCTTCATACGCATGCCCTTTGGATTGAAGAATGCAGGCTCAACATTTGCGAGAGTGGTGCACACTGCTTTTGAGCCACAGATCCATAGAAATGTAGAAGCCTACATGGATGATATAGTGGTCAAGAGTAAAAGCAAAGATACCCTGATCCAAGATTTAGAATAAACTTTTGAGAATCTGCGCAAGATCCAACTCAAGCTGAACCCCGAGAAGTGCGTCTTCGGAGTTCCCTCCGACAAGCTTCTCGGGTTCTTTGTGTCCCAGAGGGGGATTGAAGCCAATCCCGACAAGATAAAAGCCATCGAGCAGATCGAAGCCCCGAAGCGCGTCAAGGACGTAAGAAGACTTGCTGGTTGTGTGGCTGCCCTCAGCAGGTTCATTTCAAAGTCTGCAGAACGCGCCCTGCCTTTCTTCAAAATCTTGAAAAAGGCAGGTCCTATGAAATGGACTCCGGAAGCGGAGGCAGCGCTGCAATACTTGAAAGGATACCTGTCCTCCACTCCGATACTTGTCGCACCTAGGCCACAAGAGAAGTTGTTGCTGTACCTAGCGGCAACCAATCAAGTGGTTAGTGCTGCGTTAGTAGCGGAGAGGGAGGCAGATGAGGAACTCACATCCCCAGCAAGCGAATCCAGCGGCAAGCAGGGGGCTTCCCCGACAAGCTCTGGCCCCGACAAGGACAAGTCTGCGCAGGAACAAGGAGAAGTGCGAAAGAAGATGGTGCAGCGCCCAGTGTATTTTGTAAGTTCCCTCTTGCAGGGGGCTAGATCAAGATACTCTGGGTGCAGAAGTTGCTGTTCGCCTCCTCATGGCCTCAAGGAAGCTGCTCCATTACTTCCAAGCACACGAGATAATAGTGGTCACTCGCTTTCTGTTGAAGAGGATATTGCAAAATCCAGAGGCAACAGGCAGGATCGTCGAGTGGGCACTGGAGCTGTCAAGCTTTGGTCTCAAGTTTGAGAGTACTTCAACCATACAGAGCAGAGCTTTGGCAGAATTCATAGCAGAATGGACCCCAACGCCAGATGAAGAAGTTCCAGAGACAAGCATCCCCGTCCAAGAAGCGAGCAACGAATGGATGATGTACTTTGATGGTGCTTTCTCGCTGCAAGGCGCCGGTGCCGGCGTGGTACTCATAGCGCCCACCGGAGAGCACCTCAAGTATGTTGTTCAGATGCACTTTCCCAAGGAACAAGCGACAAACAATACTGCTGAGTATGAAGGTTTGCTTGCCGGCCTCAGAATTGCGGCCGAGCTTGGGATCAAGAAGTTGATTGTGCGGGGAGATTCACAGTTGGTGGTCCGACAAGTGAATAAGAGTTACCAGAGCCCTTTGATGGAAGCTTATGTTGATGAAGTGAGGAAGCTTGAAGAGCACTTTGAAGGTCTGCAAATGGAGCACGTCCCAAGATCTCAGAATGATATTGCAGATGGCCTCTCAAAGTGTGCTGCAATGAAGTTACCTGTGGAACCAGGGACCTTCTTGCTCAAGTTAACTCAGCCATCCGTTACACCGTCAGTTGGGCAAAACAAGAAGAGAAAGTTGGTCTCCGGCGACTACTTGCCGGCGGATCTTCCCGAAACTGCCGCCAAGGTCCCCAAGATCAACAGCCAAAATGCTGAGGAACAGTTTGCTCCTGCAGATCCAAGGGTCTGTACAGTTGAAGCAAGCGTTCCCGACAAGCCTTGCCCCGGCAGGCTTGCCGGGGGACCATCAGCTCCGGCAGAGCCGCAGGTTCTTGCCGTAGAAGCTGAGGTTCCCGCAGCAGCCCTCAAGCCTTTAGTCCTTGTTGTTGAGCCTCAGGCTCCAACATGGGCACAGCAAATCGTCCGTTTTCTGCAAACTGGAGAACTTCCCGACGAACCAGAAGAGATAGAGAAAATAACCAGGCAGTCAAGTATGTACCAGTTCGTTGGCAATGAACTATACAGAAGAAGACTCAATGGTGTCAGGTTGAAGTGCATTTCCAGGGAAGATGGACAGAAGCTGTTGGCAGAAATACATGGAGGCATATGTGGCCACCACATTGGCGCAAGGGCACTTGCCGAGAAGGCGTTCCGGCAAGGGTTCTTCTGGCCAGAAGCCCTCCAAGATGCAACTGCACAAGTAACCAAGTGTGAGGCGTGCCAGTTCCATGCCAAGCAAATTCACCAGCCAGCTCAAGCTCTCCAGACGATTCCTTTGTCCTGGCCCTTCTCGGTCTGGGGGCTCGATATCCTCGGCCCCTTTCCCCGCGCAGTCGGGGGCTTTGAGTACTTGTACGTAGCAATCGACAAGTTCACAAAGTGGCCAGAAGTGGAACCGGTGAGAAAGGTGACAGCACAGTCAGCAGTCAGGTTCTTCAGATCGATTGTTTGCCGTTTCGGAATCCCTAACAGGATCGCCACCGACAACGACACACAGTTCACAAGTCGCACCTTCATGCAGTACGTCCAAGACCTTGGCGCCAAGGTCTGCTTCGCTTCTGTTGCTCACCCGAGGAGCAATGGTCAAGCGGAGAGGGCCAATGCTGAAGTGCTGCGCGGACTTAAGACAAGGACCTTTGACAGGCTGCGCAAGTGCGGAAGAAACTGGATAGAGGAGTTGCCGGCGGCTCTTTGGTCAATCAGGACGACACCAAATCGAGCCACCGGACAGACACCCTTTGCTCTTGTCTACGGAGCAGAGGCAGTTCTCCCCACGGAACTCTTATACGGATCTCCTCGAGTGCTCGCTTATGATGAGCTCGAGCAAGAGCAACTGCGACAAGATGACGCATTGCTCCTCGAGGAGGAACGTCTCCAGGCTGCTGTACGAGCTGCTCGATACCAGCAAGCCTTGCGTCGCTATCATAGCCACAAGGTCAAGGCCAGGAGTCTCGAGGAAGGCGACCTTGTTCTTCGGCGTGTTCAGTCCGCCAAGAATTCCAACAAGTTGACGCCGAAGTGGGAAGGCCCTTATCGGGTGAGACAAGTCACAAGGCCCGGCGCTGTCCGCCTTGAGACCGAGGAAGGCTTACCGGTGAGCAACTCCTGGAACATAGAGCATCTACGTAAGTTTCACCCATAAGGCGCGGTTGCCGTGATCCGCTCCGGCAACCACCTTTTGTACAAGTCTTGCCGCTGTTGCATGTAAACCTTTGTACAAAGCCGGGCGCAGGTCCCGTGGATCAGTAAAGCTTTTGTGCTTCGCACTAGTTGTCGTTTCCATGCTTTTCTTTGTTATTTGCATGCATTGTTTGGCACCTTGTGCAACGCACATCCCCGATAAGCGCTAGCAAGCCGAGAGGCCCTATGCTTGTTTTCCCTCCTCTTTTTCTTTCCCTCTTAAGCAGAAGGAATGTTCCTCGCGCACAAGTTTGCCGGGGGGAAGTAGATGGAGGCATGAACCAAGTGCTGTTCCAGAAAGAGAAGCCTTGTCGGGAACAAACGAACTATGAAAGCTAAGTTGCCAAAGTTTGAGCATTCAAATTTTTAAAAAATTTAGTTGTCTTCCTTGAACAACCACACTTTGTATGGAAAACCTGTGCGCGGAGGAACCTACCCGTGGCTAGCCGCGCCCTTACTCTGTTTTGAGCACGCTCAACGGCTTAAGTGAGCTGCGACAAGTGTCGCGCCCTTACTTCGTTTTCGAGTTCGCTCAGCAGTCTAAGTGTGCTGCGACTAGCTGCGGCAAGGTTACTTGCCGACAAGGTCTTTGCCAGCAGGCTGCTAAGAGTCCAGCACTCAGCGCCCGCGGCAAGGGCCCCTTGCCGGCAAGTCCCCTAAAAGCGTAGGGTAAAAAGCATACAAAGTGGAGGACCAAAAGCAAGGGAGATAACACTGCATTGGTTGCTCAAAATAAGATTGTATATTACAAAGATAGCTTGCCGCTGTTCTAATCTACTACTGCCTATGACTTAATTGGCAGCGGCAAAGGAAGAAGAAGGAAAGGAATCTAGTCCACGCGGTCGCCTTCACGCCTCGTGATCTTTCCCACCTTGGCAACGATGTGGGGAACCTGCGCCTTCAACGCCTCCTGATCAGCTTCGGGCGGCAAGGTGCGGAGGACGTTGACGAGGTTGATGTCGGGGTTGCGGTAGACGATCTTCGACAAGACCCGCTCCAGGGTGCCCATGCAGAGCCGACGCGCCTCGTCGGCCAGCTGCACGGGGATCTTCTCCTGCAGCCGCGCAAGCGCCGGCGCAATTCCCCTGAAGAACAGACTCAACTTGGCGCTGTGGGGGAGACTCTCGTCAGGAGAGTACACGAGATGCTCCGCCCTCAGCGCCATCATCTCCTTGTCAATATTGGCAGCAGAGGTGACCAGCTCATCAGTCCACTGCTCCACTGCCCGGCTGAAGTTGTTTGCCGAGACGGCGGCGCTCTCCACCAAGCCCCGTTCCTTGCGGAGTTCGTCCTTCAGTTTCGTCTCGCGGTCCCGGGCGGCGTCGAGCGAATCAGTAAGAGTGGAGACCTTCAGCTCTAAGTCAGCAATGGAGTCCTTGGCGGCAGTAAGCTCTGTGCCCTTCTCGGAGAGACGTACCTGAAGCTCAGAGTTGGTGTGGGCATCTTTCTCCCGCTCCACGTTGAGCGCAGTGACTCTGTCCTCGCTCGCCTTCAGGAACAACTCCAGCTGCTCCACCTTGGCTTCCAGGTCTTTCTTGGCGGTCTCTGCGGCGGCTGCAGCGCTCCTCGCCTCCTTCAGAGCCCTGCCAATGGCCTGCTCCCGGGCGGCGAGGTCGTCCTCGTGGGCATCGAGGTCGACCTTCCGCTGGTTGAGTACTCCTTCTCGTCGGGACAGCTCCTCGGCGACCAGTCGTTGCTGCTCCTCGGCCTCAGCTTTTTCAAGGAGGAAGGCCTGCTGCGCCTCGGCAAGCTCTTCACGCTCCTCCGCCAAGTTGCGGAGGGCCGCCTGGTTGTCGGCGCGGCGCTCCGCGGCGCACTTCTCCAGATCAGCTCCAGCCTTGGCAGCCAGAGCCTCCCGAGACTCCAACTTCGCCTGCCTGGCCCGATACAAGGCCAGGAGCCGACGAAGGAGTCTCTCCTCTTCGGGCTCATCGCTGCTGCCGGGCGCTTCAACGACCTTCAATCCAGCGGAGGCGAGGACCTCTCCGTCAAAGGTCTCTCCCTCCGCGGGTGCTCGAGACGAGGACGCCCACGGGACTTGTATGAAGACCCCGTTGGCGGCCTCCAGGTAGACGCCCTGCCCAGCCGCGGAGGCGGAAGGGTCGGCGGCCGGTGCAGCGTCCGACGCTCCTGCGGCCTCCGGGCCAGCAGTGCGGTCGCCGGTCCCTTCCCCAGCCGCGGCGTCTGCGGTCGGGGCGGTCTCTTCAGCGGCAGGCTCGTCGGCTCCAGCCCTTCCCTCGGGGGCAGTGGTGTTGCCGCCGGCGCCGTGCACTTCCTCCTCAGCGGTGGCCTCCGTCTCCATCCGCTCCGGTACAGGAGGATCTAGCAGAAGAAAAAGAAAAGAAAGAATCAAGCAAATATCCAAAAAAGACGAATCCGGGAAGAAGAAATTACAAGCTTTACCTTCGCGGACTTCTTCAACGACAGGGTCCCTTGCCGGGGAATTCTCCCTTGGCGGCGGAGTAGTGGCCCTGCTGGCGGAGGGCCGCCTGCGCCCTCCCTTGGCGGGGTGCTCACCCTTGTCGGGTTGCTCACCCTTGGCGGGGTACTCGCCCTTGGCGGAGTGCCCGTCCTTGGCGGAGCGTTCTCCCTTGCCGGGGAGTTCACCCTTGGCGGGGAGGGTGGAGCAAGTGGCTCGTCGGGGGCGACCTCCTGGTGCTCCTGCGGCTGCGGCTCCACTTCTACACAAGACAACAAGACATCAACTAAGGTGATAACCTCAAGCGCACCCGTCAAGCGGAAAGATAAAAACCAGACTTACGCTGGGGGCTGCGCTGGGGGCTGCTCCTCGGAGCAGCAGGCTGGTCCGGCAAGTCTGTCGTTGGCGCATCCTCTGCCGCTGCGGCAAGCTCGTCATCTTCGATAGTGACCACGGGGATCTTGGCCCTCTTCGCCATCCGCTGGGTCAAGGTCCTGGAAACAAAAGCAAGATCAGAACCAAGCAAGGAAAATCAAGACAAAATCGAAGAAACTAAAAGAATTGCAAGTACTTACTCCTCTTCCTCTTCGTTGGAGCTAAGGGCGGAGAAGTCAAACTCCGCCTGGGGTGCTCCCGCGCGAGGAGCTGGAGGAGAAGGCTCCCTCGGGCGCTTGGCGGTCTCCGGGGCTATGGGCTGCGAAGACCCGGCCCCCGTCGTCGCCGAGGACCGAGGGGCAGAAGGAGCACCCGTTCCGCTCCGGGAAGATCCCCCTCCGCTTGGCGCTTGGGCACGGGGCGCCTCCTTGATGACCTCGCTCGTCTTGGTGGCGCGTGTCGCACGGCGTGCCGGCTGCTGTCGAGACGCCTGTGGCCTCGCCGCCTCGGCTGCCTTGCGGAGGCGCTTCTTCGGTTGCTGCGTAGGGCTTGGCGGAGGCGGAGAATTCTCCGAGGACGAGGAGGCATCGTCGTCAAGATTCAGAGATCCACCAGAATCTTCGTCGGATTCTCCAGCCCCGGCGTCTTCCTCCTCCTCGGCAGGCCCGCTGGACTCAGCGCCGTGCCCGGCGGCCTCGCTCCCCCCGGCAACCTCGCTCGTCCCGGCAAACTTCACGGAAGGCTCCCCGGCAAACTCCTCGGGCGCAATTTTCACCAGCTTGAGGATTTCCGCCTCCTCTGCTTGACTCACTGCGTCCGCGGCCTGTGCCTCTTCCACAGTGTATCCAAAGTCGCCCGCAGCCGCAGCTGCGGCGGCCTCCTCCATCCTGGTGGCGATGTAAGCTATATCCCGCTTAGTAGTAGCCCGGGTAAGGCCCTTGTTCTCCTCGGCGTTGCGGGGCTTCTCGACCAAGTTGTCGAAGAAGGTCAGCACGGTCTCCGGTGGAGGCTCCAGCCAAGTGGGGACGACGCCGTGGGAGTCGCACTCGGGCATCATCGCGCGTAGGGAATCGCGGGCAGTGCTATTGCACAGCGGCACCACTCCCCGGGAAGGTTTGAACCACTCCGGGTGGGTCGGGTCGTGCTTGAAGAGCTCCCGGACCATCCCCTTCAACTCCAAGGCGGTGAAGTTGTAGTTCAATCCAGGGCGCAGCCTCATGATGTCCGCCGCATTGCCGAATTCCCAGGCGGGCCTTTTCCTTTCTTGTAAAGGGGCGATGCGGCGGCGAAGGAAATCTGCTCCAACTTCTCCGATAGTCAGATTGGCGACCCGAAGACGAATGATCCTAATGAGGGCGATATTAAGCTTGCTGTCCTCCGGGGCCAATTCGCTCTAATCCCTGCCGCGCACTATGGCAGTCTGGCGCGGCGAGGTAAAGGGCTCAGGCTTTTCTTCCAGCACCCAACACCAATCGGCTTTCCACTCCTCTCACTTGCCGCGAAGCTCTCCCTTCAGGTACGAGTCCTTCTTGTTCAGCCTAAAGATCCAGGAGATGCCGCCAGAGAGGGGGGCACCTGACTCTACTCTAGGCATGAAGAAGTGGCGGAAAAGAGCTACGTTTGGATGAACCCCAACATAGTTTTCGCACAGATGTACGAAAACGGCCATCGTAAGGATGGCGTTGGGGTGAAATCTAGAAGGTGGAGGCCGTATGTATTCATTACATCGCAAAAGAACTCCGAGAACGGAGGGCACAGACCACAATGGAAGAATGCAGCAAAGAAAAAGTACCCGCCGGGGAACATATCTTTGGCGACGGCGGGGAAGACTTGGGTGCGGGGATGACTTTGGTCTCCCTCGCCCAGAACAAATAGTATTTGTCTCGCAGCTCCCTCGCGCCAAGCCTCGGCGCGAAGACCACGCACTTCTTCCGCAGGGCTGCCAGCTTCGCCGCCTGCTCGGACTTCTCCTTCTTGGCCTTGTCGCTCTTCGCCTTGTCGCTCTTTGGAGCCATGGTGGGGGCGGCGAGGAAAGAGGCGAGGGGGTCGACGGTGCCGTGGATGCGGGAGACGGCGGAGGAAGAAAGGGGCTTGGCTTTCTGTCGACCTTTGGGAGGCGGAGGGCGACGGGGGTTTCTGGAGAATCAAGGCGCAATGAAGACGATGGAGGGGAACTGCCCCTGCTTCCTTTGCTTTTAAGGGGGAAGTGGGGGACGTTCCGCATTTCCCATTAAAGAACAGGCCACGATCTCTCCCACGACGCCGCAATCGACGCGTGCCGTTAGGGAGGGATGCGGCGGATACGGAAGGGGATACGGCTTGACCTGGGCCGCGTGTGCCCGTGCACTGTCTTGGGCCTGGCCCAACAGCGCTCGGCACCGTGTGTGGCCCAGGCCTGGGGGCTCCTGTCGGTGTACTAAGATAGGGGTACCTTAGTACCCCAACTTGTGCACGGGCAGTAGCAGCTTCCCGTGGCAGGGCTTACCACGTGCTTGCCGGGGACCTTTCTGGTCCCTATGAAGCCATTCAAGAACAAAGTATACAAGACAGAAGATCAAGGCCCCGGCAAGAGGAGCTTGCCGGGAAGGCCGCACCAGGCTCAAGGTTATCACTTTAGCACAAGACCCTGGCAAGAGGGGCTTGCCAGGAAGGCCAAGGAACACATACCTCAAGAGATACCTCGGCGCATCTTGCGCCCCGGCAGGACCCGGAGAGCGACAAGCATCCGGGCCCGGCAAGATCACTACCCCGGCAAGGTGCTTGCTGGGGAGACCTACGCTGTGTGCCCCGCTCCAGCTCATCATCCCACGCATCGCCCTGGGGCCCTTCCAGGGGCACGTGGCAGATGGCTGTGCAGCTTGGGGCACACGGTGGCAAGCCGCGGTGACGAGGCTACCACCGTGGCGAACGGAGAAGCATGAGCGGACGCTTTTGGGGGCGATGGCGACGGGCGTTTAATGCCCTTGTCCCCCACTGTCAAAGTTAGGTGAAGACCACTGTTCATATACTGTTCACGCACTGTTGCAACTACCACCAAAATTACACTTTTACCCTCCTCTACGTTGACACCTGTCGGTGACCCCTTTTGAGCTATAAAAGGAGGCCCATGCACAACGTAGAAAGGGTTCGAAACCTAGACAACTCTCTCGCTCGGTGTAGCTAGTACTGTAGCTCTTCAAGCTCCCGAGCTCAAGAACTCAATACAACCTAAGGCAGGAGTAGGGTTTTACGCGTCCGCGCGGCCCGAACCTGGGTAAAACTGCCCGCGTGCGCTCCTCGATCTGCTCTCCGTGCTCCCTCCGCTCCCTTACCGCAACGTAGAAGGGGCTCCGGTCCCATAGGTGCTCATGGGAGGACAGTTTCCCCCGACACGATACTACTCATCGATTCATCAAAATAAGCAAACAACACGCGAAAAACAGAATCTGTCAAAAACAGAACAGTCTGTAGAAATCTGTAACTTTCGAATACTTATGTAACTCTAAAAAAATTGAAATAAAATGGTGCGCGTGAGGAATTTGTATATTAATCATCTGCAAAAATAATCAACTAAAAAGCACTCTCCAGTAAAAAATGGTAGCTAATCTCGTGAGCGCTAAAGTTTCTGTTTTTTACAGCATGATCGCATAAACTGCACACAAGTCTTCCCAAAGGTTGTACTTGGCACAAACACTAACTAAACACAAAACCACATTTAAACAGAAGCTATATGCAATATTTGTTCCTAAACAGAAGCAAAAACAAAGAAAATAAAATTGGGTTGCCTCCCAACAAGCGCTATCGTTTAACGCCCCTAGCTAGGCATGATACAAGAATAGATCTAGGTATTGCCATCTTTGGTAGGTAATCCATAAGTGGCTCTCATAATAGATTCATAAGGTAATTTGATATTCTTCCTAGGAAATTGTTCCATGCCTTTCCTTAACAGAAATTGGAATCTAATATTTCCTTCCTTCATATCAATAATTGCACCAATCGTTCAAGGAAAGGTCTACCAAGAATAATAGGACATGTAGGATTGCAATCTATATCAAGAACGATGAAATCTACGGGCACATAATTCCTTTTTGCAACAATAAGAACATTATTAATCCTTCCCATAGGTTTCTTAATAGTAGAATCCGCAATATGCAAATTTAAAGAACAATCAGCAAGTTCATGGAAACCTAACATATCACACAAAGCTTTTGGAATAGTGGAAACACTTGCACCCAAATCACACAAAGCAAAGCATTCATGATCTTTAATCTTAATTTTAATAGTAGGTTCCCACTCGTCATAAAGCTTTCTAGGGATAGAAACTTCTAATTCTATTTTTTCTTCATAAGATTGCATTAATGCATCAACTATGTGTTTGGTAAAAGCTTTATTTTGACTATAAGCATGCAGAGAATTTAGCACAGATTGCAACAGGGAAATACAATCTATTAAAGAGCAATTATCATAATTAAATCCCTTGAAATCCAAGATAGTGGGTTCATTGCTATGTAAAGTTTTAACCTCTTTAATCCCACTTTTAACACTTTTAGCATCAAGATCTAATAACTCCGAATCATTGGGACGCCTTTTAACTATGGCAGACTCATCTTCAATCCCATCTTTATCAAGATTCATACTAGAAAACAAGGATTTGATAGGAGACACATCAATTACTTTTAGATCTTCATCTTTATTATCGTGAAAACTAGAAGAACACGCTTTCATAAAGCAATCTCTTTTAGCACGCATCCTAGCGGTTCTTTCTTTACACTCATCAATGGAAATTCTCATGGATCTGAGAAACTCATTAATATCATGCCTATGTGGGATAGATCTAAGTTTCAAAGAATCAACATCAAGAGAAATTCTATCCACGTTCCTAGCCAACTCATCAATCTTAAGCAATTTTTCTTCAAGCAAAGCATTGAAATTCTTTTGTGAATTCATAAATTCTTTAACACTAGTTTCAAAATTAGAGGGCATCTTACTAAAATTTCCATAAGAGTTACTATAGGAATTACCGTAATTATTAGAGGAATTACTAGAAAAAGGCCTAGAATTAAAGTTTCCTCTATAAGCATTGTTACCAATATTATTCCTACCACCAAAATTCACATCCAAAGATTCATTATTATTCTCAATCAACATGGAAAAAGGCATATAATTAGGATCAGAAGAAGCACTCTTAGTAGCAAATAATTCAATAAGTTCATCCATCTTTCCACTTAAACACCAATCTCTTCAATAACATGTACTTTTTTACAAGTAGATCTTTCGGTGTGCCATTGAGAGTAGTTAACCATAATGTTTTCTAGGAGTTTGGTAGCTTCTCCTAAAGTGATTTCCATAAAAGTGCCCCCCGCGGCCGAATCTAAAAGATTTCTAGAAGCAAAATTCAAGCTAGCATAAAAGTTTTGTATAATCATCCATAAGTTCAAACCATGTGTAGGGCAATTACGTATCATTAATTTCATTCTCTCCCAAGCTTGTGCAACATGCTCAAGATCTAGTTTCTTAAAATTTATAATATCGTTTCTAAGAGAGATAATCTTAGCGGGAGGAAAATACTTAGAGATAAAGGCATCTTTGCACTTATTCCATGAATCAATACTATTTCTAGGCAAAGAAGAGAACCAAGTTTTAGCACGATCTCTAAGCAAAAACGGAAATAGCTTCAATTTAACAATATCATTATCTGTATCCCTCTTTGTTTTCATATCGCACAAATCAACAAAGTTGTTTAGATGGGTAGCGACATCTTCACTAGGAAGGCCAGAAAATTGATCTTTCATGACAAGATTCAACAGAGCAGCATTGATTTCACAAGATTCATCATCGGTAATAGGAGCAATCGGCGTGCTAATAAAATCATTATTGTTGGTATTGGAGAAGTCATACAATTTGGTATTGTCTTGAGCCATAGTGACAAGCAAGCAATCCAACACACAAGCAAACAAAAGGCAAGAGAACAGAAAAAGGGCGAATAAAACGGCAAGGGTGAAGTGGGGGAGAGGAAAATGAGAAGCAAATAATGTAATGCGAGGGATAAGGGTTTGTGATAGGTACTTGGTATATGACTTTTGCGTAGATCTCCCCAGCAACGGCACCAGAAATTCTTCTTGCTACTTCTCGAGCTTGCGTTGTATTCCCTCGAAGAGGAAAGGGTGATGCAGCACAGTAGCATAAGTATTTCCCTCACTTTTTGAGAACCAAGGTATCAATCTAGTAGGAGACCACGCGCGAGTCCCTTGCACCTGCACAAACAAATAAGAACCTTGCAGCTAACGCGATAAAAGGGTTTGTCAATCCCTTCTCGGTCACTTACAAAAGTGAGATCTGATAGATATGATAATATAATATTTTTGGTATTTTTTTGGTATAGAGATTGCAAATAAATAATGCAAAGTAAAGTAAATAGTTGATGGAATATTAATATGATGAGAATAGAGCCGGGGGCCATAGGTTTCACTAGTGGCTTCTCTCATGATAACATATTTTTATGGTGGGTGAACAAATTATTGTCGAGCAATTGATAGAAAAGCGCATAGTTATGAGAATATCTAGGCATGATCATTGTATATAGGAATCACGTCCGTGACAAGTAGACCAAAATAATTCTGCATCTACCACTATTACTCCACACAATGACTGCTATCCAGCATGCATCTAGAGTATTAAGTTCATAAGAACAGAGTAACGCCTTAAGCAAGATGACATGATGTAGAGGGATAAACTCAAGCAATATGATATAAACCCCATCTTTTTATCCTCGATGACAACAATAAAATACGTGCCTTGCTGCCCCTGCTATCACTGGTAAAGGACACCGCAAGATTGAACCCAAAGTCAAGCACTTCTCCCATTGCAAGAACTATAGATCTAGTAGGCCAAACCAAACTGATAATTCGAAGAGACTTGCAAGGATATTTAAATCATACATAAAAGATTTCATAAAATAATCCAATATTGTTCATATATAATCTTGATCACAAACCCACAATTCATCGGATCTCGACAAACACACCGCAAAAATATTACATCGAATAGATCTCCTCGAAGATCAAGGAGAACTTTGTATTGAGATCCAAAGAAAGAGAAGAAGCTATCTAGCTAATAACTATGGACCTGAAGGTCTGTGGTAAACTACTCACAACTCATCGAAGAGGCTATGGTGTTGATGTAGAAGCCCTCCGTAATCGATGCCCCCTCCGGTGGAGCTCCGGAACAGGCCCCAAGATGGGATCTCATGGGTACTGAAGGTTGCGGTGGTGGAATTAGGGTTTCATTGGTGTCATCGATGTTTCGAGGGTATGGAATATATATAGGCTGAAGAGGCACGTCAGGGGAGCCACAGGGGGGCATGAGCATGGGTGGCGCGCCTACCCCCTGGGTGCGCTCCCTGCCCTCATGGCCGCCTCTCTTATTGCCTAACGTGTACTCCAAGTCTTCTGTGTTGATATCGTTCCAAAAATAACTCTCCCGAAGGTTTCATTCCGTTTGGACTCTGCTTGATATTCCTTTTCTGCGAAACACTGAAATAGGCAAAAAAAACATCAATGTGCACTGGGTCTTGGGTTAGTAGGTTAGACCCAAAAATAATATAAAAGTTTATAATAAAGCCCATTAAACATCCATAACAGAATATATAATAGCATGGAACAATCAATAATTATAGATACGTTGGAGATGTATCAGCCACCAGGGCCCATGCGTGCCCTGGTTTCTTGTGCCCTCCTCGAACGTCGGTTGGAGCCCTTCTTCTGGCGCAAGAAAGATAATTTATGGAAAAAGTCGTGTTAAAATTTCAGGACAATCGGAGTTATAGATCTCCGGGAATTTAAGAAACGGTGAAGGGCTAGATCTGGGGAACGTGAAACAAAGGAGGACAGAGAGACATATCCAATATCGAAGGGGCTCTTGCCCCTCCATAGCCATGGAGGCCATGGACCAGAGGGGGAACCCTCCTCCCACCTAGGGAGGAGTCCAAGGAAGAAGAAGAAGGAGGGAGGCTCTCTCCCCCTCTCTCCCGGTGGCACCAAAACACCGCCGGGGCAATATCGTGTGACGGCGATCTACTCCAACAACTCCGTCATCTTCACCAACAACTCCATCACCATCCCCCATATATATTCATCAGTTCACCCTCCTACAACCCGCTGTACCCTCTGCTTGAACATGGCTTTATGCTTCATATTATTATCCAATACTATGTTGCCATCCTATGATGTTTGAGTAGATTTTGTTGTCCTATCGGTGATTGGTGAAATTTCTATGATTGGTTTAAATTGCTTGTGGTTATGTTGTTGTCCTTTGGTGCCCATCATATGAGCGTGCGTGTGGATCAGTCCACATGGTTAGTTGTATGTTGATAGGACTATGTATTGGAGAGTAAGGGTGACAGCAGCTTCAGCCTGGCATAGAAATTGATGCAGACGGGATTGAAGGGGGACCAATATATCTGAAGGCTATAGTTGGGTTTTACCTTAATGAACGATACTGGTTGTGGATGCTTGCTAGAGTTCCAATCATAAGTGCATAGAATTCCAAGTAAGGGACGACATGCTAGCAGTGGCCTCTCCCACATAAAAACTTGCTATCGGTCTAGTAACGTAGTCAACTTCTTAGGGACAACTCTGCAAATCCTACCACACTAATCCACACTCGCTATACTAATTTATTTGTACTTTTATCTAAACAGCCCCTACTTTTTATTTTCATGGTCTTTATTATCTTGCAAAACTATCCCAAACTACTTCTAGTTTCATACTTGTTCTAGGTAAAGCAAACGTTAAGTGTGCGTAGAGTTGTATCGGTGGTCGATAGAACTTGAGAAAATATTTGTTCTACCTTTAGCTCCTCGTTGGTTTCAACACTCTTACTTATCGAAAAAGGCTACAAATGACCCCCTTCACTTGTGGGTTATCAACCGACGCTATACAATCCTATTTTTCTAGAAAAAATTTGAGGAGAAAGAATTATCACGTTTCACGAGACGGAGCCGCCGTCGTCTCCCGTTCTTCCTCGGGAGGCCAGATCTAGAGTCCGTTTAGGGCTCCGGAGAGGGGAATCTTCGATCTTCGTCATCACCAACCATTCTCCATCGTCAATTCCATGATGCTCCCCACCGGGAGTGAGTAATTCCTTCGTAGGCTCGCTGGTCGGTGAGGAGTTGTATGAGATTCATCATGTAATCTAGTTAGTTTTGTTAGGGCGATCCCTAGTATCTACTATGTTCTGAGATTGATGTTCCTATGACTTTGCCATGCTTAATGCTTGTCACTTTGGGCCCGGGTGCCATGATTTTAGATCTGAACCGTTTATGTTATCACCATTATATCCATGTTCCAGAACTGATCTTGCAAGTTATAGACACCTACTACATGTTATGATCTGGCAACCCCGAGTTACAACAGTCGGGACCACTCCCGGTGATGACCGTAGTTTGAGGAGTTCATGTATTCACCATGTGTTAATGCTTTGTTCCGGTTCTCTAGTAAAAGGAGGTCTTAATATCCCTTAGTTCCAATAGGACCCCGCTGCCACGGGAGGGGAGGACACAAGATGTCATGCAAGTTCTTTCCATAAGCATGTATGACTATTTACGAAATACATGCCTACATTATATTTATGAACTGGAGCTGCCGTATCGCCCTAGGTTATAACTGTCACATGATGAATATTATCCAACAAATCATCGATCCAATGCCTCTCCTCCCCTCGAACCTATGTATATATGGGGAGGGGCGCCTAAAACACACAACAACTATTGTTAGTCCTGTGCGGCGACCCCCCCCTCCACAATTTACGCCTCCAGTCATATTCTCGTAGTGCTTAGGCGAAGCCGTGCGCGGATCGTTTCACCATCACCGTCACCACGCCGTCGTGCTGACGGATCTCATCTTCTTCCTCGATACCTTTGCTAGATCAAGAGGACGAGGGACATCATCGATCTGAACATGTGCAGAACTCGGAGGTGCCGTACGTTTGGTGCTTGATCGGTCGGAGCTAGAAGAAGTTCGACTACATCAACCGCGTTGTCAAACGCTTCCGCTTTCGGTCTACGGGGGTACGTGGACACACTCTCCCCCTCTCGTTGCTATGCATCTCCTAGATAGATCTTGCATGAGCGTAGGATATTTTTGAAATTGTGTGCTACGTTTCCAACAATTAATACACTAGATGCATGCTAGATAGCGGTCGATGTGTGGAGTAATAGTAGTAGATGCAGGCAGGAGTTAGTCTACTAATCTTGGATGTGATTCCTATATACATGATCATTGTCTTGGATATCGTCATAATTATTTGCTTTTCTATAAATTTCCCAACAATAATTTGTCTACCCATCGTTTCTATTTTTGAGAGAAGCCACTAGTGAAGTCTACGGCCCCCGGGTCTATTTTCCTATCATATACTTTCATATCTACATTGCTATTTACTTTTTCCTCTATATGCAATTTTTATTTTCAGATCTATATTATCAAAAACACAAAAATACCTTGCCATGTTTTATTTGCCATTATTTGCATCTTTCAATTTACTACAATTTTTATCCCGTCAACTTGACAATTTCTGGCACCGTTACCCGAATGGGATTGACAACCCCTTTTACACGTCGGGTTGCAAGTATTTGTTCTTTGTGTGTAGGTACCGTTTACATAGTGTTGCGTGATACGTCTCCATCGTATCTACTTTTCCTAACGCTTTTCCACTTGTTTTGGACTCTAATTTGCATGATTTGAATGAATCAAACCCGGACTGACGTTGTTTTCAGCAGTACTACCATGGTGTTGTTTTTGTGCAGATATAAATGTTCTTGGAATGGAACGAAACTTTGTGAGGATTTTTTTATACAATAAAAGATAATTTCTGGAGCCAAGAACCACCGAATGGGGGCACTTGGGTGGGCACAACCCACCAGGGCGCCCCCCTCCAGGCGCGCCCAAGTGGGTTGTCCCCACCTTGTGGCCCTGCAGACCCTGAAACCGATGCTATAAAATCCTATTTTCTAGAAAAAATCAGGGAGAAAGAATTATCACGTTTCACGAGACGGAGCCGCTGCCGTCTCCCGTTCTTCCTTGGGAGGCCAGATCTGGAGTCTGTTTGGGGCTCTAGAGAGGGGAATCTTTGATATTCGCCATCACCAACCTTTCTCCATCGTCAATTCCATGATGCTCCCCATCAGGAGTGAGTAATTCCTGCCTAGGCTCGCTGGTCGGTGAGGAGTTGGATGAGATTCATCATGTAATCTAGTTAGTTTTTTAGGGTCGATTCCTAGTATCCACTATGTTGTGATATTGATGTTGCTATGACTTTGCCATGCTTAATGCTTGTCACTTTAGGCCCGGGTGCCATGATTTCAGATCTGAACTGTTTATGTTATCACCGTTATATCCATGTTCTAGATCCGATCTTGCAAGTTATAGTCACCTACTATGTGTTATGATCCGACAAACCCGGAGTGACAACTGTCGGGACCACTCCCGGTGATGACCGTAGTTTGAGGAGTTCATGTATTCACCGTGTGTTAATGCTTTGTTCCGGCTCTCTATTAAAAGGAGGCCTTAATATCCCTTAGTTTCCAATAGGACCCCGCTGCCACGGGGGGGGGGGGGGGGGGGGGGGGGGGG
>LR738711.1:651394119-651591893 GCA_902687465.1 Secale cereale | reverse complement strand
AGGGCAAAAGATGTCATGCAAGTTCTTTCCATAAGCATGTATGACTATTTACGGAATACATGCCTACATTATATTTATGAACTCGAGCTAGTGTCGTATCGCCCTAGGTTATAACTGTCACATGATGAACATCATCCAACAAATCATCCATCCAATGCCTAGGAATTTATCTTATATTGATATTGCTAAGTTACTAGTGTTGCTGTTACTGTTTCACTTGCTACAAAACTATTGTTATCACTGTTACTGTCACTATTGTTGCTACCACTACTATCAAAACTATCATATTACTTCGCTACTGATCGCTTTGCTACAGATAATTAATCTCCAGGTGTGGTTGAATTGACAACTCAGTTGCTAATACTTACAAGTATTCTTTGTCTCCCCTTGTATCGAATCGGTAAATTTGGGTTGAATACTCTACCCTCGAAAACTGTTGCGATCCCCTATACTTGTGGGTTATCATTGCGTGGTTCTCCTACTGGTTCGATAACCTTAGTTTCATCACTTAGGGAAATACCTACCATAGTTGTGCTACATCATCCTTTCCTCTTTGGGGAAATATCAACATAGTTCAAGCGACATCAATACCGACAACAAATCAGCAGCAGTAGGCACGTGGCCAGAACCTACGAGCTTCCCCAAGGACATCCGACGAGTCAACATGATCACGAAGGCATGACGACCTCCTAGAAACATTTGCAAACACCACCATACAAGGCCAAAGATACACTCTTGATATCTCGAATGGTCAAAGTAAACAATCTCCTTCAGCCAAGCCGACCACCCGGCACTATTCCAAACACCAACAAGCCTGCCCCTCACCCTCAGCTCGATAATCAAGGGCTACTGCATCCCAACAGTACTAATGGATGGGGCTCCGAGATAAACATGTTGTACACAAGGACACTACAACTGATGGGCATACTAGTTGTGGCCCTCCGCCCTTCCAGGACAGAGTTCCGAGGCATCATCCCCAAATGGGAAGTAGATCCCATAGGAGAAATCACACTGGAGGTCATTTTCACGAACGGGGACAACTACAGATGCAAGCTCATCAGCTTTGAGGTGGTCCCATTTGTTAGAAGAAATGATGCGGTCCTCGGGAAACCATCATTTTCCAAATTCATGGCCATCCCACATTACACCTACATGCAAATGAAGATGCTGGACCCCCATGGCATGATCACACTCCACGGCTACCTCATACAAGCTATAATATTAGAGAAGGCCAACCAGGAAAAGGTCACAGAATGGGGGCAGAGCATGCGGAGGCCCGTCGCGTGCCCTCCGTAAAAAAATTCTAAGGTACTACTAGGACCAGAGGCCTCTTACCAACCCAACAGCCGAAAGGTTTCTGGACCATCCAAAGCTGCGATAGGATCTGATACGTCTCCAACGTATCTATAATGTTTTTATTGTTCCATGCTATTATATTATCAACTTTGGATGTTTTATATGCATTAGTATGCTATTTTATATTATTTTTGGGACTAACTTACAAACCTAGAGCCCAGTGTCAGTTTCCTTTTTTTCTTTTTTGAGCTTCGTAGAAAAGGAATGTCAAACGGAGTCCAAACAGAATAAAACTTTTGTGATGATTTTTCTTGGACCAGAAGACACACGTAGGACTTGGAGAAGAAGTCAAAAGAGTCCTGAGGGTTCCACAAGCCCTCAGGTGCGCCCTAGGGGGCACCCCTGGCTTGTGTGCCCCACGGGACTCCTCCAACCCTAATTCTTGGCCTATAAATTCAGAAATATTCCCAAACGACTTGAAGCGTCCACAGAAATACTTTTCCACCACCGCAGGTCTCTGACCTCATTAGATCCCATCTGGAGGCCTTTTCCGGTACTCTGCCGAGGAGGATTCGATCAAGGAGGGCTTCTACATCAACCTTGATGCCCTTTCGATGATGCGTGAGTAGTTTACCATAGACCTACGGGTCCATAGCTAGTATCTAGATGGCTTATTCTCTATCTTTGATCTTCAATACAATGTTCTCCTCGATGTTCTTAGAGATCTATTCGATGTAATCTTCTTTTGCGGTGTTTTTGTCGAGATCCGATGAATTGTGTATTTATGATCAGATTATCTGTGAATATTATTTGAATCTTCTCTAAATTCTTATATGCATGATTTGATATCTTTGTATTTCTCTTCGAATTGTTGGTTTTGTTTGGCCAACTAGATTGACAGTTCTTGCAATGGGAGATGTGCTTAGTATTGGGTTCAATCTTGCAGTGTCCTCACCCAGTGACAGAAGGGGTAGCGAGGCACGTATTGTATTGTTGCCATCAAGGATACACAGATGGGGTTTATATCATATTGCTTGAGTTTATCCCTCTACATCTTGTCATCTTGCTTAAGGCGTTACTCTGTCTTATGAACTTAATACTTTAGATGCATGATGGATAGCAGTCGATGTGTGGAGTAATAGTAGTAGATGCAGGCAGGAGTCAGTCTAGTTGTCACGGACGTGATGCCTATATTCATGATCATTGCCTTAGATACTGTCATAACTTTGCGTTTTTCTATCAATTTCTTGACAGCAATTTGTCTACCCACTGTATGCTTTACTCAAGAGAGAAGCCTCTAGTGAAACATATGCCCCCCGGGTCTATTTTCCATCTATTATTTTCAGATCTATACAACCAAAAACCCCAAAATACCTTGCTACAATTATTTTTTGTTTACTTTATCTAGCCTTTTACTTTAGTTTTAAATCTATCTCTATCATATCCCACTCGTGTTCGTGACGTTGAAGGGATTGACAAGCCCTTTTCTGCATTGTGTGCAAGTTCTTGTTAATTTGTGCGGGTGCATATATTGGAGACTTGCCTTTACCTCCTACTAGATTAATACCTTGGTTCTCAACTGAGGGAAATACTTATCTCTACTTTGTTGCATCACCCTTTCCTCTTCAAGGAAAACATCAACGCAAGCTCAAGAAGTAGCAGGAAGAATTTCTGGCGCCGTTGCCTGGGAGGTCTACATCAAGCCTACCAAGTACTTGTCATAAACACTCATCTCTTGCACTTACATTATTTGCAGTTTCCCTCTCATTTTCGTCCCCCCACTTCTAAAATGTTTTCAAAAAAACACAAAAGTATTTGCCTTTTTATTCGCCCTTTTCCGTTTGTCTTTTTGTTTGCTTGTGTGCTAGATTGCTTTCTTTGTCACACTGTTCAAGAAATCTTCTGATTCAGATCATCGATTTGTCGCTACTTTTGGGGTGACTGATAAGATTATGCCTTATCTTCACCATTTATCATTTGGGCCGATTTATCGCTATGATAAGCGTTTTATCGGGAACCTACCAATAAATCAGGCCTATCCATAGAACTATGTTTGCAAAAACTATGTTTATTTGCGTTTTGTGGACCTTGTTATGCAATATGTACTGCCATCCTATTTTGTTCCTCGTTGTACATGGATTCAAAGGCTAGGAATCAAGGTAACACTTTTGTCCAATATCTTCTTTGGTGTTGAATATAGCATATTTCAGTGTTGGGAACATGAGATTTGCAAAAAAGCCCGATTAATAGTTGATCGATAAAATCGATTAATCCACCGATTTCCGATTAATCTCTAATCCATAGCTTACCGAGACGATAACAATAAGCAATATCCTCAACATTGCTTTGTCACAATGAATCCGGAGAATACTAAGTTGTGTGATTTTTCTAATACTAACAATAATGATTTTAGTAGTACTCCGTTTGCTCCCGCCTATGCGGAATCTTATGAAATCAATGTCGCTTTATTGAATCTTTTTATGAAAGTACAATTTTCCGATAGTCCTAACGAAGATGATGCATCCCATCTAAATAATTTCGTTGAGTTATGTGAAATGCTAAAGAAAATATGTGGATAATGATATCATTAAATTGAAGCTATTTCCATTATCCCTACGTGCTCGTGCGAAAGCTTGGTTTTCATCTTCGCCTAAAAATAGTATTGATTCATGGAATAAGTGCAAAGATGCCTTAATTTCCATGTAATTTTCACCCGCTAAGATCATTTCTCTAAGGAACAATATTATGAATTTTAAACAACTAGATCATGAGCATGTTGCACAATCATGGAAAAAGGTGAAATTAATGATAAGAAATTGCTCTACTCATGGTTTAAGCTTAGGATGATCATACAATTTTTTATGCCAGATTAAATTTTGCATCTCGAAATCATTTAGATTCAGCCGTGGGGTGTGATTATATGTAAATTACATTACAAGAAGCTACTAAACTCCTAGATGATATTATGGTAAATTATTCACAATGGCATACCAAAAGATCATATACTAGTAAAAACACTACATGCAATTGAAGAAATTAATACTTTGAGTGAAAAGATGGATGATCTTATGAAATTAATTGCTAGCAAGGGTTCTTCTATGGATCTTGAAGATATACCATTGTCTACTTTGCTTGAGAATAATAATGAATCTATGGATGTGAATTTTGTTGGTAGGAACAATTTTGGTAATAACGCGTATAGAGGTAATTTCAACCCTAGGTCGTCTCCTAGTAATCCCTCTAATAACTATGGTAATTCCTACAACAATTCTTATGGAAATTATAATAAAATACCTTCTGATCTTGAGAGTACTGATACGTCTCCAACGTATCTATAATTTATGATTGTTCCTTGCTATTATATTATCTGTTTTTGATGTTTTATATGCATTAATATGCAATTTATATGATTTTTGGGACTAACCTATTAACCTAGATTCCATTGCCAGTTTCTGTTTCTTCCTTGTTTTTGAGTTTCATAGAAAATGAATATCAAACGGAGTCCAATTGACCTGAAAATATATGGTGATTTTTTATGGACCAAAATAAGCCCACGGAGTTGAAGGAAATATGCCCTAGGGACAATAATAAAGTTTTTATTTGTATTTCCTTATACCATGATAAATGTTTATTATTCATGCTAGAATTGTATTAACCGGAAACTTAGTACATGTGTGAATACATAGACGAAACAGAGTGTCCCTAGTATGCCTCTACTAGACTAGCTCGTTAATCAATGATGGTTATGTTACCTAACCATAGACATGAGTTGTCATTTGATGAACGGGATCACATCATTAAGAGAATGATGTGATGCACAAGACCCATCCGTTAGCTTAGCAACTTGATCGTTTAGTTTTACTGCTATTGCTTTCTTCATGACTTATACATGTTCCTATGACTATGAGATTATGCAACTCCCGAATACTGGAGGAACACCTTGTGCGCTATCAAAAGTCACAACGTAATTGGGTGATCAAAAAGATGCTGTACAGGTGTCTCCGAAGGTTTTTGTGGTGTTGGCATAAATCGAGAATATGATTTGTCACTCCGAGTGTCGGAGAGGTATCTCTTGGCCCTCTCGGTAATACACATCATAATAAGCCTTGCAAGCAAATGACTAATTAGTTAGTCACGAGATGATGTATTACATAATGAGTAAAGAGACTTGCCGATGACGAGATTGAACTAGGTATGATGATACCGACGATCAAACCTCGGGCAAGTAACATACCGATGACAAAGGGAACAACGTATGTTGTTATGCGGTTTGACCAATAAATATCTCCGTAGAATACATGGGCCTTGTTGGGTTTTAGGGGAGAGAGAGGGGTTGGGCTGCGCACCCCCCAAGCCTAGTCCGAATTGGACTAGGGGGAGGGCGGCGGCCCCTCCTTCTCCTCTTCCCCTCCCTTCCCTTCCTCTCTTACTCCTACTAGGAAAGGTGAGTCCTACTCCTAGTAGGATTAGGACTCCTCCTTGCTGCGCCTCCTCCTAGGGTCAGCCGCCTCCTCCCCTTGCTCCTTTATATACAGGGGCAGGGGCACCCTATGCACACAAGTTAACATCAGTTTAAGCCGGGTGCGGTGCCCCCCTCCACTGTTACACACCTCGATCATATTTTGGCAGTGCTTAGGCGAAGCCCTGCGTCGGTAACTTCATCATCACCGTCACCACACCGTCGTGCTGGCGAAACTCTCCTATGTCGCTCAACTGGATCAAGAGCTCATGGGACGTCATCGAGCTGAACGTGTGCTGAACGCGGAAGTGTCGTACGTTCGGTACTTGGATCGGTTGGATCGATAAGACGTTTGACTACATCAACCGCATCACTAGACGCTTCGGCTTTCGGTCTACGAGGGTACGTAGACACACTCTCCCCGCTCATTGCTATGCTTTTCCTAGATATATCTTGCGTGATAATAGGATTTTTTTTAAATACTACGTTCCCCAACAGTGGTATCGGAGCCATGTCTATGCGTAGATGATATGCACGAGTAGAACACAATGAGTTGTGGGTGATAATAGTCATACAGCTTACCAGCATGTCATACTTTATTTGGCAGTATTGTGAGATGAAGCAGCTCGGACCGACATTACGCGTACGCTTACACGAGACTGGTTTAACCGTTGCGAGCCCTCGTTGCCTAAAGGTGACCGGCGGGTGTCTGTCTCTCTCACTATAGTTGAATCGAGTGTGGCTACACCCGGTCCTTGTGAAGGTTAAAACAACACACTTGACAAAAACTCGTTGTGGTTTTTGTATGCGTAGGTAAGAACGGTTCTTGCTAAGCCCGTAGCAGCCACGTAAAACTTGCAAGAACAAAGTAGAGGACGTCTAACTTGTTTTTGCAGGGCATGTTGTGATGTGATATGGTTAAGACGTGATGAGTTATACGTTATTGTATGAGATGATCATGTTTTGTAAACTATCGGCAACCGGCAGGAGCCTTATGGTTGTCTCTTTATTGTATGAATTGTGAAGGCCATGTAATTGCTTTACTTTATCACTATGAGTTAGCGATAGTAGTAGTGGCAATAGTTGGCGAGACGACCATGACGCTACGATGAAGATCATGGTGTCAAACCATTGATGATGGAGATCATGACGATGCTTTGGAGATGGAGATCAAAACCACAAGATGATGATGGCCATATCATGTCACATATTTTGATTGCATGTGATGTTTATCTTATTATGCTTCTTATTTTTCTTAGTATGGGGGTAGCATTATAAGATGATCCCTTACAAAATTTCAAGGTACAAGTGTTCTCCCTAAGTATGCACCGTTGCGAAAGTTCGTCGTGCCGAGACACCACATGATGAACGGGTGTGATAAGCTCTACGTTCAAATACAACGAGTGTAAGACAGTTTTGCACATGCAGAATACTTGAGTTAAACTTGACGAGCCTAGCATGTACAGACATGGCCTCGGAACACTGGAAACCGAAAGGTCGAGTGTGAATCATATAGTAGATATGATCAACGTAAGATGTTCACCATTGAAAACTACTCCATCTCACGTGATGATCGGACATGGGCCTTGTTTGGATCCCTAAGTTGGAGTTAGTTTTAGTTAGTTGGGACTCAAATAACCTAAAAGTATCCAAACATGATGGATTAGTTTGGGTTAGTTGGATCTAACCCATTCAAAAAAACTAGCCCACACTAGAGGAACTTTTTTGGGTTAGTTCTCCTATGCCCACTAAAAAAATTAGTAAAAAAAAGTACCCCTCCCACACTAGAGTAGTCGAATGATGGAGAAAAAGCATTTATTGTCAACCTAACCCTATCACCCAAACTGCTCTTTGGTTAGAGTTAGTTCAGAATTAGTTCAGTGTTAGAATCTAACTTTAACCTCTAACAGAGTTAGAGTATCCAAATAGGGCCATGGTTTAGTTGATTTGGATCACGTGATCATTTCGATGACTAGATGGATGTCTATCTAAGTGGGAGTTCTTTAGTAATATGATTAATTGAACTTTAATTTATCAAGAACTTAGTCATGATAGTTTTTGCATATCTATGTTGTTGTAGATCAATGGCCCGTGCTACCATTCCCTTGAATTTTAATGCGTTCCTAGAGAAATCTAAGTTGAAAGATGATGGTAGCAACAACACGGACTGGGTCCGTAACTTGAAGATTATCCTCATTGTTGCACAGAAGAATTATGTCCTGGAAGCACCGCTAGGTGATAGGCCTGTTGCAGGAGCAACTCTGGACGTTATGAACGTCTGACAAGCTCGTTCTGATGACTACTCGATAGTTCAGTGTGCTATGCTTTACGGCTTAGAATCGGGACTTCAAAGACGTTTTGAATGTCATGGAGCATATGAGATATTCCAAGAGTTGAAGTTAATATTTCAAGCAATTGCCTGAATTGAGAGATATGAAGTCTCCAATAAGTTCTATAGCTGCAAGATGGAGGAGAACAGTTCTATCAGTGAACACTTGCTCAGAATGAGTGGGTACTACAATCATATGACTCAACTTGGTTGCAAAATTGACGAAGATAGTGTTATCGATAGAGTTCTTCAATCAATGCCACCAAGCTATAAAGGCTTCTTGATGAACTATAATATGCAAGGGATGCAGAAGACAATTCCCGAGCTCTTCGCTATTCTCAAAGCTGCGGAGGTAGAAATCAAAAAGGAGCATCAAGTGTTGATGGTTAACAAGACCACTAGTTTCAAAGAAAAGGGCAATGGAAAGAAGGGGAACTTCAAGAAGAATAGCAAGATAGTTGCTACTCCCGCGAAGAAACCCAAGTCTGGAACCAAGCCTGAAACTGAGTGCTTCTACTGCAAAGGGACTGGACACTGGAAGCGGAACTGCCCCAAGTATTTGGCGGATAAGAAGGATGGCAAGGTGAACAAAGGTATATTTGATATACATGTTATTGATGTGTACCTTACTAATGCTCGTAGTAGCACCTGGGCATTTTATACTGGTTTGGTTGCTAATATTTGTAACTCGAAACACGGGCTACAGATTAATCGAAGATTAGCTAAGGACGAGGTGACGATGCGCGTGGGAAATGGTTCCAAAGTCGATGTGATCGCCGTCAGCACGCTACCTCTACATATACCTTCGGGATTAGTTTTAGACCTAAATAATTTTTATTTGGTGCCAGCGTTGAGCATGAACATTATATCTAGATCTTGTTTGTTGCGAGACGGTTATTCATTAAAATCAGAGAGTAATGGTTGTTCTATTTTTATGAGTAATATCTTTTATGGTCATGCACCCTTGAAGAGTGGCCTATTCATATTAGATCTCGATCGTAGTGATACACATATTCATAATATTGAAGCTAAAATATGCAAAGTTGATAATGATAGTGCAACTTATTTGTGGCAGTGCCGCTTAGGTCATATTGGTGTAAAGCGCATGAAGAAACTCCATGCAGATTGACTTTTGGAATCACTTGATTATGAATCACTTGGTGCTTGCAAACCATGCCTCATGGGCAAGATGACTAAAACTCCGTTCTCCGGAACAATGGAGCGAGCAATAGATTTGTAGGAAATCATACATACTGATGTATGTGGACCGATGAGCGTTGAGGCTCGCGGTGGGTATCATTATTTTCTGACCTTCACTCATGATTTGAGCAGATATGGGTATATCTACTTAATGAAGCACAAGTCCGAAACATTTGAAAAGTTCAAAGAATTTCAGAGTGAAGTAGAGAATCATCGTAACAATAAAATAAAGTTTCTATGATCTGATCATGGAGGCGAATATTTAAGTTACGAGTTTGGTCTTCATTTGAAACAATGTGGAATAGTTTCATAGCTCACGCCACCCGGAACACCACAACGTAATGGTGTATCCGAACGTCGTAACCATACTTTATTAGATATGGTGCGATCTGTGATGTCTCTTATCGATTTACCACTATCGTTTTGGGTTGTGCTTTAGAGACAGTTGCATTCACGTTAAATAGGGCATCATCTAAATCCGTTGAGACGATGCCTTATGAACTGTGGTTTGGCAAGAAACCAAAGTTATCGTTTCTTAAAGTTTTGGGCTGCGATGCTTATGTGAAAAAGCTTCAACCTAATAAGCTCGAACCCAAGTAGGAGAAATGTGTCTTCATAGGATACCCAAAGGAAATTGTTGGGTACACCTTCTATCACAGATCCGAAGGCTAGATATTCGTTGCTAAGAATGGATCCTATCTAGATATGGAGTTTCTCTCGAAAGGAGTGGGAGGAAAGTGGAACTTGATGAGGTAATTATACCTTCTCCCAAATTGGAAAGTAGTACATCACAGAAACTAGTTCCAGTGATCCCTACACCAATCAGCGAGCAAGCTAATGATGATGATCATGAAACTTCAAATCAAGTTACTACTGTACCTCGTAGGTCAACCAGAGTACATTCCACACTAGAGTGGTACGGTAACCCGGTTCTAAAAGTCATGTTACTAGACCATGATGAACCTACGAACTATGAGGAAGCGATGATGAGCCCAGATTCCGCAAAATCGTTTGAGGCCATGAAATCTGAGATGGATCCATGTATGAGAACAAAGTGTGGACTTCAGTTGACTTGCCCGATGATCGGCAAGCCATTGAAAATAAATGGATCTTTAAGAGGAAGACTGACGCCGATGGTAATGTTACTGTCTACAAAGCTCGACTTATTGCGAAAGGTTTTCGACAAGTTCAAGTAGTTGACTACGATGAGACTTTCACACCCGTAGCGATGCTTAAGTCTGTCCGAATCATGTTAGAAATTGCCACATTTTATGATTATGAAATCCGGCAAATGGATGTCAAAACTGCATTCCTTAATGGATACCTCAAAGAGGAGTTGTATATGATGCAACCAGAAGGTTTTGTCGATCCTAAAGGAGCTAACAAAGTGTGCAAGCTCCAGCGATCCATCTATGGACTGGTGCAAGCATCTCGAAGTTGGAATATACGCTTTGATGAGGTGATCAAAGCATATGGTTTTACACAGACTTTTGGAGAAGCATGCATTCAAAAGAAAGTGAGTGGGATCTCTATAGAATTTCTAATATTATATATGGATGACATATTGTTGATTGGAAATGATATAGAATTTCCGGATGGCATAAAGGGATACTTGAATAAGAATTTTTCAATGAAAGACCTCGGTGAAGCTGCTTATATATTAGGCATCAAGATCTATAGAGATAGATCAAGACGCTTAATTGGACTGTCACAAAGCACATACCTTGATAAAGTATTGAAGAAGTTCAAAATGGATCAGTCAAAGAAAGGGTTCTTGCCTTTGTTACAAGGTGTGAAGTTGAGTAAGACTCAATGCCCGACCACTGTAGAAGATAGAGAGAAATTGAAAGTCATTCCCTATGCCTCAACCATAGGATCTATCATGTATGCAATGTTGTGTACCAGACCTGATGTGTGCCTTGCTATAAGTTTAGCAGGGAGGTACCAAAGTAATCCAGGAATGGATCGCTGGACAGCGGTCAAGAACATCCTGAAGTACCTCAAAAGGACAAATGATATGTTTCTCATTTATGGAGGTGACAAAGAGCTCGTCATAAATGGTTACGTCGATTCAAGCTTTGACACTGATCCGGATGACTCTAAGTCACAAATCGGATATGTACTTTTATTGAACGGTGAAGCTGTCAGTTGGTGTAGTTCCAAGCACAACGTCGTGGCAGGATCTATGTGTGAAGCAGAGTACATCGCTGATTCAGAAGCAGCAAATGAAGGAGTCTGGATGAAGGTGTTCATATCCGATCTAGGTGTAATACCTAGTGCATCGGTTCCAATGAAAATCTTTTGTGACAACACTGGAGCAATAGCCTTGGCGAAGGAATCCAGGTTTCACAAGGGAGCCAAGCACATCAAGAGACGCTTCAATTCCATCCGCGGTCAAGTCAAGGAGGGAGACATAGAAATTTGAAGATACATACAGATCAGAATGTTTCAGACCCATTGACTAAGCCTTTTCCACGAGCAAAACATGATCAGCAGCAAGACTTCATGGGTGTCAGAATCATTACTATGTAATCTAGATTATTGCCTCTAGTTCAAGTGGGAGACCGAAGGAAATATGCCCTAGAGGCAATAATAAAGTTGTTATTTGTATTTCCTTATATCATGATAAATGTTTATTATTCATGCTAGAATTGTATTAACTGGAAACTTAGTACAATTGTGAATACATAGACGAAACACACTGTCCCTAGTATGCCTCTATTAGACTAGCTCGTTAATAGAAGATTGTCATGTTTCCTAACCATAGACATGAGTTGTCATTTGATCAACATGATCACATCATTAGGAGAATGATGTGATGGACAAGACCGATCCGTGAGCTTAGCAACTTGATCGTTTAGTTTTACTGCTATTGCTTTCTTCATGAATTATACATGTTCCTATGACTATGAGATTATGCAACTCCTGAATACTGGAGGAACACCTTGTGTGCTATCAAACGTCACAACGTAACTGGGTGATTATAAAGATGCTCTACAGGTGTCTCCGAAGGTGTTTGTGGTGTTGGCATAGATCGAGAATAGGATTTGCCACTCCGAGTGTCGGAGAGGTATCTCTGGGCCCTCTCGGTAATACACATCATAATAAGCCTTGCAAGCAAATGACTAATTAGTTAGTCACGAAATGATGTATTACGGAATGAGTAAAGAGACTTGCCGGTAACGAGATTGAACTAGGTATGATGATACCGACGATCGAATCTTGGGCAAGTAACATACCGATGACAAGGGAACAATGTATGGTGTTATGCGGTTTGACCGATAAAGATCTTCATAGAATATGTAGGAACCAATATGAGAATCCAGGTTCCGCTATTGGTTATTGACTGGAGATGAGTCTTGGTCATGTCTACATAGTTCTCGAACCCGTAGGGTCCGCACGCTTAACGTTCGATGACGATCAGTATTATGAGTTTATGTGTTTTGATGTACCGAAGGTAGTTCGGAGTCTCGGATGTGATCACGGACATGACGAGGAGTCTCGAAATAGTCGAGACATAAAGATTGATATATTGGACGAATATATTCGGACACCAGAAGTGTTCCGGAAGAGTTTCGGATAAAACCGGAGTACCGGAGGGGTACCGGACCCCCCGGGGAGTACATGGGCCTGGTTGGGTTTTAGGGGAGTGAGAGAGGAGCTGGGCTGCGCGCCCGCCAAGCCTAGTCCGAAATGGACTAGGGGGAGGGGCAGCGCCCCCTCCTTCCTTCTCCTCTTCCCCTCCCTTCCATTCTCCTACTCCTACCAGGAAACGTGAGTCCTACTCCTACCTTGGTGCGCCTCCTCCTAGGGCTGGCTGCCTCCTCCCCTTGCTCCTTTATATACAGGGGCAGGGGGTACCCTATACACACAAGTTCACATCAGTTTTAGCCATGTGCGGTGCCCACCTCCACTGTTACACACCTCGATCATATTTTCGCAATGCTTAGGTGAAGCCCTGCGTCGGTAACTTCATCATTATCGTCACCACGCTATCGTGCTGACGAAACTCTCCCGTGACGCTCAACTGGATCAAGAGCTCGTGGGACATCATCGAGCTGAATGTGTGCTGAACGCGGAGGTGCCGTACGTTCGGTACTTGGATCGGTTGGATCGCGAAGACGTTCGACCACATCAACCGTGTCACTAGATGCTTCCGCTTTCAGTCTACGAGGGTACGTAGACACAGTCTCCCCGCTCATTCCTATGCTTCTCCTAGATAGATCTTGCTTGCTCGTAGGATTTTTTTTGAAGTACAACGTTCCCCAACAAGAGTGCCGGAGATGGACCAGAATAGCCACGAGGTAGCCACAAGGATGGGGGGGGCGCCCCCCTACCTTGTCGTCGCCTCGTGGGTCCCCATGACTTGTCCCCGACGCAAAAAATTCTTATAAATAGGGAAACCTCTGAAAATAAACCTAGATCGGGAGTTCCGCCACCGCAAGCCTCTGTAGCCATGAAAAAAAAATAGGAGCACGTTCTGGCACCCTGCCAAGGGGGAAACCATCACTGGTGGCCATCTTAATTGTCCCGGCAGTCTCCATAACGAGGAGGGAGTAGTTCACCCTCGGGGCTGAGGGTATGTATCAGTAGCTATGTGTTTGATCTCTCTCTATATCTCTCGTGTCCTTGATTTGGCACGATCTTGATGTACCGCGAGCTTTCCTATTATAGTTGGATCTTATGATTCATCTCCCCCTCTACCTTCTTGTAATGGATTGAGTTTTCCCTTTGAAGTTATCTTATCAGATTGAGTCTTTAAGGATTTGAGAACACTTGATGTATGTCTTCCATGTGCTTATCTGTGGTGACAATGTGATATTCACGTGATCCACTTGATGTATGTTTTGGTGATCAACTTGCGGGTTCAATGACCTTGTGAACTTATGCATAGGGGTTGGCACACGTTTTTGTCTTGACTCTCCGGTGGAAACTTTGGGGAATTCTTTGAAGTTCTTTGTGTTGGTTTGAATAGATGAATCTGAGATTGTGTGTTGCATATCGTATAATCAAACCCGTGGATACTTGTGGTGGCATTGGAGTATCTAGGTGACGTTAGGGTTTTGGTTGATGTGTGTCTTAAGGTGTTATTTTAGTACAAAATCTAGGGCTGTTTATGACACTTATAAGAGCCCAATAGATCAATTAGAAAGAATAACTTTGGAGTGGTTTCGTACCCTACAATAATCTCTTCGTTTGTTCTCCACTATTAGTGACTTTGGAGTGACTCTTTGTTGCATGTTGACGGATTGTTATATGATCCAATTATGTTTTCATTGTTGAGAGAACTTGCACTAGTGAAATTATGAACCCTAGGCCTTGTTTCTAAGCATTGCAATACCGTTTGTGCTCACTTTTATCATTAGTTACCTTGCTGTTTTTATATTTTCAGATTACAAAAACCTATATCTACCATCCATATTACACTTGCATCACCATCTCTTCGCCGAACTAGTGCACCTATACAATTCACCATTGTATTGGGTGTGTTGGGGACACAATAGACTCTTTGTTACTTGGTTGCAGGGTTGCTAGAGAGAGACCATCCTCATCCTACGCCTCCCACAGATTGATAAACCTTAGGTCATCCACTTGAGGCAAAATTGCTACTGTCCTACAAAACTCTGCGCTTGGAGGCCCAACACGAGTCTACAAGAAGAAGGTTGTCTAGTAGACATCAAGCTCTTTTCTGGCGCCATTGCCGAGGAGGCTAGGTAAGTGGCACTCACATCCCGTCAACGAAGCTCTTTTCTGGCACAGTTGCCGGGGAGGTGAGTGCTTGAAGGTATATCTTTAGATCTTGCAATTGAATCTTTTAGTTTCTTGTTTTATCAATAGTTTGTTTTATAAAAACAAAACTAAAAAAATGGAATTGAGGTTACCTCATATGCTTCATCTTTTTATTGTCTTTCGTGAAAATGATGGAAAGGAAAATTGTGCTCAATTGATAGAAGAAGAAGTCAATAAAATGTTTGGCACTAAAATTTTGAATAATGGTCATGATTGCAATGTTGTTAGTATGAATTCTTTGAATACCCGTGATGCTAATGATATGCAAAGCTACAAGCTTGGGGATGCTATGTTTGATGAAGATGATATTTTTAGTACCCAAGTTTTGGTGAGCAAATTTATTATGATGAAAGCATGGCTCCTATTTATGATGATTATTGTGATGACATGTATGCTATAGAGAGTAATAATAACCATGAAAATTTTCATCATGATTTTAATCAAGTATCACGTGATAGTTATATTGTTGAATTTGCTCCTCCCACTATTATATATGAGAAGAATTTTGCTTATGTGGAGAGTAGTAAAACTTCTATGCTTATGCATCGTGAAAAGTGTTCTTTATGTGATAGTTATATTGTTGAATTCATTTATGATGCTACGGAAAATTATTATGAGGGAGGAACATATGCTTTTAAGTATTGCAATAATAACAAGTTTCCTCTCTATGTGTTGAAGGTTTTGAAGTCATGCTTGTTTTGCCTACCTATGCTAGTTGGTTCTTGTTCCCATAAATTGTTTGCTCACAAAACCCCTATGCATAGGAAGTGGGTTAGACTCAAATGTGATTTCCATGTGATTCATGATGCTCCCATGTATGTTTCAATTCTTATCTCTATGTGAGCATCATTGAATTCATCATGCCTAGCTAAAAAGGCATTAAAGAAAACCACTTGTTGGGAGATAACCCAATAATTGTACCTACTATTTTTGTGTGTTCACATGATTAAGCTATTGTAGTAATCATGTTTTATATCTTTTGTTTCAATAAAGTGCCAAGTAAAGCCTTTGGGATAGTGTGGATGATAGTTGAATTGAATCTGTGCAAAAACAGAAAGTTTCGTGTCCAGTGCACAAAATTCAATAAATCACTAGAACGTGATAATTAGCTGAAATTTTTACACATGATTGATATACAAATTGCATACGTTTTCCTAATTTTACAGAATTTTTAGAGTTCCAGAAGTATGGTTGTCAGGGATATTACTAGCACGTATAAACCGGCTAGGAAGATCCGGATTATGTTAATGTAGTAGTGTTATCATAAGCCCAGTAGAGGTTACGGCCCATGAAGGCTTAGGGCCCATATATAAAGTTTACGGTTTATAAACCGTCCTATCATGTAACTTGAGGTATAAGGAAGAAAGAGTAGAGACCGAGGCGGACACGATTATGAGCCGGCCTCGGGACTCTGTAAACCGGACTGGGCGTTGCCTCCTATATAAAGGGACGGCCCGGCGACTGTTCAAGGACAGGGAACAACCCGTTGAGACACAGGCAAGCAATCCGCTCCCTGTTCATCGACGCCCAAGCAATACCAAACCAAACTAGACGTAGGCTTTTACCTTCATCGAAGGGGCCGAACTAGTATAAACCCTCTGTGTTCTTTGTGTGATTTAACCTCTTCAAGCTAACCCGCGTGATGGCTCCACGCATAAGTCCTCTAAACCGGACATCTGCCATGCTAATTCCACGACAGTTGGCGCCCACCATGGGGCAATCGCACGATGGTTTCGAGTTCTTTAAGGGCAGCTTTGAAGGACTCAAGGGTTACGCGGTCGGCCAGATGACCAAGAGTCGCCGCGGCCGGATCTACATCGACGACGCAGGCTGGGGCCCTGAGGCCGATTCAATCGAATACGGGTACCGGGTCCCCTTCGGCGGCATCCACGTCTTCATCGGCAAGAATGGTGAGCCGGGACCTGAGCCGGACATCTTCCCCAACATCGTCGAGCCGGCTCAGCGTGCGAGATCGGCCCGGATTCAGCCCGCCATGAAGCGTGTTTTCGTTGGAGCAATACATATAGTCCAAGCCGAAGACGGATCGAATTCTGGTGGCGAGACAGTTGTCTATTCCGACGATGAATCTTCATCCGGAGAGACCAAATCTTTGTATCTGTTGCGGGACGGTCAATCCGGGGGTGTATCCGACGGTGATAGTATTCCGGACCCCTTTGATCCGCCAAACCGGGTGGCTATCTTTATGGCAGATCACAATCTGCGCAGCAGCCCACGGTGACTGGGGCGTTCACAGCAGAGGTAGCTGGTGCAGGGGCGAGCAACCAAGCCCCCTCACCCTCCGACGCTCTATCTGCCTTGGTTGAGGAGTTGACAGCCCGTGCAGTAGCAGTGGTGGCTCCTGCTAACAAGGCGCAACATGATGCAGAGATCCTTCAGTTAAAGGGCTGGATCGAACAAGCCAAACGGGATCTGGATGCAGAGAAAGCTACGATAGTAACAAGGCAAGCAGAGCTGGATTCCCAAGCTTTCCGGCTCAGGATGGATCAGGTCTCTGCACAGGAAGTGAGGAACAGAAGGTATCAGACTCGTCTACTACCGGTGTATGAGGCGATGAATCTCTTTGGCACACCAGGAGCGGGAGCCAGCAATAATCTAGAAGTAAACCGGAGGGGAGCCCCAGCAACAGGCACACCGGTTCAACAACCAACCACGGAGCAAAATCGTCGAATTATACCCACACCGCACGTCCCCACACCTCCTGGCCAATACTCAAACCCACTGGATAACATCGTTGTCGCCGCTTCACGGCTGGCCGCTTTACCCATTGAGGGAACATCCCCCGTGGTGATGGAAGCACACAGGGTCAAGGAATTGCTGGACACAGCGTTGACACAGTAGCAGGCGTACTCCTACAGCAGGGAGAGACTTCATTCAACACCCCGCCACAACAGGAGTTACACTAGGCATTGGGATGAACCGGAGGTGTCCAGCAGCGAGAGGAGACGTCACCGTCATAGGCAAGATAATCCGGCGGGAGCAGAGGCACATGCCCAGGAGGCGATGAACCGGGCCAGACCTACTGCCCGCGAGGATACCCGTCAAATGACGCCGGTTCACCCAACCACAACATAGATGGGGGTCACGACGAGTTCTTTTGGAATACAGTGTCTTGTTCCCGCTTTACGAAGCATAAGGTTACCCAAGGACTTCAAAGGACCACGCAAGGTGCCCAACTATACGGCAGATCTGGCTCCATAGGTTTGGATTGAGAGTTATGAGATGGCCATGGAGATGCTAGAGGTGGATGAAGCGGCGTGCGTAAAGTATTTTACCATGATGCTCGAGGGTATAGCCCGGACGTGGTTAAAGGGCTTACCACCTAACTCCATCGGATCATGGGGTGAGCTGCGCCGCCAGTTTATCAAAAATTTCAAAGACACGTGCAAGCAACCGATGTCAATAGTTGACTTGGCGGCATGTGTTCAAGGAGAACAGGAGCCTACGAGCACCTGGGTCCGGCGAGTGTCATAAATCCTACACTCTTCCAATAGTATCAATCCTAGTACGACAATAGTGACACTGGAGAACAATTGCCGGTTTGAGTCTCTGAAGTTGAAGTTGGGACGGCTCAAGCGGGATTGTAATGACATGGGGACACTCATGAGCGCTCTGGTGAAATATGGGGACTCTGACAACACTAAATACCCAGAAGTGGATGGAGACAAGTCCGGAAAAGCAAACAAGTCTCGTAAACCGGCGCAGGCTAATCCGGCAGGAACAAGCTTCAATGGTAAGCGAAAGGCAGAGGGTAGCTCTGATTTTGTGGTCAATACCAATGTTCAAGGAAACTTTCAACACCGCAAGGGTAGACCACCTCCACGGAGCAGCAGAGGATTCATTAATCTGGATCAACAGTTGAACGAGCCTTGCCTGAAGCATAGCACGGAGGAACGCCCAGCTAAACATACATGGGGGCAATGCCGGGTCATGGTAGAGGCCATGAGCCGGGCCAAATTTGACAACGGACCACCGGGCGGCGGCTCAGGTCCCGGATTCCATGGTCCGGGTCACCAGGGTCATGGTTCCGGATCAGGATACCATGGCGGCAACAATGGCTACAACCAAGGAAACCACCAGCAGCATGGTCAGGGCGGTTACAATAACCAAGGCAACCACCAGCATGGTCGGGGTAGTCACAATAACCAAGGCAATCAGCAACGTCAGCAGCAGCAGCAATCCGGATATCAGAGTAATCCGAAGGAGCTAAGTAGTGGACAGTATCATGTGTTTACTACGAGTTTGTGCAAACGAGATCAAAAAATCTAAAGCGGGCAGTACACGCGGTTGAACCGGCAACACCACGTTTCCTACGCTGGTCGGAACAACCTATTATATGGAGCAGAGAGGATCACCCATCGCGGGTTGATAATTCGAGCCAGTTGGCCTTAGTGGTGGCACCACAGGTGGGTGGCTACAAATTCACTAAGGTACTCATGGACGGCGGCATCAGCATCAACATCTTATATTACGAGACTTTCCATCGCATGGGGTTAACAGACAAGAAGCTAAGACAGTCCAACATGGTGTTCCATGGAGTGGTGCCAGGTAAATCGGCTTACCCAGTTGGGAAAATTGATCTAGAGGTTACCTTTGGAGATGAACAAGATTCTAGGTCAGAAACAATAACCTTTGAAGTTGTAAAGATCCGGAGCCCATATCATGCCCTGTTTGGAAGGCCGGTTTATGCAAAGTTTATGGCTAGACCGTGCTATGTTTATCTATAGCTCAAGATGCCGGGTCACAAAGGATCCATCACGGTTCACGGAAGTCGCAAGATCGCATTGGAGTGCGAGGAAGGATACACTGCTTATGCAGAGGCAGTATGTGCTACGGAGGAGTTGAAGTTCTACAAAGACAACGTTGATCCGGCAAATATGTCCCCGTTAAAGAAACCAACTACAGAGCATGATCCGGCGTTAAAGTTTAAATCAGCAGAGGAAACCAAGCAAGTTGACTTTGTACCGGGCGACTCATCCAAGCAGTTCACTATCAGCGCTAACCTTGACCCAAAATAGGAAAGCGCGCTCATCGAGTTCATCCGTGAGAACCAGGATATCTTTGCATGGAAACCTTCTGACATGCCAGGTATTCCGAGGGAACTCGCTGAGCACAGTCTTAATATTGATCCGAAGTTCAAACCGGTCAAGCAGTATTTGCGCCGCTTCAATGAAGAAAGGCGCAAAGCTATTGGTGAAGAAGTGGCCAGGCTTTTGGCCGCAGGGTTCATAGTTGAAGTGTTCCACCCGGAGTGGTTGGCTAATCCGGTTCTGGTGTTAAAGAAAAATGGAAAGTGGAGGATGTGTGTGGATTACACAGACTTAAACAAGGCTTGTCCAACCGATCCTTTTGCTCTCCCCCGCATTGATCAGATCATTGATGCCACGGCGGGATGTGAGCGGCTAAGTTTTTTGGATGCATATTCAGGGTATCATCAGATCAAGATGGCAATTAAGGACCAGGAGAAGACAGCCTTCATAACTCCCTTTGGAGCCTTTTGCTACGTGTCTATGCCTTTTGGGCTCAAGAGTGCCCAAGCAACTTACCAGCGTTGCGTGCAGAACTGTCTTAAAGGGCAGATAGGGAAAAATGTTCATGCTTATGTGGATGACATTGTTGTAAAGTCGAGGAAGGAAGAGACGCTGATAGAGGACCTCAAGGAAACCTTTGATAACCTCCGGGTCTATAAGATGATGCTTAATCCAGAGAAGTGTGTTTTTGGTGTTCCAGCTGGCGAGCTCCTCGGATTCTTGGTATCAAACAGAGGAATAGAGGCCAATCCAGAGAAGATCAAGGCGATCACATCCTTGACTAAACCAGCTTGTATCAATGATGTCCAGCATATCACTGACCGGATTATAGCATTAAGACGATTCATCAGCCGTTTGGGAGAGAAGGCAATCCCGCTTTATCAGATGCTGAAGAAAATAGACCGGTTTATATGGAGCGATGCTGCAAACACCGCGTTCGAGGACTTGAAGCGGCAATTAGCAGAACCACCGGTCCTTGCTGCCCCCGTTGATAAGGAGCCACTGCTGTTATACGTGGCCGCCAATGCCCGGGCAGTTAGCGTGGCAATCGTGGTCGAGCGCAAAGAAGCAGGCAAGGAATATCCGGTTCAGCACCCGGTTTATTATGTCAGTGAGGTTCTAATTGAATAAAAACAAAGGTACCCACACTGGCAGAAGCTGGTGTATGGCGTGTTTATGGCAAACCGGAAGCTGAAGCACTACTTTCAAGGCCACCCAATCACTGTTGTTAGTTCAGCTCCGTTGGGGGATATAATCCAGAACAGAGAAGCCACTGGCAGAGTAGCAAAGTGGGCCATTGAGCTTAGCCCACACGGACTGAAGTATGTGCCACGTACTGCTATCAAATCCCAAGCATTGGTAGATTTCATCAATGACTGGACAGAATTGCAAACACCAGAGGAGAAGCCGGATCATACGTACTGGACTATTCACTTTGACGGTTCAAGGCAATTAGAAGGCTCGGGGGTTGGAGTTGTGTTAACTTCCCCGCGAGGTGACAAATTTTGTTATGTCCTCCGCCTAATGTTTCCTTGCACTAATAATGTGGCCGAATATGACGCACTGCTTCATGGCCTGCGGATAGCTAAGGAGATGAACCTGAGCCGGGTCAAGTGTTTTGGTGATTCAGATTTAGTGGCACAACAAGTATCCGGCAAGTGGGATTCTAAAGACCCTCTCATGGCGGCTTACAGATGAGAAGTCGAAGCAGTTGCAGGATATTTCAAAGGATATCAGGTGGATCACATAGACCGGCGGAAAAATGAAGCGGCCGATGCTCTAAGCCGGATGGGTTCTCAGCGTAAACCGGTGCCACCAAATACCTTTTTGGACGAGCTACACAATCCATCAGTTCAGGTACCATCGGAGGAAGATTTGGCTGTTCCTGATCCGGAAGCACAACTGGTTGCGGCACTTCATGTTATCCCGGATTGGACACTCCCTTACTTGGCGTACCTGAGCCGAGGAGAGTTGCCAGATGATGAGATTGAAGCAAGGCAGATAATCCGGCGGTCCAAATCCATGACAATTGTAAACGGGGAACTTCATCACCGCAGCGTTTCTGGAGTGTTTCAGCGGTGTGTATCATCCGAGGAAGGCTGTGACATTCTTCGAGAGATTCATGAAGGGGATTGTGGTCATCACGCCGGTTCAAAATCCTTGGTAGCTAAAGCTTTCCGTCATGGGTTCTACTGGTTGACAGCCCATGCTGATGCGGAGGATCTAGTCCGGAAATGCGATGCCTGTCAGAAATTTTCACGGTGTGCTCTTATTCCGGCACAGGAGCCGCGGATGAATCCAATTACTTGGCCGTTTGCGACTTGGGGGCTTGATATGGTTGGGCCTTTTAAACGATCCCAAGATCAAAAAACTCACCTGTTGGTCGCAGTGGATAAGTTTACAAAGTGGATTGAGGCAGAGCCTGTGAGCAAGTGTGATGCGGCAACAGCGGTTAAATTCATCAAGAAGGAGAGATGGAAGAGTTTTGTCAAAGGGAGCATATTCGCCTAGATGTGTCTTCTGTAGCTCACCCTCAATCCAATGGTCAAGCCGAAAGGGTCAATCAAGAGATTTTGCGAGGTATCAAGCCCCGGCTTATGACTCCCTTACAAAGAACACCAGGGTGCTGGGTTGAGGAGTTACCTTCTGTCCTTTGGAGCATCAATACTACACCGAACAGGTCCACATGCTACACACCTTTTTTCATGGTGTACGGTGCTGAAGCGGTTCTTCCAAGTATTATGTTGAAGCAACCAATGAGCAAGCAAGACAGGACAGCTTGGACCGGCTGGATGAAGAGCGTGAAATAGCAGCAGCACGGTCTACAATTTATCAGCAGGACCTGCGCAGATATCACAGCCGCCGGGTTAAAACCAGGACGTTCCAGGAGGGGGACTTAGTACTCCGGCTCATCCAGGACCAGACAGATATGCACAAGCTATCCCCACCTTGGGAAGGGCCCTTTGTGGCAGCAAGAACCTACACAACGGTTCATACTACCTGGTGGACGTTCGAGAACACAAAGACTCACGGACATCAGAAGAAGAGACGAAGAGGCCGTGGAACATTGCCCTCCTGCGGCCTTACTACACTTGAGCCATGAGCTCCGCTTCATGTATCCTATATATATTATGATTAATAAATAAAACGGCACCCCTGGTAAACCGGGGGATGAGCCTTTTTTCTTCTAAAATAAGTGTCTTATGAAAGTTAATACAGATACTTCGAACAGTCTATTTTGTTATGCAGGACAATTCTATAAGGGACCAAACATGACTTGCCTTTCAAGTGCAACTCCTTCATAGGAACCCTACCTCCAGGATCACTAGGGGGCTACGGATCACATGTGATGTCACACCCTGCATTTTGTAACATGTTATTTGTAACTTTGAAGCATGAAAATTTGGACCAGCAAAAAAATTTTTTGCATCATTTGGCTTTTATTTGGAATTGAGTTTTCTTCATTTGCTTTTTCATGTGCTCATTAAAGTCAACTATGATCTCTTGTGGATTTCATCTCCTTATCCAAAACTTCTGCCCAATGATCATGCCAAGTGTTATATAGCAATATAGTATTTTCTTACAAAATTAATTTGGCCAAAAAGTATTTTTATAAATTTAGTTTTCCAAAAACCCCTGAATTGAGATTTGCACTGCAAGTACTTGATTAAGGGTGTGAAAATTATTTCAAAAGGTTTATTTGAGACCTAGTAGTCATAGGACTCCCAGAAACCACAAAGGTATAATTTTAAAAGTTATTTTCTTATTTTATTTAAAAGCTTTTTCTTAAGGCCAGAAATGGTCTTTAATAGGGGAAAATTATTTAACTATTTCAAAATTATTTGCCAAAATTCAGAGAGACTCAGAGGACATATATTGTCCATATATAAGAGTTTCAACACTTGGTCATGTTCAAAATAATGGGCTAAACCCTCTAAAACCCTTTCTGGATATTTCAAGCTTTTGAAATATTTACAAAGGAATTTTTCTCCAAAAATTCCAGGGAAATTCTATCATGTCATATATGACATATTTGATGATCTTGCCAAGTCCCATGCCTTGGGAAGCAAGAAAACCTCCTCAAACCCCTTCATAACCATTCTGTCCATATTTGAAGTTTGAGCAACTTTACATTGCCAAACTTGTCCAAATGCTCTCAAACTTGGTGCACATGCTAGAATGGCCTAATAAGGCACCTAGACCATATGGCACAAGATTTGGAATAGAGCAACTTGATCAGATCACCTCAAAACTCTTTCTGTTCAAATGCAAATTTGAACAACTTTACATTACCAACTTTTTATCTGGAGCCTCAAACTTTGTGAGCATGATCAATACCCTAAATGATGATGCTACACCAAGTGGTACATCAAGGGGAGATGATTAGCTTGACTCAATCAAGATGAAACTGATTCTGTTGATTTCTAGGGTTCACCAAAGTTACATTGGCTAGTTTCTTCAAATGAGGCCAAATTTGGTGAAACACCCTATTTTCTCATGTCTTTCAACCCTGTCAAGTGCCATGTCAAGTGGACCTCATTTGCTTGATCAAACCATGATCAAACACCTTCTGCGGAAATCTTAAAACCTCCCTTTTGACCACTTTCACTTTTCTTCATAGCCTCTACTTCTTACCACAGGCCCATTGAGTTACTAGCAACCCCCAGTAACTCCCCCAGCACCTCATCTCCATGATTGAGGGGTGAAACCTCAGCTTTACCTTGCTGTACAGCCCACTTTCATCTTGTTACCAGCCCTCCTCTCTCTCTCTCTCTACACCCCAGAGCATCCAAGGCCTCAGGGCATTTCTTTAGTCCTCCCTCTACTCACCAGACACTGTTGGGCACGCTGGAGCGGACCAAACCAGCGAGAGCGCGTCGATGCCGGTCACACGCGCGCTCTGGAGCGCGTGAACAGTACTCCCGCACGCTGGCTCGGGCCAATCGTTGATCCCCGACAGCCTCGGGCTCTCCCCTCGCGCCTCCCAACGTGCCTCGACGTCCGCAGCCCCCACCGGTGCTGTCCCCCTCCTCCTGCGCCCTCCAGTGGCCGTCGCCGCACGCGCACCGGCCGCCCGCTTCGGCCAGTCCTCTGCTCCACACGCGCACGCCTCCCTGTTGCTCCCCCGCTCCTCCTCTTGCCTCAGCTGGGCGTAGGACTCGTCCAGCAACTCCCCTGACTCACTCCCGTAGCCTCCCGTGCGTTGTAGCGACGAGCCGGAGCTCACCGGCGCACTGGACCACGGGTCCTCGTCGGGGCCCTATATAAAGGCCTCCCCGAGCTCTTCCAACACCACCACCAGCCTCACAACTCTCCCCTAGTCCCTCCTGCACCCTCAGTTCAACCCCGGAGCGCCCCAGTGCTCGGGATCGACCGGAGCTCCGCCGCGTCGGGCCGCCGGCGATCTCGAGGTACAGGCCTCCCCGGCCGCTCCTTCCGCCCGTTTCGGAACCGCAGCACACCCCTGAACCTTTCCCCTCTGTTTCCCCCTCTGTTTGCAGTCGGAAACGGCCGCTGCAACTGACCTCCGACGAGCTTCCGCCGTCGCACCTCGTCGCCGGCGAACCAGGGCTCCCCGCCGTGCCGCGCTACCACCACTGCAACCGCAACACGCCGCTGAGTCCGTCCCTGGCCTCTGTTGCCGTCGCCGTGGCCGGAGTCGTCGCCGGTGAGCTCGCCGCCACCGTGACCACGGGGTTAGAGATGACAGGCGGGCCCCGCCTGTCATCCCCCCACCTCTCTCCCTTCCTCTTTGCCACTGACCCACGGGCCCCGCCCGTCAGGTTTGAAACCTGACGTGCGCGCGCGCTGGCTCCGTGCGGCCAGGCCGAGCCGTCTGGGCCGTGCACTGTGGCCACTTCTGGCCCAGTGCACAGGAACCCTTTTTCTTTTTCTTTTCTGTTAATGTTTCAAACATTTATGCAGAAAAGAATATTGATCCAAATTAAATAATTCCAACTCCTAAAATCTTGTAATATTCCAACCTATTTAATGGTACTACTTTCATTCAAATCCATGAAACTTTTCTGTACTGTTCAAATTTAAATTCAAATTTGGGCAGTATAACTCCTATTCAAAAATCAATATATCCTATTGTGCAACTCCAAAACTCCAACTAAGATTTTTCCCCATCTTAGAAAACCCTCTAGTATTTTACAAAAATGAGTTGGCATTTTTCTGAGCACTTTGGTTTTTCTGTTTTATTTGTATTCTTATTTTTCCATTATTATTATGCGACGTATAGATCCCGTATTTGACGAGGTTGCTGTGGAAGAAGAAGGAGAAGGACTAGAAGACTTTGAAGACCAAGCCAATCCAGGCAAGCAACCCTTTGACCATGATACACTTGTTCTCGGAACCCATTTGTTTCCGATGCATGATGATTAGGGTTACGATGGTAACCTAGATGAACCACCACATGATGCATGCTTTATCCTTGATCTTGCTATATGCTAGATAACATGCAATAGGTGGCCATGATGCTTATATGATGCATGACATGATCTTGATCTTGCTATGTGCTAGATGACTTGCATATGGTTAGTAGTTTTGGAAAGTGATGCATGTGCGGCATAAACCTACATGGTTGAAGTCTTTACATAAAACCCCGTCGGGTGCCATTTATGCCCGAGGGTGATGATAATGATGAGTTGGGTGACCACTTGATGACGAAGTGGTGTGCCAAGGCAAGTGTGTGTGTTTTTCAAACGGATTGGTTGAAGTTGCGACCGTTATTCCAACCATACATGTGCAACCACACTACCCCTTATGGGACGGGGCTTTATTGATTACTTAGGTCGATACTAGCATGGTGCCCGCATTACTAGTGACGGGAAGACTTGAGGTCTTTCCCGGGACGGGGTCGTGCTTGGATAGGCGGCCATGACTGTTTTCACAGGGCACCGGACACACCGTTGGTCCCTTCGGGTACGTGTAAACATTGAATTAGGGCAAGTCCCGTGATCTATTGTTTGTACCCCAAAGGCCGTGTGCCAACGAGTGGACTCTATGTTAGTGTCGTCTAAGGAAAGGTAATGACCGGGTGCTTACCCCGGGTACTTGAGGTACCGCGGGTCGTGGATGACACGGAAGTTCCCCGGATCTTGTGGGTAAAGTGCGCAACCTCTGCAGAGTGTCAAACTATTCGAATAGCCGTGTCCACGGTCATGGACAGTTGGGTAACCGCTCTTGGGCTACGTCCAATGTTTGTGAAACCATGCGTGTGTGTGTGATGAGTCAAGATGGTGACTTGACTCAGTGAGATGAATCATATTCATGTTGATGTCGGTAACCTGTTCTCGAGGTTACACGAGGTTATTGATGCATAAGCTTGATGACAACATATTGTTCTAGCCTCCTGCTAGATCGTTCATTATTATTCTATTGCATTGTTACTCGAACCACATCATGGGTTGCTTGCGAGTACATTCAAAGTAATCATTGGCTTGCCACTGGTTATTTAATTGGCCAGGCATGGAAGAGCAGGATTATGAGGAAGAGTTCTTTGGAGATGACCATGCGAACTAGGACGCTATCCCAGTCAGAATGCCTGTAGGGTTAAGGCAGATGGCATGGGTTCTACCCGTTTTTATCGAAGACTTCCGCTACTTGAGTTATTTGCTATTTAGCCCGTGAGGCTCTATCTATGTAAGACTTGGCCATAGTGGCCTTAATTCGTGTAAGACTATTTGTATGGATGTAAGACTCTTGTTATTTCAGCTTCTGTGTGTTCAGTGAGCATTGATCTCTGGGATCACTGTACACGTGCATTCGGTGATCTCGACTTCCAAGTCGGGGTCCCCACAGAGCTGGTATCAGAGCCATCCTGACTGTAGGAAGCCTTAGTTAGCATGGGCGTTAGATAGATTAGACCCCTTTTTCAAAACCTTCTGAACCTCTCTTCTTTTCTAAACCTGAGATTTCCTCAGCTTATTAACCCCTCCTATTCCACCTTTGTAGATGGCCGCCGTTCCCGAAGAGCACCTGACCACTGGGTTTCCCCTACTTCTCGAGGATAGCCTCCAGGAGTGTCAGTTCCACCGAGCACCCATCCTCACCTACCACGAGCATTGGGTGAGCGATACTGAGGTGGAGTACCATGTGGAAGTGATCGTGAAGGCAAACGATCCTCCCACAAGTTGGTTCTTCGAGGGACCCCAGATGACAACACTACCACTTGCTGCCGAGGCTGCTGCACTCAGGGCAATAACCCTTCTCTGCGAGCTTCTTCCGGAGATGGCAGCCAAGATGGCAACTCGCTTCTTACCTTACCGAAAGGAAGGTGACGAAGGAAGCAGCGCACTAGCCCCTCCACTGAAGGATGGACTCTCGCTTCGGTTCCAGACCTACTTCAGTCTATGTGCCGACAGCTTGGCACAAGACTTGGCCTCGGAATCAATGAAGCTTCGAGAAGAACTTTACAAGACCAAGGCACTTCTTCGTCGAGCTCAAGAGAAGGCAAACAGGATCAAGAAGGAAGGAGCACCTTCTGGACAATCCGCTATCGCATATCGAGGCGGAAGACCCTCTGAGGATGTGTCTTCCAAGGGTGAAGAACCACCTCGGCGACGCCGGATGACAGCAAGGGAATACCGCAAGTTTTTCCCTACACCACCGTCGAAGCACCGTCGTATCCAACTCCTCCACTCCCCCACTCCCTCAAGTGACAAGGGAGCCCAGACAGATGAAGACAAGGAGGAAGACCCAGAAGAGCCGGAATACGCGACCGAGCATTCCGCCGCTTAGGCATTATTCGCTACTCGGATATGCCCGTTGTAACCCCTACGGTAGGATAGGTCGTGTAACCCCTATGCGCAGTCGAGTCCTTGTATGGTTCATATGAAACCATCTAGTGCTAGCTTTTGTCGTGTCTGGATGTAAGTCGTAATCTTCCTTCGGGAATGTGTAAACGACTACATCACCCATTTGGATTTTAATGAATGTGTTTTGGCCTCTCGGCCCTTGCATGATTTGATTTAGTGTCACACCCACCCCTTACTAGGCACCCATCTATCTTGCTTTTCCTCTTCCGAGTCATGAGACCTTTTACCGCTCCAACAGGATGCCTGTTGTAACTCGTACTGGTACCTCTACCCAGCAGCCCGAAGCCGGAACATCCTCTCAGCCAGAGGCAGACCACGACCAAACCAACGACCAAGCTCCACCACCTCCTCCAAGCATGGACATGGCTCAGCTTCTCCAAGCTTTCCGAGAGGAACGCCAAGCCAACACTGCAGCTCTTCAGCTGATTGCTCAAGCTGTCGCCAACAACCGCCAGCCGGCGGGGAATGGCAATGGACGTTCCACGTTGGCAGAGTTCAAGAAGCATGCACCACCAACCTTCATCGAGACTGCTGAACCCCTGGATGCAGATGACTGGGTCCGTTCCATTGAGGAGATTCTGGAACTAGTCGGATGCACCGAAGATCGCGAGAAGGTGGCTTATGCATCCCACTGTCTCGGGGGAACCGCAAGAGCTTGGTGGGATGGATTCAAGGTCATGCATGCTGAACAAGACATCACTTGGGTTAACTTCAAGGCAGAATTCCGCAAGGCCCACAATCCTTCTGGAGTCATGGCTATCAAAAAGCGTGAGTTCCGAGCCCTGAAGCAAGGAAGTGGCACTGTCAAGGAGTACATGCAGAAGTTCAGTATTCTGTCAAGGTATGCCCCTGAGGATGTCAGCACTGATGCTGCCAAAAGGGAGCGCTTCATGGAAGGCCTTAATCAGACTCTGCAATATTCGCTTGTCGTGTGCGACTGCCCGTCTTTCCCTGACCTGGTGAACAAGGCACTTATGCTTGAAGACAAGCGGCGTGCTTTGGAAGACACTCGCAAGCGCAAGTTGGTCAGTAAGGGAAGTTCCAGCAACCAGAAGCCTCGTCCGTGGCAGTCAGCCCCGGCCAAGCCAACCTATCAGCAGCCAAGAGCTCCTGCACCTCGTGCCAATCCTCAGCCTCAACAGTATGCCAACCCCAGGCCAGCTTTCAACCCCAATACCAATGGTGGCAACAAGATCAACACTCCAAATCAAGTCACTTGCTTTGGGTGTGGTCAGCCCGGACACATCTCCAGGGTGTGCCCCAACAAGAAGCCTGATGCCCCGCGCCCCAATGCACAGAACCAGGGACAAGGCCGTGGAATGCCACCAAGGAACCCAGCTCCTCGCAATCCACCGAACTATGGGAAGGGGCGTGTGAATCACGTCACTGCTGAAGAAGCCCAGGAAGACCCGGACGTCGTGCTGGGTACGTTCCTTGTCAACTCAGCACCTGCAACTGTCTTGTTTGATTATGGAGCAACGCATTCATTTGTCACTCAAAGATTTGCATTAAAAAGTGGCATGACCCCTACACCCCTGAATAACCCTATGGTGGTACAAACCCACGGAGCCGAGATGAGAGCCAAGATAGGCTGTAAAGGAGTCAGTATTACCATTAACGGTGTAGACTTCCTAGCAGACCTTATCATCCTGAGATCGCAAGGCTTGGATGTGATCTTAGGGATGGATTGGCTCAGTAAGCACCAAGGCTTGTTAGACTGTGCCAATCGGACAGTCACTGTGACCAATGACCAAGGAGTAGAAGTCAAGTTTGCCCCCAACTCCTCTTCCGCTCAAGCCGCTAAAGTCAACTGTCTGTCTGAAGTTGGGCTAGACCAAGTACCGGTGGTATGTGAGTATCCTGATGTCTTTCCGGATGAACTACCGGGAATGCCCCCTGACCGTGACATTGAGTTCATCATCGAGCTCGTGCCCGGAGCAGGACCCATCTATAAGAAGCCTTATAGAATGGGGACGGAAGAACTAGCCGAGTTGAAGAAGAAGCTAGAAGAGCAGCTAAGGAAAGGATTTATCCGCCCGAGTGCCTCCCCTTGGGGATCTCCTGTTCTGTTTGTGGCAAAGAGGGACGGTACCATCCGCTTATGCATTGACTATCGTTCCCTCAATGAAGTTACAATCAAGAACAAGTATCCACTTCCCAAGATCGAAGATCTGTTTGATCAACTCAGCGGAGCCAAGGTATTCTCCAAGATCGACCTCAGATCTGGGTATTACCAGCTGAAGATCAGACCCCAAGATATTCCGAAGACGGCATTCGTAACCAGATATGGCCTGTACGAGTGCACGGTCATGTCTTTTGGGTTAACCAATGCCCCAGCTTACTTCATGTATCTCATGAATAAAGTCTTCATGGAATATTTGGACAAGTTCGTTGTTGTCTTCATTGATGACATCCTTGTGTTCTCGAAGTCGGAGGAAGAGCATGAGCAGCATCTGAGGATGGTCCTAGACAAGCTTCGTGAGCACCAACTGTATGCCAAATTCAGCAAGTGTGAGTTTTGGCTGCACAAAGTTGGATTCTTAGGTCATGTCTTGACCGAAGAAGGATTATCTGTTGATCCTGCAAAAATTGAAGCTGTGACCCAATGGCAATCTCCAACGACCGTCAAGGAAGTCAGAAGCTTCCTCGGATTAGCGGGCTATTACCGCAAGTTCGTGGAAGGATTCTCTAGCATTACACGACCAATGACTCAGCTCCTCAAGAAGGACAAGAAGTTCGAGTAGACGCCAAAATGCGAAGAGAGCTTCCAAGAGCTCAAGAAGAGATTGACCACCGCCCCAGTTCTGGCAACACCTGATATTCACAAGGAGTTCGTGATATATTGTGATGCCTCTCGAACCGGATTGGGAAGCGTTCTGATGCAAGAAGGCCGCGTCATAGCATACCTCTCCAGGCAGCTACGACCCCATGAGGAGAACTACGCTACTCACGATCTTGAGCTAGCGGCAGTAGTTCATGCCTTGAAGACATGGCGGCATTACCTCCTAGGGAAACGGTGTGAGATTTACACAGACCACAAAAGTCTGAAGTATATTTTCACCCAAAAAGAGTTGAACATGAGGCAGCGGAGATGGTTGGAACTCATCAAAGATTATGACCTCAGTGTTCAGTATCACCCTGGGAAGGCCAACGTGGTGGCCGATGCCTTAAGCAGGAAGGCTTTCTCTTTGAATGTCATTATTCAAGAAAGGCAGCCAGCCTTGTTTAAGGAGATCGAACAATTCAGTTTGGAATTGGTCACCCCTGGATTTCTGGATCATTTGGAAATCAGACCAACCCTGATGGACGACGTCAAGAAGGCTCAAGATGGACACGTAAGCATTGAAGGTATCAATAGGAAGATGAAGATGGACAAGGCCCCAGGATTCTCCGAGGATGAGCACGGGATTGTTTGGTACAAAGGTCGTCTCTGCGTGCCAAACAACACCAAGTTGAAGACGCTGATTCTGCAAGAAGCCCACGACACCCCGTATTCCATCCACCCCGGAGGAACCAAGATGTACCAAGACTTGAAGGCACGATTCTGGTGGCACGGTATGAAGAGAGAGATTGCAACCTATGTTGCAAAGTGTGATGTATGCCAAAAGGTCAAGGCTGAATATCAGCGACCCGCTGGATTGCTTCAACCACTCAAGGTTCCTGAGTGGAAGTGGGATAAAGTCGGAATGGACTTCATCACTGGATTACCAAGGTCGAATAGAGGACATGACTCTATCTGGGTCATAGTCGATCATTTGACCAAGGTGGCTCATTTCATTCCTGTCAAGACTACCTACTCAGGCAACCAGCTGGCAGCTCTCTATATCAACCGAATCGTAAGTCTTCACGGTGTTCCCAAGGAGATTGTGTCAGATCGAGGAACCCAGTTCACCTCAAGGTTCTGGAAGAGATTCCAAGAAGCCTTGGGAACCAAGTTGTCTTTCAGCACAGCTTTCCACCCACAGACCGGAGGTCAAACTGAGCGAGTCAATCAGATTCTCGAAGACATGCTCCGAGCCTGTGTCCTGGCATATGGAGCCAAGTGGGAAGACTGTCTCCCTTTTGCCGAGTTCTCCTATAACAACAGTTACCAGTCAAGCCTACAGATGGCACCATTTGAGGTGTTGTACGGACGCAGATGTCGCGCACCCCTCAACTGGTCAGAGACTGGAGAAGGACTAGTCTTTGGACCGGATATTCTCCGCGCAGCAGAAGAGCAAGTCCAACTAGTCAGAGAGCGATTAAAGGCAGCCAAGTCAAGGCAGAAGAGTTATGCTGACACTCGACGCCGGGACATGAGTTTCCGTGTCGGAGATCATGTGTACCTGCGGGTAACTCCTCTGAAGGGAACCAAGCGTTTCCACGTCAAGGGGAAGCTCACACCAAGGTTCATTGGCCCTTTCAAGATCACCGACCGACGAGGAGAAGTGGCTTATCAGTTGGAACTACCACCTGAGCTATCCGATGTGCATAATGTGTTCCATGTGTCACAACTCTGGAAATGTCTCCAGGTTCCAGACAAGCCCAGTCTCTACAAGGATGTGGATCACCAAGCCATTGATCTGCAGCCTGATTTGACCTACCGCGAGAAGCCCATTCGTATTCTAGACGAAGCAGAACGACGTACGCGGAGCCGTACCATCAAGTACTTCAAGGTCTAGTGGAGCAACCACACCGAAGCAGAAGCAACCTGGGAACGAGAAGACTATCTTAGATCCGAGTTTCCCGACCTCTTTTAAGCCCTAGTTTAGGAATCTCGGGGACGAGATTCTTGTAAGGGGGGTAGGTCTGTCACACCCTGCATTTTGTAACATGTTATTTGTAACTTTGAAGCATGAAAATTTGGACCAGCAAAATTTTTTTAGCATCATTTGGCTTTTATTTGGAATTGAGTTTTCTTCATTTGCTTTTTCATGTGCTCATTAAAGTCAACTATGATCTCTTGTGGATTTCATCTCCTTATCCAAAACTTCTGCCCAATGATCATGCCAAGTGTTATATAGCAATATAGTATTTTCTTACAAAATTAATTTGGCCAAAAAGTATTTTTATAAATTTAGTTTTCCAAAAACCCCTGAATTGAGATTTGCACTGCAAGTACTTGATTAAGGGTGTGAAAATTATTTCAAAAGGTTTATTTGAGACCTAGTAGTCATAGGACTCCCAGAAACCACAAAGGTATAATTTTAAAAGTTATTTTCTTATTTTATTTAAAAGCTTTTTCTTAAGGCCAGAAATGGTCTTTAATAGGGGAAAATTATTTAACTATTTCAAAATTATTTGCCAAAATTCAGAGAGACTCAGAGGACATATATTGTCCATATATAAGAGTTTCAACACTTGGTCATGTTCAAAATAATGGGCTAAACCCTCTAAAACCCTTTCTGGATATTTCAAGCTTTTGAAATATTTACAAAGGAATTTTTCTCCAAAAATTCCAGGGAAATTCTATCATGTCATATATGACATATTTGATGATCTTGCCAAGTCCCATGCCTTGGGAAGCAAGAAAACCTCCTCAAACCCCTTCATAACCATTCTGTCCATATTTGAAGTTTGAGCAACTTTACATTGCCAAACTTGTCCAAATGCTCTCAAACTTGGTTCACATGCTAGAATGGCCTAATAAGGCACCTATTCCGTATGGCACAAGATTTGGAATAGAGCAACTTGATCAGATCACCTCAAAACTCTTTCTGTTCAAATGCAAATTTGAACAACTTTACATTACCAACTTTTTATCTGGAGCCTCAAACTTTGTGAGCATGATCAATACCCTAAATGATGATGCTACACCAAGTGTTTCATCAAGGGGAGATGATTAGCTTGACTCAATCAAGATGAAACTGATTCTGTTGATTTCTAGGGTTCACCAAAGTTACATTGGCTAGTTTCTTCAAATGAGGCCAAATTTGGTGAAACACCCTATTTTCTCATGTCTTTCAACCCTGTCAAGTGCCATGTCAAGTGGACCTCATTTGCTTGATCAAACCATGATCAAACACCTTCTGCAGAAATCTTAAAACCTCCCTTTTGACCACTTTCACTTTTCTCCATAGCCTCTACTTCTTACCACAGGCCCATTGAGTTACTAGCAACCCCCAGTAACTCCCCCAGCACCTCATCTCCATGATTGAGGGGTGAAACCTCAGCTTTACCTTGCTGTACAGCCCACTTTCATCTTGTTACCAGCCCTCCTCTCTCTCTCTACACCCCAGAGCATCCAAGGCCTCAGGGCATTTCTTTAGTCCTCCCTCTACTCACCAGACACTGTTGGGCACGCTGGAGCGGACCAAACCAGCGAGAGCGCGTCGATGCCGGTCACACGCGCGCTCTGGAGCGCGTGAACAGTACTCCCGCACGCTGGCTCGGGCCAATCGTTGATCCCCGACAGCCTCGGGCTCTCCCCTCGCGCCTCCCAACGTGCCTCGACGTCCGCAGCCCCCACCGGTGCTGTCCCCCTCCTCCTGCGCCCTCCAGTGGCCGTCGCCGCACGCGCACCGGCCGCCCGCTTCGGCCAGTCCTCTGCTCCACACGCGCACGCCTCCCTGTTGCTCCCCCGCTCCTCCTCTTGCCTCAGCTGGGCGTAGGACTCGTCCAGCAACTCCCCTGACTCACTCCCGTAGCCTCACGTGCGCTGTAGCGACGAGCCGGAGCTCGCCGGCGCATTGGACCACGGGTCCTCGTCGGGGCCCTATATAAAGGCCTCCCCGAGCTCTTCCAACACCACCACCAGCCTCACAACTCTCCCCTAGTCCCTCCTGCACCCTCAGTTCAACCCCGGAGCGCCCCAGTGCTCGGGATCGACCGGAGCTCCGCCGCTTCGGGCCGCCGGCGATCTCGAGGTACAGGCCTCCCCGGCCGCTCCTTCCGCCCGTTTCGGAACCGCAGCACACCCTTGAACCTTTCCCCTCTGTTTCCCCCTCTGTTTGCAGTCGGAAACGGCCGCTGCAACTGACCTCCGACGAGCTTCCGCCGTCGCACCTCGTCGCCGGCGAACCAGGGCTCCCCGCCGTGCCGCGCTACCACCACTGCAACCGCAACACGCCGCTGAGTCCGTCCCTGGCCTCTGTTGCCGTCGCCGTGGCCGGAGTCGTCGCCGGTGAGCTCGCCGCCGCCGTGACCACGGGGTTAGAGATGACAGGCGGGCCCCGCCTGTCATCCCCCCACCTCTCTCCCTTCCTCTGTGCCACTGACCCACGGGCCCCGCCCGTCAGGTTTGAAACCTGACGTGCGCGCGCGCTGGCTCCGTGCGGCCAGGCCGAGCCGTCTGGGCCGTGCACTGTGGCCACTTCTGGCCCAGTGCACAGGAACCCTTTTTCTTTTTCTTTTCTGTTAATGTTTCAAACATTTATGCAGAAAAGAATATTGATCCAAATTAAATAATTCCAACTCCTAAAATCTTGTAATATTCCAACCTATTTAATGGTACTACTTTCATTCAAATCCATGAAACTTTTCTGTACTGTTCAAATTTAAATTCAAATTTGGGCAGTATAACTCCTGTTCAAAAATCAATATATCCTATTGTGCAACTCCAAAACTCCAACTAAGATTTTTTCCCCATCTTAGAAAACCCTCTAGTATTTTACAAAAATGAGTTGGCATTTTTCTGAGCACTTTGGTTTTTCTGTTTTATTTGTATTCTTATTTTTCCATTATTATTATGCGACGTATAGATCCCGTATTTGACGAGGTTTTTGTGGAAGAAGAAGGAGAAGGACTAGAAGACTTTGAAGACCAAGCCAATCCAGGCAAGCAACCCTTTGACCATGATACACTTGTTCTCAGAACCCATTTGTTTCCGATGCATGATGATTAGGGTTACAATGGTAACCTAGATGAACCACCACATGATGCATGCTTTATCCTTGATCTTGCTATATGCTAGATAACATGCAATAGGTGGCCATGATGCTTATATGATGCATGACATGATCTTGATCTTGCTATGTGCTAGATGACTTGCATATGGTTAGTAGTTTTGGAAAGTGATGCATGTGTGGCATAAACCTACATGGTTGAAGTCTTTACATAAAACCCCGTCGGGTGCCATTTATGCCCGAGGGTGATGATAATGATGAGTTGGGTGACCACTTGATGACGAAGTGGTGTGCCAAGGCAAGTGTGTGTGTTTTTCAAACGGATTGGTTGAAGTTGCGACCGTTATTCCAACCATACATGTGCAACCACACTACCCCTTATGGGACGGGGCTTTATTGATTACTTAGGTCGATACTAGCATGGTGCCCGCATTACTAGTGACGGGAAGACTTGAGGTCTTTCCCGGGACGGGGTCGTGCTTGGATAGGCGGCCATGACTGTTTTCACAGGGCACCGGACACACCGTTGGTCCCTTCGGGTACGTGTAAACATTGAATTAGGCAAGTCCCGTGATCTATTGTTTGTACCCCAAAGGCCGTGTGCCAACGAGTGGACTCTATGTTAGTGTCGTCTAAGGAAAGGTAATGACCGGGTGCTTACCCCGGGTACTTGAGGTACCGCGGGTCGTGGATGACACGGAAGTTCCCCGGATCTTGTGGGTAAAGTGCGCAACCTCTGCAGAGTGTCAAACTATTCGAATAGCCGTGTCCACGATCATGGACAGTTGGGTAACCACTCTTGGGCTACGTCCAATGTTTGTGAAACCATGCGTGTGTGTGTGATGAGTCAAGATGGTGACTTGACTCAGTGAGATGAATCATATTCATGTTGATGTCGGTAACCTGTTCTCGAGGTTACACGAGGTTATTGATGCATAAGCTTGATGACAACATATTGTTCTAGCCTCCTGCTAGATCGTTCATTATTATTCTATTGCATTGTTACTTGAACCACATCATGGGTTGCTTGCGAGTACATTCAAAGTACTCATTGGCTTGCCACTGGTTATTTAATTGACCAGGCATGGAAGAGCAGGATTATGAGGAAGAGTTCTTTGGAGACGACCATGCGAACTAGGACGCTATCCCAGTCAGAATGCCTGTAGGGTTAAGGCGGATGGCATGGGTTCTACCCGTTTTTATCAAAGACTTCCGCTACTTGAGTTATTTGCTATTTAGCCCGTGAGGCTCTATCTATGTAAGACTTGGCCATAGTGGCCTTAATTCATGTAAGACTATTTGTATGGATGTAAGACTCTTGTTATTTCAGCTTCTGTGTGTTCAGTGAGCATTGATCTCTGGGATCACTGTACACGTGCATTCGGTGATCTCGACTTCCAAGTCGGGGTCCCCACATGTGAATCCTCGCTTAAATCTCTTCTGGTCCAGTTTATATGATTGTCTTCACATCAACGCCCTTTGGATTACTTCCATTGATTGGCAAAAGAAATGTTCTTGTCCCTTGGAGTACATCCTTTGATGGCAAATGAAAAATTATTGCCCCTTGGTTGATACATCCTTTGATGGCAAAAGAAAAAATGTTCTTGTACCTTGGAGTACATCCTTTGATGGCAAATGAAAAATTCTTGCCCCTTGGTTGATACATCCTTTGATGGCAAAAGAATGTTCTTTTCCCTTGGAGTACATCCTTTGATGGCAAATGAAAAAAAAATTCTTACCCCTTGGTTGATACATCCTTTGATGGCAAAAGAAATGTTCTTGTCCCTTGGAGTACATCCTTTGATGGAAAATGAAAAAATTCTTGCCCCTTGGATGATACATCCTTTGATGGCAAAAGAAAAAAAAGTTCTTGTCCCTTGGAGTACATCCTTTGATGGCACAAGAAACAGTTCTTGCCCCTTGGAGTACATCCTTTGATGGCAAAAGAAAAACGTTCTTGCTCCTTGGATTAAATCCATTGATTGGCAAAAAGAAATCATTGCTCCTTGGATTGCACCCATTGATTGGCAAAATGAATTATAGCCCTTTATGTCGCATCCATTGATTGGCAAATATGGAGCCTCGCAGCTCGCAAAAAGCCTCGACTACATGGTTTTATTTGCAAACCGTGTTTTGTGCTTTGTGATTTTTCAAAGTTTTCTATGGTTTTTTGATCCGGAACTGGGCAACTTCAAAGTTGACCACGTAATTACAAAAAGTCTGGATCATAGAGCACCAGCATGATTTAAACCGGTAGTTATTATAACCCGGAACAATCATTGGGTAAACACCAACAGAGCTAGAGCCTCCTCAGAATTTACAATGTTCACCGGATTAAGGATGTCAAGCATACTTAATTAAAGGTATGAAAGTATTTTTGGGTATAAAGCAGATACTCGTTCAATATATATGCCTATGAGAGCACTTTAATCGGTCCGGCGGTAAACCGCCAGGACATTTTCTTAATGTTATCTATGCAGATATAGGTAATATAAAGGATCAACCATAGCAGACAAGGGATTAAAATTGGCAGATGCCAAATCAAAACTCTGACATCCGGATTAAGGCAGAAAATGTTTCGAGCTATCCTATTACAAGACACTGGCAAGTCTGAACGGATTAAAGTTTTCAAGGCAACAGATTACAGCAGCTAAAAGTAAACGGAGCGACTTATGCTTCTTCCTGCTGCGAAGGCTGAGGATCGACTTGTTCCGGAACTTCTTCGTCTTCTTGAAGTGGCTGAAAATCAGGAACGCGCTAGTCGATCTTGGATAGTGCACGAAAGTACATCTCCTCGGTAATGAGATCGGACGGATCAACATCTGGGGCGAAAGTATGGGCGCGCACTGGTGGGATTAGATTCTCGGTGTCATAAACCGGCCGGTCCACCCGCTCATTCTTTAAGTCATATGCCGGATGATACCTGGTCAGGTCCGCTTCATCAGCAAGCTTGCTGGCAAGAGGGCGCATTTCTTTAGTCAAAGCATGAAGGTCCTTGCCACAGAAGGCAAATCCATCCTCCTTGTTACTGGGGTACCCGTTCATAGCTTCCTCCGGATCAAAGTCCGGAACCCATGCCTTGGCTCTAGTCAGCGCTACAAGAGAACCGGCCCATGCAGCAGATTTCTTCACTTCTTCCAAGCGTACAGGCAGTATAGAAAGCTTCTCCAAAGTACCTTGGATAGTAGTGGGGGCCGCTTTATGATGGGAAATCGCACTTATAATCCTTTGAGCACCGGAATACAGCTGCTCAACCAGAGTATAAGAGGCCTTGAGTTTCTTCCGGAGATCATCCCCAAGATGGGTGACGCGTCGCCCTGCATATGATTATTACAGTTAAACCGGAACAGAATAAAGATTGCAGAGATGAAAGCATATGTAAATTAAGTGCTCACCAAAGATGGCAGAGGTCATAAGCTCTATTTGCTGCCTTAAGCCGGTCAGCTCTTGCTTTACTGGATTAAGGGCTTCTTCAGCATCCTTTGCCCTTTTCTCAAGGGTGTTCCTCTGCACTTCCCAGACTGATCGCTCCGCTTCAAAATCTTTTTTCAATTTTTCAGCATTGGTTAAGCTCAGCGCTAGATCATCTTTGGCTTTGGCAGAAGCAGTTTCAGTGACAGCAAGTCTATTCCGGAGCTCAGTTATTTCTGCAGCCCTCCGGGTCAAGTCAGCCTACAAGAAAATCAAGTGGAGTAGACGACAATTAGGACAAGTCTCAAGCACATAAACAATTTATCCACTTGACACTTGGGGGCTAATGGGCAGTTGAAGTATCAAAACAGAAATTCAGACAAGTCCCAGGCACATAAAACAAATTATGCCCCTGACACTTGGGGGCTAATGTAAGTTCATTTTTCATACATTTGGAAGTACCGGTTCACCTACAACGAAGCTAAACCGGAACTTGGGGGCTACTATGGCATAAAGACAGAAGTATAAAGAAGGCAAAACAAAGACAAGTGAAGGAAGGTACCTCGTATTTATCCTTCATCATATTAACCAAGCCCAATTCATAATCGCGGCTGGTATGAAGCCGGTTCAAATACCCGGAATAAAGTTCCTGGGCACTCAATTCGGCATAGTTGGACAAGTATGTACTCCACTTGCCCTTCTCTTGCTGATGTTTCTCCGCTTTAGCAGTGTGCTTGGCCAAAATGATAGGCTCAGCAGGAGTGGTAAAACCTGTCCCGGTTATCTAAAAATCCAGAGAAGAGGCAGTGGTTGGCTGAGAAGGGGCAGCAGTAGGGACCGGACTAGCAGGAGTGGATTAGTCCGAGGAGGGCTAACCCGGACAGGACTCGTCGGTTCAATGACATTTTCCACATTTGTGTCTTCCGGAGCAACAATGTCATCATGGTCCATGGGAGCAGGATCATCAATTTGAGTTGCAGGATCGCTCTCTGGAGGGATGACTTCATCCGGATCAGCCACCGGATCAACGGCAGCCGCTTTGGTGGCCTTAGCTTTCTTGCTAGGCTTGGGCATGCTAAAGGAAATTGAAGGGACAATGAGAATCATCAAGGAACAAATACAAATATAAACCGGATGTTGAAAGGAACTTACCCAGGCACGGTCTTCAGTATAGGAACCTGTGTGGCAGTTGATTCACTTGAAGATGATAAAGGTGTCTCCTGATAGTTAGGATTAGACGGTTTAAGCGGTTTGCGTATAAGTCCGGCCTTTGGATGGAGAAGAGTTGGAAAAAGTAAAACCTCAGAGCGGCGCCTGCGAGCCGGAGTGAGAGATATTCCAAAAGATTCTACTAGATGGCCACAATGGTGCGTAGTCCGGCGGGCTTCATGTTGCTGCTTCTTCAAAAGAAATTTGGGGTCCAGTTGAGCGTAAGGATGAGAAAAAGGGTACTTCGGGGATGCCCGACGAATTTTGGGCGCCGGCGGTTCAGAGTGTGAAGAAAGAGAGATTACCTCAACTTCTGTCGCTTTACTTCCTTCAGCCAAATCCTGTGGAAAGACACTGTTAACATAGATTTGGATAAAGAGATTAAAACATATCAAGATCAATTCATACCTCAGAATCCGGATCATCTTCCTCAGGATGTGAACCGGAGGCAGCGGCCGCCTTCTTCTTCTTGACAACACATGTCTTCCGGCGTGGCTGTTTGCCTGACTTTTCCTGAGATTTTCTTTTCCAAAAAGGATCGTTGGGCTGTGTAGAAGATGAAAGATGAATAGAAGATAATTGATATGGACGGATTAGAAACAAACAGAAGAGGTCAGAAAAAACTTACTGCTGGCAGTTTGTTGTTCTGATAGTATGGAGCCAATCCGGTCTGACTGCATTCTTCCAGTGAGATGTTCAGCATTTTCTTTGCGGATTCAGTGACTTCCTTCTCAGGAAGCATGATGTCAATGTGGCATTGAGGGTCATCCGTCTTTCCGGTATACTCATACATCATACCGGAGCGCCGGCTCAGAGGAAGGATGCTCCAGGCAAGCCAACAATGAACGAAATCGACTCCAGTCAAACCGTTGGCCATAAAGGCCTTAAGCTTGGCAAGCTGCGGGGCAAACCGGGCCCGCTCTGAGGAACTGAGGCGCTGCGGCAGGGGATGATCCTTAGGAAGACGATGTTCACGATAACTCGGCAGTGGGTTTTCTCCTTCAGGAGAGGTATCTTTCCAATAGAACCAGGATTGGTTCCAGTCCTTGGGGAGTGTATGGAGAGCAGCGTGAGGGAAGACCACATCTCTTCTCTTCTGAGTACTAACACCGCCCAGCTCTTGATGTGGTCCAACAGTAAACTCTGTCCGCCGGTTTAAGTGAAAAAAGTCCCAGAACAAGTCTACTGATGGTTCTTCTTGAAGGTATACTTCCGAGAAGACTTGGAAATTGCAGACGTTTGATATAGAGTTCGGACCTATATCTTGAGGGTGGAGTTGAAAAGCGGCCAGGACATCCTGGAAAAACTTAGAACCGGGAGGGCTAAAACCCCGGGCCATATGATCAAAGAAAACGATGACTTCTCCTTCTTTAGGGGTAGGAGGACACTCATTCCCTGGGGCCCGCCATTTCAGAACCGCTTGGGGGCCCAGAATACCAATTGAAGCGACGTTGGTTAAGTCCTCTTCCATAATGCGGGAAGGAACCCAGTTGCAACAAACGAACTGCTTAGCAGCCATCTGAAAAAAAGGAAAATTCTGAAAAAGTATAGTGCAAAATCCGGATTATTAAGTACTGAAGCATAAACCGGAGTGTATTATCAAAATATATCGACGGTTTAGACAGGGGACTAATGGCATTGGCAACCCGGAAGCAGATGTGAAATGAACTGCTACCGGTTTATGATAACAAAAAAAGAGGAGCCTAAACCGTCGGGCTCATGGTTCAATTCTTTGCAAGAGAAGTATATGATTGGTTAAACCGGTGATTAGCTTACAGATCTACCAAGACGAAGAAACAGGTTTCTACAGAAGGTTAAAGTAAAAATGGATCTGAGCGGTAAGAAAAAGATGAAATATACGCAAATTCTGATACAGGAAGAACTATGAATGATTTCTACAGACCAAATGAACCTAAGGGTTGAATCTAAGGTCTGAATCGAAGTTTAAACTACAGAGCAGGAGCGCGTTCGAAACAAATCCAGGGTTTGAGTCTACTGCAAATATAACCTACAAGACGAACAGCAAGGCTTCGAGGTCTCATGGCGGAAGCCATGGAGGAACCCTAGATTAAAGATCTACAGCGAGAAGAAAGGAATACCTGAGAAAGAAGGAGATAGCGGCGAAGTACTCTGGACACGTTTCAGGGTGATGCAGCGGCCTGGCTGGACGACAGCGACGAGCTCGAAGGCAGCAGCGGAGCTTCGGGTGACGGAGGAAGAAGAAGAGCGGAAGGAAGGAAAAGAATAGGGCTCGGCGGTATTTGTAAAGACTGGTGAGGTGAAACGGCAAGCGCGGGAATCAAGGAGGTCAGAGATTGGATAAAGATTCCGTTGTCGCCTCGATCTTCGGGATAGCCTTTAAACAAAGGTAAGAAACAGCTGTGAGCAATAAATGCGGAGGTGATGTCACGACAGAATAAAATGATTTCTGGAGATGACATCATAGCCGGTTTACAAAGCAGAGAAGCTACAAGGAGGAAAGTTATGCAGGATTTAGAAGACTGACATGAACAAGTTCAAATCATTCTGGGGCCTAATGTCAGGGATATTACTAGCAGGTATAAACCGGCTAGGAAGATCCGGATTATGTTAATGTAGTAGTGTTATCATAAGCCCAGTAGAGGTTACGGCCCATGAAGGCTTAGGGCCCATATGTAAAGTTTATGGTTTATAAACCGTCCTATCATGTAACTTGAGGTATAAGGAAGAAAGAGTAGAGACCGAGGCGGACACGATTATGAGCCGGCCTCGGGACTCTGTAAACCGGACCGGGCGTTGCCTCCTATATAAAGGGACGACCTGGCGACGGTTCAAGGACAGGGAACAACCCGTCGAGACACAGGCAAGCAATCCGCTCCCTGTTCATCGACGCCCAAGCAATACCAAACCAAACTAGACGTAGGCTTTTACCTTCATCGAAGGGGCCGAACTAGTATAAACCCTCTGTGCTATTTGTGTGCTTTAACCTCTTCAAGCTAACCCGCACGATGGCTCCACGCATAAGTCCTCTAAACCGGACATCTGCCGTGCTAATTCCACGACAATGCTGGTTATCCATATTACTACAGACTGTTCTGTTTTAAACAGATTCTGTTTTTCATGTGTTGTTTGCTTATTTTGATGAATCGATGTGTAGTATCGGAGGGTATGAACCATGGAGAAGTTGAAATACAATAGATGTAACACCAATATGAATTTAGAATGAGTTCCAAACAATACCTAAGTGGTGATTTGCTTTCTTATACTAACGGAGCTCATAAGGTTTTCTGTTGAGTTTTGTGTTGTGAAGTTTTCAAGTTTTGGGTAAAGATTTTATGGACTGTGGAATAAGGAGAGGCAAGAGACTAAGCTTGGGGGTGCCCAAGGCACCCCAAGGTAATATTCAAGGATGGCCAAGAGCCTAAGCTTGGGGATGCCCCAGGAAGGCATCCCCTCTTTCGTCTTCGTCTATCGGTAAATTTACTTGAGACTATATTTTTATTCACCACATGATATGTGTTTTGCTTGAAGCATCATTTTATTTTGTTTTGATTTGCTTTCTGTTATTTAGAATAAGTTTTCATGTCTTTTATTTCAATAAAAAACAAAAGTATAGCCTTTACCATAATTATTTTGCAAGTCTTTATGTTGCTGTTTGAAAATAGAAAGTTTTCTATCATTGTCTGAATACTTCTGGATAGTCAGAATGTGATAAAATCTTGAATTTTTTACAAAGTTAGCATGAATAACTTATCTGTAACGGGGTCATTTGTCAAAACTTTTAGAGCTAGGGAAGTATGAGAACAATTCCACTTTTTACAGACTATCCTGTTTAGACAGATTGTTGTTATGTTTGCATTATTTGCATATGTTTTCATGTTTAATGATTATATTTGAGGATAAGAGTATTAAATATGCAGAGGCAATTAGTATGCAATGTCAAATTATAATTGTAGTGATTTTCTACAGTAGAGAATGTTAAGGTTTTGAGTTGATTTATACTAACTTATCTCACGAGTTCTTGTTGAGTTTTGTGTGTATGATGTTTTTGAGATTTAGGGAAACCACGATGAGAAGAATTAAGGAGACACAAAAGATAAGGCTTGGGGATTCCCAAGGCATCGCAAGATAATATTTCAAGAAGTCTCAAGCATCTAACCTTGGGGATGCCCTAGTAGGCATCCCACCTTTCTTCATCAACAATTATCAGTTAGTATTGGTTTAGCCTAAGTTTCTGCTTCTTCACATGATATTGAAGGAACTGTGCCCTAGAGGCAATAATAAAGTTGTTATTTATATTTCCTTATATCATGATAAATGTATTTTATTCATGCTAGAATCGTATTAGCCGGAAACTTGATACATGTGTGCATACATAGACAAAACTCAGTGTCCCTAGTATGCCTCTAATAGACTAGCTCATTAATCAAAGATGGTTGAGTTTCCTGACCATAGACATGTGTTGCCATTTCATTAATGGGATCCCATCATTAGGAGAATGATGTGATGGACATGACCCATCCGTTAGCTTAGCGTATTGATCATTCAGTTATATCGCTGCTGCTTTCTTCATGTCAAATACATATTCCTCAGACTATGAGATTATGCATGTCCCAAATACCGGAGGAATGCCTTGTGGTATATCAAATGTCACAACGTAACTGGGTGATTATAAAGATGCTCTACAGGTATTTCCGAAGGTGTTTATTGGGTTGGCCTAGATCGAGATTAGGATTTGTCACTCCGAGTAACAGAGAGGTATCTCTGGGCCCTCTCGGTAATGCACATCAAAAGAAGCCTTGCAAGCAATGTGACTAATGAGTTAGTTGTGAGATGATGCATTACGGAACGAGTAAAATGACTTGTCGGTAAAGAGATTGAACTAGGTATGAAGATACCGATGATCAAATGTCTGGCAAGTAACATACCAATGACAAAGGGAATAACATATGTTGTCTTTACGGCTTGACCGATAAAGATCTTCGTACAATATGTGGGAGCCAATATGAGCATCCAGGTTCCGCCATTGGTTATTGACAGTAGATGTGTCTAGGTCATGTCTACATAGTTCTCGAACCCGTGCGGTCCGCACGCTTAACATTTCGATGATGATTTGTATTAAGAGTTATGTGTTTTTGGTGACCGAAGATTGTTCGGAGTCCCGGATGAGATGACAGACATGACGAGGTGTCTAGAAATGGCAGAGAGGTAAATATCGACATATTGGATGATGGTATTTGGATACTGTAAGGGTTCCAGATCGTTTCAGGTATTTTTTTTTGAGTATTAGGAGGTTACCGGAACCCCACGGGAAAGTAATGGGCCTATATGGGCCATAGGGGAGAGAGAGGAGAGCCCACAAGGGGTGGTGCCCCCCATGGGCTATTCGAATTGGATAAGGAGAAGGGTGCGCGGCCCCCCTTTCCTTACCCCCTCCCTCTCCTTCCCTCTTTTCACCTCCCAAAGAAAGGAAGGGGCAATCCTACTAGGAGTGGAGTCCTAGTAGGACTCCCCCATGGCGCGCCCCTAGGTCGGCCTCTTCCTCCTCTCGTCCTTTATATACGTGGGCAGGGGGCACCCCAAAGCACATCAATTGTTCTTAGCCTTGTGTGGTGCCCCCCCCCCCCATAGTTTGCACATGTGGTGTCAGGACCAAGATGCGATTCTATCCCGATCACGTGACACTTACGTGATTGGGGCACAACCGCATTTGGGGCGCTGAGCAAGATGGATATCATTACATCGTACCATTACATACATACATGGGGGATACAACAATACATACAAGTCACATGAATACAACAACCTCAATACAAAGTATCCGACTACGGATACAAACATGAAAATCACAATGACATCCATCTGCTATCCTAGGCTACCGACCCGGAACCTAACCCAAGACTGAAGAAGAAGAACTCCAACAAAAGAACAACGCTCTCACGTCAAGACATCAGAAACCTGCACCTGCAACTGTTGTTGTAGTATCTGTGAGCCATGAGGACTCAGCAATCCCATAACCATGGGTAACAAGACTATCAAAGCTTAATATGTAGGAAGAGGTAAAGTGGTGAGGTTGCAGCTGTAATGCCCAGGATGGGACTATACCTCCTACGTGTCGAGGCACGACTTAAAGGTATAAGCCCATCCTAGAATGATCTCAAGTTTGGTATCTTTGCACGAATCATGTAAAAGAGGGATTAAATTGCAAAAGGAGATAGTTGGCTTACACTCACCACTTCACACAATACATTACATAAGCAAGACATCATTCAAAACATCACAACCCGACTACGGGTGAAGATCCAAAAGAAAGATACCAAAACAACATAAAGCCACAAGCCAAGATCGAATCCTAGTAGAAACCACTACTGATCGTCAAAAACTGACACAAGCAAACGGCCACGCTCTTCATCGAACTCCCTGAAGTTCTGATCCATCTCCTGCATCAAACTCGGCTGAACCTGCATCTGGTGTGGTGAAGTAACTGTGAGCCACAGAGGACTCAGCAATCCCATTCCCGGGTAACATGACTATTTAAGCCTTGGGTGAGGATAAGGCTGAAGAAAAGAGTAAGGGTCTGCAGCAGCAACTAGCACTAGCTTACGTGAAAGAGTGCGAGAACAGAAGGTGCCTCGGTCGAGAGATGATCACGAAGTGATCCTAACTAAAACCAGTCAAACATAACCCCATCGTGTTCATCTCCCGAAACCCTTTCGGAAAATGACAGTCACGGTACTCACGCTGGTAGTGTATTAGAACATGGTGTCAAGTTTTCTACAACCGGACATTAACAAGCTCCCATCTGCCACATAACCGCGGGCACGGCTTTCGAAAGTTCAAACCTTGCAGGGGTGTTCCAACTTGGCCCATTACAAGCCCACGATCCGCGGAGTCGCAACTCCAAGGTGGGAAGACCCGAGTATTCTCGGAATCCCGTGCTCAAGATACTCCGAACTAAGGTAAGGCTAATCCAGCAAATCCTCCTGGCGTGTCGACACCCTGATAGGTAGCCGCGCGTATCTAGTCTCAGGACACGACCGGATGGGTGAAGCTACGGGTTTTTACCAAACCTCGAGTTTCCTCGTGGTGGCCCCGCAGGCTCCCCGTTTCGGACCAACACTCATGTGGAGCACTGGCCCGGGGTTGTTGAATTAAAATAAAAGGGATAGCTAGTCCCTATGCAAGTTTTATTAGTTATTAGGCAAATAGTACCAATGTTGGGACTTGCTGGAAAAGACTTAGCACTTAGCGGTTTATCGAGGGGGCCCCATAAACCCCAACCGTGTGAGGAACGCAATATCAAGGAACATAACACCGGTTTATACGGTTCCTAACGGCATGAGTGGAACAAAACACCAAGCAAAAGGCTTAGCCTTCCACCCTTGCCAATATATAGATGATTTCATTTTAAGCATTTATATAGTGTGATATAACCCAACAAACTTCAACATGAAGCAAGCATCTTTAATCTTCACCTGCAACTAGCAATGCTATAAGAGGGGCTGAGCGAAGCGTACTTAGCCATTCAACGGTTTGCATAGGTAGGGTGGTTAGACAGGTTCATGGTTACAAATAGGAGGCTGACAGGAAAGACATGGGCATCAAGGCAAAACTATAGAGCAAGACTACTAGCAATAGGCAAAGATAGTAATGGTATCCGGGTTCGGTCATCTTGCCTGGGATTCCGCAAGGGAGAAGAACAAGTCCACGAAGTAGACGGAGCAACATAGACGAGAGAATCCTCACAACTCCGGAACGAATCCGAAGCTAACAAGAAAAGCAACCGAAAAGAAGCAAACAACACGGTAAACACATAAGCATAAACATGGCATACGATGCACATCCAAGTATGATGCATGTCCGGTTTAATTATGCATGGCATGGCAAGGTGCACAAACAACACTACAAGTTAAGTGGAGCTCAATATGCAAGAGTTGCATATTGATGAAACACCACATTTTAATTATTTAGTTGACTCTCGTTTATTTACAAGACAAGATTAAATGTTTGTTAACATAGCAAGAGGTGAAACAATAATAAAACTACACTATTTAGGCATTTTAAATGAGGCCGGAAATAACAACAACAATTCCGGAAAAATCCCCATGAGCATGTTTAGCAATTATAAGCAAACAACAATTCACACATTTTATTGTTGTTAACATGATGCGGATGACATGATCAAGTTTTATGCAATTTTATTAGAAGGTGAACAAGAAGATGATAAGGAGTATATGTCACCGTGGTGGAAGGAAAGGGTGCCACGGCAACGATCCAAAAATGATGCAACGCAACATCTCGGTTCCGATAACTCGTTGAGAGTCCGGTGCAAAAGGAAAGATGGCGTGAGCGAGTCGAACGAGATGAAAGGTGGGGCGATCCCGTTACCGGGTTCCCACGAGTCGGCGACAAGGCAACCGAGGAGCACGACAAAAGATGGAACGGGCACGATGCACACAAGGGTAACATCTCATACAACACAAGCATCACACGGGTCATTGTCTCGGGGTTATACCTTCGGAACATTCGTTTTCGGAGCGGCTCGAGATCGTAGAGGAAGGAGTCGTTCTCGGGAGTCGGGGTACATGTTCGTAGAGGGAAGTAGTCGTTCACGTTGGCGACGGTAGTTGTTCACGTATGTATATGAACTTGATGGTCATCTTGTAGCCGTTCGGGTCGTCGTGGTACTTGGTCGTGGTACTTGTCGAAACCCGCATCGGATGTAGTCGTTCCCGTGCGTCGAGGTACTTGTCACGTCGTGGAACTTGCGTTTCTCCTTGTAGTCGTACATGGTTCTTGCGTAGAGGTACTTGGCTCGGCGATAAACTTGACAAAAAATCTGCTGGACCAAAACAAAACACGAAGCCGACGGACGAAGCACATCAGCAGCAGGTCTAGCGCGCCGATGGAGGGACCGCTCGAGGCCGCAGCAGAAGGTGGCCGAGTCGGGCGACGAGGTACTGGAGGAGACGAGGTGGAGCCGCGCTTGGCGAGGTGGCTGCGGGAGGGCTGCACGGCGCTGCGGCGCTGGAAAACGAGACGGGCGGCAGGCTGCTGCCTTGGCCGAAGGAGGACGGGGCACGGCCTTGCGCACTGGACGAGGCGCGACTCGCGGAGCTGTGGCCCTCCTGGCATCGCGGAATTGGAGGGACGCGGAGAAAGCTGAGGGACGGCGCGCAGCCGACGGAGAAGAGGCCCTTCGGTGGCCTTGGGGACGGAGGGACGAGCGAGGCGCTGGCCTTGCCGGATCGAGGTCGAAGGGGAGGCGCTGTCGCGGTACTTGGCGCGGAGGGAGCGGTCGTGCAATGGAGAGGAGGGAGCAGCACGGGCTCGCGACGGAGGGAAGGGCGCAGAGGCGCGGATGGCGAGGAGGCAGGGCCGGCTCGCGGGGCGACGGGGAGGCGCAGGCCGCGGCTGAGGCGCGCCGGGGCTTCGATCGGGGGAAGGGGCGCGGCAGAGGAGGGAATCGGGCAGAGGTGCGGGGTGCGATGGGGTTCGGGCGTTGAAAGGAGGAGGCGGCGGACGAAGGGAAAGGTGCGGCGCTCGATGGGAGAGGGAGGAGCGAGTGCGTCGGGCTAGGTTTGGAGGAGTGGGCCTTGAGGACTAGATGGGCGGGGAGGGAATGGGTTGCTGGAGGCCTGGCGGCTGGAATCTCCTGCTGAAACTGGGATGCTCTCCTTCTTCTTTTATTTCCCAAAACAGAAAAATCAAAGAAGAAAAAGGAGGAGAAAGGAAGGTAGAGATAGAATTTGGGCAAGCGGCTATTTTTCTCGGGCATCATAAAATGAGCACGGTCCGAGAAAAATAGAAAAGGCAAGATCGAAAGAAATAATTCAAACATATTTGAATTTAATCAAATGGGTTTGAACTAAGACTTGATTATAGAAGTCTCCAAAAATGTTGAGGATTTTTGGAGGAACCTCGATAAACGGAAAAGAAATATAGGGAGGGTTTAGATGGAAACTTGAATTAAGAGGCATGGGGAATATTTGCAAGTGTGTTGGGTTATTTCCAAACAAATGGAATATTTATTAATATATCTCCCTAAAAATATTGAGAGGCTTTTATATGTTTTAAAGAGAAGACATTCTTCCCTCGATTTAAATGGACCGAAGGACCACACAATTTATTTAGGTTGAGATGCAAAATAAATATGACATGATGGCATGATGACATGATGCGATGCAAGAATAAAAACACAAGCACAAAAGAAACACACGGGCAACCCGGAACATCTGGAATCTCTGGAATCTTCTGGAATCTTCTGGGACGTCGGTCTTCGGGCGTCACAACTCTCCCACACTAACAGAGGATCTCTGTGACGCCCGAGACCGACGTCCCAGAAGATTCCAGAAGGTTCCAGAAGATTCCAGATGTTCCGGGTTGCCCGTGTGTTCTTTTGTGCTTGTGTTATTTATTTTTGCATTGCATCATGTCATCATGCCTTCATGTCATATTTATTTTTTTGCATCTCAACCTAAATAATTCGTGTGGACCTTCGGTCCATTTAAATCGAGGGAAGATGTTTTCTCTTTATAACATATAAAAGCCTCCTAATAATTATGGAGCTATATTTATAATTATTCCATTCTTTGGAATTACCCCAACACACTTGCAAATTCCCCATGTTTATTCCACTTCGAGTTTCTACTTCTAAACCTTGTCTTAATTTCTTTCCGTTGTTTCGAGGCTCCTCCAAAAATCTAAACTCCTTTTATTGCAAGCTAAATGTTTTAGTTTGCACTTCCTTTGTGTTGGAACTATTTTTGTTGGGTTGGTAATATCCCGTAAAGCCTTATAAAAATGTTCCATATTTTATTTTCTGTTCTGGCCTCTTTTCTTTTTTTCTTTTGCGCTCTCTCTATTTTTTTTATTTCTGTTAAAGAAATAAAAAGAAAAAGAGCCTCCCAGCCGCCTAAGTTTCCCTTGGCCCAAGGCCATTCTGGCCCAGCCGCCTCCTCCTTTGGCCCAACACCAGGCCTCCCTGGCCCATCCCCGTAGCGACCGAACCCTAGCCCGTTACTCTCCCTCAGCCTCGCATCGCTCCTCATCCCCGCACCCCGCCGCCGCTCTCTTCTCGTTTCCCCTCGCCACCTCTCGCTCTCTCGACCGCGCCCGCACTCCACGTTCTCCCTCGACCCGATCTTTCCCCGAGCCCCTGATTCACTCGACCGCCCGAGCGCCGCACCTCGCAGCGCCTCCCTCCGTTCCGGCGACCACCTCGCCCCGCGCGCGGGCTTCCTTCACTCCTCTGCCGACCCTCGAGCGCCCCGAGCAATCCTCCCGTCGCTCCTGCCGATCCCGTCCCCTCCTCTCCTCCGAGCTCCGCCGCGACAGGGCCCGCGGCCGAGCGCCCCTCCGTCGGTCGCCTCGCCCCCTGGCGCCCCGCAAGCAAGCCGAGCGCCCTCCCCTTCGCGCCGGATCAGATCCCGCCGCGGATCCAGCCCTCGGGCGCCCCCGTCTCCAGAAGCCGAGCTGGCCGGAGCATCCTCCTCTCTGCGCCCGTGAGGCCTGCCTCCTTCAACGTCTCCCCAGCCCCCTCCAGCACCGGGAACCGCCGCCTCCTGGGCCTCCTTCCTTCTTCGCGCCGTCGCCGACGGGAGTTCGTCCAGGGTGTCGCCCTGCTGCCTCCTTTGCCATGGGCGTACTTGCTGCTGCCGTGGCCTCGTGCAGCCCTTGTGTTGCTGCCGTTTTTGTTTGTTTTGTGCCTATGCTGTAATTTTTTGGACAGATGACCCGTGTACGAGACCGAGACGACCAAGTACCCCTACGGCAAGTACCACTACCGTCGACAAGTTCGGAGACCAAGTACCCCTACGAACGCCGACACAAGACGACGCGACAAGTACCCTTCGGAGAAGTGAACAACTACATCCGTGTACGACTACGTGAACGAGTACCACGACGCCGCAAGTACCACCACCGTCGCCCGAACGTCTACCGTCGCCGGAGAACCGTGAACAACTACGGACGAGAACGACTTCATGGACAAGTACCCCTACCGTCGCCCCGTGTACCTCTACGGGATGTGAACGACTACTTCCCTCTACGGAACGTCTACTTCCTCTACGAATCGCGTGAATGACTCCTTCCTCTACGTCTCGAACCGCCCCGAAACGCACGCTTCAAAGGTATAACCCCGAGACGTGACCCGTGTGATGCTTGTTGTGGTTGTATGAAATGTTCCCTTGTGTGCTTCGTGCCCGTTCCGACCTTTTGTCATGTTCCTCGGTTGCCTCGTCACCGACTCGTGGGAACCCGGTAACGGGATCACCCCACCTCTTTCATCTCGTTTGACTCACCTCTGCCATCTTACCTTTTGCATCGGACTCTCAACGAGTTACCGGTACCGATATGTTGCCATGCTTCATTTTCGGATCGTTGCCGTGGCACCCTTTTCTTCCACCACGGAGACAATACTTCATATCTCCTTTAAGTCAACCTTTTAATAAAACTTGCAAAAACTTGTTCATGTCATCCGCATCATTTAACAACATTATAAATGTTTAATTGTTGTTTGCTTATAATTACTAAACATGCTCATGGGGATTTTCCGGATATGTTGTTGTTTTTCCGGCCTCATTTAAAATGTCTTAATAGATAGTTTACTTTTGCTTCACCTCTTGCCATGCTAAAAACAATTAAACTTGTCTTGTTAATAATGAGAGTCAACTAAATAATTAATATGTGGTGTTTCGTCAATATGCAACTCGTTGCATATTGATCTCCACTTAACTTGTAGTATTTGTTTGTGCACTTTGCCATGCCATGCATAATTAAACCGGACATGCATCATGCTTGCTTGTGCATCGTATGCCATGTTTATGTTTGTGTGTTTACCGTGTTGTTTCTTTCTTTCCGGTTGCTTCTCTTGTTAGCTTCGGTTCCGTTCCGGAGTTGTGAGGATCCGCTCGACTGTTGCTCCTTCTTCTTCTTGGATCCGTTCTTCTCCCTTGTGGAATCCCAGGCAAGATGACCGAACCCGGATACCATTACTATTTTTGCCTATTGCTAGTAGTTCCGCTCTATAGTTTTGCCTCGATGCCCATGTCTTCTTGTCAGCCTCCTACTTGTAACCATGAACCTGTTTAACCACCCTACCTATGCAAACCGTTGCTTGGCTAAGTACGCTTCGCTCAGCCCCTCTTATAGCATTGTTAGTTGCAGGTGAAGATTGAAGATGCTTGCTTCATGTTGAAGTTTGGTTGGGTTATATCACACTATATAAATGCTAAATGAAATCATCTATATACTGGCAGGGTGGAAGGCTAAGCCTTTTGCTTGGTGTTTTGTTCCACTCATGTCGTTAGGAACCGTATAAACCGGTGTTATGTTCCTTGATTATGCGTTCCTAACACGGTTGGGGTGTATGGGACCCCCTTGATAAACCGCTAAGTGCTAAGTCTTTTCCAGCAAGTCCCAACATTTGGTACTATTTGCCTCATAATAACAACTTAATTAAATAATTAAACTTGCATAGGGGGTCGCTCCCTTGAGGATCCTTTATTTCTACATAGCAGGGGGGGCCAGTGCCGATGGTGTTGGTCCCAAACGGGGAGCCTGCGGGAACCACCACGGGGAAACTCGAGGATTGGGTCATGTAGCTTCGCCCATCCGGTCGTGTCTTGAGACTTAGATACGCGCGGCTACTATCAGGGTGTCGACACGCCGGGAGGATTTGCTGGATTAGCCTTACCTTAGTTCGGTTTAACTTGAGCACGGGATTCCGAGAATACTCGGGTCTTCCCAACTATGGAGTTGCGACTCCGCGGATCGTGGGCTTGTGATGGGCCAAGTTGGAACACCCCTGCAGGGTTTGAACTTTCGAAAGCCGTGCCCGTGGTTATGTGGCAGATGGGAGCTTGTTAATTCCGGTTGTAGATAACTTGACACAATGTTTCAATACACTACCAGCGTGTGTACCGTGACTGTCAATTTCCGAATAGGGATTCGGGAGTTGAACACGGTGGGGTTATGTTTGACCGGTTTTAGTTAGGATCACTTCGTGATCATCTCTCGACCGTTGCACTTCTCTTCTCGCTCTCTTTTGCGTAAGTTAGTGCTAGTTGCTGCTGCAGACTCTTGTTTGTTCCTTCACCTCTCGTTCTTTCTTCAGCCTTGTCCTCACCCAAGGCTTAAATAGTCTTGTTACCCGGGAACGGGATTGCTGAGTCCTCTGTGGCTCACAGTTACTTCACCACACCAGATGCAGGTTCAGCCGAGCTCGATGCAGGAGCTGGTTCAGTGCTTCACCAGGAGCTCGTTGAAGAGTGTGGCCGTTTGCTTGTGACGTTTCGATAGTCAGTAGTGGTTTCTACTAGGATTCGATCTTGACCTGTGGCTTTTTGTTGTTTTGGTATCTTTCTTTTGGATCTTCACCCGTAGTCGGGTTGTGATGTTTTGAATGTTGTTATGCTTATGTAATGTATTGTGTGAAGTGGCTAGTGTAAGCCAACTACCTCCTTTTGCAATTTAATCCCTCTTTTACATGAGTTGTGCAAAGATACCAAACTTGAGATCATTCTAGGATGGGCTTATACCTTTAAGTCGTGCCTCGACACGTAGGAGGTATAGTCCCATCCTGGGCATTACAAGTTGGTATTCAGAGCCTTCTCCGACCTAGAAGCCCCCACTGATTGATCGAATCGTTGACGGTTGAGTCTAGGCACACACTGAAAATGTTTTGAGTCCTATATTTATATCGGAGAGTAGGATTTCTTTTGCTCCTCTTCTCTTTCTCTCTGGTGAGGACTCCTGACGTCTACTCTTACCTCTTCTACTTTCAAAAAATGCACCAATTTTTTTTTAGGATCCCGCGAGTATTCTGGGATTGTTTCGATGTTCTTGTGACAAGGATATTGTTCTCGATGCCTCCTGTTATCGAGGAGTTGAGCTTCGGGGTATCATTGTCGCAAGCATATCGCGGCAGTACTAAATACTTAAGACGGCCGACATCGAAAATCTCTCCTATACGGCCAGTGGCAAGATAACCCTGACATCACCCAGTACTGGGGAGGTAGTTCGAGAGTATTGCCATAGCTTGTTATAGTGGATGCTTTTCGAAGGTCCGAGGTAAACAGTTTCCGAGAAAGACTGGTTATGTGCTGAAGGATGGATACACCTGGATGTAGGTTTAGAGTTGATTGCGCGGTGCTTCCCGTGTATCCCCAACACCTGATTGCATAACTGGAAACTTTCGGAAATCTATAGGTGGGTTCATCTAGTAGTTCTAGGCATTCTTCCAACGGATGCTCGATATGAAGTTTGGGGTTCTACATTGAGTGAAGTGGTTTTATGGACTTGTTCTGATCGGGAGTTGCATCTTAAAGGGTCCTTGGCTATGCTGATCCGGGGATTGCAAAACCCTTTTGTAACACGTTCCATGAGCTTTCATCACGAAGATGTCGAACGAAGCTTCTATCTTGTATTTGTTCTATCTGATCCTTGTTCCTCTTTTCTAATGGAGTTTCATATTCGTTCATTCTTTGCTCGGATGATTGTGAAGATCTTGTTGCATATCTATCCTTTGTCCTTGTTTTGATTCTGGTATTCGAGTTGCTTCGATGTCAAATGTTGATTCCATACCTTTCTTAATCGGTGTTCTCATATTTCTATGGGAGTGCTAATTCTTTTTGATCATCAAGATGGTCGTGTTAATCCTTTTCAACTGGTGTGCCGTCTCTTCTAGTTATTTCATACGGACACCGTTGAGAAATTTGACGGTGTATTGTTTCATTCATCCCAAGTTGTCTTTGTTTTCCCCACCCTCCCACCCTTTTCTGCATTGAGCCAGAAATTCTCGAATGAAGTATTCATTTTATTCATGCGATATTTCTTCATTCTTATCCTTCAATGTTCTTATCCGGTGCTTTATCATGAAGATGCTCAAGAGCTTCTAGTTCATCATTCTTTTGTTCTCTAATTCTGCCGGTGGATGTAATTAAAGATTTCGGTGTTGATCTTATCCTTTTCCTCATTTCACAATGTTTTTCTTATTCCGGTGCACCAATTAATCATTCTCCTCTTGCTATTCATATCCGGAGTGCCCAAGATTCATAATTCCATTCTTAATCAGTTCAAGCTATTTTTGAGGATTATCATCTTATTCAAGCCATTTAATTCAACCGGTGCAATATCTCTTAAGCAATCTTTTCCAACGGCGATTTCTTTGAGTGGGCCCTAACCCACAGGTCTTTTTCCAGGATCTTACCTGACTCTTCTATTTTTCCGGAGTTATTTTGAAATTCCTTTCAAAGTGTGACGTAAGAATGATTTCCATCAGTCACATGCCTTCTCCAAGCTTGTTTTCAATTATTTCCATCATTAGCTCCACCTTCCTCTTGTCATTCGTCCGGACAATCTCGAAATTCTTTATGGCATTTCTTGTCTTCACTTTCAACATTTGAAGACCGGAGAAGTGTTTCTCTTAAATCTTGGCCCGTTCTCTTGAAGATTCGTGGTTCTAGCTTCATGCCATCCTCATTATTGTTTTCGATGTGGAATTGTTTTCATGCCCCTTCAGAGCAATTCTTGAATTCTTTTCTTTGTGATCCTCCGAAGGCCATCAATTCAGAAGATTCTTCGTTCTCAGTTTTCAACTTCGTCCTTCAAATATTCTTCATCGATGTCTCTTCGTTCGTCTCCTAATTTTTACGGTGGTTCTTTCAAGATTACATTTCCGTTGTTATTGTTTTAATTCTTTTGTTCTTTTCACAATTCTACCGGTGCTTTGTTGAATAATTATCTGAGCTTGTGCTAGATCTATCTTTAATTCCTGGCAATGAGAATAAGTAGTATGCCAAATCCTGTGGTTGTCATCAATTTAAATTGGTGAAGGAGATGCATGACATAATTCTTATTCTTATTCTTATTCCTTCAAGGTGACTTAATTCTTTTGTCTGGAGCTTGTTCATCATATCATATCCTTGGTTCTAAGTTGTTCATCTTGTTTTCCGGAGCTCCAAGTTATTTCTATTACATCATTTCAAACCTCCATCTAATTCATCGCAGGCCTTGAATCTTATTCTCTTCATCTTTCACTTCTCATGCTTTTGTTACCGGAGTTCTCATGGTCGTTCATCATCATTTAATTCGTCCTCGTAGTCTTCATCAAGATTCTTGTTGGAGCTCAAGCTTTCTTCTTCATGCTTTCCAATTGCAATTCTTTCTACCTTATCTTCAGATGGTGTTATGTCATTCTTGACAATTCCTTCATGTTTCATGATTCACGAGTTTTAAAGAATGAGATATTTAAACCCATCATTTTCCTTGTTCAGGAGATGATTTCAACCTTTCAATCTATTCATTGGTGTTATCTTGGGTTGTATTTCACCTAAAGCTTTCCCTAAGGATTGTTGCTAATTATGGTGCTTATAAATGACCCAAGTTCTTCATTTATCATTCCGGTGAAATAAGTTTTTTCATCTCCTTGTTGATCTCAATCCAATCAATTGTTTAAGTTAGTGGCTGGTTGTCACCTCTTAATTTTGAGATGTTTCCATAAGCCCACATCAAGCTTATTCTTTCGTTGTTGAATTTCCAACAACTCAGTTCAACCCTTCTTTGTAAGATGCTCTTTCAAATTAAATTTTGAGAGAGGTTGTCATATTTCTTCTCCATTCATTTCTTTCGTTGATCTTTATGCTATTCTTTCATTCCGGAGGCATTGTGATATTGCTCTCTTTAACCATCATATCGTTTTGTCAAGATCATGTTCTTTTCCTTGTTTATCTCTTAACCGGAGTGCTATCTGAATCTTTCTTACCCTTGTGCCATTCTTTTATTTGTTCTGGAGGCTGTGTGTTGTTGTTTTCATCAAGTATCACTCCTTCTCCTCTAGTTCTTGTCCAATTCCTTCCATTTCAGACGGAGTGCTGTCCAAATTCTGTCATTCTTATTCCTTGGCTTACCATTGCGGTTTCTTATTCTTTTGACCTGTGAGCTCTTGTTTCTTGTCTTTCAACCTTCAAGGTTCTATTTGTGTTCCTTGTTCCTCCTGCTTACCGGAGTGTTTCATCTTCGTTCATCTCCATTCATTTCTTTCTTTCAAGATTGCTCAACCTCTCAAGGTTCGTGGTTTCACTCGTCTGTCAAAGAAGCAAGTTTGTTTTACCTCTTCCTCTTCCGTTTTTACCCGGTGATATCTCTAGGATCTCGGGTCGAGATCCTCTATTAGTGTGGGAGAGTTGTGACGCCCGAGACCGACGTCCCAGAAGATTCCAGAAGGTTCCAGAAGATTCCAGATGTTCCGGGTTGCCCGTGTGTTCTTTTGTGCTTGTGTTATTTATTTTTGTATTGCATCATGTCATCATGCCTTCATGTCATATTTATTTTTTTGCATCTCAACCTAAATAATTCGTGTGGACCTTCGGTCCATTTAAATCGAGGGAAGATGTCTTCTCTTTATAACATATAAAAGCCTCCTAATAATTATGGAGCTATATTTATAATTATTCCATTCTTTGGAATTACCCCAACACACTTGCAAATTCCCCATGTTTATTCCACTTCGAGTTTCTACTTCTAAACCTTGTCTTAATTTCTTTCCGTTGTTTCGAGGCTCCTCCAAAAATCTAAACTCCTTTTATTGCAAGCTAAATGTTTTAGTTTGCACTTCCTTTGTGTTGGAACTATTTTTGTTGGGTTGGTAATATCCCGTAAAGCCTTATAAAAATGTTCCATATTTTATTTTCTGTTCTGGCCTCTTTTCTTTTTTTCTTTTGCGCTCTCTCTATTTTTTTTATTTCTGTTAAAGAAATAAAAAGAAAAAGAGCCTCCCAGCCGCCTAAGTTTCCCTTGGCCCAAGGCCGTTCTGGCCCAGCTGCCTCCTCCTTTGGCCCAACACCAGGCCTCCCTGGCCCATCCCCGTAGCGACCGAACCCTAGCCCGTTACTCTCCCTCAGCCTCGCATCGCTCCTCATCCCCGCACCCCGCCGCCGCTCTCTTCTCGTTTCCCCTCGCCACCTCTCGCTCTCTCGACCGCGCCCGCACTCCACGTTCTCCCTCGACCCGATCTTGCCCCGAGCCCCTGATTCACTCGACCGCCCGAGCGCCGCACCTCGCAGCGCCTCCCTCCGTTCCGGTGACCACCTCGGCCCGCGCGCGGGCTTCCTTCACTCCTCTGCCGACCCTCGAGCGCCCCGAGCAATCCTCCCGTCGCTCCTGCCGATCCCGTCCCCTCCTCTCCTCCGAGCTCCGCCGCGACAGGGCCCGCGGCCGAGCGCCCCTCCGTCGGTCGCCTCGCCCCCTGGCGCCCCGCAAGCAAGCCGAGCGCCCTCCCCTTCGCGCCGGATCAGATCCCGCCGCGGATCCAGCCCTCGGGCGCCCCCGTCTCCAGAAGCCGAGCTGGCCGGAGCATCCTCCTCTCTGCGCCCGTGAGGCCTGCCTCCTTCAACGTCTCCCCAGCCCCCTCCAGCACCGGGAACCGCCGCCTCCTGGGCCTCCTTCCTTCTTCGCGCCGTCGCCGACGGGAGTTCGTCCAGGGTGTCGCCCTGCTGCCTCCTTTGCCATGGGCGTACTTGCTGCTGCCGTGGCCTCGTGCAGCCCTTGTGTTGCTGCCGTTTTTGTTTGTTTTGTGCCTATGCTGTAATTTTTTGGACAGATGACCCGTGTACGAGACCGAGACGACCAAGTACCCCTACGGCAAGTACCACTACCGTCGACAAGTTCGGAGACCAAGTACCCCTACGAACGCCGACACAAGACGACGCGACAAGTACCCTTCGGAGAAGTGAACAACTACATCCGTGTACGACTACGTGAACGAGTACCACGACGCCGCAAGTACCACCACCGTCGCCCGAACGTCTACCGTCGCCGGAGAACCGTGAACAACTACGGACGAGAACGACTTCATGGACAAGTACCCCTACCGTCGCCCCGTGTACCTCTACGGGATGTGAACGACTACTTCCCTCTACGGAACGTCTACTTCCTCTACGAATCGCGTGAACGACTCCTTCCTCTACGTCTCGAACCGCCCCGAAACGCACGCTTCAAAGGTATAACCCCGAGACGTGACCCGTGTGATGCTTGTTGTGGTTGTATGAAATGTTCCCTTGTGTGCTTCGTGCCCGTTCTGACCTTTTGTCATGTTCCTCGGTTGCCTCGTCACCGACTCGTGGGAACCCGGTAACGGGATCACCCCACCTCTTTCATCTCGTTTGACTCACCTCTGCCATCTTACCTTTTGCATCGGACTCTCAACGAGTTACCGGTACCGATATGTTGCCATGCTTCATTTTCGGATCGTTGCCGTGGCACCCTTTTCTTCCACCACGGAGACAATACTTCATATCTCCTTTAAGTCAACCTTTTAATAAAACTTGCAAAAACTTGTTCATGTCATCCGCATCATTTAACAACATTATAAATGTTTAATTGTTGTTTGCTTATAATTACTAAACATGCTCATGGGGATTTTCCGGATATGTTGTTGTTTTTCCGGCCTCATTTAAAATGTCTTAATAGGTAGTTTACTTTTGCTTCACCTCTTGCCATGCTAAAAACAATTAAACTTGTCTTGTTAATAATGAGAGTCAACTAAATAATTAATATGTGGTGTTTCGTCAATATGCAACTCGTTGCATATTGATCTCCACTTAACTTGTAGTATTTGTTTGTGCACTTTGCCATGCCATGCATAATTAAACCGAACATGCATCATGCTTGCTTGTGCATCGTATGCCATGTTTATGTTTGTGTGTTTACCGTGTTGTTTCTTTCTTTCCGGTTGCTTCTCTTGTTAGCTTCGGTTCCGTTCCGGAGTTGTGAGGATCCGCTCGACTGTTGCTCCGTCTTCTTCTTGGATCCGTTCTTCTCCCTTGTGGAATCCCAGGCAAGATGACCGAACCTGGATACCATTACTATTTTTGCCTATTGCTAGTAGTTCCGCTCTATAGTTTTGCCTCGATGCCCATGTCTTCTTGTCAGCCTCCTACTTGTAACCATGAACCTGTTTAACCACCCTACCTATGCAAACCGTTGCTTGGCTAAGTACGCTTCGCTCAGCCCCTCTTATAGCATTGTTAGTTGCAGGTGAAGATTGAAGATGCTTGCTTCATGTTGAAGTTTGGTTGGGTTATATCACACTATATAAATGCTAAATGAAATCATCTATATACTGGCAGGGTGGAAGGCTAAGCCTTTTGCTTGGTGTTTTGTTCCACTCATGCCGTTAGGAACCGTATAAACCGGTGTTATGTTCCTTGATTATGCGTTCCTAACACGGTTGGGGTGTATGGGACCCCCTTGATAAACCGCTAAGTGCTAAGTCTTTTCCAGCAAGTCCGAACATTTGGTACTATTTGCCTCATAATAACAACTTAATTAAATAATTAAACTTGCATAGGGGGTCGCTCCCTCGAGGATCCTTTATTTCTACATAGCAGGGGGGGCCAGTGCCGATGGTGTTGGTCCCAAACGGGGAGCCTACGGGAACCACCACGGGGAAACTCGAGGATTGGGTCCTGTAGCTTCGCCCATCCGGTCGTGTCCTGAGACTTAGATACGCGCGGCTACTATCAGGGTGTCGACACGCCGGGAGGATTTGCTGGATTAGCCTTACCTTAGTTCGGTTTAACTTGAGCACGGGATTCCGAGAACACTCGGGTCTTCCCAACTATGGAGTTGCGACTCCGCGGATCGTGGGCTTGTGATGGGCCAAGTTGGAACACCCCTGCAGGGTTTGAACTTTCGAAAGCCGTGCCCGCGGTTATGTGGCAGATGGGAGCTTGTTAATTCCAGTTGTAGATAACTTGACACAATGTTTCAATACACTACCAGCGTGTGTACCGTGACTGTCAATTTCCGAATAGGGATTCGGGAGTTGAACACGGTGGGGTTATGTTTGACCGGTTTTAGTTAGGATCACTTCGTGATCATCTCTCGACCGTTGCACTTCTCTTCTCGCTCTCTTTTGCGTAAGTTAGTGCTAGTTGCTGCTGCAGACTCTTGTTTGTTCCTTCACCTCTCGTTCTTTCTTCAGCCTTGTCCTCACCCAAGGCTTAAATAGTCTTGTTACCCGGGAACGGGATTGCTGAGTCCTCTGTGGCTCACAGTTACTTCACCACACCAGATGCAGGTTCAGCCGAGCTCGATGCAGGAGCTGGTTCAGTGCTTCACCAGGAGCTCGTTGAAGAGTGTGGCCGTTTGCTTGTGACGTTTCGATAGTCAGTAGTGGTTTCTACTAGGATTCGATCTTGACCTGTGGCTTTTTGTTGTTTTGGTATCTTTCTTTTGGATCTTCACCCGTAGTCGGGTTGTGATGTTTTGAATGTTGTTCTGCTTATGTAATGTATTGTGTGAAGTGGCGAGTGTAAGCCAACTACCTCCTTTTGCAATTTAATCCCTCTTTTACATGAGTTGTGCAAAGATACCAAACTTGAGATCATTCTAGGATGGGCTTATACCTTTAAGTCGTGCCTCGACACGTAGGAGGTATAGTCCCATCCTGGGCATTACAATCTCGACCCGAGATCCTAGAGATATCACCGGGTAAAAACGAAAAATAAGAGGTAAAACAAAGTTGCTTCTTAGATAGACGAGTGAAACCAAAGAACCTTGAGAGGTTGAACAAAATGAAAGAAGAATACAACAAAGATGAACGAAGTTAAGAGCACTCCGGTAAAAGGAGGAACAATGAACATTATGAGAACCTTGTAGGTTGAAAGACATGAAACCCGAGCTTACGAATCAAAAGAATATGAAACCGCAATGGTATAGCCAAGAAATAAGAATGACATGATTCGGACAGCACTCCGACTGAAAATGGAAGGAATTAACAAGAACTTGCCAAGTTGGGAAGATACTTGAAGAAATGAACAACATATAGCCTCTGAAACAATTGAAAGAATGGCACAAGGGGCAAGAAAGATTTCAGATAGCACTCCGGTTAAAAAGATAGGAAAAACTTGATAAAATGAGAGAACTTGAATGAAGAATACAACACTCCGATTAAATGATAAGCAAGGGAAGGAACATGATCTCGATAAAACGAGATGATGGTTAAAGAGAGCAATATCACAATGCCTTCGGAATGAAAGAATAGCATAAAAATCAATGAAAGAAAGAATGGAGAAGAAAAAATGACAACTTCTCCCACAAATGAATTAGGAAAACCTCCTTACGAAGAAGGGTTGAACGGAGTTGTTGGAAATTCAACAACGAAAGAATAAGCTTGATGTGGGCTTATGGAAATATCTTAAAATTAAGAGGTGACAACCAGCCACTGACGAAAACATTTGAATGGATTGAGATCAACAAGGAGACGATAAACTTATATCACCGGAATGATAAATGAAGAACTTGGGTCATTTATAAGCACCATAATTAGCAACAATCCTTAGGGAAAGCTTTTAGGTGAAATACAACCCAAGATAACTCCAACGAATAAATTGAAGGGTTGAAAAGATCTCCTGAACAAAGAAAATGATGGGTTTAAATATCTCATTCTTGATAACTTGTGAATCATAAAACATGAAGGAATTGTCAAGAATGACATAACACCACCTCAACAGATAAGGGAGCAAGAATTGCAATTGTAATGCATGATGAAGAATGCTTGAGCACCAACAAGAATTTGATGAAGACTTCAAGGATGAATTAAACATGATGAACCACCATGAAAACTCCGGTAATGAAAAGCATGAGAAGCGAAAGATGAAAAGAATAAGATTCAAGGCCTGCGATGAATTGGATTGAGCTTTGAAATGATGTAATTGAAATAACTTGGAGCTCCGGAAAACAAGATGAACAACTTGAAACCTAGAATTTATTCCTCATGAATAAACTCTAAACGAAGGGATTAACCCACTTGGATGAAATAAGAATAAGAATTATGTCATGCTTATCCTTCACCAATTTAAATTGATGACAACCGAAGGATTTGGCATACTACTTATTCTTGTTGCAAAGAATTAAAGAGAGATCTCGCACGAACTTGGGTAAATCTTCAACGAACCACCGGTAGAATTATGAAAAGAACGAGTGAATTAAAACCAAAACAAGGAAGAGTAATCTTGAAAAAACCACCGTAAGAATATGGAGACGAACGAAGAGACATCAATGAAGAATATTTGGAAGACGAAGTTGAAAACTGAGAACGAAGAAATATTCTGAAATGATGGCCTTCGGAGGATCACAATGGAAAGAATTCATGAAATGCTTCGGATGGCATAAAATAATTCCTCACCAACGGAACAATAATGAGGATGGCATGAAGCTAGAACCACGAATCTTGAGAGAACGGGCCAAGATTTAAGAGAAACTCTTCTCCGGTCTTCAAAATCTGAGAAGACGATGAGATACACCACCATGAATTGTTGAGCACTCCGGAATGAAGAATTAGAAGGTTGAACCAATGATGAAAAAGAATTTGAAAGCGATCTTGGAGAAGGCATGTGACTGATGGGAATCATTCTTACGTCATATTTTGAAAAGAATTTGAGAATAACTCCAGAAAAAGAAGAGTCAGGTAAGATCCTGGAAAAGACCTGTGGGTTAGGGCCCACTCAAAAGAAACACCGTTGGAAAAGATTGCTTAAGAGATATTGCACCGGTTGAATTAAATGGCTTGAATAAGATAGCAATCCTCAAAATAATTTGAACGGATTAAGAATGGAATTATGAATCTTCAGCACTCCGGATATGAATGCAAGAGGAGAATGATTAATTGGTGCACCGGAATAAGAAAGCATTGTGAAAAGAGGAAAAGGATAAGATCAACACCGAAATCTTGAATTACATCCACCGGCAGAATTTTGAGAACAAAAGAATGATGAACTTGAAGCTCTTGAGCATCTTCACGATAAATCACCGGATAAGAACATTGAAGGAAAAGAATGAAGAACCTCACATGGATAAAATGGATACTTCATCTGAGAATTTCTGGCTCCAAGAAGAAAAAGGGTGGGAGGGTGGGGAAAACAAAGACAACTTGGGGTGAATGAAACAAACAAATCGTCAGATTTCTCAACGACGTCCATATGAAATAACTTGAAGAGAAGGCACACCGGTTGAAAAGGATTTAACATGACCATCTTGATGGTCAAGAAGAATTAGCACTCCCATAGAAATATGAGAACACCGATTAGGAAAGGTATGGAATCAACATTTGACATCGAAGCAACTCGAATACCAGAATCAAATCGAAACAAAGGATAGATATGATTATGAAGAAGATTATGTTGCAACATATCTATCCGAACAGAGAATTGAACGAATGGATTCCGCAGGTACATCAACTTGACGAGAAGCCACTTGGAGAACAAAAAAATAAAAAGGAACAAGGAGCAAATGGAACAGATACAAGATAGGAGCTTCATTCCACATCTTCGTGCTCAAAGCTCATGGAACGTGTTACAAAAGGGTTTTGCAATCCCCGGATCAGCATAGCCAAGGACCCTTTAAGATGCAACTCCCGATCAGAACAAGTCCATAAAACCACTTCACTCAATGTAAAACCTGGAACTTCATATCGTATATCCGTTGGAAGAATGCCTAGAACTACTAAATGAACCCACCTATTAATTTCCGAAAGTTTCCAGTTATGCAATCAGGTGTTGGGGATACAGGGGAAGCACCGCGCACTCAACTCTAAACCTACATCCAGCTGTATCCATCCTTCAACACATAACCAGTTGTTCTCGGAAACTGTTTACCTCGGACCTTCGAAACGCATCTACTATACAAGCTATGGCAATACTCCCGAACTACCTCCCCAGTACTGGGTGATGTCGGGGTTATCTTGCCACTAACCGCATAGGAGAGTTTTCGATGTCGGCCGTCTTAAGTATTCTAGTACTGCCGCGATGGATTTGTGACGACAACACCTCAGAGCTCAACTCCCCGGGACACTGGCACAACCCCTAATGACAGGAGGCATCGAGAACAATGTTCTCGTCACAAAGACATCGGAACACTCCAAACAATACTCGCGAGATCCTAAAAAAATTTGGTGCAATTTTTGAAAGTAGAAGAGATAAGAGTAATCGTCAGGAGTCCTCACCAGAGTGAAAAGAGATGAGGATCAAAAGAAATCCTACTCTCCGATATAAATATAGGACTCAAAACATTTTCAAGTGTGTGCCTAGACTCAACCGTCAACGATTCGATCAATCAGTGGGGGCTTCTAGGTCGGAGAAGGCTCTGATACCAACTTGTAATGCCCAGGATGGGACTATACCTCCTACGTGTCGAGGCAGGACTTAAAGGTATAAGCCCATCCTAGAATGATCTCAAGTTTGGTATCTTTGCACGACTCATGTAAAAGAGGGATTAAATTGCAAAAGGAGATAGTTGGCTTACACTCGCCACTTCACACAATACATTACATAAGCAAGACATCATTCAAAACGTCACAACCCGACTACGGGTGAAGATCCAAAAGAAAGATACCAAAACAACATAAAGCCACAGGCCAAGATCGAATCCTAGTAGAAACCACTACTGATCGTCGAAAACCGACACAAGCAAACGGCCACGCTCTTCATCGAACTCCCTGAAGTTCTGATCCATCTCCTGCATCAAACTCGGCTGAACCTGCATCTGGTGTGGTGAAGTAACTGTGAGCCACAGAGGACTCAGCAATCCCGTTCCCGGGTAACATGACTATTTAAGCCTTGGGTGAGGATAAGGCTGAAGAAAAGAGTAAGGGTCTGCAGCAGCAACTAGCACTACCTTACGTGAAAGAGTGCGAGAAGAGAAGGTGCCTCGGTCGAGAGATGATCACGAAGTGATCCTAACTAAAACCAGTCAAACATAACCCCACCGTGTTCATCTCCCGAAACCCTTTCGGAAAATGACAGTCACGGTACTCACGCTGGTAGTGTATTAGAACATGGTGTCAAGTTTTCTACAACCGGATATTAACAAGCTCCCATCTGCCACATAACCGCGGGCACGGCTTTCGAAAGTTCAAACCCTGGAGGGGTGTTCCAACTTGGCCCATTACAAGCCCACGATCCGCGGAGTCGCAACTCCAAGGTGGGAAGACCCGAGTATTCTCGGAATCCCGTGCTCAAGATACTCCGAACTAAGGTAAGGCTAATCCAGCAAATCCTCCCGGCGTGTCGACACCCTGATAGGTAGCCGCGCGTATCTAGTCTCAGGACACGACCGGATGGGTGAAGCTACGGGTTTTTACCAAACCTCGAGTTTCCTCGTGGTGGCCCCGCAGGCTCCCCGTTTCGGACCAACACTCATGTGGAGCACTGGCCCGGGGTTGTTGAATTAAAATAAAAGGGATAGCTAGTCCCTATGCAAGTTTTATTAGTTATTAGGCAAATAGTACCAATGTTGGGACTTGCTGGAAAAGACTTAGCACTTAGCGGTTTATCGAGGGGGCCCCATAAACCCCAACCGTGTGAGGAACGCAATATCAAGGAACATAACACCGGTTTATACGGTTCCTAACGGCATGAGTGGAACAAAACACCAAGCAAAAGGCTTAGCCTTCCACCCTTGCCAATATATAGATGATTTCATTTTAAGCATTTATATAGTGTGATATAACCCAACAAACTTCAACAGGAAGCAAGCATCTTCAATCTTCACCTGCAACTAACAATGCTATAAGAGGGGCTGAGCGAAGCGTACTCAGCCATTCAACGGTTTGCATAGGTAGGGTTGTTAGACAGGTTCATGGTTACAAATAGGAGGCTGACAGGAAAGACATGGGCATCGAGGCAAAACTATAGAGCGAGACTACTAGCAATAGGCAAAGATAGTAATGGTATCCGGGTTCGGTCATCTTGCCTGGGATTCCGCAAGGGAGAATAACAAGTCCACAAAGTAGACGGAGCAACATAGATGAGAGAATCCTCACAACTCCGGAACGAATCCGAAGCTAACAAGAAAAGCAACCGGAAAGAAGCAAACAACACGGTAAACACATAAGCATAAACATGGCATACGATGCACATCCAAGTATGATGCATGTCCGGTTTAATTATGCATGGCATGGCAAGGTGCACAAACAACACTACAAGTTAAGTGGAGCTCAATATGCAAGAGTTGCATATTGACGAAACACCACATTTTAATTATTTAGTTGACTCTCGTTTATTTACAAGACAAGATTAAATGTTTGTTAACATAGCAAGAGGTGAAACAATAATAAAACTACACTATTTAGGCATTTTAAATGAGGCCGGAAATAACAACAACAATTCCGGAAAAATCCCCATGAGCATGTTTAGCAATTATAAGCAAACAACAATTCACACATTTTATTGTTGTTAACATGATGCGGATGACATGATCAAGTTTTATGCAATTTTATTAGAAGGTGAACAAGAAGATGATAAGGAGTATATGTCACCGTGGCGGAAGGAAAGGGTGCCACGGCAACGATCCGAAAATGATGCAACGCAACATCTCGGTTCCGGTAAGTCGTTGAGAGTCCGGTGCAAAAGGAAAGATGGCGTGAGCGTGTCGAACGAGATGAAAGGTGGGGCGATCCCGTTACCGGGTTCCCACGAGTCGGCGACGAGGCAACCGAGGAGCACGACAAAAGATGGAACGGGCACGATGCACACAAGGGTAACATCTCATACAACACAAGCATCACACGGGTCATCGTCTCGGGGTTATACCTTCGGAACATTCGTTTTCGGAGCGGCTCGAGATCGTAGAGGAAGGAGTCGTTCTCGGGAGTCGGGGTACACGTTCGTAGAGGGAAGTAGTCGTTCACGTTGGCGACGGTAGTTGTTCACGTATGTAGATGAACTTGATGGTCATCTTGTAGCCGTTCGGGTCGTCGTGGTACTTGGTCGTGGTACTTGTCGAAACCCGCATCGGATGTAGTCGTTCCCGTGCGTCGAGGTACTTGTCATGTCGTGGAACTTGCGTTTCTCCTTGTAGTCGTACACGGTTCTTGCGTAGAGGTACTTGGCTCGGCGATAAACTTGACAAAAAATCTGCTGGACCAAAACAAAACACGAAGCCGACGGACGAAGCACAGCAGCAGCAGGTCTAGCGCGCCGGTGGAGGGACCGCTCAAGGCCGCAGCAGAAGATGGCCGAGTCGGGCGACGGGGTACTGGAGGAGACGAGGTGGAGCCGCGCTTGGCGAGGTGGCTGCAGGAGGGCTACACGGCGCTGCGGCGCTGGAAAACGAGACGGGCGGCAGGCTGCTGCCTTGGCCGAAGGAGGACGGGGCGCGGCCGTGCGCACTGGACGAGGCGTGGCTCGCGGGGCTGCGGCCCTCCTGGCATTGCGGAATTGGAGGGACGCGGAGAAAGCTGAGGGACGGCGCGCAGCCGACGGAGAAGAGGCCCTTCGGTGGCCTTGGGGACGGAGGGACGAGCGAGGCGCTGGCCTTGCTGGATCGAGGTCGAAGGGGAGGCGCTGTCGCGGTACTTGGCGCGGAGGGTGCTGTCGCGCACTGGAGAGGAGGGAGCAGCACGGGCTCGCGACGGAGGGAAGGGCGCAGAGGCGCGGCTGGCGAGGAGGCAGGGCCGGCTCGCGGGGCGACGGGGAGGCGCAGGCCGCGGCTGAGGCGCGCCGGGGCTTCGATCGGGGGAAGGGGCGAGGCAGAGGAGGGAATCGGGCAGAGGTGCGGGGTGCGATGGGGTTTGGGCGTCGAAAGGAGGAGGCGGCAGACGAAGGGAAAGGTGCGGCGCTCGATGGGAGAGGGAGGAGCGAGTGCGTCGGGCTAGGGTTGGAGGAGTGGGCCTTGAGGACTAGATGGGCCGCGGGGAGGGAATGGGCTGCTGGAGGCCTGGCGGCTGGGATCTCCTGCTGAAACTAGGCTGCTCTCCTTCTTCTTTTATTTCCCAAAACAAAAAAATCGAAGAAGAAAAAGGAGGAGAAAGGAAGGTGGAGATAGAATTTGGGCAAGCGGCTATTTTTCTCGGGCATCATAAAATGAGCACGGTCCGAGAAAAATAGAAAAGGCAAGATCGAAAGAAATAATTCAAACATATTTGAATTTAATCAAATGGGTTTGAACTAAGACTTGATTATAGAAGTGTCCAAAAATGTTGAGGATTTTTGGAGGAACCTCGATAAACGGAAAAGAAATATAGGGAGGGTTTAGATGGAAACTTGAATTAAGAGGCATGGGGAATATTTGCAAGTGTGTTGGGTTATTTCCAAACAAATGGAATATTTATTAATATAGCTCCCTAAAAATATTGAGAGGCTTGTATATGTTTAAAGAGAAGACATTCTTCCCTCGATTTAAATGGACCGAAGGACCACACAATTTATTTAGGTTGAGATGCAAAATAAATATGACATGATGGCATGATGACATGATGCGATGCAAGAATAAAAACACAAGCACAAAAGAAACACACGGGCAAACCCGGAACATCTGGAATCTCTGGAATCTTCTGGAATCTTCTGGGACGTCGGTCTTCGGGCGTCACAGTAGCAGCGACTAAGCAATATGTATGGTGGCTAACTTACGAGTACAAGAATAAGATGAGCATCTACGCAAACGGTCGCAACTAGTAGTGATCGCTAAAGATCCTGAACTACTTACGAGTCAAACATAACCCCACTGTGTTCTCTTCTCAACATGAAAAGAGACAGTCACGGTTACTCACACAGTTGTGTGTTTTACTTCGGATCCTCTGTCAAGTTTTCTACAACCGGACATTAACAAATTCCAATCTGCCACATAACCGCGGGCACGGCTTTCGAAAGATCATAACCCTGCAGGGGTGTCCCAACTTAGCCCATCACAAGCTCTCACGATCAGCTGAAGTGATAAATATAATATCATCACCCCTTATCTTAGGGAAATCCGATCAGGCTCGGCATCCCGGTGCACAAGACATTTTGACAATGGTAAAACAAGTCGAACAAGACCTGTCGGTGTGCCGACACCCTGATAGTAGCCGCGCGTATCTCGTCTCAGGCCACGACCGGATGGGACATCCTACAGGAGCAAATCCTCGAGTTTCCCCGTGGTGGTTCCCGCAGTCCGCCCGTTTGGGACCAACACCATCAGCACTGGCCCCCCCTATTATGTAGAATTAAGAACCCGGGGACATGACCCCCTATGCAATTAATTAATTAATTAAGTTGTTATTATGAGCAAATTAAAACCAATGTTGGGCCTTGCTGGAGGAGTTTTATTCAAAGACGAACTGTCAAGGGGTCCCCATATACCCAACCGTGTAAGGAACGCAAAATCAAGGAACATAAGGCCGTTTTATCGGCGCCTAAGGTGGCATGAGTGGAACAAAACACCGAGCAAAAGGCCAAGCTTTCCACCCATGCCCAGTATATAGGTGTGTTAATAATAATAGATATTATGATATTCCAACAACAAGTTCCCTCCTGGAACGATCTTCATCTTCACCTGCAACTAACAACGCTATAAGAGGGGCTGAGCAAGCGAGTAACATAGCCAACCAATAGTTTTTCTAGGAAGGTTTCAACGGTTAGAGGTTTCATGGCAACAAGGAGAGGCTGACAATAATGATGGGTAGCGCGACATATAACGATAGCATCGAGACACTAAGCATGGCAATGATAGTAAAGGTATCCAAGGGTATGGTCATCTTGCCTGAGATCCCGCAAGGAAGAAGAACGGATCCAAGAAGAAGACGAAGAAGAAGCCTTGACGAAGAACCACGGGTTGACGAACGAATCCTCACGAACGCAACAGAACAAGCACTAACGAGAAGAAGCAAGCAACACGGTAAACACACCACACGAGACATGACAATATGCTCAACCAAGTATGATGCAAGACAGTTCTATATAGGATGCACTACACGTCTATACAGGAAGCACAACATGGCAAGGTAGGAAGCACAGAAAAACAACACAAGTCTATATGATGCAATACATGGCAAGGTATGATGCATGACAAGTCTACACAGGAAGCATTACAAGGCAAGGTAGGAAGCACAGAAAACAACACAAGTCTATATGATGCAATACATGTCAAGGTATGATGCATGAAAAGTCTACACAGGAAGCATTACATGGCAAGGTAGGAAGCACAGAAAACAACACAAGTCTATATGATGCAATACATGTCAAGGTATGATGCATGACAAGTCTACACAGGAAGCAATACATGGCAAGGTAGGAAGCACAGAGAAACAACACAAGAAACATGACAATAAGCTCAAGCAAGTATGATGCAAAACAAGTCTATACAAGATGCAAAACATGGCAAGGCAGGAAGCACTCAAAACAACACAAGTCAACAAGTTTAAATGAGGCCGGAAGCTACTTAAGCCAAATCCGGTAAGTCCTCATATACATAGTTTGAAATTAGTACATATCTGCACAAACCTTAAGTTAAAGTTGTTAAACAGCAATTTAACATGCACCATCATGATCTACACGAAATTCTAGTCAAGTTTCATATAAAGTTTGTTTAATTCGGAGATACGGCCTAGAAGATATGAGCAAAACAAGACAAGCATGGCAACGGTGTAAGAAGCACCCAAACATCAAGCAAACATACTCCAAACATGAAAACAATATGATATTATGATTCTACATGCAAAATCACAAAACTTTCATATAAGGAACACTCCTAACGGAGCAACGGGCTAAAAGATACACATGAAACAAGATATAACAACAAGTTGAAGTTAACAGCCACATAGCAACTTTAGAGCAAGAAATATATACTCTACAGAACTCAAACATGGTGACAAGAAGCATGGACATGAAGTAGACATATCCTACAGCAAACAACTCCATTGGAGCATCTCCATAGGAGGCACGGATCAATAGCAACAAGCTACAACATTTTGATCATGACAATAAAAACCTGACAGTAATATTTTATAGCAACTTGGGAGCAGGAATTAAATAAGCTACAGCAACCCAAATGATCAAGTGAAGGCATGAATGGATAGACAACAACATATACAACAAGGAATGATCAATGGCCACCCCAAAACTAACATGGATTTTCCTAGGGCATCAAGCAAACATAGCATCAGGATATTACAGACTCCAGACTTAGTGAAATTTCCCTAAGTGTTAAAACAGCAATAGCAATATGGCATGTTTACAAGCATGTTTAAGTCAACACAAGGCATATCATGGAAAGTTAAATGCACCACCTCAAAGACCACATCATGGAGATTCTAAAACATCTAGGCATGTGACATGGGGACAAACACAACAATAGCAACGAACTCCTCAACTTGGCATCTCGTAACAAGTTACAAAACCTAACAGCCACATGCACTTTTGCAACAGAGATTAACATGGCAATATGAACTCAAACAAGCATGCTATAGCAACCAACATGTAGAGCATCTCATGATGAACATTTTGACATATCATTTGCATCATTTGGATAAACATGCACCAAGTTATCACATCTCAAACATGGCATGAAAATAACAAGTAGCAGCAGTTTATAACAAGTAGCACTCTTGCAACAGATATTAGAGCATCTAGATGAACTCAAATGAGCATGGCACAATGGAACAAAGTGTAGAGCATATCACCACGATCATTTTGACATGTCATTCACTCAATTTGGATCACCACACAAAAAGATACATGCATGCAAAGTATGCAATAAAATAACACTTTCTAGGGACTTAGAAGAAAATAGACCTCCGGGGAAATGGACATGTCCGTGTCCCGGCGGACACGTCCGACGAAGGGGGCCTGCGTGGCAGAGACACAGGCAAAGGAGGCTCAAGCGGACAGGTCCGGATCCGACCGGACATGTCCGGCGTCTGGGACATGCGGGCCCACGGTTCAGGGGCACAGAGAGAGAGATCGAGCTCCTCTCGACCTCGGGGCAACGAGGCAGTGCTGCGGCGGCGGTTGCCCGGCCGGCCGGCGAAGGGGCCAGTCACAGGGGCACGGCGGCGCTCCGGATACGGTGGAGGGGGCGCGGATCCGGCGAGGGCGGACGTCTGCGGGGCCCTTGAGGCCGCGACGACGGAGATCGGGGCATCTCCAGTTCGCTGGTAGTGGGGGTAACTGCACAGGGGCAGAGGGGTGAGGCGGGGAGGAAGGAGAGAGGGAGGAGAGGTGCGGCGAGGAAGGACTTGGGGAGAGCGGCGGCGAGGTCCGGCGACCCAGCGGTGGCCGGAGGTGGCGGCCGGGTGCGGCTCCGGCGAGATCGTGCGGGAGAGCGGGAGGCGGAGGAGCAAGCGCTCCTGGCTCGGGCGCTCGGGCGCGGTCGGCCCAGATCGGCCCGTCCGCGGGCCTGGAGCGGGCCTCGACGGGCCAGGCGCGGCGGGATGTGAGGAGGAAGGTGCGTGAGGCTGACAGTGGGTTCCCGCGCTGAGCTGGCGGCGGCGCGGGCCGGCCGGCTGGACGCCAAGTGGCGGGGAGGAGCTCGCCGGCGCTAAAAACGATGAGGGCGGCGGCGGGAGATGATTGGGGGCACGGAAAACAAGGAGGGAGGGGTGTGGCTGCCAAAAATGGACTAGGGGGAGTCCATTTATAGTAGGGGGCTAGGGTTTAGGTGTTTGGGGGTGATTTGAGGCCGTTTCAGAGCCACCAGATACCAATCGGACGGCTCCGAAGTGGAGAGGGACTAGGCTGGGCCTAGGGGAATTAGTGGGCTGTGTAGGAGGGGTTGTGGGGAGAGAAGAGAAGAGGCCCGCAGGGGTTTTCGGAGACCGAAAACGTCCGACGTCTATACCGGCTACTAGTGCCGCTATATATATCCGTTGGGCTACCAAACGAGCTCCGAATGCGATGAAATTTAGCAGGCGGCCTGTCTACACTATAATAAGACCACACGCCAAGTTTCAACCCATTCCGAGAACGTTTTCTAGCCACTCACAAAATAAATATTCGGAGGCACCGCGGGCGCGTGCAAGTGTGTCTGGGCTGAGAACGAACAACGGAAAAGACGAGGGGAATCGGACGGATGCAAGTTTTGAAAACATGCTGATGCAAGCAAACAATGACAGGGCAAGATGCAACACGCAAGCAGATGACAAGGCAACAACGACGAATATCTAGCTGACACCTGGTGCACCGGTCTCGGGGTGTCACATGTGGTCATCTTGTCGTAGTGCTTAGGTGAAGCCCTGCGCGACCAACATCACCATCACCATCACCACGCCGTCGTGTTGCCGGAACTCTTCCCCGACACTCCTGGATAAACAGTTCTTGGGACGTCATCGAGGTGAACGTGTGCAGAATTGGGAGGTGTCGTACGTTTAGGTACTTGATCGGTTTAATCACGAAGACATTTGACTACATCAACCGCGCTAATATAACGCTTCCGCTTTCGGTCTACGAGGTATGTGGACACGCTCTTCCCATCTCCTTGATATGTTTCTCCTAGATAGATCTTGCGTGAGCGTAGGGAGTTTTTTTTGTTGAAATTTCATGGTATGTTCTCAAAAGTGGCATCATGAGCCAGGTCTATGCGTAGATGACATGTACGAGTAAAAAACAAAGGAGTTGTGGCCGATGATGATCATACTGCTTACCACCAACATCTTATTTTGATTCAGCGGTATTGTAAGATGAAGCAGCCCGGACCAACATTACATGACCGCGCTCATGAGACCAGTTCCACCGTAACGTGCAACTTGTTTGCATAAAGGTGGCTGGCGGGTGTCTGTCTCTCTTACTTTAGTTGAATCGGATTTCACTGCGGCCGGTCCTTGTTGAAGGTTAAAACAGCAAACTTGGTAAATCACCGTTGTGGTTTTTGTGCAGTAGGTAAGAACGGTTCTTGCTAGAAGCCCGTAGCAGCCACGTAAAACTTGCAACCACAAAGTAGAGGACGTCTAACTTGTTTTTGTAGGGCATGTTGAGATGTGATATGGTCAAGACGTGATGAGTTATACGTTATTGTATGAGATGATCATGTTTTGTAAATTATCGGCAACCGGCAGGAGCCTTATGGTTGTCTCTTTATTGTATGAATTGTGAACGCCATGTAATTGCTTTACTTTATCACTATGAGTTAGCGATAGTAGTAGAAGCAAAAGTTGCGAGACGACCATGATGCTACGATGAAGATCATGGTGTCAAGCCGGTGACGATGGAGATCATGACGATGCTTTGGAGATGGAGATCAAAAGCACAAGATGATGATGGCCCTATCATGTCACATATTTTGATTGCATGTGATGTTTATCTTTTTATGCATCTTATTTTTCTTAGTATGGCGGTAGAATTATAAGATGATCCCTTACTAAAATTTCAAGGCACAAGTGTTCTCCCTGAGTATGCACCGTTGCGACAGTTCGTCGTGCCAAGACACCACATGATGATCGGGTGTGATAAGCTCTACGTTCACATACAACGGGTGTAAGACAGTTTTGCACGTGCACAATACTCGGGTTAAACTTGACAAGCCTAGCATGTACAGACATAGCCTCAGAACACTAGAGACTGAAAGGTCGAGCGTGAATCATATAGTAGATGTGATCAACATAAGATGTTCACCATTGAAAACTACTCCATCTCACGTGATGATCGGACATGGTTTAGTTGATTTGGATCACGTGATCATTTAGATGACTTGAGGGATGTCTATCTAAGTGGGAGTTCTTTAGTAATATGATTAATTTAACTTAATTTATCATGAACTTAGTCCTGATAGTTTTTGCATATCTATGTTGTAGATCAATGACACGTGCTACCGTTCCCTTGAATTTTAATGCGTTCCTAGAGAAAGCTAAGTTGAAACATGATGGTAGGAACTACACGGACTTGGTATGTAACTTGAGGATTATTCTCATTGTTGCACAAAAGAATTATGTCCTTGATGCACCGCTAGGTGAAAGGCTTGCTGCAGGAGCAACTGCTGATGTTATGAACGCCTGGCAAGCTTGGTTTAATGACTACTCTAAAGTTCAGTGCACCATGCTTTATAGCTTAGAATCGGGACTTAAAAGACGTTTTGAACATCATGGGGCATATGAGATGTTCTAGGAGTTGAAGTTAATATTTCAAGAAAATGCCCGAGTTCAGAGATATGAAATCTCCAACAAGTTCTATAGCTGCAAGATGGAGAAGAACAGTTCTATCGATGAACACATACTCAAAATGTCTGAGTACCATAACCACTTGATTCAGCTGGGAGTTAACATTCCAGATGATAGTGTTATTGATAGAGTTCTCCATTCACTGCCACCAAGCTACAAAGGCTTCGTAACGAACAATAATATGCAAGGGATGCAGAAGACAATTCCCGATCTCTTCGCAATGCTCAAAGCCGCTAAGGTAGAAATCAAAAAGGAGCATCAAGTGTTGATGGTTAACAAGACCACTAGTTTCAAGAAAAAGGGCAACGGAAAGAAGGGGAACTTCAAGAAAAATAGCAAGCAAGTTGCTACTCCCGGGTAGAAACCCAAGTCTGGAGCCAAGCCTAAAACTGAGTGCTTCTACTGCAAAGGGACTGGTCACTGGAAGTGGAACTGCCCCAAGTATTTGGCGGATAAGAAGGATGGCAAAGTGAACAAAGGTATATTTGATATACATGTTATTGATGTGTACCTGACTAATGCTCGTAGTAGCGCGTGGGTATTTGATACTGGTTTGGTTGCTTATATTTGTAACTCGAAACAGTGGCTATAGATTAAACAAAGATTGGCCAATGACGAGGTGACGATGCGCGTGGGAAATGGTTCCAAAGTCGATGTGATCGCCGTCGGCACGCTACCTCTACATCAACCTTCGGGATTAGTTTTAGACCTAAATAATTGTTATTTGGTGTCATCTTTGAGCATGAACATTATATCTGGATCTTGTTTGTTGCGGGACGGTTATTCATTTAAATAAGAGAATAATGGTTGTTCTATTTATATGAGTAATATCTTTTATGGTCATGCACCCTTGATGAGTGGTCTATTTTTGTTGAATCTCGATCGTGGTGATACACATATTCATAATATTGATGCCAAAAGATGCAGAGTTAATAATGATAGTGCAGCATATTTGTGGCACTGCCGTTTAAGTCATATTGGTTTAAAGCATATGAAGAAACTCCATGGAAATGGGCTTTTAGAATCACTTGATTATGATTTTTTTATACTTGCGAACCATGCCTCATGGGAAAGATGACTAAAACTCCGTTCTCCGAAACAATGGAGCGAGCAACTGACTTATTGGAACTAATACATACCAGTGTATGCGGTCCGATGAGTGTTGAGGCTCGCGGTGGGTATCGTTATTTTCTAACCTTCACAGATGATTTGAGCAGATATGGGTATATCTACTTGATGAAACACAAGTCTGAAACATTTGAAAAGTTCAAAGAATTTTAGAGTGAAGTATAGAATCATCGTAACAAGAAAATATAGTTTCTACGATCTGATCGCTGAGGCGAATATTTGAGTTATGAGTTTGGTCTTCATTTAAAATAATGTGGAACAGTTTCGCAACTCACGCCACCTAGAACACCATAGTGTAATGGTGTGTACGAACGTCGTAACGGTACTTTATTACATACGTTGCGATCTATGATGTCTCTTAGATTTACAATTATAGTTTTGGGGTTATGCATTAGAGACAGTTGCATTCACGTTAAATAGGGCACCATCGAATTCCGTTGAGACGACGCCGTATGAACTGTGGTTTGGCAAGAAACCTAAGCTGTCATTTCTCAAAGTTTGGGGTTGCGATGCTTATGTGAAAAAGCTTCAGCCTAATAAGCTCAAACCCAAATCAGAGAAGTGTGTCTTCATAGGATACCCAAAAGAAACTGTTGGGTATACCTTCTATCAGAGATCAGAACGCAAGACTTTTGTTGCTAAGAATGGATCCTTTCTAGAGAAGGAGTTTCTCTCAAAAGAAGTGAGTGGGAGAAAAGTAGAACTTGATGAGGTAATTGTACCTTCTCTCGAATTGGAAAATAGCTCATCATAAAAAAACGTTCCCGGTGATGCCTACACCAATTAGTGAGGAAGCTAATGATGATGATCATGAAACTTCATATCAAGTTACTATCGAACCTCGTAGGTCAACCAGAGTACATTCCACGCCAGATTGGTACGGTAATCCTGTTCTGGAAGTCATGTTACTAGACCATGACGAACCAACGAACTATGAGGAAGCGATGATGAGCCAAGATTCTGCGAAATGGCTTGAGGCCATGAAATCTAAGATGGGATCCATGTATGAAAACAAAGTATGGACTTTGGTTGACTTGCCCGATGATCGACAAGCCATAGAAAATAATTGGATCTTCAAGAAGAAGACTGACGCCGATAGTAATGTTGTTGTCTATAAAGCTCCACTTGTTGCAAAAGGTTTTCGACAAGTTCAAGGAGTTGACTACAATGAGACCATCTGACTTGTAGCGATGCTTAAGTCTGTCCAAATCATGTTAGAAATTGCCGCATTTAATGATTATGAAATCTGGCAAATGGATGTCAAAATTGCATTTCCTTAATGGATTTCTCAAGAAGAGTTGTATATGATGCAACTAGAAGGTTTTGTTGATCCTAAAGGTGCTAAAAAATGTGCAAGCTCCAGTGATCCATATATGGACTGGTGTAAGCATCTCGGAGTTGGAATATACGCTTTGATGAGGTGATCAAAGCATATGGTTTTATACAAACTTTTGGAGAAGACTGTATTTATAAGAAAGTGAGTGGGAGCTCTGTAGCATTTCTGATATCATATGTGGATAACATATTGTTGATTGGAAATGATGTAGAATTTCTGGATAGCACAAAAGGATACTTGAATAAGAAATTTTCAATGAAAGACCTCGGTGAAGCTGCTTATATATTGGGAATGAACATCTATAGAGATAGATCAAGATGCTTAATTGGACTTTCACAAAGCACATACCTTGATAAAGTTTTGAAGAAGTTCAAATTGGATCAGTCAAAGAGAGGGTTCTTGCCTATGTTACAAGGTGTGAAGTTTAGTCAGACTCAATGCCTGACCACTTCAGAAGATAAAGAGAAAATGAAAGTCATTCCCTATGCCTCAGCCATAGGTTCTATCATGTATGCAATGATGTGTACTAGACCTGATGTGTGCCTTCCTATAAGTCTAGCAGGGAGGTACCAAAGTAATCCAGGAGTGGATCACTGGACAACGGTCAAGAACATCCTGAAGTACCTAAAAAGGACTAAGGATATGTTTCTCATTTATGGAGGTGACAAAGAGCTTGTCATAAACGGTTATGTCGATGCTAGCTTTCACACTGATCCAGATGACTCTAAGTCACAAATCGGATATGTGTTTTTGTTGAAGGGTGGAGCTGTCAATTGGTGCAGTTCCAAGAAGAGCATCCTGGCGGAATCTACGTGTGAAGCAGAGTACATAGCTGCTTCGGAAGCAACAAATGAAGGAGTCTGGATGAAGGAGTTCATATCCGATCTAAGTGTAATACCTAGTGCATCGGGTCCAATGAAAATGTTTTTTGACAACACTGGAACAATTGCCCTGGCGAAGGAATCCAGGTTTCACAAGAGAACTAAGCACATCAAGAGATACTTCAACTCTATCCGCGATCAAGTCAAGAAGGAAGACATAGATATTTGCAAAATACATACCGATTTGAATGTAGCAGACCCATTGACTAAGCCTCTTCCACGAGCAAAACATGATCAGCACCAAGACTCCATGGGTGTTAGAAACATTACTATGTAATCTAGATTATTGACTCTAGTGCAAGTGGCACCCTGAAGGAAATATACCCTGGAGGCTATAATAAAGTTGTTATTTATATTTCCTTATATCATGGTAAATGTCTTTTATTCATGCTAGAATTGTATTGACCGTAAACTTGATACATGTGGGGATACATAGACAAAACTTAGTGTCCCTAGTATGCCTCTACTAGACTAGCTTGTTAATCAAAGATGGTTGAGTTTCCTGACCATAGACATGTTTTGTCATTTGATTAATGGGATCACATCATTAGGAGAATGATGTGATGGACATGACCCATCCGTTAGCTTAGCATATTGATCGTTCAGTTTTATCACTGTTGCTATCTTCATGTCAAATACATATTTCTCAAACTATGAGATTATGCACCTCCCGAATACTGGAGGAATGCCTTGTGTGCTATCAAACATCACAACATATAACTGGGTGATTATAAAGATGCTCTATAGGTATTTCCTAAGGTGTTTTTTGGGTTGCAATAGATCGAGATTAGGATTTGTCACTCCGAGTATCAGCAACGTATCTCTGAGCCCTCTTGGTAATGCACATCATAAGAAGCCTTGCAAGCAATGTGACTAATGAGTTAGTTGTGAGATGATATATTACAGAACGAGTAAAGAGACTTGCCGGTAACGAGATTGATCTAGGTATGAAGATACCGACGATCGAATGCCGGGCAAGTAACATACCGATGACAAAGGAAATAACGTATGTTGTCATTACGGCTTGAACGATAAAGATCTTCGTAGAATAGGTGGGAGCCAATATGAGCATCCAGGTTCCACTATTGGTTATTGACCGTAGATGTGTCTAGGTCATGTCTACATAGTTCTCGAACCCGTAGGGTCCGCACACTTAACGTTTCGATGACGATTTGTATTAAGAGGTATGTGTTTTTGGTGACCGAAGATTGTTCGGAGTCCCGGATGAGATGACGGCCATGACGAGGAGTCTAGAAATGGCCAAGAGGTAAAGATTGATATATTGGATGATGGTATTCGGACACCGGAAGGGTTCCAGATTGTTTCGGGTATTTTTCGGAGTATGAGGAGGTTACCGAAACCCCACGGGAAAGTAATGGGCCTATATGGGCCATAGGGGAGAGAGAGGGGAGCCCACAAGGGGTGGCACCCCCTCCATGGGCTATCCAAATTGGACAAGGAGAAGGGTGCGCGGCCCCCATTTCCTTCCCCCTCTCCCTCTCCTTCCCTCTTTTCACCTCCCAAAGAAAGGAAAGGGGGGGCAATCCTACTAGGAGTGGAGTCCTAGTAGGAGTCCCCCCCATGGCGCGCCCCTAGGTCGGCCTCCTCCTCCTCTCCTCCTTTATATACGTGGGCAGGGCACCCCAAAGCACATCAATTGTTCTTAGCCTTGTGTGGTGCCCCCCTCCACAGTTTACACCTCTGGTCATCTTGTCGTAGTGCTTAGGTGAAGCCCTACGCGATCAACATCACCATCACCGTCACCACGCCGTCGTGCTGCCGGAACTCTTTCCCGACACTATGTTGGATCAAGAGTTCATGGGACATCACCGAGTTGAACGTGTGCAAAACTCGGAGGTGTGATACGTCCAAAACGTATCTATAATTTCTGCTTGCTCCATGCCTCTTTTGGGTGATATTTCTATGTTATTTATACACTTACATACACTTTTGATCATATTTGGACTAACCTATTAACTCAGTGCACCCCAGTGCCAGTTTCTGTTTTCGGCTGTTTTTGTATTTCAGGTTTTCACATTACGAGAACTGCCAGGAAAAATCCAGAAAAATTATATAAAAAATCAGCGTTCCAGAAGCTACCGTGCGCCCTAAGTACAGCCGGGGGGGGCACCAGGGCTCCAGGCGCCCTGGCGGCGCGCCCCCCCCCCCCTGGTCCGCGCCGGGGGGGCGCCTCGGCCCCCCGAGGCTCCGCTGATGCCCCCCTTTGGCATATATTTACACCGCGTCGAGGAAACCCTGATTCCGAACCCCTTTTCTCCAGACGCGATTCCGATCTCCGCCGCCATCGCCATCAAGCTTCGGGGGACCAGAATTCCTGTGCCGGCACCCTGCCGGGACGGGGAAGTGCCCCCGGATTCATCTCCATCGACGTTGCTTCCTCCCTCCATGATGCGGGAGTAGTTCCTCCTCGGGGCTGAGGTTTCTACCAGTAGCTATGTGGTCAATTTTCTCTCCCATGATGTGATCGTCGTTGTGATCATAGGCTATGTTAATCTAGGGTGATCCCATGATATTTCCCCTTCCTCTATGTATTGGATTGATGTACTCACTTGTCTTTATCTAGTATAATCCCCGAGACCAAGGTGACAGCGGTCTATTGGACATGGATTAGAAAAGTATTTTCATGAGTGATTTCCTCTCGTGTGTGTTGATTGAAGATTGAGAGTCTCTTGGTGCTTTCTTTGACTATCCTTTAGATATATTGTGGTGATTGTGGGACTCTCTTTGGATGGCCGCGGTGACATTGGGAAATCCTTAGATTGAGAACTATGAACTTTGAGGTGTGCTTTTGTAGCCCTACATAATTCTCGTCCTCTCTTGACCACGAAGGAATGACCTCCGAGTGTGTCCCCTTTGCATGTTTTATGGGAAATATCATGTGATTCGATTATGTTAATGTTGTTGGGAGTTGCCACTAGTGAAAGTATGAAACCTAGGCCTTGTTCCCATCATTGCAATACCATTTGTGCTCACGTTTACCACTTGTTTGCTTGCTGCACTTTTTATTACAGATTTATATTACTTTGCTTTGCCACTCCTATCATCCATATTTTACCATCTCTTCGCCGAACTAGTGCACCTATACAACTCCTAGTTGTATTAGGTGTGTTGGGGACACAAGAGACTTCTTGTATCTTAGTTGCAGGGTTGCTTGAGAGAGACCATCTTCAACCTCAACTTCCCTGAGTTCGATAAACCTTAGGTCATCCACTTGAGGGAAATTGCCGCTGTCCTACAAACCTCTGCGCTTGGAGGCCCAACATAGTCTACAAGAGTAGAAGCGTGTGTAGACATCAAGCTATTTCTGGCGCCGTTGCCGGGGAGGTGAGCGCTTGAAGGTATATCTTTAGATCTTGCAATTAAATCTTTTTGTTTCTTGTTTTTATTTCACTAGTTATGTTTATGGAAAACCTTGCTATTGGATCGTTGCTTGCGGGAAGACGCCCCACACCTGTGGTGGTTGCTCCTCCCCCTACTGAAATTGTGCCCTATAAAATACCAGCTGGTATTATCAATTATGTTTTGGCTAATCGTTATGCAGGAGACAGACATCCCGGTGAACACTTGCTATATCTGTCACAATTATGTTCATTATTTAAGCTTGCAGGTGTATCAAGGGAGTTTGTCATGAGGAAATTGTTCGCCGTATCACTTATAGATAAAGCTTCAGATTGGTAAAAGCTTCTCGATAACTTGCACTTGCTTGATTGGCAAGAGCTTATGTCTCTCTTTTACTCTAAGTTTTATCCTCTTCATGAAGTCCATAATAATAGGAATTATGTTTATAATTTCTATCCTCATGACGGAGAGAGCATAGCTCAAGCTTGGGGGAGACTGAGAACGTTAATGCTAAAATTTCCTAACCATGGGCTCCCCAAAGATATGATTATTACTAATTTCTATGCGAGGCTCTCTCGACAGGATAAAGATTTGCTCGATGCTTCCTCTATGGGTTCTTTCACAAACGAAAAGATTGATGCTAAATGGGAACTCCTTGAAAGAATTCAACGCAACACTGAAGATTGGGAGATCGACAAAGGTAAAGAGTCAGGTATAATTTATGAGTATGATTGCATTAAGTCCTTTGTTGAAACTACAAGTTTTAATAAGTTTAGTGCTAAGTTTGGACTTGATTCTCAACTCCTTGTTGATTTCCTCAAATCTTTTGCTTCACATCTTAATATGCCTAAGGAGGATTGGATCAAGCATCATAAACCTTTTAAAGAGATTTGCAAAGAAAATGAAATTGTTCATGATGATTGCAACATGCATGATCCAATTCCTAAAAATGAAGTTTTATATAAGCATGCTAATTTTTGTGGAGTGGATAGACCTTGTGAAAAGCCTATGATTGAAGAAGAGAAGTATTGTAAGCAACATAAGCATGAAAGAACAATCACTTGGGTCAGAGATTTAAATGAAATTGCTAGAGAATTGTGTGACCTTTATCCTTTTACTTGTGAACTTTGCCGTATAGAGGGTCACTTTAATTTTCAATGCATGAACTTTCAAAACATAACTGTTAACCAGTTGTGTGATAACATGATCACCTCTGATCTTTATGATGAGCTTATGTTATTTTTGATGTGTGAAGAGTTGTCAGAAAAGACTTCTTGGCTAGATGTTAATGCCATAGGAATAAAAAACACTTTGCAAAATTGCCATCTCTATTGTGTTGTTAATTGCCATGAAAATGATTACATAAGTAAGATTAGAAAGGAGGGAACTTTACCAAAGTATAAAAATGTCTCTTATATTTTTGCTAATAAAAAGGAGAGTTTCTCCCAAGTTTCCCCTATTGTTTCTAATGATAAACCAGGATATGTGGAGAAGCTTCATCTCAAACCACCCCCTCCTAAGGTGAAGAAGAAGAAAAAGAAGAGGAGGAGGAAGAGGAGCAAGAAAGAAGAAGAATGGGTATCAACCTGGCCTGAGCATATTCCTCCCATCAACTTTTATCCTAACAATTGTAAGTTTAAAGAAGAAGGTGAAGTTTATTGCCTTAATTATCATCTTGATGATACGTCCGTAGGTACTATTGAAGATGATTTTGATTATGATATGCATGTTACTTATTGTGATTGGTAAAATGATGATAATGCTACTTATGATCTTGAAAATCTTTTTGGTACCAACTCTGAAAGTGATGATATGGGAAGCTCTAAGCTTGGGGATGATAGGATTGCAATTCCTTTACCCACTAGTGATGTGATAACTGATAATTCTTTTGCTAGTAAGAATAAAGACAACATGTTTACAAATATAGTTGCTAGCAATGATAATGCTCTTCTCTACCATGATGATGTTATAACTCCAATCTATAGTGATTATAAAGGTACCTATGACATAAGGAGAAATTATCCTTATGAAACTTGTCATAATCATGGAGGGAATTACTCCCTTGTTGAACACCACCCTCCTAATATACAATTAATCTATAGTGTTCAAGTTGTTTATGATAGTCCTACTCCCACTATTACCAATGAGAAAGATTATGCTTATGTGGAGAGTAAGAGTACCTTTTTGCATGTGGATCATGGTAACAATGCTTTATGTGATGCTTATATTGTTGAGTTCATCCATGATGCCACTGAAATTTATAATGAGAGAGGGAGACTTGGTTCTAAATATCTTAATAATAAGAAGTTTCCTCTCTTTATGGTGAATATTTTGAACTTATGCTTGTTTTGCCTTCCTATGCTAGTTGCTTTGTGCTTCAATGAATTATTCTATTGAAATATTCCTATGCATAGGAAGCATGTTAGGCTTAAATGTGTTTGGTATTTGCTTCTTGATGCTCTCTTTTGTTCTTCAACTCTTATTCCTACGAGAGCATCATTAAAGTCTTATGCCTAGCTTAAAGGCATAAAAGAAAGCACTTTTGGGAGGCAGCCCAATGAATAAAATTATTTTGCTTTTGTTGAGTCTTGATGTTGTTACTACTGTAGCATTATCATTGTATCTTTGCTTTTCAATTTTGTGCCAAGTATAGCCTCTGATTGCTAGAAAGTTCAAAAGTTGTGAGGTGCTGTCCAGGAAACAGATTCTGTCCTTGGATAGAAAAATTCGTATAAAATCACCAGATCATCTTTTTGGTCTGAATTTTTTCTACAGCGTGCTCTATATAATTGTATTTCGTGCGTCTGTTTTGAGTTTTGAGATTAGAGTTGCAGAAGTGCCCCGAACAAATCATTTACTACCTGCTGTTCTGTTTTTCACAGATTTTGTCCTGTTTTGCCTTTCCTTCATTTTGCAAACCTAGAGCTTGCTTTTTCTTTGCAAAAACATTTTAGCAATCTTGAGAAACAGTAGACCTTCAAGAATATACTTATTTCCAGCAAGGAACAATTATTTTATTAAGGGTACTAACCTCGCTAATCAGATTATGATGAGTTATGTATGAAGGGAGTTTTCAAGTGTGCGAGGGAAGATGATAAAAAGATTCAGGAGTGTCAAACGCTCAAGCTTGGGGATGCCCCCATGCACCCCCAAGAAATATTCAAGAAAACTCAAGCGTCTAAGCTTTGGGATGCCCCCGTGCATCCCCTTCTCCATCAACATTATCAGTTCGTCTTTCGTTCCACTATATTTTTATCACTTCATGTGTTATGTGCTATGCTTGGAGCGTCTTGCTTTTAGTTTCCTTTTTAGTTTTCTTTAGCTTTTCATAACGAGTCGGAACTCAGAATTTCTTTGTGTGGGAGAGAAACACGCTCCACTTCTACCTAGAACATAACATAGAATTTTCATGTCTATCTTTGATGTGTGTGTTCTTTGTCTTTCAATAGCTACTATCATGTTTCGCTCTTATTTTTCATGCTTATCTTTTTAAAGAGCTTTTGTTTAGTTGGTTGCTTGAACTCTCTTTAGTTATCATGCTTATCTTATTAAGAGAGTTTGCTTCTGTTGCATTGGTCGATATGTCTATGATAAGAATGCTACGTGCATAATGGCGCTTGGTAGTTCATGTTTTCTTATGGTTAGTCTCAAATAGCTGGGAGGTTCCCAATGTGTTATTGGAGTACCAACATGGTTTGTTTGCCAATGATGTGGTATGGTTTAGTAATATCTTCCTTCAAAGAATTTATTTTGATTGACTTGGCGTATGCTCACGCATATTTAAGACTGTAAAGAAAGTCTGTCAAGCCTTGATGATCTTTTATTTCTGAGTAGCGATATAACTTCCATGCATGATTCAATATTGCTTTGTCGCTCTGCATGATTATGACCGTCATTGCTCTCTTAGTTGGTCGCTCCCAGTCTTTTGCTAACCTCCACCTGTACTAAGCGGACTGACTGCTTGTGCATCCACATTCCTTTAAACCAGTTATGCCATATGAGTCCACCATACCTTCCTACATGGTATTTACCTGCCATTCCTAACGAAGACTTTCATGTGCCATCTCGAAATTATTCAAAAAAATAATACATTTCTGTTTTGTGCCCCTGTTTTAGCTCATGAGGAAGTAGTGGTTAATTCATGATCTTTTTAAGTTGGATAAGCTTCACCCCGGGATTGCATGTATAATGTGCAAACCCATAATACGTGAAGGAACTGGCATTGAGTGCGCCCGGCTCAAAAAGACAATATAACAAACAAACCCTCATTCACGCTTTGTTCATGAGAAATCAGAAAACTTTGGCAGTGATAAACAAAGGAGATTAAGAGGATGTGATCGTCCTCATTCGGGAGCCGTTCCTCGAAACTTGTCCATCTCAAGAAGTGATTGAGTTATCTGCTAGCATTCATTGACGAAACATGCATGATCTAAAAATAAATTATTACCTCTGTTTTAAAACCAAGAGCTCTGGTACATGTTTTGTGTTTGTTTCCAACTACGGGTTTTCAACCTTGCCAACAAAAGCCACGGTTCGAGAGTCTCCACCTTCTTTTTAAAAGCACCAACTACTGAGAGCATGATTGTCATTCTGAGTGTAATGTGCATTGTCCCAAAGTAGCATTGTCTTTTGCATGATTGTGATATCGTTTATTTTGAAATCATTGTATCTAGTCATCACTTAAACCTTGGAGGTGCCCCTGCATTTATGTTTTGCTTCACTAAAGGGGGCAAGCTAGATATCACTTTATCATATTTGCACATCATGTTCATTACAAATCTATTTGATGTTTCAATATCATATTGTAAAAATTTCAGTTCTTTGTGATTTTCTCATGAGGCGACTTAATTACCACAGATTCATTGTCTCAGTAAGCTTTTGTCATATGACTATGAAAAAGTCCTATATGGTTAATAGCATGTCACCACAGAAATTATTCTTGTTATCATTTACCTACTCGAGGACGAGCAGGAATTAAGCTTGGGGATGTTGATACGTCCAAAACGTATCTATAATTTCTGCTTGCTCCATGCCTCTTTTGGGTGATATTGCTATGTTATTTATACACTTCCATACACTTTTGATCATATTTGGACTAACCTATTAACTCAGTGCACCCCAGTGCCAGTTTCTGTTTTCGGCTGTTTTTGTATTTCAGGTTTTCACATTACGAGAACTGCCAGGAAAAATCCAGAAAAATTATATAAAAAATCAGCGCTCCAGAAGCTACCGTGCGCCCGAAGTACAGCCGGGGGGGGTACCAGGGCTCCAGGCACCCTGGCGGCGCCCCTCCCCCCCCCCCCCCGGGCCGCGCCGGGGGGGCGCCTGGGCCCCCCGAGGCTCCGCTGATGCCCCCCTTTGGCATATATTTACACCGCGTCGAGGAAACCCTGATTCCGGACCCCTTTTCTCCAGAAGCGATTCCGATCTCCGCCGCCATCGCCATCAAGCTTCGGGGGACCAGAATTCCTGTGCCGGCACCCTGCCGGGACGGGGAAGTGCCCCCGGATTCATCTCCATCGACGTTGCTTCCTCCCTCCATGATGCAGGAGTAGTTCCTCCTCGAGGCTGAGGTTTCTACCCGTAGCTATGTGGTCAATTCTCTCTCCCATGATGTGATCTTCGTTGTGATCATAGGCTATGTTAATCTAGGGTGATCCCATGATATTTCCCCTTCCTCTATGTATTGGATTGATGTACTCACTTGTCTTTATCTAGTATAATCCCCGAGACCAAGGTGACAGCGGTCTATTGGACATGGATTAGAAAAGTATTTTCATGAGTGATTTCCTCTCTTGTGTGTTGATTGAAGATTGAGAGTCTCTTGGTGCTTGTCTTTGACTATCCTTTAGATATATTGTGGTGATTGTGGGACTCTCTTTGGATGGCCGTGGTGACATTGGGAAATCCTTAGATTGAGAACTACGAACTTTGATGTGTGCTTTTGTAGCCCTACATAATTCTCGTCCTCTCTTGACCACGAAGGAATGACCTCCGAGTGTGTCCGCTTTGCATGTTTTATGGGAAATATCATGTGATTCGATTATGTTAATGTTGTTGGGAGTTGCCACTAGTGAAAGTATGAAACCTAGGCCTTGTTTCCATCATTGCAATACCATTTGTGCTCACGTTTACCACTTGTTTGCTTGCTGCACTTTTTATTACAGATTTATATTACTTTGCTTTGCCACTCCTATCATCCATATTTTACCATCTCTTCGCCGAACTAGTGCACCTATACAACTCCTAGTTGTATTAGGTGTGTTGGGGACACAAGAGACTTCTTGTATCTTAGTTGCAGGGTTGCTTGAGAGAGACCATCTTCAACCTCTACTTCCCTGAGTTCGATAAACCTTAGGTCATCCACTTGAGGGAAATTGCCGCTGTCCTACAAACCTCTGCGCTTGGAGGCCCAACATAGTCTACAAGAGTAGAAGCGTGTGTAGACATCAAGGTGTCGTACGTTCGGTACTTGATCGATTGAATCGCGGAGACGTTCGACTACATCAACCACATTAATATAACGCTTCCGCGTTCGGTCTACGAGGGTACGTGGACACACTCTTCCCATCTCGTTGTTATGCTTCTCCTAGATAGATCTTGCATGAGTGTAGGAAGTTTTTTGAAATTGCATGCTACGTTCCCAACAGATATGTGCTATACTTGCAGTGTCATTTTATTTTGTTTTGCTTGTTGTTTGAATAAAGTACTTAAGATCTGAAATTCTTAACTGAGACACGGTCTTCTCATAGCTAGTTAATTATTTGACTAATAATTGATCTTCACTTATATCCTTTTGGAGTAGTTTGTCAGTTGCTCTAGTGCTTCACTTATATCTTTTTAGAGCACTGCGGTGGTTTTATTTTATAGAAATTGTTGAATTCTCTTCCTTCACTTATCTTATTTTTGAGAGTCTCTAAAATAGCATGGTAATTAGCTTGGGTCATGAATTTAATCCCAATATGATAGACATCCAAAGAAGGTATAATAAAAACTTCCACGTGATAAGTGTGATCGTTTTGAGATATGAGGATGGTAATATTAGAATCATGCTAGTAGTAAATTGTAGGGTAGAGGAAATAATTGTGTTAAGATTCGTGATTCCTGTAGCATGCACGTATGGTTTCCAAAAAGTGCAACCAAAACGAAATGCTTGTGTCTTGATTGTTAACCTTTGTGTGAAGGTCGGGGGCCTGCGATGGTTAACTCCTACCAACCTCCCCCCTAGGGGCATGCGTAGTAGTACTTTGCTTTGAGGGCTAATAAATCTTTTGCAATAAGTATGTGAGTTCTTTGTGACTAATGTTGAGTCCATGGATTATACGCACTCTCACCCTTCCACCTTACTAGCCACTCTAGTGCCGCACAACTTTCGCCGTGCATAAAACCCTCCTTATATCGTCCTCAAAACAACCACCATACCTACCTATTATGGTATTTCCATAGCCATTCCGAGATATATTGCCATGTAACTCCACCATTTCGTTTATTATGACACGCATCATCATTGTCATATTGATTTGCTTGATCATGTAGTTGACATAGTATTTGTGGAAAATCCACCATTCATATTTTTATACATGTCACTCTTGATCATTGCACATCCCGGTACATCGCCGGAGGCATTCATATAGAGTCATATCTATGTTCTAGTATCGAGTTGTAAGTAAATAAAAGTGTGATGATCATCATTATTAGAACATTGTCCCATGTGAGGTTATCAAAAATAAAAGAGGCCAATGAAGCCCAAATAAATAAAAGAGGCCAAAGAAGCCCACACAAAAAGGCCAAAGAGCCCAAAATAAATAAAATAAAAAGAGAGAAGGGGCAATGCTAATATCTTTTTCCACATTTGTGCTTCAAAGTAGCACCATGTTCTTCATGATAGAGAGTCTCCAATGTTATCACTTTCATATACTAGTGGGCATTTTTGCTATAGAACTTGGCTTATATATTCCAATGACGGGCTTCCTCAAATGCCCTAGGTCTTCATGAGCAAGTAAGTTGATGCACACCCACTAGTTTTCTTTTGAGCTCTCATAAACTTATAGCTCTAGTGCATCCGTTACATGGCAATCCCTACTCACTCACATTGATATCAATTGATGGACATATCCATAGTCCATTAATTTTCCTAGTTGATGTGATACTTTATCCCCACTTTTTTCTATTACCACCTTGTACTCCACCCATAGTGCTATATCCATAGTGCTTTCTTTAGCCATGTTATTTTTGAAGCTTAATGATTTACTATCTAGTATGCTTGAAATATTATTGTTCTCATGTCAACATAAACTTTTGCTTGAAACATACGGATCTGAATATTCATCCCACGATAAAGAAGATTGCATTGATAAACATGTTAGGTAGCATTCCACATCAAAAATTCCATTTTCTCATTTACCTACTCGAGGATGAGCATGAATTAAGCTTGGGGATGCTTGATATGTCTCTAACGTATCTAAAATTTTCTATTGTTCCATGCTATTATATTAAATCTTTTGGATGTTTTATATGCATTAATATGCTATTTTATATGATTTTTGGGACTAACCTATTAACCTAGAGCCCAGTGCCAGTTTATGGTTCTTCCTTGTTTTTGAGTTTTGCAGAAAAGGAATATCAAATGGAGTCCAATTGACCTGAAAATTTACGGTGATTTTTTTATGGACCAAAGAAGCCCGCGGAGTGCTGGAGAAGGACCAGAAGAGCCACGAGGCAGCCACAAGGGTGGGAGGAGCGCCCCCTTCCTTGTTGTCACCTCGTGGCCCCCCTGACTTGTCCCCGATGGAAAAAATTATTATAAATAGGGAAACCTCCGAAAATAAACCTAGATCGGGAGTTCCGCCGTTGCAAGCCTCTGTAGCCACGAAAAACCAATCGGAGCCCGCTTCGGCACCCTGGCGGAGGGGGAAACCATCACCGGTGCCCATTGATACGTCTCCAACGTATCTACAATTTTTTATTGTTACATGCTATTATTTATGAAGTCTTGGATGTTTAATGGGCTTTATCATACAGTTTTATATCATTTTTGGGACTAACCTACTAACCCAAAGGCCTAGTCCAGATTGTTATTTTTTGCCTGTTTCAGGGTTTTGCAGAAAAAGAATATCAAACGGAGTCCAAACGGAATGAAACCTTCGCGAAATATATTTTTGGAGAAAATCACACACGGGGGACTTGAGAACCACATCAGGGGATCAAGGGGCTGCCCACGAGGGTGGGGGCGCGCCCCCTGCCTCATGGGGGCCCCGAGCACCCCCCCCCCCCGGTGTCCTCTTTCTTCCTATATAAGTCTACGTACCCCGAAACCTTCGACAACAGAGAGAAAACCCTAATTCCACCACCGTAACCTTCTGTTCCCGTGAGATCCCATCTTGGAGCCTGTTCCGGAGCTCCACCGGAGGGGGATCCACCACGGAGTTCTTCTTCATCATCATCATCGCCCTCACCATGAGTTGTGAGTAGTTTACCATAGACCTTCGGGTCCATAGCTAGTATCTAGATGGCTTCTTCTCTCCCTCTGGATGTCAATACAAAGTTCTTCTCGGTCTTCGAGGAGATCTATTCGATGTAATCTCTTTTTGCGGTGTGTTTGTCGAGATCCGATGAATTGTGAGTTTATGATCAAGGTTATCTATGAAAGATATTTGGTTCTTCTCTGAACTTTTTATGTGTGCTCATAATATCCTTGCAAGTCTCTTCGAATTATTGGTTTGGTTTGGCCTACTAGATCTATAGTTCTTCCAATGGGATAAATGCTTGCCTTTGGGTTCAATCTTGCGGTGTCCTTTCCTAGTGACAGTAGGGGCAGCAAGGCACGTATTATATTGTTGCCATCGAGGATAAAAAGATGGGGTTTATATCATATTGGTTGAGTTTATCCCTCTACATCATGTCATCTTGTTTAAGGCGTTACTCTGTTCTTATGAACTCAATACACTAGATGCATGCTGGATAGCAGTCGATGTGTGGAGTGATAGTAGTAGATGCAGGTAGGAGTCGGTCTACTTGTCTCGGATGTGATGCCTATATGCAATGAGCATGCCTAGATAGTCTCATAATTATTCGCTTTTCTATCAATTGCTCGACAGTAATTTGTTTACCCGCCGTAGAATATTGCTATCATGAGAGAAGCCACTAGAGAACACTACGGCCCCCGGGTCTATTCTCAAGATATCAATCTACATCTACTTTACTTTTATTGCTTTTATTTTCTGTTCTTATAAACCAAAAATACCAAAAATATAAACTATCATCTCTATCAGATCTCATTTTCGTAAGTGACCGTAAAGGGATTGACAACCCCTTATCGCGTTGGCTGTGAAGTTCTTATTTGTTTGTGCAGGTGCGAGGGACTCACGCGTGGTCTCCTACTGGATTGATACCTTGGTTCTCAAAAACTAAGGGAAATACTTACGCTATTGTGTTGCATCTCCCTTTCCTCTTCAAGGGAATACAATGCAAGCTCAAGAAGTAGCAAGAAGAATTTCTAGCGCTGTTGCCGGGGAGGCTTACTCAAAAGTCATATACCAAGTACCTATCACAAACCCTTATCCTTCGCATTATATTTTTTGCCTCTCAGTTTCCTCTCCCCCACTTCACCCTTGCCGTTTTATTTGCCCTTCTTCCACCGTGTGTTTATCGTTCGCTTGCTTCTTGTTTGCTTGTGTGTGTTGGATTGTTTGCTTGTCACTATGGCTCAGAACAATACCAAATTGTGTGCCTTCTCCAATACCAACAACAATGATTTTATTAGCACTCCGATTGCTCCTATTACCGATGCTGAATCTTGTGAGATCAATGCTACTTTGTTGAATCTTGTCATGAAAGATCAATATTCCGGCCTTCCTAGTGAAGATGCAGCTACCCATCTAAACAACTTTGTTGATTTGTGTGATATGCAAAAGAAAAGGGATACGGATAACGATATTGTTAAAATGAAGTTATTTCCGTTTTCACTTAGAGATCGTGCTAAACCTTGGTTTTCCTCTTTGCCTAGAAATAGTATTGATTCGTGGAATAAGTGCAAAGATGCTTTTATCTCTAAGTATTTCCCTCATGCTAAGATCATCTCTCTTAAAAACGATATTATGAATTTTAAGCAACTAGATCATGAGCATGTTGCACAAGCTTGGGAGAGAATGAAATTGATGATACGTAATTGCCCTACACATGGTTTGAATCTATGGATGATTATTCAGAACTTTTATGCTGGCTTGAATTTTGCTTCTAGAAATCTTTTAGACTCGGCCGTCGGAGGCACTTTCATGGAAACTACCTTAGGAGAAGCTACCAAACTCCTAGATAATATTATGGTTAATTATTCTCAATGGCACACCGAAAGATCTACTAGTAAAAAAGTGCATGCTATTGAAGAAATTAGTGTTTTGAGTGGAAAGATGGATGAACTTATGAAATTATTTGCTGCTAAGAGTGCTTCTTCTGATCCTAATGATATGCCTTTGTCCACTTTGATTGAAAATAGCAATGAATCTTTGGATGTGAATTTTGTTGGTAGGAATAATTTTGGTAACAATGCTTATAGAGGTAATTTTAATCCTAGGCCTTTTCCTAGTAATTCCTCTAATAATTATGGTAATTCCTACAACAACTCTTATGGAAAGATGCCTTCTGAATTTGAAACTAGTGCTAAGGAGTTTATGATCTCGCAAAAGAATTTCAATGCTATGCTTGAAAGAAATTGCTTAAGGTTGATGAAGTGGCTAGAAGTGTGGATAGAATTACTCTTGATGTTGATTCTTTGAAACTTAGATCTATCCCACCTAAGCATGATATCAATGAGTCTCTCAAAGCCATGAGAATTTCCATTGATGAATGCAAAGAAAGAACCACTAGGATGCGTGCTAAAAGAGAAGATTATATTAAAGCGTGTTCTTCTACTTATCATGAAAATAAAGATGAAGATATGAAAGTTATTGATGTGTCTCCTATTAGATCCTTGTTTTCTAGTATAAATTTTGATGAAGATAGGATTGGAGATGATTCTGCTTTAAGGTGTCCCAATGATTCGGAGTTTTTAGATCTTCATGCTAAAATTGCTAAAAGTGGGAGTGAAGAGATTAAAACTTTGCATAGTGATGACCCCACTACTTTGGATTTCAAGGGATTCAATTATGATAATTGCTCTTTGATTGATTGTATTTCCTTGTTGCAATCCGTGCTAAATTCTCCGCGCGCTTATAGTCAAAATAAAGCTTTCACCAAACACATAGTTGATGCTTTGATGCAATCTTATGAAGAAAAACTTGACATGGAAGTTTCTATCCCTAGAAAGCTTTATGATGAGTGGGAACCTACTATAAAAATAAAAATAAAAGATCATGAATGTTATGCTTTGTGTGATTTGGGTGCTAGTGTCTCCATTATCCCAAAAACTTTGTGTGATTTGCTAGGGTTCCATCAACTTGATGATTGTTCTTTAAATTTGCATCTTGCGGATTCCACTATTAAGAAACCTATGGGAAGAATTAATGATGTTCTTATTGTTGCCAATAGGAATTATGTGCCCGTAGATTTTATTGTTCTTGATATAGATTGCAATCCTTCATGTCCTATTATTCTTGGTAGACCTTTCCTTAGAACGATTGGTGCAATTATTGATATGAAGGAAGGAAATATTAGATTCCAATTTCTGTTAAGGAAAGGCATGGAACACTTTCCTAGAAAGAAAAATCAAATTACCATATGAATCTATCATGAGAGCCACTTATGGATTGCCTTCCAAAGATGGCAATACCTAGATTTATCTTGTATCGTGCCTAGCTAGGGGCGTAAAACGATAGCGCTTGTTGGGAGGCAACCCAACTTTATATTTTTTGTTTTATATTTTTTGTTTTTGTTGCTGTTAGGGAATAAATATTGCATCTAGCTTCTGATTAGATGTGGTTTCATGTTTTGTTTAGTGTTTGTGCCAAGTAGAACCTTTGGGAAGACTTGTGGGAAGTTTATGTGAACTTGCTGTGAAAAACAAAATAATTAGCGCTGGCTAAAGTGGTCGTCAGGTTTTACTGGAGTGTGCTATTTAGTTGATTCTTTTTATAGATGGTTAGTAGACAAATTCCGCAAATTTACCAATTTAGTTCGAAGTTTTTGGAGTTCCACAAGTAGGCGAAACCTGCAGATTACTACAGACTGTTCTGTTTTTGACAGATTCTTTTTTCGTGTGTTGTTTTCTTATTTCAATGCTTCTATGAGTAGTATTGGGAGATATCAACCATAGAGAAGTTGGAATACAATAGGTTTAACACCAATATAAACAAAGAATGAATTCATTGCTACACCTTGGAGTAGTGGTTTGCTTTCTTATACTAACGGAGCTCACGGGAATTTTTGTCTAAGTTTTGTGTTGTGGAGTTTTCAAGTTTTGAGTATTGCTTTGATGGACTATGGAACAAGGAGTAGCAAAGGCCTCAGCTTGGGGATTCCCATGGCACCCCAAGTAAATTCAAGATAAGCAAAAGCCTAAGCTTGGGGATGCCCCAGGAAGGCATCCCCTCTTTTGTCTTCATCCATCGGTAACTATACTTGGAGCTATATTTTTATTCGCAACATGTTATGTGTTTTTCTTGGAGAGTCTTGTGTAGTTTGAGTATTTGCTTGTTAGTTTGTCACAATCATCCTTGCTGGACACACCTATTTGATAGAGTTAAATATGGCCTAGAAATTGTTAGTATACTCTATGTGCTTCACTTATATCTTTTGAGTTGAATAGTTTTTGCTCTAGTGCTTCACTTGTATCTTTTAGAGCACGGTGGTGGTAATATTTCGTAGAAATTGTTGAACTCTCATGCTTCACTTACATCTATTTGAGAGTCTATTAAAACAGCATGGTAATTTGTTTAGGCTAAAGAAACTAGTCTTCACATGATAGACATCCAATGTCAACGTAGTAAATTTTTGCACACTAAGTTCATTGAATAGAATGAAATGTTGGATGCTTGATAATTGTTTTGAGATATGAGGATAGTGATATTAGAGTCATGCTAGTGGAGTTATTATGAAATTCGGAAATACTAGTGTGAAGGTTAGTGATTCCCGTAGCATACACGTATGGTGAACCGCTATGTGACGAAGTTAGAGCATGAGGTATTTGTAAAGTGCCAACCTTTGTGTGGAGGTCGGGGGTGCGCGATGGTTAACTCATTCAAACCTCCCCCTAGGAGCATGCATTGATTTCTTTGTTTTTATAACTCGTAGATTTTTGCAATAAGTATATGAGTTCTTATGATTAATGTTGAGTCCATGGATTATACGCACTCTCACCCTTCCACCATTGCTAGCCTATCTTGTATCGCGCAACTTTCGCCGGTGCCATAAACCCACTATATATCCTTCCTCAAAACAGCCACCATATTCTTCCTCAAAACAGCCACCATACCTATCTATCATGGCATTTCCATAGCCATTCCAAGATATATTGCCATGCAACTTTCCACCGTTCCGTTCATATGACACGCATCATATTGTCATATTGCCATGCATGATCATGTAGTTGACATCGTATTTGTGGCAAGTCCACCATGCATAACTTTTCATACATGTCACTCTTGTTTCATTGCACATCCCGGTACACCGCCGGAGGCATTCATATAGAGTCATACTTTGTTGTTGTAGTATCGAGTTGTAATATCGAGTTGTAATGAAAGTGTGATGGTCATCATTATTAGAGCATTGTCCCATGGGAGGAAAGGCTAAATTTATAAAGCCCCTCCGTAAAAAAGAGAAAAAAGGAAGAAAGGCCAAAGAAAAAATAAAGGCCCAAAAAATGAAAATGAAAAATGAAAAGAAAAAGGGACAATTGCTACTATTTTTTTTTCCACACTTGTGCTTCAAAGTAGCACCATGTTCTTCATTGTAGAGAGTCTCATGTTTAGTCACTTTCATATACTAGTGGGAATTTTCGTTATAGAACTTCCTTGTATATTCCAACGATGGGCTTCCTCAAATGCCCTAGGTCTTCGTGAGCAAGCAAGTTGGATGCACACCCACTACTTTCTTTTATTGAGCTTTCATTCATATTTAGCTCTAGTGCATCCGTTGCATGGCAATCCCTACTCACTCACATTGATATCTATTGATGGGCATCTCCATAGCCCGTTGATACGCCTAGTTGATGTGAGATTATCTTCCTCTCTTTTTGTCTTCTCCACAACCACCTCTATTCCACCCATAGTGCGATGTCCATGGCTCACGCTCATGTATTGCCTGAAAGTTGAAAAGTTTGAAAGAATAGAGTATGAAAACAAGTGCTTGGCTGAAATCGGGGTTTGTGCATGATATGAATATTTTGTGTGATGAAGGGGGAGCATAGCCAGACTATATGATTTTGTAGGGATAACTTTCTTTAGCCATAGTATTTTGAGAAGACATGATTGCTTTGTTAGTATGCTTGAAGTATTATTGTTTCTTATGTCAATATAGACTTTTATCTTGAATCTTTCAGATCCAAACATTCATGTCACAATTAAGAGAATTACATTGAAAAACTATATTGGTTAGCATTCCACATCAAAAATTATTTCTTTATCATTTACATACTCGAGGACGAGGAGGAATTAAGCTTGGGCATGCTTGATACATCTCCAACGTATCTATAATTTTTTATTGTTCCATGCTATTATTTATGAAGTCTTGGATGTTTGATGGGCTTTATCATACACTTCTATATCATTTTTGGGACTAACCTACTAACCCAAAGGCCCAGTCCAGATTGCTGTTTTTTTCCTGTTTCAAGGTTTTGCAGAAAAAGAATATCAAATGGAGTCCAAACGGAATGAAACCTTTGCGAAAGATATTTTTGGAGAAAATCACGCACGGGGGACTTGAGAATCACGTCAGGGGATCAAGGGGCTGCCCACGAGGGTGGGGGGCGCGCCCCCCCTTCCCAGGGCGCGCCCCCCTGCCTCGTGGGGCCCTCGAACACCCCCCCCCCCGGTGTCCTCCTTCTTCCTATATAAGTCTACGTACCCCGAAACCTTCGACAACAAAGAGAAAACCCTAATTCCACCGTCGTAACCTTCTGTTCCCATGAGATCCCATCTTGGAGCCTGTTCCGGAGCTCCACCGGAGGGGGATCCATCACGGAGTTCTTCATCATCATCATCATCGCCCTCACCATGAGATGTGAGTAGTTTACAACAGACCTTCGGGGTCCATAGCTAGTATCTAGATGGCTTCTTCTCTCTCTCTCTGGATCTCAATACAAAGTTCTCCTTGGTCTTCGAGGAGATCTATTCGATGTAATCTCTTTTTGCGGTGTGTTTGTCGAGATCGGATGGATTGTGAGTTTATGATCAAGGTTATCTATGAAAGATATTTGGTTCTTCTCTAAACTTTTTATGTGTGCTCATAATATCCTTGCAAGTCTCTTCGAATTATTGGTTTGGTTTGGCCTACTAGATCTATAGTTATTGCAATGGGAGAAGTGCTTGGCTTTGGGTTCAATCTTGCGGTGTCCTTTCCTAGTGACAGTAGGGGCAGCAAGGCACGTATTGTATTGTTTCCATCGAGGATAAAAAGATGGGGTTTATATCATATTGCTTGAGTTTATCCCTCTACATCATGTCATCTTGCTTAAGGCGTTACTCTATTCTTATGAACTCAATACACTAGATGCATGCTGGATAGCGGTCGATGTGTGGAGCAATAGTAGTAGATGCAGGCAGGAGTCGGTCTACTTGTCTCGGACGTGATGCCTATATACAATGATCATGCCTAGATAGTCTCATAATTATTCGCTTTTCTATCAATTTCTCGACAATAATTTGTTTACACGCCGTAGAATATCGCTATCATGAGAGAAGCCACTAGAGAACACTATGGCCCCCGGGTCTATTCTCCAGATATCAATCTACATCTACTTTACTTTTATTGCTTTTATTTGTTGTTCTTATAAACCATAAATACCAAAAATATAAACTATCATCTCTATCAGATCTCACTTTCGTAAGTGACCGTAAAGGGATTGACAACCCCTTATCCCGTTGGCTGCGAAGTTCTTATTTGTTTGTGCAGGTGCGAGGGACTCGCGCGTGGTCTCCTAATGGATTGATACCTTGGTTCTCAAAAACTAAGGGAAATACTTACGCTACTGTGCTGCATCTCCCTTTCCTCTTCGAGGGAATACAACGCAAGCTCGAGAAGTAGCATCCATCTTCATCATCCCGGCGGTCTCCATGACGAGGAGGGAGTATTTCACCCTCTGGGCTAATGGTATGTATCAGTAGCTATGTGTTTGATCTCTCTCTCTCTATCTATCTATCTATCTCTCTCTCTCGTGTTCTTGATTTCGCATGATCTTGATGTACCGCGAGCTTTGCTATTATAGTTGGATCTTATGATGTTTCTCCCCCTCTACCTTCTTGTAATGGATTGAGTTTTCCCTTGAAGTTATCTTATCGGATTGAGTCTTTAAGGATTGTAGAACAATTGATGTATGTATTGCATGTGCTTATATGTGGTGACAATGGGATATTCACGTGATCCACTTGATGTATGTTTTGGTGATCAACTTGCGGGTTTTTAACCTTGTGAACTTATGCACAGGAGTTGGCACACGTTTTTGTCTTGACTCTCCGGTAGAAACTTTGGGGCACTCTTTGAAGTTCTTTGTGTTGGTTTGAATAGATAAATCTGAGATTGTGTGATGGATATCGTATAATCAAACCCGCGGATACTTGTGGTGACATTGGAGTATCTAGGTGACATCTCTTCGCCATCCATATTGCACTTGTATCACCATCTCTTCGCCGAACTAGTGCACCTATACAATTTACCATTGTATTGGGTGTGTTGGGGACACAAGAGACTCTTTGTTATTTGGTTGCAAGGTTGCTTCAGAGAGACCATCTTCATCCTACGCCTCCCACGAATTGATAAACCTTAGGTTATCCACTTGAGGGAAAATTGCTACTGTCCTACAAAACCCTGCACTTGGAGGCCCAACACGAGTCTACAAGAAGGTTGTGTAGTAGACATCAAGTACAAATTAGGAATTTATAAATTCCCAAAAGGTTTTTAATGCTATGGTAGAAGAAAAATTGCTCAAGATTGATGATTTGGCTAGGAACGTTGATAGAATTTCTCATGAGATTGATTCTTTGAAAACTATATCTATGCCACCAAAGCATCATATTAATGAGTCTCCAAAAGTTATGAAAATTTCTATTAATGAGTGCAAAGAATGAACATCTAGGTTGCATGCTAAAAGAGAATTACTAGAAAAGACACGTTCTTCTAGTTTTTGCGATAATAATGATGAAGATCTTAAGATGGTTGGTTTGACTCCTATTGAATCTTTGTTTGCTAATATAGATCTTGAAAAAGAAGGGACTAAAGATGAGACAACTTTAGATATAAGGCATCCCAATAATTTGGAGAATAATGATCTTAGTGAAAAGGTGATAAAAGTGGGATTGGAGAGGTCAAAACTTTAGCTAGCAATGAAGCCACTATTTTGGATTTCAAGGAATTTAATTATGATAGTTGCTCTTTGATAGGTTGTATTTCCTTGTGGCAATCCATGTTAAATTCTCCTCATGCTTATAATAAAAATAAGGCTTTTACGAAACATATTATTGATGCTATGATGAAATCTTTTGAGGAAAAACTTGAGTTGGAAGTTTCAATCCCTAGAAAACTTTATGATGATTGGGAACCTACTATTAAAAACAATATTAAAGATTATGTGTGTAATTCTTTGTGTGATTTGGGTGCTAGTGTTTCCACGATTCCGAAAAATCTATGTGATGTGTTAGGTTTCCATAAACTTGATGATTGTTCTTTAAATTTGCACCTAGAGGATCCCACTATTAAAAAACCTATGGGAAGGATTAATGATGTTCTTATTGTTGCCAATATGAATTATGTGCCCATAGAATTTTCTTGTTCTTGATATAGATTGCAATCCAACATGCCCTATTATTTTTGGTAGACCTTTCCTTAGAACGATTGGTGCAATTATTGATATGAAAGAAGGAAACATTATATTATATTTCAATTTCATTTAAGGAAGGGCATAGACCACTTTCCTAGAAAGGAAATAAGGTTACCATATGAATCTATTATGGGGGCTACTTATGGTTTGAGTACCAAAGATGACAATACCTAGATCTTTGCTTTATGCCTAGCTAAGGGCATTAAACAATGGCGCTTGTTGGGAGGCAACCCAATTTTATTTTGGTTTTTACTTTTTTCTTGGTGTTCTATCATCTAGCCTCTCGTTATATGTGTTTTCATGTTTTAATTTAGTGTTTACGCCAAGTAAGATCTTTGGGATGATTTGGAAGATAGTAGATTGGTTTTTTCTAGAAAACAGAAACTTTTATGTCCAGTGTCATAATTGTTTCTGGTTGCTGGAATGTGAAAAAAAACTCTGAATTTGTTACACGTTTTTGATCTACAAATTTTCCACGTTGTCCTAATTTTTTAGAATTTTTAGAGATACAAAGTTTTACCTTAATTCGCATCTTTACAAACCATTCTGTTTTTGACAGATTCTATTTTCAGTGTGTTGTTCGCTTATTTTGATGCATCTATGGCTAGTATCGGGGGGGTATTAACCATGGAAAATTTGGAATACAATAGATATTACACCAATATAAAATAAGAATGAGTTCATAACAGTACCTACAAGTAAGGATTGAATTTGTTTTACTAACGGATCTCGCGAGTTTTCTGGTGAGTTTTGTGTTGTGAAGTTTTCATGTTTTGGGCAAAGATTGGATGGACTAGGGAATAAGGAGTGGAAAGAGCCTAAGCTTGGGGATGACCAAGGCACCCCAAGGTAATATTCAAGGACAACCAAACATCTAAGCTTGGGGATGCCCCGGATGGCATCGCCTCTTTAGTCTTCAATCCATCGGTAAATTTACTTTAGGCTATATTTTTATTCACCACATGATATGTGTTTTGCTTGGAGCATCTTGTATGATTTGAGTCTTTGCTTTTTAGTTTTCCACAATCATCCTTGATGTACACACCTTTGTAGAGGTACACACATTAATCGTGAATTTATTAGAATACTCTATGGGCTTCACTTATATCTTTTGAGCTAGGGTAGTTGCTCTAGTGCTTCACTTACATCATTTTGAGTACGGCGGTGATGTTTATTTTGAAGAAATTTATGAACTCACATGCTTCACTTATATTATTTTGATAGTCTCCAAACAGCATGGTAATTTTCTTAGGTTGTGAATTTAGTCCTAATATGATAGGCATCCAAAGGGGGTATAATAAAAACTTTCATAAAGAGCATTGAATATATGAGAAGTTAGATTCCTTGCAATTGTTTTGAGATATTAAGATGGTGATATTAGAGTCATGCTAGTAGTAAGTTGTGTGGTTAAAAATATTGTGTTAAGGTTTGTGATTCCTGTAGCATGCATGTATGGTCTTCTAATTATGTGATGAAGTTGGAGCACGATTTATTCTTGATTGTCTTCCTTTGCATGAAAGTCGGGGGGGCGATGGTTAACTCCTACCAGCCTCTCCCCTAGGCGCATGCGTAGTAGTACTTTGTTTCGTGGGATAATAAACTTTTTGCAATAATTATGTGAGTTCTTTATGACTAATGTTGAGTACATGGATTATACGCACTCTCACTCTTCCACCTTGGTAACCACTCTAGTACCACGCAATTCTCTCCGGTGCATCAAACCCACCTTATACCTTTCCTCAAAACAGACACCATACCTACCCATTATGGCATCTTCATAGCCATTCCGATATATATTGCCATGTAACTCCACCGTTCCATCATCATGTTTGAGTTTACCATCGAGTTGTAATTTTGAGTTGTAAGTAAATAAAAGTGTGATGATCATCATTATTAGAACATTGTCCCATGTGAGGTTATAAATAAAAGAGGCCAAAGAGCCCAAATAAAAAAAGAGGCCAAAGAGCCCAAAAGAAAAAAAAAGAAAAAAAGTCTCCAAAATAAGAGGAGTCTAAAAAATTAGAAAATGAGAGAAGGGACAATGCTACTATCTTTTTCCACACTTGTGCTTCAAAGTAGCACCAGGTTCTTCATTCTAGAGAGTCTCATATTTTGTCACTTTCATATATTACTAGTGGGATTTTTTTCATTATAGAACTTGGCTTGTATATTCCAACGATGGGCATCCTCAAATGCCCTAGCTCTTCATGAGCAAGCAAGTTGGAAGCACACCCACTTAGTTTTCTTTTGAGCTTTCATACACATATAGCTCTAGTGCATCTGTTACATGGCAATCCCTACTCACTCACATTTATATCGATTGATGGACATCTCAATAGTCCATTTATTTGCCTAGTTGAGGTGAGACTTTCCCCTTTCTTTTGTCTTCCACCCGTAGTGCTATGTACATGGCTCACGCTCATGTATTGCGTGAAGAGTTGAAAAGGTTTGAGAATGTAAAAGTATGAATACAATTGCTTGGCTGACACCGGGGTGGGCATGATTTATACTTTGTGTTGAGGTGAGGGAGCATAACAAGACTATATGATTTTGTAGGGATAACTTTCTTTAGCCATGTTATTTTTGAAGCTTCATAATTTTCTTTCTAGTATGCTTGAAGTATTATTGTTTTATGTCAATGAACTTTTATTTTGAATCATATGGATCTGAACATTCATGCCAAATAAAGAAGAAATAGATTGCTAAATATGCTACGTAGCATTACACATCAAAAATTATGTTTTTTATCATTTACCTACCCATGGACGAGCAGGAATTAAGCTTGGGGATGCTTCATACGTCTCCAACGTATCTATAATTTTTGATTGTTCCATGCTATTATATTATCAACTTTGGATGTTTTATATACATTAATATGATATTTTATATTATTTCTGGGACTAACTTATTAACCTAGAGCCGAGTGCTAGATTCTGTTTTTTCCTTGTTTTTGAGCTTCACAGAAAAGAATATTAAACGGAGTCCAAACGGAATAAAACTTTCGCGATGATTTTTCTTGGACCAGAAGACAGACGTAGGACTTGGAGAAGAAGTCAGAAGAGTCCCGCGGGCTCCACAAGCCCTCAGGGCGCACCCTAGGGGGGGCACCCCCTGGCTTGTGGGCCCCACGGGACTCCTCCAACCCTAATTCTTGGCCTGTAAATTCAGAAATATCCCCAAACGACCAGAAGCGTCCATGAAAATATTATTCCACCGCCGCAGGTCTCTGACCTCATTAGATCCCATCCGAAGGCCTTTTCCTGTACTCTGCCGGAGGGGGATTCGATCACGGAGGGCTTCTACATCAACATTGCTGCTCTTCTGATGATGCGTGAGTAGTTTACCACAGACCCGCGGGTCCATAGCTAGTAGCTAGATGGCTTCTTCTCTCTCTTTGATCTTCAATACAATGTTCTCCTCGATGTTCTTGGAGATCTATTCGATGTAATCTTGTTTTCTAATTTGTTTGTCGAGATCTGATGAATTGTGGATTTATGGTCAGATATCTATGAATATTATTTGAATCTTCTCTGAATTGTTAATGCATGATTTGATATCTTTGTATTTCTCTTCGAATTGTTGGTTTGGTTTGGCCAACTAGATACGTAGTTCTTGCAGTGGGAGAGGTGCTTAGTTTTGAGTTCAATCTTGCGGTGTCGTCACCCAGTGACAGAAGGGTAGCGAGGCACGCATTGTATTGTTGCCATCAAGGATAAAAAGATGGGGATTATATCATATTTCTTGAGTTTATCCCTCTACATCAAGTCATCTTGCTTAAGGCGTTAATCCGTTCTTATGAACTTAATACTCTAGATGCATGCTGTATAGCGGTCGATGTGTGTCGGGGGAAGCTGTCCACCACGAGCACCTATGGGACCGGAGCCCCTTGTTCGTGCGGTAAGGGAGCGGAGGGAGCACGAAGAGCAGATCGTGGAGAGCACGCGGGCAGTTTACCCAGGTTCGGGCCGCGACGGACGCGTAAAACCCTACTCCTGCTTAGTTTGTTATTGAGTGTTGGAGCTCGGGAGCTTGAAGAACTAGCTACACCGAGCGAATGAGCGATCTAGGTTCCGAACCCTTTCTAGGTTGTGCATGGGCCTCCTTTTATAGCTCAAGGGGTCACCGACAGGTGTCAACGTAGGAGAAAGGGTAAAAATGTAATAGTGGTGGTAGTTGTAACAGTGCGGGAATAGTGGAGCAACAGTGGATGAACAGTGGTCACCACCTACTTTGACAGTGGGGGACAAGAGCATTTAATGCCCGTCGCCGTCGACCCCAAAAGCGCCCGCCCTTGCGTCTCCGTTTGCCACGGCGATGGCTTTATCACCGTGGAGCGCCACCGTGTCCCCCAGGCTGCACAGCCATCCGCCACGCGTCCCTGGAGTGGCCCCAGGGCGACGCGTGGTTCGATGAGCTGGAGCGCGGGCACACAGCGTGACTCTCCCCGGCAAGCACCTTGCCGGGGCCTTGACCTTGCCGGGCCCGGAAGCTTGTCGGGCTCTGAAGCTTGTCGCTTCCCGGGCCCTGCCGGGGCGCATGCCGCGCCGAGGCATGTCTTCTGAAATGTGATCTTCTAGTCTTCCTGGCAAGCTCCTCTTGCCAGGGTCTTGTGCTAATGAGGTAATCTTGAGCCTGGGACGGCCTTCCAGGCAAACTCCACTTGCCGGGGCCTCGATCTTCTGTCTTGTATACTTTGTTTTTGAATGGCTTTATATGGAGCAGAAAAGGTCTCCGGCGAGCACGTGGTAGGCCCTGCCACGGGAAGCTGCTACTGCCCGTGCACAAGTTGGGGTACTGAGGTACCCCTACCTTAGTACACCGACAGGAGCCCCCGGGCATGGGCCACACACGGTGCCGAGCGTTGTTGGGCCAGGCCCAAAACAGTGCACGGGCACGCGTGGCCCACGGCACGCCGAATCCCCTTCCGCATCCGCCGCGTCCCTCCGTAACGGCACGCGTCGATTGCGGCGCCGTGGGAGGGAACGTGGCCACGTTCTTTAATGGGAAATGTGGAGCGTCCCCCACTTCCCCCTTAAAAGCAGAGGAAGCAGGGGCCGTTACCTTACTTCGTCTTCATTGCTTCTTCTATCTCCAGAAATTCCCCTTTGCGCTCCGACTCCACACCTCCTCCGTCGTCTTCCACATCTGCGGCGCCGCCGGACTCTTCGCTCTCCCCTCCTCGCCGCCTCCGCCATGGCCCCGAAGACCGAGAAGGCGAAGGCGGAGAAGACCAAGAAAGAGAAATCCGAGCAGGCGGCGAGGCTTGCCCTTCTGCGGAAGAGGAACGTCGTCTTCGCGCCAAGGCTCGGCGCGCGGGAGCTCTGGAACAAGTACTACTTGTTCTGGGCCAAGGAGACCAAGGCGCATCCTCGGACCAGAGCTTATCCCGCCGCCGCCAAGGACATGTACCCCGGCGGGTACTTCTTCGCTGTTTTCTTCCACTGCGGCCTTTGTCCTCCCTTTTCTGAATTTTTCTGCGATATCATGAACACCTACAACCTCCACCTTCTAGACTTCACCCCCAACGCCATCCTCACGATGGCGGTTTTCGCACATCTGTGCGAAAACTATATAGGGATCTATCCGAATGTAGCGCTGTTTAGGCATTTCTTTACGCCTAGAGTAGAGGCCGGCGCTCCCCTCTCCGGAGGAATTTCTTGGGTCTTCCTCTTGAACAAGAAGGAGTCCTATCTGCGAGGGGAGCTCCGCGGCAAGTGGGAGGAGTGGCGCGCGGACTGGTGCTGGATAGTAGAGGACGAGCCGCAGCCCTTCACCGCGCCGCGCACAACCGCCATAGTGCGCGGCAGGGACTGGAGTGAGCTGGACTCGGACGACATCAAGCTCAACGTCGCCCTTGTCAGAATTCTTCGTCTCCGGGCAGCCAAGTTGTCCATGGGAGAAGTAGGAGCAGACTTCCTCCGCCGCCGCATTGCCCCTCTACAGGATAGGAAGAGGCCAGCGTGGGAGTACGGCAACGCGGCGGACATAATGAGACTGCGCCCGGGACTGAACTTCAACTTCACGTCGCTGGAGCTGAAGGGGATGGTCCGGGAACTTTTTAAGCACGACCCGGCCCACCCAGAGTGGTTCAAAGCTCCCCGGGGGGTGGTGCCCCTATGCAACAGCACGGCCCGGGATCCCCTACGCGCAATGATGCCCGCATGTGACTCGCATGGCGTCGACCGCACATGGATACCGCCCAAGCCAGATGCCATCATGAGCTTCTTCGACAACCTGGTGGAGGTGCCGAAGAACAAGGAGGAGATCAAGGGGCTCACCCGGGACACCACTGACCAGGAGATTGCTTATATAGCTTCTCGGGTAGAAGAGGCCGCCGCAGCCGCAGCGGCAGGAGAGTTCTGCTTCACAGTTGAAGAGGCAGAGGCTGCGGATGCGTCCTGCCAAGCAGAGGAGGCGGAGATCCGTAGGCTGCTGCAGCTTCCTCCCGACGAGCTCGCCGGGGTCCCTTCTTTGAGGCACACCGGGATCCCCGGAGTTGTGACCGAGGCCGCGGCGAGAGGCAAGGTTGCCGGAGGAAACAGAGGCGCCGGAGGGAGCACGGCCGCAGGGCAGGGCGCCGGGCCCAGCGAGCCGGCCGAGGAGGAGGAGGAGGACGCCGGGGCCGGTGAGGACTCCGATGGATCTCTGGGGCTCTACAACGACGACGTCTCTTCGTCATCGGAGACCTCCCCGCCTCGGGCAAGTCCCAGGCGATCTCCACTGAAGCGTCTCCGCAAGGCGACGACGGCGACGAGGGCGCAGGCGCCCCGACAACAACCAACTCGCCGGGCGGCGCGAGCTACCCGGGGGAGCCAAGCTGCGACGGGGGCGCCCGGCGCACCGACCACAGCGGGGGCGACCCGCACACAGGCCACGGCGGAGGCGCCCCGCACGTCAGCGCCAAGTGGAGGAGGGTCTTCTCAGAGCGGAGCGGCTGCTCCGCCCGCTCCCCGGGCCTCGGCGTCCACAGGGGCCGGGTCTTTGCAGCCCCCAGCCCCGTGGACCACCAAGCGCCCGAGGGAGTCTTCGCCTCCTGCTCCTCGCGCGGACGCGCCTCAGGTGGCGTTCGACTTTTCCACCCTGAGCGACGACGACGGCGACGAGGAACAGGAGTAAGGACTTGAAGTTTTGTATCTCCTTTACTTTGTCTTGATTCTTTCCTCGATGATTCTGATCTTGCTTCTTGCTTTGATTTCAGGACCCTGGCCCAGCGAGTGGCGAAAAAGGCCAAGGTTCCCGTGGTCGAGGTCGAGGACGACTCGCCCGTCGCGGCGACGGGAGACGCGCCGGCGACGAGCCTGCCGGACCCGAGCGCTGCTCCGAGGAGCAGCCCCCAGCGCAGCCCCCAGCGTAAGTCTGGGCTTGATCTTTCCACTCGTCGGGCGCGCTTGAGGATCTTGTTTATACTAACATCTTGTTGTTCTTGATTGTCTTGTGCAGAGGTGGAGCCGCAGTCACAGGAGCACCCGGAGATCACTCCCGAGGAGCTGCAGGCCCCGCCGTCCCCGCCAAGGACGAACTCTCCGGCGAGGGAGAGCGCTCCGCCAAGGGCGGGTACTCCGCCAAGGGTGAGTACCCCGCCAAGGGAGAGCAGCCCGGCGAGGGTGGCCACCCCGCCAAGGGAGAGCTCCCCGGCGAGGGAGCCTGCCGTCGACGAAGTCCGCCAAGGTAGGTCTTGTAACTCCGTCTTCTCGGATTTGTCTTTTTTGGATATTTGCTTGAACTTCTTCTTTTTCTTCTTCTTCTAGATCCTCCTCCCCCAGAGCAGATGGAGACGGAGATCGTGGTCGAGGAGGAGGGCGCGCAGGGCGACGGCGGCAACGCCCCTGTCGTTGAAGACATGGCGAGAGCCGCCGAGCCCGCCGCGGAGGAGACTGCTCCGACCGCAGACGCAACGACTGGGGAGGGGGACGGCGACCGCACTGCCGGCCCGGAGGCGGCAGGAGCATCGAGTGCTGCACCGGCCGCCGACCCCTCCGCCGGAAAGGAGCAGTCGGGCTTCTACCTCGAGGCTCCCAACGGCGTCTTCATCCAAGTGCCGTGGGGATCCTCGTCGCGAGCCCCCGCGGAGGGAGAGGCCTTTGATGGAGAGGTCCTCACCTCCGCGGGTCTGAAGATCGTCGAGGCGCCTGGCGGGAGTGACGAGCCCGAGGAGGAGAAGTTGCTCCACCGGCTCCTGGCCCTTTACCGGGCCAGGCAGGCGAAGCTTGAATCTCGAGAAGCCCTCACTGCCAAGGCCGCAGCTGACATGGAGAAACGCGCGGCGGAGCTCCGCGCCGCCAACCAAGCGGCCCTCCGCGACGTGGCGGAGGAGCGCGAGAGGCTCGCCGGAGAGTACCAGGAGTGGCTTCTGGAGAAAGCTGAGGCCGAGGAGCAGCAGCGACTCGCCGGAGAAGTGCTGTCTCGGCGAGAAGGAGAGCTCACCCAACGGAAGGTCAATCTCGACGCTCACGAGGAAGACCTTACCGCCCGGGAGCAGGCCCTTGGCGGGGAGCTGATGGAGGCGAAGGCCGCCGCGGCCACCGCGGAGACCGCCAAGAAGGAGCTCGAGGCCAAGGTGGCGCAGCTGGAGGAGTACCTAAAGGCGAGCACAGATAGGGTCACCGCGCTCAACATAGAGCGCGAGAAGGATGCCCATACTAACTCCGAACTCCAGGTGCGCCTTTCCAAGCAAGGCGACGAGCTGAAGGCCGCCAAGGACTCGATTGCAGATCTGGAGCTGAAGGTTTCCACGCTGAAGGACTCGCTCGACGCCGTCCGGGACCGGGAAACCAAGCTGAAGGACGAGCTCCGCAAGGAGCGAGGCCTGGTGGAGAGCGCCGCCACTTCAGCTGAGAACTTCCGCCGGACCGTCGAGGTATGGACCGAAGACTTGGTGGCTTCCGCCGCTGCCATCGACAAGGAGCTGATGGCGCTGAGGGTTGAGCATCTCATATACTCTCCGGATCCAAACCTCCCCCACAGCGCCAAGCTCAGCCTTTTCTTCAGAGGGGTCGCGCCGGCCCTTGCAAATCTTCAGAAGAAGCTTCCCGCGCAACTGGCCGAGGAGTCGCGCCAGCTCTGCGTGGGAACCTTGGAGCGCGTCCTGACGAAGATAGTGTACCGCAATCCGAGCATAAATCTCGTCAACGTTCTCCGTAGCTTGCCGGCCGACGCGGATATGGAAGCGCTGAAGGCGCAGGTCGCCCATATTATCGCCAAGGTGAACAAGATCTCCAGGGTTGAAGGCGACCGCGTAGATTAGGCCTCTTCCTTTTTATTTCCTTTGTTACTGCAAAGTGTGCCATGGGCACGAACTTATTAGTGATTGCGACAAGTTATCCCATGTAAGATATTATCTTGTTTTGATCAATCAATGCAATGTTATGTCCCTTGTCTTGGTCCTTTACTTTGTATGCTTTTCACCCTACGCTTCCAGGGGGCTTGCCGGCAACGGGTCCTTGCCGCGAGCGCTGAGTGCTGGACTCTGAGCAGCCTGTTGGCCAAGGTCTTACCGGCAAGCAACCTTGCCGCAGCTAGTCGCAACGCACTTAGCTTGCTGAGTAAACTCGGAAACGAAGCAAGGGCGCGACACTTGTCGCAGCTCACTTAAGTCGTTGAGCGTACTCGAAAACAAGATAAGGGTGCGGCTAGCCACGGGTAGGTTCCTCCGCGCACAGGTTTTCCATACAAAGTGTGGTTGTTCAAGGAAGATAACTAAAAATTTAAAATTTTGAACTGCTCAAATTCTGGCAACTTAGCTTTCATATATTGCTTGTTTCTCCGGCAAGGTTTCCCTTTCTTGAACAGCACTTGGTTCCTCTTCCATTTCCTTCCCCCCCGGCAAACTTGTGCGCGAGGAACATTCCTTCTGCTTAAGAGGAAAAGAGAAAGAAGAGGGAAACAAGTATATGGCCTTTCGGCGTGATAATGCTTACCGGATATGTGTGTTGCACAAGATGCCAAATAATGCACGCAAATAACAAAGAAGAGCATGGAAGAGGCAAATAGCGCAAAACACAAAAGCTTTACTGATGCACGGGGTCTGCGCCCGGCTTTGTACAAAGGGTTACATGCAACAGCGGCAAGGCTTGTACAAAAGGTGGCTGCCGGAGCGGGTCACGGCAACCGCGCCTTATGGGTGAAACTTGCGAAGATGCTCTATGTTCCAGGAGTTGCTCACCGGTAAGCCTTCTTCGGTCTCAAGGCGGACAGCTCCAGGCCTTGTGACTTGTCTCACCCGATAAGGGCCTTCCCACTTCGGCGTCAACTTGTTGGAATTCTTGGCGGACTGAACACGCCGAAGAACAAGGTCGCCTTCCTCGAGACTCCTGGCCTTAACCTTGCGGCTATGATAGAGGCGCAAGGCTTGCTGGTATCGAGCAGCTCGTACAGCAGCCTGGAGACGTTCCTCCTCGAGGAGCAATGCATCATCTTGTCGCAGTTGCTCTTGCTCGAGCTCATCATAAGCGAGCACTCGAGGAGATCCGTATACGAGTTCCGTGGGGAGAACTGCTTCTGCTCCATAGACTAGAGCAAAGGGTGTCTGTCCGGTGGCTCGACTTGGTGTCGTTCTGATTGACCAAAGAGCCGCCGGTAGCTCCTCTATCCAGTTTTTTCCGCACTTGCGCAGCCTGTCAAAGGTCCTTGTCTTGAGTCCGCGCAGCACTTCAGCATTGGCCCTCTCCGCTTGACCATTGCTCCTCGGGTGAGCAACAGAAGCGAAACAGACCTTGGCGCCAAGGTCTTGGACGTACTGCATGAAGGTGCGACTAGTGAATTGCGTACCGTTGTCGGTGATGATCCTGTTAGGGATCCCGAAACGGCAAACAATTGACCTGAAGAACCTGACTGCTGACTGTGCTGTCACCTTTCTCACCGGTTCCACTTCTGGCCACTTTGTGAACTTGTCGATTGCGACGTACAAGTACTCAAAGCCCCCGACAGCTCGGGAGAAAGGGCCGAGGATATCGAGCCCCCAGACCGAGAAGGGCCAGGACAAAGGGATCGTCTGGAGAGCTTGAGCTGGCTGATGAATTTGTTTGGCATGGAACTGGCACGCTTCACACTTAGTTACTTGTGCAGTTGCATCTTGGAGGGCTTCTTGCCAAAAGAACCCTTGCCGGAACGCCTTTCCGGCAAGTGCCCTTGCGCCAATGTGGTGGCCACATATGCCTCCGTGTATTTCTGCCAACAGCTGCTGTCCATCTTCCCTGGAGATGCATTTCAACCTGACACCATTGAGTCTTCTTCTGTACAGCTCGTTATCCACGAACTGGTACATACTTGACTGCCTGGTTATCTTCTCTATCTCTGCTGGGTCATCGGGAAGTTCTCCAGTTTGCAGAAAACGGACGATCTGCTGTGCCCATGCCGGAGCCCGGGGCTCAACGGCAAGGACTAAAGGCATGAGGGCCACTGCGGGAACCCCAGCTTCTACGGCAAGGACCTCTGGTTCTGCCGGAGTTGATGGTCCCCCGGCAAGCTCGCCGGGGCGAGGCTTGTCGGGAACGTTTGCTTCAACTGTACAGATCCGAGGATCTGCAGGAGCAATCTGTTCCTCAGCGTTCTGATCGTTGATCTTGGGGACCTTGGCGGTGGTTTCAGGAAGATCCGCCGGCAAGTAGTCGCCGGAGACCAACTTTCTCTTCTTGGACTGCCCAATTGATGGTGTAACGGATGGTTGAGTCAGCTTGAGCAAAAAGGTCCCTGGTTCCACAGGTAACTTCATCGCAGCACACTTTGAAAGGCCATCTGCAATGTCATTCTGAGCTCTTGGAACGTGCTCCATTTGCAGACCTTCAAAGTGTTCTTCAAGTTTCCTCACTTCATCTACATAAGCTTCCATCAAAGGGCTCTGGTAACTCTTGTTAACTTGTCGGACCACCAACTGAGAATCTCCCCGCACAATCAGCTTCCTGATCCCAAGTTCGGCCGCAATCCTGAGGCCGGCAAGCAAGCCTTCATACTCAGCAGTGTTGTTCGTCGCTTGCTCCCTGGGAAAGTGCATTTGGATAACATACTTGAGGTGCTCTCCGGTGGGCGCGATGAGTACCACGCCGGCACCGGCGCCTTGCAGCGAGAAGGCACCATCAAAGTACATCACCCATTCACTTGTCGCTTCTTGTACGGGTACACTTGTCTCTGGAACTTCTTCATCGGGCGTCGAGGTCCATTCAGCTATGAATTCTGCCAAAGCTCGGCTCTGTATGGTTGAAGTACTTTCAAACTTGAGTCCAAAGCTCGACAGTTCCAGTGCCCACTCAACGATCCTGCCTGTTGCTTCCGGATTGTGCAATATCCTCTTCAGCGGAAAGCAAGTGACCACTGTTATCTCATGTGCCTGGAAGTAATGGCGCAGCTTTCTCGAGGCCATGAGGAGGCCGAAAAGCAACTTTTGCACTCCAGAGTATCTTGATCTAGCCCCCTGCAAGAGGGAACTTACAAAATACACCGGGCGCTGCACCATCTTCTTCCGCACCTCTTCTTGCTCCTGCGCAGAGTTGTCCTTGTCGGGGCCAGAGCTTGTCGGAACAGCCCCCTGCTTGTCGCTGGATTCGCTTGCCGGTGGTGTAGACTCCTCGTCGGCCTCCCTCTCCGCTACTAACGCAGCACTAACCACCTGGTTGGTTGCCGCTAGGTACAGCAGCAACTTCTCCTGTGGCCTAGGTGCGACAAGTATTGGAGTGGAGGATAGGTACCATTTCAAGTCTTGTAGCGCTGCCTCCGCTTCCGGAGTCCATTTCATTGGACCTGCCTTCTTCAAGATCTTAAAGAAAGGCAGGGCGCATTCTGCAGACTTCGAAATGAACCTACTGAGGGCTGCTACACAACCTGCAAGTCTCCTTACGTCCTTGACGCGCTTCGGGGCTTCGATCTGCTCGATGGCTTTTATCTTGTCGGGGTTGGCTTCAATCCCCCTCTGTGACACAAAGAACCCGAGAAGCTTGCCGGAAGGGACTCCAAAGACGCACTTCTCGGGGTTCAACTTAAGCTGGATCTTGCGCAGATTCTCAAATGTCTCTTCCAAATCTTGGATCAGGGTATCCTTGCTCTTACTCTTCACCACTATGTCATCCATGTAAGCCTCTACATTTCTGTGGATCTGTGGCTCAAAAGCAGTGTGCACTACCCTTGCAAATGTTGAGCCTGCATTCTTCAATCCGAAGGGCATGCGTATGAAGCAATATGTGCCACATGGAGTGATAAATGCAGTCTTCTCTTCATCTTCTTTGGCCATAAAGATCTGGTGGTAGCCTGAATATGCATCAAGAAAAGAGAGCAGCTCGCATCCGGCGGTGGAGTCAACAATCTGGTCAATGCGCGGCAAGGGAAATGGATCCTTGGAACATGCTTTATTCACATCGGTGAAGTCTATACACAGTCTCCATTTCCCGTTGGCTTTACGCACGACAACTGGATTTGCCAACCACGTGGGATGGATCACGCCTCTAACCAGGCCTGCTGCTTCTAGCTTCTTGATCTCTTCGGCAATGAATTCTTGGCGCTCCACGGCTTGCTTTCTGACCTTCTGCTTGACGGGCCGCGCATGAGGACAAACAGCAAGCTTGTGCTCAATTACCTTCCTGGGAACACCGGGGATGTCAGATGGTTGCCATGCAAACACATCGACATTCGCCCGCAGGAAGGCAACGAGCGCGCTTTCCTATTTGCTGTCAAGCGTAGCACTGATGGTGAAGGTACCACCAGTGCCGTCCTCATTGGCGGACACCTTCTTGGTTGCCGGAGGAGCGGCCATCCCTTTCTTGCACTTGCCGGTGGAGCTCGATGGGACGTCCTCGACGGCAGCGCAGCACTCCGAAGAGGTGCTGTTGCCGGAGTGGGCCCCAGAGCACTTGCCGTATTTGGTCTTGGTCTTCTTCCCCCCGGGAGCTTCAGCGGCAAGTGTACTGCTCTCCGCCGCGGCTGCTGCGTCCCGGTATATCTTGTCGGCGCAGATAAGCGCGTCCTTCTTGTCGCCATGGACAGAGATGACGCTTATCGGCCCCGGCATCTTGAGTACGTTGTAGGCGTAGTGGGAAGCTGCCATGAACTTGGCGAGGGCGGGACGGCCGAGTATTCCATTATATGGCAATGGTATATCGGCGACGTCGAATGTGATGCGCTCAGTTCTGAAGTTGAGCTCCCCGCCAAAGGTCACTGGCAAAGTTATCTTCCCCTTGGGCTTGCTCCTCCCCGGGTTTATTCCTTGGAACGAACCGGTCTCCTCGAGCTCGCCATCTGGGATTTGGAGTTTCTTGATCACAGCAGAGGAGATCAAGTTCAGGCCGGCCCCGCCGTCAACCAACATTTTGGTGACCTTGAGGTTGCGGATAGTTGGTGAGACCAACATCGGCAAGCACCCGACCGCTGTGGTGCGGTCAGGGTGATCCTCAAGATCAAAAATGATGGGCGTGCTGGACCATTTGAGGAGCCTGCGCGACTCCACGGGCGGCTCTGCTGCATTTACTTCCCGCACCCACTGCTTGAGTTGGCGGTGGGAAGTATGCAGAGAGGCGCCACCGTCGACGCACAGGACTTCCGTGGCCTTCTGGAACTCCTGCTCGCTGTTATCTTCATCCTCCATGTCATCGTCGTCGTCTTCTTCATCCTTGTCGCGGCCCCGGGGAGGTCGGTCACCTTGCCGCTGCTTGGCCTTGCCGCGGCGTCCTCCCCGGCCATTGAACGGCCGCTTCTTGCTTGGCTCTCCTCCACCACCTTGGGCCTTCTCCTTGTCGCGCCGCTCGTACTCAGCTTTCTGCTGCTCGACGAGGTACTCGACGCGTTTGCAGTTGGAGAGGTCGTGGCCCTTGGTGCGGTGGATCTTGCAGTATTGCTTGTCGGAGCCGTCCTGCTTGTCGGCTACCGCTACAGGGGCAGGCTCCTTGCCGGAGCCGCCAGCCTGTGTCTGCTTGGTGGGAGCCTCCTTGCCGGACTTCTCGACGGCAAGCACTTCCTTCTTGTTCTTTCTTCTATTGTTCCGCCGCCGGCTCTTCTTTGCCGAGGCGGCGTCGTCGCTGTCGCTTCCTCCCGCGCCAGCATCCTCTTCGAGGAGTTTCCTCCCCTCTTCGGCGCGCGCGCACTTATCAGCTAGAGCATAGAGCTCGCTGACATCCCGTATCTTGGTCATGGCCATCTCCTCACGCATGCGGCGGTTACGTACGTTCTGGTGAAACGCACTGATAACCGCAGCAGGGTGGACGTCGGGGATGTTGTGCTGTACGCGGCTAAAGCGCTGGATGTACTTGCGCAGAGGTTCTCCTTCCTTCTGGGCCAGAATGTGGAGATCACTCTCCTGGCCGTGGGGTTTGTGGCCGCCCGTGAAGGCGCCAACAAACTGGTGGCAAAGATCTGCCCAAGAAGAAATGGAGCCTTCCGGCAAGTGCATAAGCCAAGAACGAACGTTCGGCTTAAGCACCAGCGGGAAGTAGTTCGCCAGTATCTTCTCGTCGCGCCCCCCGGCAGCTTGCACCGCAATGGTGTAGATGCTGAGAAACTCCGAGGGGTGCGTCTTGCCGTCGTACTTCTCCGGTACGTCGGGCTTGAAGTTCTTCATGCTGGGCCACTGGACGTGCCGCAGCTCATGGGTAAACGCAGGGCAACCTGCCACGTACGGCAAGTCGCCTGGTTCACCGGGCGCGTGCGTATCGACAGCGTTCCCAGCTTGTTGATCTGATTGTCGCCGAGCTTCTCGACGGCGCTCGATCATCGTTCGAGCGTCTTCTTGTCGCCGGTCGTCAAGGACCTGGCGCTGGTCCCGACGAGCCCGCGGATCCGACGACGCCGTGGAGTCGTCGTCGACGTTGATCCGGCGGGGCGGCGTCTTCTGCTTCCGCGGCGGGGAGTGCACCGTAGTTGCACCCCCGGTGGTCTTGTCGCCGTCGGCCTTCGTCTTCTCGACTTGCCGCGGCCGCGAGGTCGCCGGCTGCTGCGGCGTGTCGTTGTTGGCGAAGGCGATGAGGCTTTGGATTGTTGCCCTCCAGTCTTCGGCCTTGTCTGCCGCAGGAGGGAAGTCGAGGAGCAGTTGTGCTCTTGCGAGCGCTTCTGCTGGAGAGGAGGGGAGCGGGGGCGAGCGGTGCGAGGAGCGGGATATGCTCGGACTTCTAACAGGGTTAGAAGGAGCAGGGTCCCGCCCCGGCGACCGCGCCTTGCTCGTGCCAGGACGATGGCCCGGAGCATCCCGCGAGCCTCCGGTTTGCCCTTGGCCCAGCAAGCGGATGCCACCTCCTGTGCCATGGCGCTGCTGGGTTGTTGTTTGTTGAGATGGACGTGGCGCATCCACGGAGACCGAGGCTCGGTCATCCGTCTTGTCCTTGGATTTGGTGGCGCCGCGAGTCTCCTCGTCGGCGACCACCCTTCCGACGGCGTCTCCTCCACCCACCGTTGGCTCAGGTGGAGGTGGAACAGACGCGGACGGGCCTCCGACCTCCGAAGCCTTCTTCTTCGGGGCCATGCTGATGTTGCTGATGAAGTTGATGTAGCTGGAGAGGTTGATGAAGAAAGTGCCCGCGTGAACGCCGGATCAGGTTCGCACAACCTCGACGCCCCCTACCTGGCGCGCCAAAGATGTCGGGGGAAACTGTCCACCACGAGCACCTATGGGACCGGAGCCCCTTGTTCGTGCGGTAAGGGAGCGGAGGGAGCACGAAGAGCAGATCGTGGAGAGCACACGGGCAGTTTACCCAGGTTCGGGCCGCGACGGACGCGTAAAACCCTACTCCTGCTTAGTTTGTTATTGAGTGTTGGAGCTCGGGAGCTTGAAGAACTAGCTACACCGAGCGAATGAGCGATCTAGGTTCCGAACCCTTTCTACGTTGTGCATGGGCCTCCTTTTATAGCTCAAGGGGTCACCGACAGGTGTCAACGTAGGAGAAAGGGTAAAAATGTAATAGTGGTGGTAGTTGTAACAGTGCGGGAATAGTGGAGCAACAGTGGATGAACAGTGGTCACCACCTACTTTGACAGTGGGGGACAAGAGCATTTAATGCCCGTCGCCGTCGGCCCCAAAAGCGCCCGCCCTTGCGTCTCCGTTTGCCACGGCGATGGCTTTATCACCGTGGAGCGCCACCGTGTCCCCCAGGCTGCACAGCCATCCGCCACGCGTCCCTGGAGTGGCCCCAGGGCGACGCTTGGTTCGATGAGCTGGAGCGCGGGCACACAGCGTGACTCTCCCCGGCAAGCACCTTGCCGGGGCCTTGACCTTGCCGGGCCCGGAAGCTTGTCGGGCTCTGAAGCTTGTCGCTTCCCGGGCCCTGCCGGGGCGCATGCCGCGCCGAGGCATGTCTTCTGAAATGTGATCTTCTAGTCTTCCTGGCAAGCTCCTCTTGCCAGGGTCTTGTGCTAATGAGGTAATCTTGAGCCTGGGACGGCCTTCCCGGCAAACTCCACTTGCCGGGGCCTCGATCTTCTGTCTTGTATACTTTGTTTTTGAATGGCTTTATATGGAGCAGAAAAGGTCTCCGGCGAGCACGTGGTAGGCCCTGCCGCGGGAAGCTGCTACTGCCCGTGCACAAGTTGGGGTACTGAGGTACCCTTACCTTAGTACACCGACAATGTGTGGAGTAATAATAGTAGATGCAGGTGATTGCTTGTTAGAACTACGTCGGTATTTCCCCAAAGAGGAAGGGATGATGCAGCACAACAACGGCAGGTATTTCCCTTAGTGTGAGACATAGGTTATCGAACCAGTTGGAGAAGCACGCAACACAATGTGAACGACACCTGCACACAAATAACAAATACTCGCAACCCGACATATTAAAGGGGTTGTCAATCCCTTTCGGGTAGCGGTGCCAAAAGATTGGCAAACGTACATGATAAATTGTAATAATTTGATAGATCGAACGCCAAATAAAATAGAGTGCAGCAAGGTATTTTTGCATTTTTGGTTTAATAGATCTGAAAACAAAAGCAAATAAAATATATCGCAAAGGCAAATATATTAAAGAAGAGACCCGGGGGCCGTAGGTTTCACTAGTGGCTACTCTTGAGAAAAATAGCAAACGGCGGGCAAATAAATTACCGTTGAGCAATTGATAGAGCTTCAAATAATCATGACGATATCTAGGCAATGATCATTATATATGCATCACGTCCAAGATTAGTAGACCGACTCCTGCTTGCATCTACTACTATTACTCCACACATCGACCGCTATCCAGCATGCATCTAGTGTATTAAGTTCATGGAAAAACGGAGTAATGCAATAAGAACGGTGACATGATGTAGACAAGATCTATTTATGTAGAAATATACCCCATCTTGTTATCCTTAATGGCAACGATACATACGTGGCGGTTCCCCTTCTGTCACTGGGATCAAGCACCGTAAAATCGAACCCATCACAAAGCACCTCTTCCATTGCAAGATAAATAGATCAAGTTGGCCAAAAAACCAAATATCGGAGAAGAAATACGAGGCTATAAGCAATCATGCATATAAGAGATCAAAAAGAAGACTCAAATAACTTTCATGGATATAAAAAGATAGATCTGATTATAAACTCAATGTTCGTCGGATCCCAACAAACACACACCACAAAAAGAGTTACATCATATGGATCTCCAAGAGACCATTGTATTGGTAATCAAAATAGAGAGAGGAAGCCATCTAGCTACTAGCTACAAACCTGTAGGTCTACAAAGAACTACTCATGCATCATCGGAGAGGCGCCAATGGACATGATGAACCCCTCCTTGATGGTGTCTAGATTGTATCCGGTGGTTCTGGAACTTGCGGTGGCTGGAATTGGTTTTTGTCGAGTCCCCTAGGGTTTCTGGAATATTGGGGTATTAATAGAGCGAAGAGGCGGTGCGGGAGGCCACCGAGGTGGGCACAACCCACCTGGGGGCGCATGGGGCCCAGGCACGCCTTGGTGGGTTGTGACCCCCTCGTGTCGGATCGTGGGTTCCGGCAAAACCCAAGAGGTTCGAACACTGGGGTGCACACGAAGATCTCTCCTCTCCGTTCTAGTTCGCTCTCGCACCGATTCCTAACCTAGCTCGTCGAACTCAAAGAACAAGGGACACAAGGGTTTATACTGGTTCGGGCCACCGTTGTGGTGTAATACCCTAATCCAGTGTGGTGTGGTGGATTGCCTTATAGGCTGAGGATGAACTAGTACATGGGATGGACAACCTCCTCAGGAGAGGTGTTCTTGAGCTCGGGTGAGCTTGTGGGTGTGTGTGTGGTCTCAATGATCTGACCCCCTTTCTATGGTGGTGGCTAGTCCTATTTATAGAGGCTCGGGTCCTCTTCCCAAATATTGAGCGGGAAGGGATCCCACAACGGCCAAGTTTGAAGGGGGACAGCTAGTACAAGCTATCCTGACAAAAGGTGGTCTTCGCCTGCCAAAGGTTCTGGTGGTGACGTTGCTCCTGACAAAGAGTGACCTCTGCTCTGTCGTCTTGCTGGTCTTGGTCTTGTTGCACCGATATTGAAACCTTTGCCTGATGCCTCGGGACTCCTCGCATGCGCTTGCCCCTTTAGCACCAAAGAGGAAACTGGCATCATGCGCCCGCTGGCGCCCGCCTGGCCTTGGTCATCATGGCTCACGTCACGGGAACCTCGCGAGGTGCCCCTCGCCTTGATATCTCCGCTCCTCGGGAGCTAGCCTAGTGAGGCCGCCCCAGGGGAGGTCTTGCGTTGTCCGCCTCGCGAGGCTTGGCCCCTCGCAACGGTCTTGAGTAGTTGCTGATGAGGTTGGGCCATACCAGGCCGCTGGATGAGCCACGCCCTGGGCCGCGGGCAGGCAAGTCTGGGTACCCCCGTTCCAAGGATGCCGACAGTAGCCCCTGGGCCCAAGGCGCGCTCGGACTTGGCTTCGCGGTGAAGCCAAAGGTCAACCGCGGAGCGCCGCGGGCCCCAAAAGCCTGCGGCCTTGATCGACGCGCGGCGATTAACGGGACGTGGGCGTCTCCACTTCCCCACGCAGCCTCAATTTTCACCCGGCTAGACGGCCACTGTTTCTTACACAACTCCACCTCCTTCGCCCGTAGCACGCACGACAGCTTCTTCATCTTCTCGATCCCTCCCACTGGTTCGATTCGACACCAAATCCTTTCACCACCATGGTCTCCGGCCAAAAGAAGGAAGGGGGAGGAGTCTCGTACCTCAGCTCGCTTGCCGCTGGCCTTCGGGCCCGTGCTACTTCTCGAGCTTGCGTTGTATTCCCTGGAAGAGGAAAGGGAGATGCATCACAGTAGCGTAAGTATTTCCCTCAACTTTCGAGAACCAAGGTATCAATCTAGTAGGAGAACTCGCATGAGTCCCTCGCACCTGCACAAACAAATAAGAACTTAGGAGCCAACACGATAAGGGGTTGTCAATCCCTTTACTGACACTTACGAAAGTGAGATCTGATAGAGATGATAGTTTATATTTTTGGTATTTTTGGTTTATAAGACCAGCAAATAAAAGTGGTAAAAGTAAAGTAGATGTAGATTGATATGTTGAGAATAGAACCAGGGGCCATAGATTTCTCTAGAGGCTTCTCTCACGATAGCGATATTCTACGGCGGGTAAACAAATTACTATCGAGCAATTGATAGAAAATTGAATAATTATGGGACTATCTAGGCATGATCATTGTATATAGGCATCATGTCCGAGGCAAGTAGACCGAAACGATTCTGCATCTACTACTATTACAACACACATCGACCGCTATCCAACATGCATCTAGTGTATTGAGTTCATAAGAACAGAGTAACGCCTTAAGCAAGATGACATGATGTAGAGGGATAAACTCAAGCAATATGATATAAACCCCATATTTTATCCTCGATGGCTACAATACAATACGTGCCTTGCTGCCCCTACTGTCACTGGGAAAGGACACCGCAAGATTGAACCCAAAGCCAAGCACTTCTCTCATTGCAAGAACTATAGATCTAGTAGGCCAAACCAAACCAACAATTTGAAGAGACTTGCAAGGTTATTATGAGCACACATAAAAAGTTCAGAGAAGAACCAAATATTTTTCATAGATAATCTTGATCATAAACTCACAATTCATCGGATCTCAACAAACACACCGCAAAAAGAGATTACATCGAATAGATCTCCTCGAAGACCAAGGAGAACTTTGTATTGAGATCCAAAGAGAGAGAAGAAGCCATCTAGATACTAGCTATGGACCCAAAGGTCTCTGGTAAACTACTCACAACTCATGGTGAGGGCGATGATGATGATGAAGAAGAACTCCATGATGGATCCCCCTCTGGTGGAGCTCCGGAACAGGCTCCAAGATGGGATCTCATGGGAACAGAAGGTTGCATCGGTGGAATTAGGGTTTTCTCTTTGTTCTCGAAGGTTTCGGGGTACGTAGACTTATATAGGAGGAAGGAGGACACCGGGGGGTGCTCGAGGGGCCCACGAGGCAGGGGGGCGCGCCCTGGGCAGGGGGCGCGCCCCCCACCCTCGTGGGCACCTTGATGCTCCCCAGACGTGGTTCTCAAGTTCTCTGTGCGTGATTTTCTCCAAAATATCTCTCGCAAAGGTTTCATTCTGTTTGGACTCCGTTTGTTATTCTTTTTTTGCAAAACCCTGAAACAGGCAAAAAACAGCAATCTGGACTGGGCCTCTGGGTTAGTAGGTTAGTCCCAAAAATGATATAAAAGTGTATGATAAAGCCCATTAAACATCCAAGACTTCATAAATAATAGCATGGAACAATCAAAAATTATAGATACGTTGGAGACGTATCAAGCATCCCCAAGCTTAATTCATGCTCGTCCTCGAGTAGGTAAATGATAAAGAAAGAATTTTTTATGTGGAATGCTAACCAATATAGTTTCTTAGTGTAATTCTCTTAATTGTGGCATCACACACAAGTCTGAAAGATTCAAGATAAAAGTATATATTGACTTAATAAATAACAATACTTCAAGCATACTAACAAAGCAATCATGTCTTCTCAAAATACTATGGCTAAAGAAAGTTATCCCTACAAAATCGTATAGTCTGGATATGCTCCCTCTTCATCACACAAAATATTCATATCATGCACAACTCCGATTTCAGCCAAGCACTTGTTTTCATACTCTGTCTTTTCAAACCTTTCAACTTTCACGCAATACATGAGCGTGAGCCATGGACATAGCACTATTGGTGGAATAGAGGTGGTTGGGGAGAAGACAAAAGGGAGGGAGATAGTCTCACATCAAATAGGCGTATCAACGGGCTGTGGAGATGCCCGTTAATAGATATCAATGTGAGTGAGTAGGGATTGCCATGCAACGGATGCACTAGAGCTAAATATGAATGATAGCTCAACAAACGAAACTAGTGGGTGTGCAACCAACTTGCTTGCTCACGAAGACCTAGGGCATTTGAGGAAGCCCATCGTTGGAATATACAAGCCAGGTTCTATAATAAAAATTCCCACTAGTATATGTAAGTGACTAAACATGAGACTCTCTACAATGAAGAACATGGTGCTACTTTGAAGCACAAGTGTGGAAAAAAGATTGTAGCAATTGTCCCTTTTTCTTTCCTTTTTCCCTTTTTTTGGGCCTTTCTTTTTTCTTTGGCCTTTTTTTCTTTTCAATTTTTTGCGGAGGGGCTTTATAGATTTAGCATTTCCTGCCATGGGACAATGCTCTAATAATGATGATCATCACACTTTCATTACAACTCCATATTACAACTCGATACTACAACAAAGTATGACTCTATATGAATGCCTCCGGCGGTGTACCAGTATGTGCAATGAAACAAGAGTGACATGTATGAAAAATTATGCATGGTGGCCTTGCCACAAATACGATGTCAACTACATGATCATGCATGGCAATATGACAATATGATGCGTGTCACATGAACGAAACGGTGGAAAGTTGCATGGCAATATATCTCGGAATGGCTATGGAAATGCCATGATAGGTAGGTATGGTGGCTGTTTTGAGGAATAGAGTAGGACCCCGGTGCCATGGGAGGGTAGGACAAAAGATGTCATGCAAGTTCTTTCTCATAAGCACGTATGACTATATTCGGAATACATGCCTACATTACATTGATGAACTGGAGCTAGTTATGTGTCACCCTATGTTATAAATATTACATGAGGAATCACATCTGACATAATTATCCATCACTGATCCAATGCCTACGAGCTTTTCACATATTGATCCTTGCTTAGTTACTTTTCCGCTGCCACTGTTATAATTACTACCAAACTGCTACTATTACTTTTGCCACCGCTACCGTTACTTCCATACTACTTTGCTACTAAATACTTTGCTACAGATATTAAGTCTTTCAGGTGTGGTTGAATTGACAACTTAACTGCTAATACTTGATAATATTCTTTGGCTCCCCTTATGTCGAATCAATAAATTTGGGTTGAATACTCTACCCTCGAAAACTGTTGCGACCCCCTATACTTGTGGGTTATCAAAACCCTTTCTCCGGCAAGCAAGCTGGCGCTGGGTTGCCCGTCAGGAGCTCAAGCACCGCGCGTCGTACCTCGCGAGGAAGAGCATGCGCTTGGAGCCTCATGCGGTCCTCGTAGCCGGAGAAAGTCCACATCGACCGAGAGTAGCGCTGAAGTGGAGCGATGCGGCACTGGATGTACTCCTTCACCACCATGGGTGCCGTCACCCCAAACTTCTGCAGCCTGGCCAGCCAGGGCCAAACGGGAGCTAGTTTCTGGTCGATGAGCTTCTCATGCTTCCAGCCGGAGCTCGGGGGAGCCGGAATCCGCGGAAGAAGTAGCAGGGGGCTGCGCACACCCACATCCACAAACACCCACCGCTTCCTAAAGCCACCGACGACCGGCGAAAGGTCGAAATCATTCCCCGAGCTGCCGTCGCCGCAATGGCCTCGAAGGATACACACCCTGAGCACTAGAGTGCATCCATCAGGTGCAGCGAGAAGAAGTGGCGAAGCAAGGCCACGGAGGGGGCAATGCCCACCATGCTTCGCAGACGAAGGCGAAAATAACTAGGAGGACAATAGATTGGGGATCAAGGTGCAGCGCGCTGATCTGGTAATGTGAGAGCACCGCGTTGAAGAAATCAGAGAAGGGGGGAATCAGGCCTACCCATAGGGCGTGAAGGTGGAGGGGGACCTCGGTGGCCGTCCTGTCGATTTCGGCACGAGAAGCGGGCCAAGCCACCGTCACCCCCACTCATTGGAATCGGCGGCGAGCGTCGGGCGTACCTTGTCCATCATCTCTTCGTTGATCACCACTGACCGCTCGGTGGCGGGCTGATACGTCTCCAACGTATCTATAATTTTTGATTGTTCCATGCTATTATTTATGAAGTCTTGGATGTTTAATGGGCTTTATCATACACTTTTATATCATTTTTGGGACTAACCTACTAACCCAAAGGCCCAGTCCAGATTGCTGTTTTTTTGCCTATTTCAGGGTTTTCCAGAAAAAGAATATCAAATGGAGTCCAAACGGAATGAAACCTACGCGAGAGATATTTTTGGAGAAAATCACGCACACGGAACTTGAGAACCACATCAGGGGAGCATTGAGGCGCCCACGAAGGTGGGGGGCGCGCCCCCTTCCTCGTGGGCCCCTCGAGCACCCCCCGATGTCCTCCTTCCTCCTATATATGTCTATGTACCACGAAACCTTCGGCATCAAAAGAGAAAACCCTAATTCCACCGCCGTAACCTTCTGTTCCCGTGAGATCCCATCTTGGAGCTTGTTCCGGAGCTCCACCGGAGGGGGATCCATCACGAAGTTCTTCATCATCATCATCATCGCCCTCGCCATGAGTTGTGAGTAGTTTACCACAGACCTTCGGGTCCATAGCTAGTATCTAGATGGCTTCTTCTTTCTTTGGATCTCAATACAAAGTTCTCCTCGGTCTGCGAGGAGATCTATTCGATGTAATCTCTTTTTGCGGTGTGTTTGTCGAGATCCGATGAATTGTGAGTTTATGATCAAGATTATCTATGAAAGATATTTGGTTCTTCTCTGAACTTTTTATGTGTGCTCATAATATCCTTGCAAGTCTCTTCAAATAATTGGTTTGGTTTGGCCTACTAGATCTATAGTTCTTGCAATGGGAGAAGTGCTTGGCTTTGGGTTCAATATTGTGGTGTCCTTTCCCAGTGAAAGGATTTAATAGAGTACCGTACTAAAGCATTAACACTTAGTGAATACATGAACTCCTCAAACTATGGTCATCACCGAGAGTGGTCCCGATTGTTGTCACTTCGGGGTTGCCGGATCATAACACATAGTAGAAGACTATTGACTTGCAAGATAGGATCAAGAACTCACATATATTCATGAAAACATAATAGGTTCGGATCTGAGATCATGGCACTCGGGCCCTAGTGACAAGCATTAAGCATAGCAAAGTCATAGCAACATCAATCTTAGAACATAATGGATACTAGGGATCAAACCCTAACAAAACTAACTCGATTACATGGTAAATCTCATCCAACCCATCACCGTCCAGCAAGCCTACGATGGAATCAATCACGCACGGCGGTGAGCATCATGAAATTGGTGATGGAGGAAGGTTGATGATGACGACGGAGACGATCTCCACTCTCTGGAGCCCCTTACACACTCCAGATCAGCCCCCCGAGAGAGATTAGGGCTTGGCGGCGGCTCCGTATCGTAAAATGCGATGAATCCTTCTTTCTGATTTTTCTCTCCGAAAGTAAATATATGGAGTTGGAGTCGGGGTCGGTGGAGCCTCAGGGGGCCCACGAGACAGGGGGCGCGCCCAGGGGGGTGGGTGCGCCCCCCACCCTCGTGGACAGGGTGTGGCCCCCCTGGTCTTGATTCTTTTCCAAGTATTTTTTATATATTCCAAAAATATTCTCCATTGATTTTCAGGTCATTCCGAGAACTTTTATTTCTGCACAAAATAATACCATGGCAATTCTGTTGAAAACAGCGTCAGTCCGGGTTAGTTCCATTCAAATCATGCAAGTTAGAGTCCAAAACAAGGGCAAAAGTGTTTGGAAAAGTAGATACGTTGGAGACGTATCAACTCCCCCAAGCTTCAACCTTTGCTTGTCCTCAAGCAATTCAGTTGACAAACTGAAAGTGATAAAGAAAAACTTTTACAAACTCTGTTTGCTCTTGTTGTGGCAAATATGTAAAGCCAGCATTCAAGTTTTCAGCAAAGATTATGCACTAACCACATTCGCAATAACTTTTAGGTCTCATGTTTACTCATATCAATGGCATAATCAACTAGCGAGCAATAATAATAAACCTCGTATGACAACACTTTCTCAAAACAATCATAATATGATATAACAAGATGGTATCTCTCTAGCCCTCTCTGAGACCGCAAAACGTAAATGCAGAGCACCTCTAGAGATCAAGGATTAACTAGACATTGTAATTCATGGTAAAAGAGATCAAGTCACAGTCATGCTCGATGTAAATTAATAGCAATGTATGCAAATGACAATGGTGCTCTCCAACCGGTGCTTTTTAATAAGAGGATGATGACTCGACAAAAAAGTAAATAGATAGGCCCTTCATAGAGGGAAGCAGGGATTTGTAGAGGTGCCAGAGCTCGAGTTTTGAAATAGAGATGAATAATATTTTGGGTGGCATACTTTCATTGTCAACATAACAACCAAGAGTTCTCGATATCTTCCATGCTACACACATTATAGGCGGTTCCCAAATAGAATGGTAAAGTTTATACTCCTCCATCACCAACAAGCACACTCCACAGCTGGCCCGAAACAATAGGTACCGTCCATACCAACAACATCCCTGGGATTTTGATTTGATTTGAGCATGGGACTGGGCATCCCGGTTACCGACCATTTTCTCATGAATGATGAGAGGAGTCCACTCATCGTGAGAATAGCCCACCTAGCATGAAAGATATAGACAACCCTAGTTGATACATGAGTTGTTCGAGCATACAAGACAAAATTTCATTTGAAGGTTTAGAGTTTGGCACATACAAATTTACTTGGAATGGCAGGTAAATACCGCATATAGGAAGGTATGGTGGACTCATATGGAATAACTTTGGGGTTTATGGAAGTGGATGCACAAGCAGTATTCCTGCTTAGTACAAGTGAAGGCTAGAAAGAGACTGGGAAGTGACCATCTACAGAGCGACAACAGTCATGAACATGCATTAAAATTAATCAACAATGAGTGCAAGCATGAGTAGGATATAAATCACCATGAACATAAATATCGTGGAGGCTATGTTGATTTCGTTTCAACTACATGTGTGAACATGTGCCAAGTCAAACCACTTGAATCGTTCAAAGGAGGATACCACCCTATCATACCACATCACAACCATTTTAATAGCATGTTGGCACGCAAGGTAAACCATTATCAAATCCTAGCTAATGAATCATGTCATGAGCAATTATAATCTCTAATTGTCATTGCAAGCATGTTTCATTCATAATAGGCAGAATCAGGAACGATGAACTATTCATATTTACAAAAACAAGATAGGTCGAGTCCATACCAGCTTCTCTCATCTCAATCAGTTCATCATCTATTGTCATTATTGCCTTTCACTCGCACGACCGAATGGTGTGGATAATAATAATAGTGCACGTGCATTGGACTAAGCTAGAATCTACAAGCATTTAATACAAGGGAGAAGACAAGGTAATGTGGCTCTTGGTTAAATCAATCAATAATGCATATGCGAGCTACTCAACATTTTCATCATGGTCTTCTCCTCTTGACCCCCAAACAAAACAAAAGAAATAAAACTAATTACACAGGAAAGCTCCCAACAAGCAAAAGAAGAGTGAGAAATCTTTTTGGGTTTTCTTTTAATTACTACTACTACAGAAATGGAAAGTAAACTAGCTAAAAGCTATAACTAATTTTTTTGTTTTTCTGAAGGTTTTTCTCATACTCAAGAAAAATACTTAGAAAAGAAAATAACCTAGCATGGATAGTACAATGAAAAAGTATGAGCACCGAGAATTGGAATGAGTGTGTGAACATGAATGTAATGTCGGTGAGAAATATGTACTCCCCCAAGCTTAGGCTTTTGGCCTAAGTTGGTCTATGGCCAGTGCTAGCCTGACGGATATCCAAAGTCATAGTTGGGGTTGTATTGCGATGCAACGGTAATTGCCTGATGAGCTACAGCTTCGAGACGAGCTACCTTCGTCCTCTCCTCATACTCATTCACCTCCTCCCTGGTTATAACATATCTCCGTTTTGCCTGAAAGTCAAAGAAAGTAGGAGCAGGGAGAGCAATATGGACAGTGCATCGTCTGTCAAAGATTAGTTGGTACTGCAGGAATTGTTCATTCCTCTCAACAAACTGATGGCGAACCATAGCATTATAATCTAGATAAGCAGGAGGCAAATTCATATCATTTTCATGTATGGGTACTCGAAGATAACTAGTTACATGAGTTGCATAAATTCCACCAAAAAATCTCCACTTAAACTGTTAAGATGTAACCTTCGTGCAACAATAGCCCCCAAGTTATATTGTCTATCACCTAGTACCGCATTCTTGAGGACACAAAGTTCTAGAACGCACATTTGGCAAGCCTCATCTTTACCGTTAATGCATCTACCAACGAAGAGAGCAAAATAATGTATGGAAGGGAAATGAATGCTCCCTAAGGTAGCTTGTGTGATTTCTCTAGATTCCCCCACAGTGATAATAGCAAGAAAGTCTTTATAATCAGATTTGCGAGGTTCACCAACATTACCCCACTGCGGAAGTTTACAAGCGTCATTAAAATCTTCTAAGTCCATGGTATAAGATTTATCATAAAGATCAAATAAGACAGTGTGAGAATTGCGTGAATATGTAAATTTAAACCTTCTCACAAAGGAATCAGTTCAGTAGTGGTATTGTGGGCACTTATCTGACACGAAGTCCTCAATATTAGCATTACGCACATACGTATCAAATTATTCATTGATGCCTGCCTAGACCATACACTCCTCTGACGGCCATTCACAAGGCCGCACTTGATCACGTATCGCGAGCCTTGGTGCTTGCTTCCTTGAGGAACCACCTTGGTAAATTTTCCTATGCATTTTTCTCGAAGAACAATCTCCCCAAACAGTTTTGTGAATGAAGCTTTGATCAAGGAGGTCGAAAATGGCAGCAAGATGAGCTAGAACACCGGTTTGAGCTATGGAAGGATTTTTTCTGGAGGAAGATGAAGTGTGTGGGTGCTGGAATAAGTGGAGGGGGCCACATGGGGCCCACGAGGCGGGAGGCGCACCCTGTACCCTCGTGGCCAGGTGGTGGCTCCCCCTGATGTGTTCTGAGTGCCAGATATTTTGAAATATTCTACAAAAAATCATATTTCATTTTCAGGGCATTTGGAGAACTTATATTTTCAGGGTATTTTATTGCAAGGATAATTCAGAAACAGATAGAAAATACTATTTTTGCTTTATTTAATCTAAATAACATAAAGTAAAAAGAGGGTACAATATGCTCATTACCATTAACATGAAAAAGTGACATTACCTTTGTTGCAATCAATAACAGCCCATGCAGTATTCAAAATGGGTCTACCAAGGATAATCGACATACTATCGTCGTCGGGAATATCAAGAATAACAAAGTCCGTTAAAATAGTAACGTTTGCAACCACAACAGGCACATCCTCACAAATACTGATAGGTATAGCAGTTGATTTGTTGGCCATTTGCAAAGATATTTCAATAGGTGTCAACTTATTCAAATCAAGTTTACGATATAAAGAGAGAGGCATAACACAAACACCGGCTCCAAGATCACATAAAGAAGTTTTAACATAGTTTCTTTTAATGGAGCAAGGTATAGTTGGTACTCCTGGATCTCCTAGTTTCTTTGTTATTCCACCTTTAAAAGTATAATTGGCAATCATGGTGGAAATTTCAACTTCCGGTATCTTCCTTTTATTTGTAATAATATCTTTCATATACTTAGCATAAGGGTTTGTTTTAAGCATATCGGTCAAACGCATACGTAAAAAGATAGGTCTAATCATTTCAGCAAAGCGCTCAAAATCCTCATCATCCTTTTTCTTGGATGGTTTAGGAGGAAAAGGCATGGGTCTCTAAATCCATGGTTCTCTTTCTTTACCGTGCTTCCTAACAACAAAGTCTCTTTTATCATAATGTTGATTCTTTGATTGTGGGTTATCAAGATCAGCAGCAGGTTCAATCTCTACATCAACATTATTGCTAGGTTGGGCATCATCATGAATATCATTATTAACATTATCACTAGGTTCATGTTCATTACCAGATTGTGTTTCAGCATCAGAAATAGAAATATCATTGGGATTCTCAGGTGTGTCAACAACAGGTTCACTAGAAGCATGCAAAGTCCTATCATTTTTCTTTTTCTTCTTCTTAGAAGAACTAGGTACATCAACACTAGTTCTCTGAGAATCTTGCTCAATTGTCTTAGGGTGGCCCTCTGGATACAAAGGTTCTTGAGTCATTCTACCCCCTCTGGTCATAACTCTAACAGCGTTATCATTTTTCTTACTATTTAATTCATTGAGCAAATCATTTTGTGCTTTAAGTACTTGTTCTACTTGAGTGGTAACCATAGAAGCATGTTTACTAATGAGTTTAAATTCACCTTTAACTCTAGACATATAATCACTAAAGTGTTCAATCATATAAGCATTACATTTTAATTGTCTACCAACATAATCATTGAAGTTTTCTTGTTTAAAAATAAAATTGTCAAACTCATCTAAGCATTGGCGAGCATACTTATTACGAGGACTATCACCTTCATCAAATCTATAGAGAGATTTTACCTTTACTATCTATGTCGGGTTATCAAGACCATGTATTTCTTCAATAGGTGGTATATTCTTAACATCTACAGCTTTAATACCTTTTTCTTCCATAGATTTATTTGTCTCTTGCATATCTTCAGGACTTAGAAATAGAATACCCCTTTTCTTCGGAGTTGGCTTAGGAGCTGGTTCAGGAAGTGTCCAGTTGTTTTCATTACTCAACATATTATTTAATAGCAATTCAGCTTGATCAACAATTCTTTCCCTAAAACACAACCAGCACAACTATCTAGGTCGTCTTTGGAAGCATCGGTTAGTCCATTATAAAAGATATCAAGTATTTCATTTTTCTTAAGAGGATGATCAGGCAAAGCATTAAGTAATCGGAGAAGCCTCCCCCAAGCTTGTGGGAGACTCTTCTTCAATTTGCACAAAATTATATATTTCCCTTAGGGCAGCTTGTTTCTTATGAGCGGGAAAATATTTAGCAGAGAAGTAATAAATCATATCAAGGGGACTACGCACACAACCAGGATCAAGAGAATTAAACCATGTTTTAGCATCACCCTTTAAGGAGAACGGAAATAACTTAAGGATGTAGTAGTAACGAATGTTTTCCTAATTGGTGAATAGGGTGGCTATATCATTCAGTTTAGTAAGTTGTGCCACAACAGTTTTAGATTCATAACCATGGAAAGGATCATATTCAACTAAAGTAATTAACTCACGATCAACAGAGAAATCATAATCCTTATCAGAAATACAGATAGGTGAAGTAGCAAAAGTAGGGTCATATTTCATTCAAGCCTTCAAAGACTTTTCTTTCAGCTTAGCTAACAGTTTATTAAGTTCATACCTATCATTGCAAGCTAAAAGGTCTCTAGGAGTTTCTTCATCCATAACATAACACTCAGGCACAACAGGCAATTCATATCTAGGGGGAGAATCTTCATCATCACTTTCATCAATATTATCAATTTCAAAAATTTCATTCTCTCTAGCCCTAGCAAGTTGTTCATCAAGAAATTCACCTAGTGGCACAATATTATCAAGTATAGAAGTAGTTTCATCATAAGTATCATGCATAGCAGAAATGGCATCATCAAGAACATGCGACATATCAGATTCAATAGCAGGTGTAGGTGTCGCAAGTTTACTCATAACAGAGGGTGAATCAAGTGCAGAGCTAGATGACAGTTCCTTACCACCCCTCGTAGTTGAGGGAAAGATCTTGGTTTTTTCATCTCTCAAGTTCTTCATAGTGATCAACAGATATAAATCCCAAGTGACTCAAAGAATATAGCTATGCCCCCTGACAACGGCGCCAGAAAATAGTCTTGATAACCCACAAGTATAGGGGATCGCAACAGTTTTCGAGGGTAGAGTATTCAACCCAAATTTCTTGATTCGACATAAGGGGGGCCAAAGAATATTATCAAGTATTAGCAGTTGAGTTGTCAATTCAACCACACCTAAAAGACTTAATATCTGCAGCAAGGTATTTAGTAGCAAAGTAGTATGGAAGTAACGGTAACGTTGGCAAAAGTAATAGTAGCAGTTTTGTAGTAACTGGAACAGTGGCAGCGGAAAAGTAACTAAGCAAGGATCAATATGTGAAAAGCTCATAGGCATTGGATCAGTGATGGATAATTATGTCAGATGCAATTCCTCATGTAATAGTTATAACATAGGGTGACACAGAACTAGCTCCAGTTCATTAATGTAATATAGGCATGTATTCTGAATATAATCATACGTGCTTATGAGAAAGAACTTGCATGACATCTTTTGTCCTACCCTCCCGTGGCAGTGGGGTCCTATTGGAAACTAAGGGATATTTAGGCCTCCTTTTAATAGAGTACCGGACCAAAGCATTAACACTTAGTGAATACATGAACTCCTCAAACTACGGTCATCACCGAGAGTGGTCCCGATTGTTGTCACTTCGGGGTTGCCGGATCATAACACATAGTAGGTGACTATTGACTTGCAAGATAGGATCAAGAACTCACATATATTCATGAAAACATAATAGGTTTAGATCTGAGATCATGGTACTCAGGCCCTAGTGACAAGCATTAAGCATAGCAAAGTCATAGCAACATCAATCTTAGAACATAATGGATAATAGGGATCAAACCCTAACAAAACTAACTCGATTACATGGTAAATCTCATCCAACTGATCACCGTCCAGCAAGCCTACGATGGAATTACTCATGCACGGCAGTGAGCATCATGAAATTGGTGATGGAGGAAGGTTGATGATGACGATGGCGACGATCTCCACTCTCCGGAGCCCCGAACGGACTCCAGATCAGCCCTCCCGAGAAAGATTAGGGCTTGGCGGCGGCTCCGTATCGTAAAATGAGATGAATCATTCTCTCTGATTTTTTCTCCTCGAAAGTGAATATATGGAGATGGAGTCGGGCTCGGTGGAGCCTCAGGGGGGCCACGAGACAGGAGGCGCGCCCAAGGGGGTGGGCACGCCCCCCACCCTCGTGGATAGGGTGTGGGCCCCCTGGTCTTTATTCTTTCGCCAACATTTATTATATATTCCAAAAATATTCTACGTTGATTTTCATGTCATTCCGAGAACTTTTATTTCTGCACAAAAATAACACCATGGCAATTCTGCTGAAAACAGCGTCAGTCCGGGTTAGTTCCATTCAAATCATGCAAGTTAGAGTCCAAAACAAGGGCAAAAGTGTTTGGAAAAGTAGATACGTTGGAGACGTATCAGTTGTCTTCTGTACTGCTGCTCAAACAAGGTGGAGTTCATGAAGCAGATGCCCTCCTTCGACGAATGGGGGCTTCATCCGCCCGGCCTTGTTGGATCTCGCGAGAACCCCGTCTGCGCGGCTCCATTGTCCGCCGCTATCGGGGTGATCGCCCCAGAAGGGGGCGGGGGGGATCACCGCCAAGTGCTGGTGGCGCGGCCGCTTCGGCGTCGGTGTCTCCTAGGGCTCCTGAAGCGCCGTCCCCTGGGGCCCGGGAGAGCCGCCCAGAGGGGACGGCTGAGGGGCCGGCGCTGCCTGGTGCTCCTGAGGCCAAAGCCCCCGAGGCCCCCTCGAGTCGTTCTGAGGTGGGGGGCGGGGGCCCCTACGACCTAGCGTTTCTGGGGGCGCTTCCCCTGGAGCCGCCTCGGTCGCGCCTGGCACTACTGACCGCATCTAGGGCTTCGGCTGGCTCCAGCTGAACTTCCGAGCACGCCGCAAGAGGAAGGGATCTCCAAGGTGAAGTGGTGACGCATTCCGGCCATTGAAGCAGAGGAAGTACATTGCTGTAAACGAGTGAGTACCTTATCTTTGTAATTCCTTGAGTGTTGCCTTCCCTCCTGACTGTGATTCCTCAGGGCCTCGTCTGCCAAGGCGACAGAATGTCCTGAGAAGTAGTCCCCTACTGCCTCGAGTTCTCCGCCGATCCTGGGCACCCTCAGCCGATGTGCCGCCTCTGGCGCGAGGCCGTCCAGGAGGGCGGATACGCCAGCCTGGCACCTTAACCATGTGTTCTTGTCGTTCCTCCTTCGTGGTCCCGCCTGGGGTGCGGGAGGCGTGCCGAGCCCCCCCCCCCCATGTACATCGACCATAGTTGGGTCACCGCGGCCCTGGTGTCTTCTTTGAGCAATGAGCCCCGGCCCCTTCGGGTCCCAGCTGAGGCCCAAAAGACGACTGGGACGTAGGAGACCCCGAGCCCCCAACCGGGAGGGGACGTGCTTCCTCGAGGTTCTTCAAGGGCCTCCAGTGTCGAGGAGGGTCCCGATCACATGTTCGAGTTTGCGTGCAAGCGGGGCGCTGCCCGTCATGAGCTTCTTCAGGAGGCGATGAGTGTGCTGAATCGACTTGGGGGAAGAGCTTGTGGATGTTGATGCCCGTCTTGAGACTGAGGGCCTCTGGTTGATGGACGAATGGCATCGACTGAACGTGGCCATCAACCTCGGGCGTCTCCAGCGCGAGCATGCCAACGCGGAGGCCGAGGCGTCCCTTGCAGCCTCGTGTGAGGCCAGCGCCCGAGCCCTGGAGGAAGCTAGGGAGGTTGACCGTTGCCGTGAGGTTGCAGAGAAGTGCATGTAGGAGCTTCAGGACCTCAACGCCCTCCTGGAACAACGAGCAGAGGCGCGCAGGACCGCCTTGGCGTCGATGAAAGGGACACCTTCCGAAGAGGCGGAGACCTTGCGGCATGAGGAAGTGTTGATGCTGGAGGCCACGGAGCACAGCCTTGAGCTCGAGTGGCTGGAGGCGAGGGAGCGCCACGTGACCCTGGCCGAGGATGTTGTCTCCGCTCGCGAGGCCAGAGTTCAGGGGGAAATCGACCAGAGGGTGGCGAGGGCCAGCGCCGACCATGCCAAGAAGTATGGCCTGAAGTTGGAGCTCCAGCGGGCAGAAGCTGATGGGAGAAATGCTACCCTCGTGATGAAGCTGGAGGAGGTAGAGCAGCGAGAGAGGGTTGCCACGACAGCCCAGTCTTCTGCTCTGGCCAAGCTGGACTCCATGCAGGCCGACCTGGCCTTGCTCCAGCGACAGGTTGATGATGTCGTGGCTCTCGTGCGGCAGAGCAAGGACGAGGCTTGCCATCGACTGCTGCTACAGCACGAGCACACCCCCATGCTCCAGGCTCTCCGGGTGAAGGATAACCGGGCACTGGGGGCCATCTGCGAGGAGAACGCCCCTCATCCCCATGTGGAGGATTACGCTACCCATATTGTCTTCTTCACTGAGGTTGTGACACGCCTGGAGAGCAGGGCCACAAGGGCCCGCCAGCTTGTTGAACAAAAGAGTCGAAGCCTCCTTGGGCATGCGTTCTCCTGGGTCTTCAGTTACCTCCACAACATCGACCCCCACTTTGATTTTGATGCCGCCATCGCCCCAGTGCCCGGGGCCATCCGAGACAACCTGGCGCACTAGGTGGATGACAATGTGGATGATCTGGTTAGGGCCTTTGCTATTGAGGATGACGAGGCCGTGGTAGCGGCAGACGAAGGCGGCACGGTTGACGATGGTGAAGACGAGGCCAGCGACATCGCCGGTAGTGTGCATGAGAGCGACTCGGACGGCGCGGCGAGCGACATGCCCGATTGAGATTGTACTCCTTCACCTCGATCCTGCACGCAGGGACTTAGACACAGCCCCGTAGGGTATGAGATCATTTCGATGGGGGAGCCCCCTATGTGTGTAAACTGATGTTCTACTCTCCTTTTTTGCTTCATAGAGCCAAACCTGGGACGCGCGTCCTCGAGTTTTCTGAGCTTGGTTGCCATTGTAACTCACCTAGATCTTACCTGACCTCGTGCGGGTTACGAGGTCGTTGGCGCGCCTCTCTTCTGGGGTAGATCGCTAGGGATCTGCGGCCCTTAGCTTCCTGAGAAACACGTGGCCCCGCCCTACGGACCGCGGCAGGATGCCTATGCGGCAATTTTGCGGCGCGTAGTGTAAGTGCATCTAGTACCACCCCTAGTGGTTTTGGAGTATTGACGACAAACCTGGTTGAGGGACTAATGTGTTTGTGAGAATTGCAGGATAACACAGGTAGTAGTCCCTCATTGATTCGGTTAACCTACCGGAGATGACCCCTAAAAATGTATGAAGACATTGATAACTGTGGTGGTATATGAAGATAATCATATTGAAGACTATGACATGAGAAGACATTGTGTGAAGACTATGGAAAGCGAAGATGTAGAGTTGTCGATGTTTCCTTTTCTTCTTTATTGAGTCATAGGAACCACCGCACTGTCAAGTGGGGTCCAAGTGAACTAAGTCAGAGTGACTGATGTGATGCTCAACCAAATCCTATGTCTTCGAGCGAAGACAATGAGAGCAAATCTTATCCAGAGGCGGATGAGTCAGCTTTACTTGGAGCTCAAGTAAAGTTGCCGTGTGTGTATGAAATCTGACCGTTGGAACACGTGTCAGTTCCTTAGTGACCCAGGGTCACTTAGGACAAATCAGGTCGGGTTGCCTAGTGGCTATAAATAGCCCACCCCCTACACCATAAATTGGTGGCTGCTCAGAGTTATTGCACGGCTTTTGTCGTTTGAGAGCAACCCACCTCCGAAGCATTTGAGAGAGAAATCCTTGCGAGGACAAAGCCCAAACACCCAGAGCCAAAGAGTGTTAGGCATCACTGAAGTCTTTCTGTCTGTGTGACCTGAAGACTACACTTGAGGACTGTGTTTCCTCCAGACGGTTAGGCGTCGCATTCTGAGCATCCAAGAGTAATTGTGGATTGCCGGTGAACGAAGTCTGTGAAGGTTTGGAAGTCTACCTTGAAGACTTACCAGAGTGATTGGGCGAGGACTAGGTGTTCTTAGCTCAAGGGGAACAAGGTGAAGACACGGTCTTCTGAGTTAAATCTCAGCCTCCCTAACCAGACGTACAGTTGTCACAGCAACTAGAACTGGTCTAACAAATCACTATCTTCCCCGAGCTACTGGTTCTATCCTTTCCTTCCCTTCACTTACTACTCTATGTTGTGAAGACATTGCATGTTTGGTTTATCTGATTGTCTTCACTGAGTATCTACTTCTTGTGATTGGCTTCATTCCTTCTTCCTTTGTGATCACTACTGCCTAGTTGATATTAGTCTTCATGCTTTCACTTCATTGAATACATTACTATGGCTTATCTAGTGTGGTCCACTTTCCGCTACATACTAATAGGCTTGAGCTTATCGTTTGTCTTCGAAACTACCATGTTTTGAAGCATTTCATAAAAATCGCCTATTCACCCCCCCCCTCTAGTCGATATACTGCACTTTCAATTGGTATCAGAGCAAGGTACTCCCTTGTTCTGTGTGATTCGGTTTAACCACCTGGAGTTTTAGCTATGTCGACTGCAGGGATAATCAAAGTCTTCGCTGCGTGCCCTGTCTTCGATGGCACCGAATATCCCTACTGGAAGAACAAGATGCGCATGCATCTTGAAGCCATTGATGTGGACCTCTGGTTTGTCGTCAAGCACGGCGTTCCCAAGACTGGTGAAGGGGTCACCGCTGCTGATGTCAAGAGGCTCGTTCAATTGGATTCAACGGCCAAGAACATCATCTGTGGTCATCTGACCAAAGGACAGTATGGTCGTGTGAGTGCTCTGGACACGTCAAAGGAAGTTTGGGATTGGCTCTCAAAGGTCAATGAAGGAGTCTCTACCTAGAGAGATCAAAGGATCAGCGTCCTTCGCAATCTCTTCAATCGCTTCAAGAGACATGACAATGAGAATGTCCAACACACTTTTGATCGTCTCACTGACATCACAAATGAGCTTCAAGCACTTGGCGCCACTGAGATCACCAAGCATGAAATCGTCAAGACTCTTCTGAGATCAATCGACAGCTCATTTGATATCCTTGCATTGATGATTCAAGAACACCCTGACTTCAAGACTCTCGATCCGTCTAATATACTTGAGAGGCTCAACACACATGAGTTTCAGCTATCTGAGAAGCGTGACATCTATGGTCCCAACTATGGCCGATCTCGCGCGTTAAAGGCAAAAGCTGTTTCCTCGTCTGAAGAAGAATCTGACTGCAGTTATGATGATCCTGAAGACATTGGAAAGGAGCTTTCCATGCTTGTGAAGAAGTTCCAGAAATTCACTAGGAAGAAAGGCTTCAGAAGATCTTTAAGATCCAGCTCAAGAAATGATGAAGCATCTGCTCATGACTACAAGAAAAGAACATGTCATAAGTGCAAGAAACCTGGTCACTACATCTCTGAGTGTCCTCAGTGGGACAACGAGAAGAAGAAGAAGAAGAAGAAGAAGAAGAGCAAGGAATATGATTCTGATGACAAGAAAAAGAACAAATACTCAAAGTCTTCTTCAAAGTCTTCATCAAAGTATTCATCACACAAGAAGAATTCATCTGGCAAGGCTCGTGCTTTTGCTGGTAAGGAGATGGATTCTGAGGAAGAGTCTGCTTCTAAAGAGGTGGAGGTGGAGTCGGAGGAAGAGTCTGATTCTGGTGCTGCAAGTCTGGCTTTAGCCACTGCCTACGTGGGCAAGTCTATCTTCAACACTCAAGACAATGGCCTCGTCAACAACAATGATGATGAGGACGACGACTCTGCACCCACCTTCTGCTTCATGGCACGCGGTGCCAAGGTAAAATCACGCGATGCTTACTTTCAAACATCTAGTGAAGATGACTCTGATTGTGAATCAAAACCTAGCTACAAAACACTTGCTAAAATTGCCACTGAACAGCAGAAAGCCATGGAACATATTCAAAAACCGTTAGACAAAAGCGATGACCTGTTGGACGCGGAAATGACCCGTTCTCAGTCCTTAATTGAATACATAAAAAATCTTCATGTTAAGTACAAAGAACTTGAAGAGCTTTATGAATCGCTTTCAAAAACTCATGAAAAGCTTTCCCACGATTACATTCAAAGGAAGCGAGAACTTGAGAAAGTGAAAGCGGCTCATGAAGATCTTCAAAAGGAGAATGAGTCACTCCGCGCACAACTGATCAGCTCCACTCACGAAGAGTTTGAACCACCATGTCTAAAATGCATTGAACGTGATAATGCTACATATGTTGATGAATGATCTACTGCTGCCACTGTTGCAATATCTTCAACTATTGATGTGGTAACTAACCCCTCTGCTGAGGAAACCACTACTATTGCTGATGAAAATGCTAGGTTGAAGACTTTGCTTGAAACAGGGATGTACAAAAGCCTCAAAGGGCATCAAACTCTATGTGATGTCCTCAAAAAGCAGATACTGAACCGAAACCCTAGGAAAGAGGGTGTTGGGTTCGACAGGAAGATGAATGTTGATGGTTCATACTGGAAGCCTGAGCAGTATCCCAAAACCACATGGGTTGCCGCAAAGGAACCTTCAGTGGATCCATCTACCTTATCTGGATTCACTTGTGCTAATCCTGTTACCATTGATGAATCCTTTGATGCAAACTACAAACTATTTAAGAATCAAAATGGTGAAGTGTTTGCCAGGTATATTGGTACTAACTGTAGGAATGGACCACCTATGAAGAAGATCTGGGTACCCAAAGGTTGTCTTGAGAAGCTTCTAGCAAATACTATCATGACACCTCCTGGGATGAAGACAAACCCCAGACCAAAGGCTTCATATGGTCCTAAGGCTTCATACAGACAAAGGACTCATCTGAGTCACCCTAACGCGAATGTTTTGCAGGGAAATCATACTCAGACCCATGAATATGAGCGAGTTTCTTCAAACCGCTATGTTCATAAGTCAAAGAACTTTTCTGCCTATTCTTATGAGTATTATTCTCCTCCTGCAAGACTATTTGCTAGGGCCCCAAAGCCAAAATTCTTAGATGCTGCTCTTAGACTCATTGCTTCTAAGCCACCCCTGAAGATGTGGGTGGTTAAGAAGAACTAACTTTCTCTTGGAGGGAAAGGTCTCCAGCCTATAATCAGAGGTTTCGGATGCTATTGCTGGGGACCTAAAACACTTGTAGGGCACAAGATCAAATGCCCAAAATGACTTACTTCTCATACTATCCATAAATTACTTGCTGAAGATCTTATCAATCCTAACTTACATCTAAAGCTTTCATAATCCACTTATGCATCAATTGCTTATGCTTCACAATGGCTTTTGGTGAAGCCTATCCTCCTAACTGCATTGTAGGGAGTGACACCAAAGTCTTCGGAATGGATTATGGATAGCGGATGCACAAATCATATGACTGGTGATCGAAATCTTCTCATGGACTCAACTTTACGTCCATCCAACAAGAGTCACATCACATTTGTTGATACTGGTAAAAGCAAAGTGTTGGGTCTAGGTAGAGTTGCAATCTCAAGAGATCAGCACATGGACAAAGTCATGCTTGTTGAATCTCTTGGCTTCAACTTAATGTCTGTCTCAATGCTTTGTGACTTAAACATGATTGTGATATTTGGTAAATTTCATTGCATTGTACTAATGGAATCTGACAAGTCTTTAGTATTTGAAGGACATAGAAAAGGTGATCTGTATATGGTAGATTTCTCAGCTGGACCACAAATGGCCGTATGTCTTCTAGCAAAAGCTTCAGAGTGCTGGCTCTGGCATCGGAGGCTAGGACATGCTATCATGAGGAACTTGCACACTCTCACAAAGAAGAAGCATGTCATAGGCATCGAGGAAGTCAAGTTCAAGAAAGATCATCTATGTGGTGCCTGTGAAGCTGGGAAGATGACTAGAGCCAAGCACCCCTCGAAGACAATCATGACAACATCCAAACCCTTCAAGCTGCTTCACATGGACTTATTTGGGCCTACTCACTACTCCACATTCTCTACCACAGCCTGTCTCTATGGCTTCGTCATTGTTGATGATTACTCAAGATACACATGGGTACACATAATATTCTACAAGACTGAAGTGCAAGATGTCTTCAGACGCTTCGCCAACTATGCCATGAACAATTATGGCATCAAGATCAAACATATCAGAAGTGACAATGGCATTGAATTCAAGAACACTGGCCTCGATCTTTATCTGGATGAGATGGGAATCACTCATGAATTCTCAGCCCCATATACACCTCAGCAAAATGGGATCGTTGAGCGCAAGAACAGAACTCTAATTGAGATGGCTCGAACAATGCTCGATGAGTACAAAACCCCAAGAAGATTCTGGCCCGAAGCTATTGATACTGCATGCCATATCATCAACCGTGTTTATCTTCACAAGCTTCTGAAGAAAACATCCTATGAACTCCTCACTGGAAAGAAGCCAAATGTAAGCTACTTCAGAGTATTTGGAGCTAAGTGCTGGATCAAGGATCCTCATCATAAGTTAAAATTTGCACCCAAAGCTCATGAAGGCTTCATGGTCGGATATGGAAAGGACTCACACTCATACAGAGTCTTCAACATTTTTCTCTATAAAACTGTTGAGACTGTGGATGTGAGGTTTGATGAGACAAATGGATCACAAAGAGAATCCCTACCAAATGTGCTAGATGAAGCTTCACCAAATGAATCTATCAAGCTTATGGGAACTGGTGAGATCATGCCTTCTGAAGCACAACCTGACGAGGAACTCATCATCTCTGCTCCAAATCAACTTGATGACAATGCTCAGCCTGAAGACAATACCCCTGATGAAGACAATGCACAACAAGAGCAAAATCTTCGTCCAGCTCATCCTCGTGTTGCAAATGAAGTACAAGTTGAGAAGATAATTGATAGCATAAATGCTCATGGTCCACTCACTCGCTCTAGAGCAACACAGCTTGCAAATTTCTGTGGGCACTTTGCTTTTGTCTCAATATCTGAACCCAAGAAAGTTGCTAAAGCTTTTATGGAGCCTAAATGGATTCAAGCAATGCAAGAAGAGCTTCAACAGTTTGAGTTGAACAATGTGTGGGAACTTGTCAAGCGTCCTGATCCTCGAAAGCACAACATAATAGGCACAAAATGGATCTATCGCAACAAGCAAGATGAGCATGGTCAAGTGGTCAGAAACAAAGCTCGTCTCGTTGCTCAAGGATACACTCAAGTTGAAGGGGTTGACTTCGATGAAACATTTGCTCCTGTGGCTAGACTTGAAGCCATTCGTATACTGCTAGCCTATGCAAATCATCACAACATACTTCTATATCAAATGGATGTAAAGAGTGCCTTTCTCAATGGAAGAATTGAAGAAGAAGTGTATGTTGCACAACCACCTGGCTTTGAAGACCCAAAACGTCCTGATATGGTTTACAAGCTCAACAAGGCACTATATGGCCTCAAACAAGCGCCTCGTGCTTGGTATGCGTAATGCCCAGGATGGGACTATACCTCCTACGTGTCGAGGCACGACTTAAAGGTGTAAGCCCATCCCAGAATGATCTCAAGTTTGGTATCTTTGCACGACTCATGTAAAAGAGGGATTAAATTGCAAAAGGAGATAGTTGGCTTACACTCGCCACTTCACACAAAACATTACATAAGTAAAACATCATTCAAAACATCACAACCCGACTACGGGTGAAGATCCAAAAGAAAGATACCAAAACAACATAAAGCCACAGGCCTAGATCGAATCCTAGTAGAAACCACTACTGATCATCGAAACGTAACAAGCATACGGCCACAATCTTCATCGAGCTCCCAGTGAAGAACTTGAACCAGCTCTTGCTTCAAACTCGGCTGAACCTGCATCTAGTGTTGTAGTATCTGTGAGCCACGAGGACTCAGCAATCCCATAACCATGGGTAACAAGACTAGCAAAGCTTTGTGGGTAGGAAGAGGTAAAGTGGTGAGGTTGCTGCAGCGGCTAAGCATAATATGGTGGCTAACTTACGAGTACCAGAATAAGATGAGCATCTATACAAACGGTCGCAAAAGAAGTGATCGCTAAAGATCCTGAACTACATACGAGTCAAACATAACCCCACCGTGTTCTCTTTTCAAAGTGAAAACAGACAGTCACGGTTACTCACACAGTTGTGTGTTTTACTTAGGATCAATTGTCAAGTTTTCTACAACCGGACATTAACAAATTCCAATCTGCCACATAACCGCGGGCACGGCTTTCGAAAGATCATAACCCTGCAGGGGTGTCCCAACTTAGCCCATCACAAGCTCTCACGATTAGCTGAAGTGATAAATATAATATCATCACCCCTTATCTTAGGGAAAATCCGATCAGGCTCGGCATCCCGGTAGCACAAGTCATTTCGACAATGGTAAAACAAGTCCAGCAAGACCTCCCGGCGTGCCGACACCCTGATAGTAGCCGCGCGTATCTCGTCTCAGGCCACGTCCGGATGAGCAGTACGTACACATACCGAAGATCCCAGCGAACTGGGTGGCATCCGCAAGTGGCTCTAGTTCGGGACCAACACCATCAGCACTGGCCCCCCCTACTATGTAGAATTAAGAATCCTCGGGGACGCGACCCCCTATGCAAATTTAATTAATTAATTAAGTTGTTATTATGAGGCAAATTAAAACCAATGTTGGGCCTTACTGGAGGAGTTTTATTCAAAGTCGAATTGTCAAGGGGTCCCCATTTCACCCATCGTGTAAGGAACGCAAAAAATCAAGGAACATAATGCCGGTTTATCGGCGCCTAAGGTGGCATGAGTGGAACAAAACACCGAGCAAAAGGCCAAGCCTTCCACCCATGCCTAGTATATAGGTGTGTTAATAATAATTATAGATATTGTGATATATCCAACAACAAGTTCCCTCCTGGAACAAACTTCATCTTCACCTGCAACTAACAACGCTATAAGAGGGACTGAGCAGGCGAGGCTGAGCAAGCGGGTAACATAGCCAAACAGTGGTTTTGCTAGGAAGGTGTCAAGGTTAGAGGTTTCATGGCAACAAGGAGAGGCTGACATAAAAGATGGGTATCGCGACATGTAACGATAGCATCGAGACAACTAAGCATGGCAATGGTAGTAAAGGTATCCAAGGGTATGATCATCTTGCCTGGGATTCCACAAGGGAGAAGAACGGGTCCATGAAGTAGACGGAGCAACACAGACGAGCGAATCCTCACAACTCCGGAACGAAACCGAAGCTAACAAGAGAAGCAACCGGAAAGAAAGAAACAACACGGTAAACACACAATCATTAACATGGCATACGATGCACATCCAAGTATGATGCATGTCCGGTTTAAATATGCATGGCATGGCAAAGTGCACAAACAACACTACAATTTAAGTGGAGCTCAATATGCAACGAGTTGCATATTGACGAAAACACCACATTTTAATTATTTAGTTGAATCTCGTTTATTTACAAGACAAGATTAAATGTTTTTAACATGGCAAGAGGTGAAACATAAAGTAAACTACCTATTAAGACATTTTAAATGAGGCCGGAAATAACAACAACAAATTCCGGAAAATCCCCATGAGCATGTTTAGTAATTATAAGCAAACAACAATTAAACATGTATAATGTTGTTAACATGATGCGGATGAAATGATCAAGTTTTATGCAATTTTAAAAGGTTGACTTAAAAGAGATAAGAAGTATTGTCACCGTGGTGGAAGAAAAGGGTGCCACGGCAACGATTTCCGAAAATGATGCCACGGCAACATATCAGTTCCGGTAACTCGTTGAGAGACCGGTGCAAAAGAAAGGTGGCGTGAGCGAGACAAGATGAAGGTGGGGCGATCCCGTCACCGGGTTCCCACGAGTAGTTGATGAGGCAACCGAGGAACACGTCAAAAGATGAAACGGGCACGGTGCACACACGGGAAACATTTCATACAACACATCACAAGCATCTCACGGGGTCATCGGCTCGGGGTTATACCTTCGGAACAAACGTTCACGGGGCGGTTCGAGTTTGTAGTGGAAGTAGTGGTACTCGCGGTCGAGGAACACGTTCATAGACGTACACGGGGCGACGGTAGTCGTTCACGTAGGCGTTTCCATCTCCGAAGAGGTACTTGTCGCGTCGGCATTCGTAGTGGTACTTGGGGGTTCTCGATCTCGCGACGGTAGTGGTACTTGATCTGTAGTTGTTCGGGGTCACGATGACGATAGTCGTACACGGATCGTAGAGGAACTTGATGCATCCAAGGTCTTCGATCTCCACTTGGCAAAGGAACGGTTCCTGGACACTCCCAACAGCACTAGGCAACAACAACAAAGAGAAAAAAACGCAGGCACGGTCTCGGCTTGAGGCAGCAGAGGAGGCAGCAGGGGACGACGCCCTGGAGGAGAGGCCATGGCGGCTGGTGCGAGGCGGCCCTCGGCGATGATGGAGGAGGCAGAGGTGCGAAGACCTGGGCGCTGCGGGAGCTGGGGCCTCGGGATGGGGACGAGTCTGCATCGAGAGGAAGGAGGGTCGCGACGCCTGGAGGCTGTCGGGAAGGTCTTGGCGCCGGGACGGAGGGGAGCGAGGCCGCTCGGGCCTGGGGCGCTGCGCGGGGCTCGGCCTTGGCTCGCCAGAGGCGTGGAGGAGGCCGGAGGGTGGCCGGCGCGAGGTGGAGCAGAGGGCGCGACGCGCGCAGGAAGAGGCGCGGAGGACACGAGGGGCGCGATGCAACGGCGGTGGCTGCAGGCCACCGGCTGCAGTGCTCGGCTGGCGAGGCTGAGGGAGAAGAAGGCGGGCGCGGGGTCGAGGCCTGCCTGCGAGGCCACTCGAGGAGGATGGGATCGGGGGGAGCCTGAGGGAAGGGAGGCCGGGGCGAGCGAAGATGGGGACGTGGTCGAGGCCTCTGGCGGCGCAGGAGGAAACAGGGACGAGCGGTGGGAGTGCGGGGTGCTTCGGTCGCTAGCTAGGTTAGGGATCGGAATGGGCCTGGAGAGGGATTGAGGCTGAGGCCCAGAAGGAAGGAGATGGGCCGGCTGGGAGGAAGTTTGCAGCTGGGTCGAAGGACCTGGCTGCTGGGTTCTCTTCTTTATTAGATAAAAAAACAAAGAAGAGAAAGAAAGTAAAAAGAGGTTAGGGATGGATTTAGGACATGAGGTCAAAATTCCTGGGCTCACAAAATTGTCAGGAATTTAAATAAAATTGTTGGAGGGTTTTTTGGAAGAACCCCGATAAACGGGAAAAGAATATAGGGAGGGTTTAAGGCAAGGAATTGAGAAGAAAAGGCATGGGGAAAAAATATGCAAGTGTGTTACGGTTAATTCCAACAACTGGAATATTTAATATAGCTCCCTAAATATCGGGAGGATATGTTATAAAGAGAAGTCACCTTCCCTCGATTTAAATGGACCGACGGTCCACACAATTTATTTAGGTTGAGATGCAAAGATTAATATGACATGATGGCATGATGACATGATGCAATGCAAAAATAAATAACACAAGCAAAAGAAACACACGGGCAACCCGGAACATCTGGAATCTTCTGGAATCTTCTGGAATCTTCTGGGACGTCGGTCTTCGGGCGTCACAGTATGACACCCTCAAAGACTTCCTGAAGAGCAAAGGCTTCAAACCTGGATCCCTAGATCCTACACTCTTCACGAAGACGTATGACGATGAGCTATTTGTCTGCCAAATCTATGTGGATGACATTATCTTCGGCTGCACTGACAAGAAATACAGTGATGAGTTTGGTCACATGATGCAAGAACAATATCAAATGTCCATGATGGGCGAGCTTAAGTTCTTCCTTGGTCTTCAAATTCGTCAGCAAAGCAACGGCATCTTCATATCTCAAGAGAAATACCTCAAAGACTGCCTGAAGAAGTTTGGAATGCAAGACTGCAAAGGGTACTCGACGCCAATGCCTGCTAAACATCATCTAGGTCCCGACGCCAATGGTAAAGAGTTTGACCAACAGCTTCTATGGATGAAGCAAACACTCAAGGACTATGGAGCCGATCTGAAGCATGTGCCACTCTACTGTGATAATGAAAGCGCCATCAAGATTGCCAACAATCCAGTTCAGCACTCGAAGACAAAGCACATTGAAATTCGTCATCACTTTCTCAGAGATCATGTTATGAAGGAAGATATTGATATCATACACGTCAACACTGAAGAACAACTGGCAGATATCTTCACAAAGCCCTTGGATGAGAAAAGGTTTTGCAAGTTGCGGTGCGAGCTAAATATCTTAGAATCCTCAAATGTCCTGTAATCAGGCACACATCCTAACACTTATGCATTTTGATGACTTAGATGTGCAACACATGAAGTAAAGTATATCTTCAATCAATGAAGACTTACATTCTAAGTGTGAATACATTAACATGGAATTTGACTTCGGAGCACCATGATAATTGTGCGCCGTGTCTGGGTCTAATACTTCCTATACGCTGGGTAACGCCACCACCAAATTCTAGTTTGAAGTGTTTCTTGTGGCGTTACATTTGCAAAGTCTTCGCACTTGGTTTGTCTTCACATAGGACATATATATATATATATATATATATATATATATATATATATATATATATATATATATATATATATATATATATATATATAGAGAGAGAGAGAGAGAGAGAGAGAAAGAGAGAGAGAGAGAGAGTTGTGTTCTGTCCTCAACAGCATTCACTTATAGCAATGTCTTCATATTTGAATCTTTTGGACTAAGTGAATGTGATCGGACCCTAACCTCTCTATGCTTTCTCATCTCACACTCTATCTGTCCAAATCATATGCATTCTGTTGAAACAGTCGAATATCTTCTCTGCATCCTTGTCAGCAGAAGATACGGAGACAAAACTTGAAATCTGATTTTAATGCTCCATCCGTTATGCCTGAAACCCGGAGAAGCCGGAACGACTATTCCGACAGTCGTGGTGTATGTGGGATCGTGGGACAACTCCCAAGGCATTACATGACCGCCACGTGTCACTCGTACATGAACCGTCACGGGCACCTGAGTAATTACGCTGTGCCGTCTCCCATGCCTATAAATGCACGTCCCATCACGGTCAAAAGTTTCTTCCACCACCTCTACACCTCAAACAACCCTAGCGCCTCCGCTAGCTTTCGACGACGCCGACGACGAAGCGCTTCGCTGCCGCAACTTTTCGACGCCGTCCTCACGCCGGCCGCGGACATCTTCCTCTCCGCCGTCGCCGTAGCTGTCCTCCGTTGCCAAGTTAGGGCACGGACGACCAAACTGCTGGGCATCCAACTCCTACTCCGTCTAAGCAGTTCATTGTGTGGTAAATAAACTTGCTTTTTACCATCTTCTAGATCCATAAAGATTCATCTACTTTACCACAAGAGGTTTCTGCCTACTTAGATATATAGATCTATCCTGTCTGCATCTCATATCTTGCCTAGTACATTCACATGTGCTTCAACTATAGTTAGATTCCTCACTTGTACTTATTCGTGGATTCGTACAAATCTGGAACCAACTCCCATGAGTGAATGTCTTCGCACTATGAGGTCAAAGTCTTCAAAACTGTTTTAATCTTCAAAACTTCTGAGAATGCATATGACCTCTTCCCCTTCCCTCGCATCTCTAATGCTGTCACAGGTACATGTCTGTGGGAGAATCCCTTGGTTCTCATAGTCTGCATTCATTTGCAGAGTTTTTGCAGCGTCACATTCATTCCCCTGAAGCTAGTTCCTGTCTGACCAGCAAACCGAAGCATTTGCCAGTTTTGAAGCCATTCAATTTGAAGCCATTCAGGTTGAAGAAAATGACAACTGACAAGACAGTAAGAAAGGGTGGCAGACAGCGCCGTGGCAACACCTCTCATGATTTGCCTCCTGATCTTAGTGAAATATACAAGACTGATCCAGAGGAGGATTACAATCAGAGGAAGACCCGAATCCAATGGATTCGAAGATACTGGGCTGAACAATGGTTCAAATACAGGTTCATGACCCCACAGTATGCCGAGAAAAATGCCATCAATCATCCGTGGGGAGATATCACTTATAAGAATCTTCCCCACAAGACTCGTGCTGAAGCCATTGCTCAAGGCTTCTATCCTTGCATGGTTAGAGGGCCACAGCCTGCTAATGCTGATCCAAGCGCTCTGCTCTGGTGTCGCGACGACAATCTGTTCAAGCGAAATCTTCAATTCGCCAAGAACTCGGCCAAAGAAAATAAGAAGCTGTGGGGATTAGACTTCAATCCTGGCCCCTCTGCACCCCGCGCTGATGGCTCACGCGAAGCTGAACCAAATCTGGTTGGGCCCTTCTACAACCTAGAGGGCCTCATCATTCACATAAGGGTTCAAGGGGCAGATATAGATCAGCCTGAAGCAGATGATGACTCTGAAGAAGCACCTGTCACGCCGAAGCCTCAGAAGAAGAAATCAAAGGCTTAAAAGGCTACTCCACCAAGAGCTTCAAGAGTGAAGCCTTTGGCCACTGCTCCACCTGCACCAAGTGTGCAATCTGAGGAACACTCTAGAATCTCCAAGAGCAGACAGCTGAAGAGGAAGCCAACACGCAACCCCAGTCCAGCTCTCACCCCAGATGCAGTACTGAAGACTGCCAATGATGCCCTTGATCTTTCAAGTGATGAAGATCTTGGTGATGATGCTCTGGAGCTATTGATCAAGAGCAAGTAGGATTCCGAAATCTTCAATGATTTGTCGCTCTTTGATGTTGAAGTGCTCAATAACTTCATTGATGAATGGTTTGACACTCCCAACCCGAGCTTTGATGATCTTCAACTTCCAGTTGGCCTCAGCGTCTCCTTCCATGGCACCATTGCTTCTGAGCTGGCTCTGGCTCAAAGAATTGTTGAGCTGAAGCAAAAGATAGACTATGAAAAAGCTCAGTTCAAGAAGCATATGAACAAGCTCAGTGTGCAAGAAGTTCAAAACTTCAAGGTTGTGATGCAAGAGCTCAAGGAAGCCTTTCGCCAGCGGCGTGAAGAAGCTAAAGGTTCACGTGAGCACATCAAGGACTTGGCTGCAAAATGCGTTCAAGCATTCAATGAAGCTGAAAAGCGCAAGGCACTTGGGCGTCCTGGCATTGATCCAAGAATGGCTGCCAAGAAGAAGAAGACGCAGCCTGTGCCCGAAGCTGAAGCATCTGGGCAAGAAACGCCTTGCATAGTCTTCCCTGCTAGCATGACTGGCACGAAGCCTAAGGCAACTTCAACTGCTTCAACGCTCAAGAAGACTAAGGTGGCTGAAGCTGAAGCTCGCAAGCGCAAGCAATCTACTGATGAAGCTCCACCCACCAAGAAGCGCAAGACCAAGAAGGATAAGGCTACTTCCAAAAAGCCTATCTTTGTCAAGCCAATCTCAGTTGCTCGCCCTGCATCTGCCCAGAGAGAAAGAAGACTGACTGTTCATGAGCCTGCTCCCACAGAGGCTAAAGACGTTCCAGCTGTCGACCCCACCGCAGCTGAAGACATTGGTCCTCAAGACAATGTTGAAGATGATGCCATCCTTCCTCAGATCAAGTACAACATCGACTCTTCGCATGTTCTCACAAACAGCGAACGCATCAGCATTGGTTGTCCATTGATGCCAATTGCTCAGGATGACTCGTGGGCTGATCACCCACAGGAAACCCAAGACACTCCCCAGCAAACTCAAGACACCAGTATGGTGCTTGAAGACGAAGACTTTGAGGCCCAACAACCTCCATCTCCTCAGGCGTCGCCCGCTTTTCGCATGCTTCACAAAGGACCAAGGCCTCAAGTCACTGCCTCAAGTGCTCCAGAAGGAGTAGAGCAGCCATCTGCACCTGATGCTGCTCCTACTAGAAGCCACTCAGAATCTGAAGCCAAAGTGGCTGAAGATATTCCGGCTGCATCAGCCGAAGAAGAACCACCCCAACAAGAAGAAGAACAACCCCAAGTTGCTGAAGAAAGTATTGCCGCACCACCTGTTCTCGAGGAGAACGTGTCCGACCCTCCAGCTCCTGAAGTGGAGGTAACAAACTCAGAGGCTGCCACCACCAACACGGAAGCCAATGACGTGGTCATGGCTGAAGCTTTTGTGGCACCTGAAGATACTGTGGCGCCTGAAGAACCTGCGCCTGAAGTTACTGCTCCTGAAGCCAGTGCTGTGCCTGAAGCCAGCGTTGTGCCTGAAGCTAATGCTGCACCTGACGCCAATCTGCAGCTTGAAGAGAATGCATCTGCTCATGTTCCGCCTCCACGGCCACACACCATTGAGCAAGCATACAACAGGGATGAACAGCTTGTTACTGTCTGGTGGCCAATTCTGATTCCGCCACCTACAACTGAACCACGTGCTGCTGGTCCACAGTTTGATCATCATGTTGCGCATAGGCCACAAGTTCAGAAGCCTAAGCCAAGATTGCCAAGGCTTCCAGGTATTGCAACATCTTCAGGGTCATTCAATGCAAATAGCTTCACTGCGCACAACACCTTATTTGACAGCGCCAAGAACCCATATTCCAAGCCAAGAATATCATCAGATAGGTTCTGGAGCCATCAACAGCGCAACTACTACTCAAGAGTACTCTATGGTCAAGGCCGCATTTTCCCTCATATGCGTCTTGACACTGAAGCTATTGCTGGCCTGCCCTGCTTGGAGGAAGCTCTTGACTGCTTCCATGACGCTGGCCTCCTCAATTTTGTGCTGGATAAAGAGCATTGGAATGAAGAGCTGCTTCTGCAATTCTATGCAACACTCCACATCTGAGGCTACAGCAGGGATCCGAAGACATGGGTCCTTGAGTGGATGAGAGGCAATGTGCATCATGAAGCTAAAGCCTTTGATCTCATTGAGCTTACAGGCCTGCCCACTCCAGGAGATCTCTATGAACCTGGCTGTCAACTGCACACTGAAGCCCTGGAGAGCGTCTTTCAGAAGCGTCAGCCCAACATGAGCCAAATGCTCAGCATGATGAAGCCTCTGCCAAGTGATGCTGAATATCCTAAGGAATTCTTTGTTGAAGACCTTGAGTACCTGCCGCGCACTATCTATCACATTATAAGGTGTACTCTATGGCCAATCAAATGACATTCTTCATCAGCCAAGCTTGAAGGCACTATGAAGACTTTGGTCTTCTATATCTTCAATGGCTTCAGCTTCAATGCTCAAGATTTCTTCATCAGGAAAATGGCCACATCTGGAGCTGATCTATTTGGACTAAAATTTTAAGCCCCTTGGATAATGCGCCTCATCAAGTTGCACTCAGCTGTCACTTATCAACCCTTTGCTCGCAACCATCAGATTTTCTTGCATGAGGTTGATATGTCAGCTGAAGCCATTTACCAAGAGCCTGCTAAGGAGCCAGTTAGTATTCACAACGCTGATCATCAGAGCTTCACTCGGCAGATTGAAGGGGTCCCAGCAGTCTCTCGCGTCTATCCTCTGGCTGGCCATACTCGTCTACCTCGACATGCTGAAACCGAAGCCACTGAAAGCACCATCGCTCAAAGGCCTTAGAAGCAATCTCGTGTTCTGAATAACCGAGAGCTTCTGGTAGCCCTTCATCAGAAACAAGACAAGCATCACCTCTGGTTAAAGCGTCAGATGCAGAGCCTCTTGGTGGATGTCAATCGCATTCGCAATCTTACCACCAAGAATGCTTTTGTTGCTCATGAAACATGCAGGCGGTCTTGGAAGAGTTTGACTTTACTAAGTGCTGAAGCGGATCTTCAAGACGATGGCTTCACTGAAGATTCAAGTTTGACAACACTCCTCCAAGGACTGCTGTTATGCATCGAACTCCATCCCTTGAAGACTCTGAATACTCCTCCTCCGCTGCAAAAATTGACGCCAGGGTGATCGATGACCAGGATGATGCTACTTCACCGCCTCCTACTTCAGCGCGCATCAACACTGCACCAACCACCTATGCACCGCCAAACGACAAAACTGACCCTGCATCCTCTTCTGCTCCACCTGGGAACGAGTAGAGGCTCTATGTCTTCAAACCTTTTTGGTCCTTACTGACAAAAGGGGGAGAAGCATATGAGTTGATAGTCTTCAAGCGGGTCCATATGGGTGGGTGCTTTATAATTTTCCAAGTGTTTACAACTCTCGTTTTGCTACATTTGGTTCTTTGAGTTATAACACTTAAACTGATGGTCGTCTGCTATGTTTTTATGCTACTCTGTAATGCGATGATAAATTCCGCATCTGCTACCTTATATTCCGCACTTAGTCATTTTGGCAGACATCCATTTTTCATTATGCATGTCATTATCTTCGACATATCAATTATGCATGATGAATTGTCTTCATAAGTTGAAGAGGATCTCCACAAGTACAACCTGCCATGTGCATTTGCATTCAAAGGCAAATCAACTATATGCACATCTTCAGGGGGAGCCTTTTGCCACTTACGAAGACAATACCTATATCCTTTACAATTTCACATATCTTTATCCCCGTTGAAAACTTCAACCAGTTTGTCATCAATCACCAAAAAGGGGGAGATTGTAAGTGCATCTAGTGCCACCCCTAGTGGTTTTGGAGTATTGACGACAAACCTGGTTGAGGGACTAATGTGTTTGTGAGAATTGCAGGATAACACAGGTAGTAGTCCCTCATTGATTCGGTTAACCTACCGGAGATGACCCCTAAAAATGTATGAAGACATAGATAAATGTGGTGGTATATGAAGATAATCATATTGAAGACTATGACATGAGAAGACATTGTGTGAAGACTATGGAAAGCAAAGATGTAGAGTTGTCGCTATTTCCTTTTCTTCTTTATTGAGTCATAGGAACCACCGCACTATTAACTGGGGTCCAAGTGAACTAAGTCAGAGTGACTGATGTGATGCTCAACCAAATCCTATGTCTTCGAGCGAAGACAATGAGAGAAAATCTTATCCAGAGGCGGATGAGTCAGCTTTACTTGGAGCTCAAGTAAAGTTGCCGTGTGTGTTTGAAATCTGACCGTTGGAACACGTGTCAGTTCCTTAGTGACCCAGGGTCACTTCGGACAAATCAGGTCGGGTTGCCTAGTGGCTATAAATAGCCCACCCCCTACACCATAAATTGGTGGCTGCTCAGAGTTATTGCACGGCTTTTGTCGTCTGAGAGCAACCCACCTCCGAAGCATTTGAGAGAGTAATCCTTGCGAGGACAAAGCCCAAACACCCAGAGCCAAAGAGTGTTAGGCATCACTGAAGTCTTTCTGTCTGTGTGACCTGAAGACTTATTACACTTGATGACTGTGTTTCCTCCAGCCGGTTAGGCGTCGCGTTCTGAGCATCCAAGAGTAATTGTGGATTGCCGGTGAACGAAGTCTGTGAAGGTTTGGAAGTCTACCTTGAAGACTTACTAGAGTGATTGGGCGAGGACTAGGTGTTCTTAGCTCAAGGGGAAGAAGGTGAAGACGCGGTCTTCTGAGTTAAATCTCAGCCTCCCTAACCAGACGTACAGTTGTCACAGCAACTGGAACTGGTCTAACAAATCACTGTCTTCCCCGAGCTACTGGTTCTATCCTTTCCTTCCCTTTACTTACTGCTCTATGTTGTGAAGACATTGCATGTTTGCTTTATCTGATTGTCTTCACTGAGTATCTACATGTTGTGATTGGCTTCATTCCTTCTTCCTTTGTGATCACTACTGCCTAGTTGCTATTAGTCTTCATGCTTTCACTTCATTGAATACATGACTATGGCTTATCTAGTGTAGTCCACTTTCCGCTGCATACTAATAGGCTTGAGCTTATCGTTTGTCTTCGAAACTACCATGTTTTGAAGCATTTCATAAAAATCGCCTATTCACCCCCCCCTCTAGTCGATATACTGCACTTTCACGTAGGCTCTTGCCCCGAGGGGGTCATGCCGAGGTTACAGAGATCCTCCAGGTGGGATCGGCCTTCTGGTACCCGAGCCGGAGGGCTCAAGGTACGAACTTTAAAAACGGCCAAAAGGCGACAAAATCCAGCATAAATCAACAGAAAAATCCCCCCATTTTTGACAACGATCAAGACTTCAAATTTGATCCGAAAAGGCGGTCCAAGTTACAAAGAAAGGGAGAGGAAAGCAAATAGCCACCTATCTAGTCTTCAGGTCTTCCACCAGCGCGGAGCTAAGTGCTACCACTAGGACGTGGGAGGGAGCCCTCGAAGCCCGAGGGCGGCACTTCAGAGACTTCGTGGCATGTACAGCCCCACTCATTATTACGAGAGAGGGTCACGAGCGGAGACCTTCATAGGCATGAGCCTTACTTCATATCGCCAGACGAGGGCCCCGCCTTGCGCCGTCCCCGACCGCCGTTGGGGCGTCCGGAAACCAGGATGAGACCAAGGGGCAAGGGGGACGCCAATGGCACCCTCGGCGACCACGCGCCCTCTGTCGAGGGGGGAGGGCTTGTCGTTGCTCCCCCAGCAGAGGACCTACCTCTGCATGCTACCGTGCTCCACGCGGCGCGGGGTAGGCCGCAGCTCCAGGCCCTCCATGCGCAACCCCCATCGTTCTACTCCGGTCAAGGGAAGAACCGCCGCTCTTGGGTCTCCGACCATCGCCGTGGTCCGGTTCACCTGCAGCCCATTGTTAGTGCATGCCTGCTGCTGTGATACCCGCTGCACCTTGTCATCGTTGCTGAAGGGGTCGACGGAGCCCCCAGGTGACTCGTGGTAATCTTCTGCTTCGAGCGTCCCATCGTTCCATCTCGGCCCGAGGAAAGCATTGTGGCCTTCCCCGAACGCATATGATAGGTTCACCATGCGGGGCACGTAGGCATCGTTGGCTGCCCCACCGAGGACACCACCCGAGTGCCTCATGCTTTGAACTTCCGGCTACAGCACCTGGCCTTGGCGGCCGTTGGGTTGTACTCCGGCGTGCCCTCGTAAGGGGCCGCCCACGCTTGCTCCCGCCTGTGACGAAGTCGCTGCGATCGGACGGAAGGCGCCAGCGCCCATGTTGGTGTCATCGGACCCCCCCCCCCATCGCCCCAGGGGGCACGCAAGCTTGTCGGGACCTCGCGTGCGCCTCAACCGCGACCTGGGACGTGGGTGAGGAACAGAACGGCGGCGCACCCCTGCAGGCGTAGTCCAGCAGTGCCGCAACACGTTCCAGCAGCACGTCGCAGCCGCCTTTGGCCAGCCTGCATCATAATGGCTCTCGCGCCACGAGGAGCGCAGCCCTCATGTTTGCCTGCTCCCGCCGGGTGTGCGGTGCTATTGCCGCGGCGTAGTTCGAAGATCGCGCTGCAGAGTGCGCACACCGTGACGCCAAGGCGGAGGTTGCAGGTCCGCGCCGCCCGCGGCCGATGGCGTTAGGTGGTGTGGGAGCCGGCTGAAGCGCGGGGTTGAGGCCTTCATGGGCGGACGTTGCCGCCCGCGCGGGCCAGGTTGCCCAACGGTCAGCATGAACCCCCTGATCGTCGTCCATCGGGACTGTGAAGTGGTAACGAACCAAACGACAGAAGAGAAGATCCGGCGCACCCCTACCTGGCGTGCCAAATGTCGGATCGTGGGTTCCGGCAAAACCCTTGAGGTTCGAACACTGGGGTGCGCACGAAGATCTCTCCTTTTCGTTCTAGTTCGCTCTTGCACCGATTCCTCACCAAGCTCGTCGAACTCAAAGAACAAGGGACACAAGGGTTTATACTGGTTTGGGCCACCGCTGTGGTGTAATACCCTAATCCATTGTGGTGTGGTGGATTGCCTTGCAGGTTGAGGATGATCTAGTACATGGGAAGGACAACCTCCTCAGGAGAGGTGTTCTTGAGCTCGGGTGAGCTTGTGGGTGTGTGTGTGGTCTCAATGATTCGATCCCCTTTCTATGGTGGTGGCTAGTCCTATTTATAGAGGCCCGGGTCCTCTTCCCAAATATTGAGCGGGAAGGGATCCCACAACGGCCAAGTTTGAAGGGGGATAGCTAGTACAAGCTATCCTGACAAAAGGTGGTCTTAGCCTGCCAAAGGTTCTGGTGGTGACGCTGCCGTGGGCCTCGCGGTGACCTCCACTCTGCCGTCCTGCTGGTCTTGGTCTTGTTGCACCGATATGAAAACCTTTGCCTGATGCCTCGGGACTCCTCGCCTGCACTTGCCCCTTTAGCACCAAAGAGGAAACTGGCATCCTGCGCCCGCTGGCGCCCGCCCGGCCTTGGTCATCATGGCTCATGTCACAGGAACCTCGCAAGGTGCCCCTCGCCTTGATATCTCCGCTCCTCGGGAGCTAGCCTAGTGAGGTCGCCCCAGGGGAGGTCTTTCGTCATCCGCCTCGCGAGGCTTGGCCCCTCGCTAGGGTCTTGAGTGGTTGCTGATGAGGTTGGGCCATACCAGGCCGCTGGATGAGCCACGCCCTGGGCTGCGGGCGGGCAAGTCTGGGTACCCCTGTTCCCAGGACGCCGACACCTCGGGGCACCCCCCCCCCCCAAGGTGCTTCTCTGGCCCAACAGGTGTCTTCTGGTCCAAAAAGTTTTGCTGCATTTGGACTGATATTTATTTCATGCGATGTAAAAAACAAGCAGAAAACAGCAACCGGCACTTGGGACTATATCAATTGGATAGTACCAAAGGATGATATAAAATGATTGTAAAACATCCAAGAATGATAATATAACAGCATGGAAGAATAAAAAATTATAGATACGTTGGAGATGTATCAGCATTGCCTAGCTTAATTCCTGCTCGTCATCGAGTAGGTAAATGATAAAAACAATTTTTTTGATGTGGAATGTTGCCTATCATGTTCATCTGTCTCTGGACAATTGTACTTTTTATGTGGTTCAAAGCAATAGTCTCGTTTTGACGTGAGTACTTCAATATTTAAGCATATCAACAAACAACCATGTCCTTAAAAATATAAATACTAAAGCAAGTTATCCCTAGCCCATTATGCTTAATCATTGATCCATTCATGGCACACATCCAAATGTCAATTTCATCCCATGCTCAAGTATGATAATAGTGTTCCATAGTTGGTTCTTTGTAAGAGAAGATGGAGACTCAAATAAAAATTGCATAAAGTGAAAGATAGTCCCTTCCCAGAGGGAAGTAGGGATTTGTAGAGGTGCCAGACCTCAAAGCTTAAACTGAGAGGAAATTTTATTTTGGCTGGCATGCTTTTCCCACCAACGAGAACGACTTAAAATTCCCAACACTTTCCATGCTAGATGCATCATAGGAGATTCCCAAATAGAAAATAAAGTTTATTCCTTTACCACCAAACTTTCACAAGCCATGGCTAACCGTATCCACGGGTGCCCTCCATACAAACACTTTCCAAGGAATTTATTATTTGACAACATAAAGTAATTTTTTCTTTTCATTTCGGGACTGGGAATCCCTATTACCGCCATACTCTCGTGCAATGACAAGTGAATAAACACTCATCTTGAGAATAACACATCGAACATGAAAAACATTGGCCACCCCTCACCGCTTCACGAGCGGTACGGGCACACAAAAGAGAAATTTATTTTGAAAATTAGAGTTGACACATACAAATTTGCTTACAATAGCTTGGAAATACCGCATATAGGTAGGTATGGTGGACTCATTTGGCATAACTTGGATTTTAGGATATGGATGCACAAGTAGTATTTCTACTTAGTACAAAGTGGAGGCTAGAAAGAGATTGAGAAGCGGCCAACCAAGGAACGAAAACCATCATAAGGGAACATTAAACATAACTAACACCAAATAATTCTACACTAGTAGGATATAATTTAATTGCATGACTATTGACTTTCGTGCTTGCATAGGGAATCACAAACCTTAACATCAATATTCTTACTAATACATAGTTACTCATCAACATAGCTCACATATACTATCATCATATCTCAAAACTATTACAAAGAATCAATTTTATTTTGTCCAATGATCTTCATGAAAGTTTTTATTATATCCTTCTTGAACTAATTTCATATGTCGCTTTTGATAAGCTCAAACAAATATACGTGAAGAACATGAGCATCATATTTCTTTCTCTCAAATTAATCTAAGTGAAGCAAGAGAGAATTTCTTAAAAAAATAGTAACTCTCAAATAGATCTAAGTGAAGCAAGAGAGCATTTCTTAAAAAATAACAAAGAACACCATGCTAAAAAAGATACAAGTGAAGCACTAGAGCAATTCCATAGCTCATAAAGATTTATGTGAAGCGTAGAGAGCAATTCTAACAAGTCATGGCATATTTTTGGCTCTCTCAAATGGGTGTGTCCAGCAAGGATATTTATTGAAAATTAAAGAGAAAAACAAGCAAAGACTCATATGATACAATACGCTCTAAGTAAAACTCATAATATGTGACGAATAAAAATATAGTTTCAAGTAAAATACCGATGGTCGTTAGAAGAAAGAGGGGATGCCACTCGGGCATCCCCAAGCTTAGTTGATTGCTTCTCTTTGGATAATAGCTTGGGATGCCATGGGCATCCCCAAGCCTAGGCTCTTCTTACTCCTTATTCCTTCATTCATCGTAACATCACCCAAAACTTGAAAACTTCAATCACACAAAACTCAACAAAACTTCGTGAGATCCATTAGTATAGCAAAACCAATCTTTACTCCAAGTACTGTAGCAAATCAATTATTATTTTGTAATTATATTATATCTACTGTATTCTAACTTTTCTATGGCAAAAACTCATCGAAAGAAACCATAGAATCATCAAAACAAGCGCATAACACAATAAAACCAGAACATTCTGTAAAGATGCGAATTTTTTGACCATACTTCTGCAACTCTAAAAATTATAGAAAATTAGGATTATTCGGAGAGTTTGTATATTGATAACCCCCAAAAATTCAAGAGTTTATCATGTTCCAGTAATCGTCAGTAATTCTAACTTTGGATGAAAAAGTTTTTGATTTTTTCAACGCGATCACATCAACTATCAACCAAATCATCTCCAAGGCTTTGCTTAGCACAAACATTTATTTAAACAACAAAAACACATCAAAACAGATGTATTATTGGGTATACACACAAGAACAGAAAATAAAAAGCAAAAAGTTATTTTATTCATTGGGTTGCCTCCCAACAAGCTCTTTCTTTATAGCCATTAAGATAGGCTTGAGATTTCAATGATGCTCGCATGAAAGATAAGATTTGAAGCACAACGAGAGCATCATGTAGCATGTGAAAAACACATCTAAGTCTAACATACTTCCTATGCATATGCATTTTATAAGCAAACAAATTATCAAGGCAAGCAAAAACTAGCATATGCAAGGAAGAGCAAAGAAACAAAAGTAATCCCAACATAACGAGAGGTAAATTAGTGACATGAAAATTTCTAAAATCATATTTTTCCTCTCTCATAATAATTGCATGTAGGATCATACTCAAATTCAACAATATAGCTATCATATAAAATTTTCTCTTCATGATCTATATTCATACAAAGTTGACACTCTTCCAAAATAGTGGGATTATCATCAAATAAAGTCATGACCTCTCCAACCCACTTTTAACAACATTGCAATCATAATTAACAATAACATATTCATCATGAGGCATAACTAAATTTTCAACGTCATAGGAAGAATCACCCCAATCATGATCATTGCAATAAGTAGATGACATATCGAAATTAGCATCCCAAGCTTGGGGTTTTGCATATTATTAGCATAATTGACATTAAGATAATTTATCATAACACAATTGTAATCATGCTTGTCATTCAAGGAGCTATCACGAATCACTTCATAGATTTATTTTTTTATCACTTCATCACAATTTTCAGATTCATGAATGTCAAGAAAAACTTTATAGAGATAATCAAGTGCACTCAACTCACTAGAAATTGGTTCAATATAATCAGGTGTTTTGAAAAGATTTGCAAGTGGATGAGGATCCATATCAATAGATTTTTAGCAAGCAAAGATGCAAGCAAATAGAAGACACATGGCAACACAAGCAAAGATAACAAACAAGATTACAAGAAAAAGATAGATCTGACGAGAAACGGCGAACGAAAAAGAGGGCAAATAAAAAACGGTAAATTTTTTAGAAGTGGGGGAGATGAAAATGGCAAATAATATAAATTGCGAGGAGATGAGATTTGTGATTAGGAACCTGGTAGATGTTAATGATGTCTCCCCGGCAACGGTGCCAAAAATTCCTTCTAATTCCTTGTTAGAACTACGCCGGTATTTCCCCAAAGGGGAAGGGATGATGCAGCACATCAACGGTAGGAATTTCCCTCAGTGTGAGACCAAGTTTATCGAACCAGTAGGAGAACCACGCAACACTACATGAAGGGCACCTGCACACAAAAAACAAATACTCGCAACCCGATGTATTAAAGGGGTTGTCAATCTCTTTCGGGTAGTAGTGCCAAAAGATTGGCAAAGGGATGTGAGAAAGTTGTAATAATTTGATAGACCGAACGCCAAATAAAATAAAGTGTAGCAAGGTATTTTTGTATTTTTGGTTTAATAGATCTGAAAAAAGCAAATAAAATAGATCACAAAGGCAAATATATTAAAGAAGAGACCCGGGGGCCCTAGGTTTCACTAGTGGCTTCTCTCGAGAAAAATAGCAAACGGTGGGTAAACGAATTACTGTTGGGAAATTGATAGAACTTCAAATAATCATGACAATATCCAGGCAATGATCATTATATAGGCATCACGTCCAAGAATAGTAGACCGACTCCTGCCTGCATCTACTACTATTACACCACACATCGACCGCTATCCAGCATGCATCTAGTGTATTAAGTTCATGGAAAAACGGAGTAACGCAATAAGAACGATGACATGATGTAGACTAGATCTATTTATGTAGAAATAGACTCCATCTTGTTATCCTTATTGGCAACGATACATACGTGTCGGTTCCCCTTCTGTCACTGGGATCAAGCACCGTAAGCTCGAACCCATCACAAAGCACCTCTTCCCATTGCAAGATAAATAGATCAAGTTGGCCAAACAAAACCCAAATATTGGAGAAGAAATACGAGGCTATAAGCAATCATGCATATAAGAGATCATAGAAGACTCCAATAACTTTCATGGATATAAAAAGATAGATCTGATCATAAACTCAAAGTTCATCGGATCCCAACAAACACACCGCAAAAAGAGTTGCATCATATGGATCTCCAAGAGACCATTGTATTGATAATGAAAAGAGAGAGAGAAAGCCATCTAGCTACTAACTATGGACCCGTAGGTCTACAAAGAACTACTCATGCATCATCGCAGAGGCACCAATGAACATGACAAACCCCTCCGTGATGGTGTCTAGATTGGATCTGGTGGTTCTGGAACTTGCGGTGACTGGAAATTGATTTTCGTTTACTCCCCTAGGGTTTCTGGAATATTGGGGTATTTATAGAGAGAAGAGGCGGTGCAGGAGGCCACCGAGGTTGGCACAACCCACCTGGACGCGCTTGGGGGGCCAGGCGCGCCCTGGTGGGTTGTGCCCCCTCGAGGCATCCCCCAGGCGCTTCTGTGGCCCAACATGTGTCTTCTGGTCTAAAAAAATGCACAAAACGTTTTGCTACATTTGGAATCCGTTTGATATTGATTTTGTGACGCCCGAAGACCGACGTCCCAGAAGATCCCAGAAGATTCCAGATGTTCCGGGTCTCCCGTGTGTTTCTTTTGTGCTGTGTTATTTATTTTGCATTGCATCATGTCATCATGCCTTCATGTCATAATTATTTTGCATCTCAACCTAAATAAATTGTGTGGACCTTCGGTCCATTTAAATCGAGGGAAGAATGACTTCTCTTTATAACATATAAAAGCCTCTCAATATTATTAGGGAGCTATATTAATAAATATTCCATTTGTTTGGAATTAACCGCAACACACTTGCATATTTTTCCCATGCCTCTTAATTCAAGTTTCACCTTCAAAACCTTGCCAATAATTCTTTTTCCTTTTATCGAGGCTCCTCTAAAAATCCGAGCATTTTTTGGATCTACCGTTTGCCACTTCCTTCTCACACTCATTTGAATTAAATTCAAACGAGTTTGGAATCAACTTCACAACTCATGTCACTCCATTTTTATTGGAACAAGCACTTTGTTGTGAGTCCAGGAGAATTATCTGCATACTCAAATTGTTTCCCTTTTCTCTCTTCTTTCTTCTATATTATTTTTTTTCTTGCCTTTGTTAAATACAAATTAAAGGGAGCCCAGCCTCCTCCCAGCCTCCCTCTCCTCCTTTTGGCCCAGGCCTCTAGGCCATCCAGCCGCCGGCCCATAGGCCACAGCCCGCGACCTCTTGGGCCTCCCATCAGCTGCAGGCCGCAGGCCCACCAGCCCAGTCTCCATCTCCTCTAACCCTAGGCTCCCGATCGCTCCTCTCGATCCTCCCCAGCCGCCGCACCTCAATCCCGACGCCGCCAGCCCCGATTCCCCGTGCTCCCCTTCCTTCGTCCCCTTTTTCCTCGATCTCCCTCAGGCCCTTCCTCTCCCGCATCCGGCCTCCCCCATCTCCAGCGCCAGTTCCTCTCCTCTCCATGGCGTCCCGCAGCTCCAGCCCTGAGCGCCGTCCTCCAGTCCTGCGCGTCCGGCCCGCCTCTCTCTCTCTGTACGCGAGCGCTTGCCTCGCCTCTTCCTCGTCCTCCGCATCGCCAGGCGCGTCGCTCGCCTCGCCTCCGTGCCAGGAGCCGAGCTCCCGCACCGCACCTCCTCTTCGACCCTCGTCGCCAAGCCCGCCGCCTCGCCATCGCCTGCAGACCGACGCGCCTCCGGTCTCCTCCTCCCCGGCCAGGAGCTGCACCAAGGCCAGCGCCCCTGCCTCCTCGGTGGACTCGACCCGCAAGGCCCTGCACCACCTCGCGAGGGGAGGAGCCCCCCTCGTGCAGCCCCTGCGACCCGCAGCCCGTCCTTCCCTCGTCCAGCGCCGCCACGTCCTGCCTCCATCGCGTCCGGCCACCGGCTCCCGTGCTGCGCCGTGGCCTCTTCCTCGCCAAGTTGCCGCTGCCAGGACCTTTGCTGCTCCATGTTGGACCGCCTTGTTATGTTGCTGTTTTTTTTTGCCAAGTGCTCCTTCCGGTGTGTCCAAGACCGGCAAGATCGACGCGAGACGATGACCCGAACATCTACGGGAAGACGCGAACATGTACCACTACCGTCGCCCGGAAACGATGGATGCGCCAAGTACATCTACGAACTCGACGCCCGAACGACTACGCTTGGTGGATGCGACAAGTACCACGACGGACACCAAGTACCTCTACATGATCCGACAAGTACCCCTACGACCAAGTACCGATGACCGAACGGCTACGAGCTCCGTGAACGACTACGAACGTGTACCACTACTTCCCACTACGAACGAGAACAACTACTTCCTCTACGGCCGTGTACAACTACTTCCTCTACTTCCACTACGATCTCGAGCCGCCCCGAAAAGAACGCTTCGAAGGTATAACCCCGAGACGATGACCCGTGTGATGCATGTGTTGTATGAAATGCTTCCCTTGTGTGCTCCGTGCCCGTTTCGTCCTTTTGTCATGTTCCTCGGTTGCCTCGTCGCCGACTCGTGGGAACCCGGCAACGGGATCGCCCCACTTTCTTCTTGCTTGACACGCTCTCCGTTATCTTTTGCACCGGTCTCTCAATGAGTTACCAGAACCGAGATGTTGCCGTTGCATCATTTCCGGTTCGTTGCCGTGGAACCCTTTCCTTCCACCATGGTGATAATACTTCATATCTTCTTCTTGTCAACTTTTAATAAACTTGCATAAAACTTGATCATGTCATCCGCATCATATTAACAACATTAAAAATGTGTGTTTGTTGTTTGCTTATACTTACTAAACATGCTCATGGGGATTTTTCCCGGAATTGTTGTTGTTTTTCCGGCCTCATTTAAAATGTCTTAATAGGTAGTTTACTTTTGTTTCACCTCTTGCCATGTTAAAAACATTTAATCTTGTCTTGTTAATAAAAGAGAGTCAATTAAATAATTAAATGTGGTGTTTCGTCAATATGCAACTCGTTGCATATTGAGCTCCACTTAACTTGTAGTCTTGTTTGTGCACTTTGCCATGACATGCATATTTAAACCGTACATGCATCATACTTGGATGTGCATTGTTTGCCATGTTTATGTTTGGGTGTTTACCGTGTTGTTTTGCTTCTTTCCGGTTGCTTCTCTTGTTAGCTTCGGTTTCGTTCCGGAGTTGTGAGGATTCGCTCGACTATGTTGCTCCGTCTACTTTGTGGATCCGTTCTTCTCCCTTGTGGAATCCCAGGCAAGATGATCATACCCTTGGATACCTTTACTACCATTGCCATGCTTAGTTGTCTCGATGCTATCGTTACATGTCGCGCCACCCATCTTTATGTCAGCCTCTCCTTGTTGCCATGAAACCTCTAACCTTGAAACCTTCCTAGCAAAACCACTGTTTGGCTATGTTACCCGCTTGCTCAGCCCCGCTTGCTCAGCCCCTCTTATAGCGTTGTTAGTTGCAGGTGAAGATGAAGTTCGTTCCAGGAGGGAACTTGTTGTTGTTATATCACAATATCTATAATTATTATTAACACACCTATATACTGGGCATGGGTGGAAGGCTTGGCCTTTTGCTCGGTGTTTTGTTTCACTCATGCCACCTTAGGCGCCGATAAACCGGCATTATGTTCCTTGATTTTGCGTTCCTTACACGATGGGTGGATGGGGACCCCTTGACAGTTCGACTTTGAATAAAACTCCTCCAGCAAGGCCCAACTTTGGTTTTAATTTGCTCATAATAACAACTTAATTAATTAATTAAATTTGCATAGGGAGTTAGCGCTACCCGAGGATTCTTAATTCTACATGGCAGGGGGGCCAGTGCTGATGGTGTTGGTCCCAAACGGGGGTCCTGCAGGGCCACTACGGGGAAACTCGAGGTTTGGTTTTACCTGTAGCATCACCCATCCGGTCGTGGCCTGAGACGAGATACGCGCGGCTACTATCAGGGTGTCGACACATCGGGAGGTCTTGCTGGACTTATTTTACCATTGTTGAAATGTCTTGTGCTACCGGGATGCCGAGCCTGATCGGATTTCCCTAAGATAAGGAGTGATGATATTATAATTATCACTTCAGCTAATCGTGAGAGCTTGTGATGGGCTAAGTTGGAACACCCCTGCAGGGTTATGATCTTTCGAAAGTCGTGCCCGCGGTTATGTGGCAGATTGGAATTTGTTAATGTCCGGTTGTAGAAAACTTGACAGAGGATCTGAAGTAAAACACACAACTGTGTGAGTAATCGTGACTGTCTCTTTTCACTTTGAGAAGAGAACACGGTGGGGTTATGGTTGACTCGTATGTAGTTCAGGATCCTTAGCGATCACTACTTTTGCGACCGTTTGCGTAGATGCTCATCTTATTCTGGTACTCGTAAGTTAGCCACCATATTATGCTTAGCCGCTGCTGCAACCTCACCACTTTACCTCTTCCTACCCATAAAGCTTTGCTAGTCTTGATACCCATGGTTATGGGATTGCTGAGTCCTCGTGGCTCACAGATACTACAACACCAGATGCAGGTTCAGCCGAGTTTGATGCAGGAGCTGGTTCAAGAACTTCACTGGGAGTTCGATGAAGAGAGTGGCCGTATGCTTGTGACGTTTCGACGATCAGTAGTTGTTTCTACTAGGATTCGATCCTGACTTGTGGCTTTATGTTGTTTTGGTATCTTTCCTTTGGATCTTCGCCCGTAGTCGGGTTGTGATGTTTTGAATGATGTCTTGCTTATGTAATGTATTGTGTGAAGTGGCGAGTGTAAGCCAACTATCTCCTTTTGCAATTTAATCCCTCTTTTACATGAGTCGTGCAAAGATACCAAACTTGAGATCATTCTAGGATGGGCTTATACCTTTAAGTCATGCCTCGACACGTAGGAGGTATAGTCCCATCCTGGTCATTACAGATTTCATGCGATGTAAAAAACAAGCAGAAAACAACAACTGGCACTTGGCACTATGTCAATAGGTTAGTACAAAAAAATGATATAAAATGATTGTGGAACATCCAAGAATGATAATATAACAGCATGAAACAATAAAAAATTATAGATACGTTGGAGACGTATCAACAGGCAGGAGTCGGTCTACTTGTTACGGATGTGATGCCTATATTCATGATCATTGCATTAGATATCGTCATAACTTTGCGCTTTTCTATCAGTTGCTCGACAGTAATTTGTTTACCACCGTATGCTTTATTCAAGAGAGAAGCCTCTAGTGAAACCTATGACCCCCGGGTCTATTTTCCATCTATTATTTTCATACCAATAAAACCAAAAACCCAAAAATTCCCTGCTGTAATTATTTTGTGTTTACTTTATTTAGCTTTTTTTACTTTAGTTTTAAATCTATCTCTATCAGATCTCACTCTTGTTCGTGAGATTGAAGGGATTGACAACCCCTTTTCTACGTTGTGTGCAAGTGTTTGTTAGTTTGTGTAGGTGCATATATTGGAAACTTGCTTGTACCTCCTACTGGATTGATACCTTGGTTCTCAAGTGAGGGAAATACCTATCTCTACTTTGTTGCATCACCCTTTCCTCTTCAAGGGAAAAATCAACGCAAGCTCAAGAAGTAGCAGGATCCACCATGATGGAGGTTGCAATCCTACCAGTAGACCTTCACACTAGTCACCAGCACAAGATCTTGGGAACTACAATTCCCAAGGTACTATTAAAAGTTAATGGATAAAAATACTTATTATGCAAACTCTGCTACTAACATTGTAGAGAAACTGAAATCTATCAAAATAGGTCTCAAGACATGGAGCAATAGACTATCTCAGTTAAATAAAACTATTGAGAATTGCAGTTTCTTTGTTATAAACGATTTCATGGTTTAGAGGAACAAAGGAGTCTAAGCTTGTAGGGCACAATTTTAGGAAAATCCTTCTAGCTCGCACAACTAAACTCCTGGAATAAAAAATGAAAAACTGAAGGATGAGAGCAAATATCAGATGGGCCAGACTAGGTAATGAAAATACTAAGTTCTTTTATGCTATTGCCAATCAGATGTTCAAAATGAATTATATTACTTCTCTTATCAATTCTGACAATGACCCTGTATACGATCATCACCAGAAAAGTTGTCACTCTTTAGAACCCTTTCAAAGATAGACTAGGAAAATCTGAAACAACTGTTATGCATTTCAATATAGACCATCTTGCAATGGTACTGTACACAATGATCTTGAGAAGCCTATTACAAAGGATGAAACCGATGATATCATTAAACATATCCCAAAGATAAATCCCCCAGGCCAAATGGGTTTAATGGTTTATTCATGAAGAAAAGTTGGCATATCATTAAAGGCATTTCCTACAATTTGATCCAAGACTTTTATGATGAAAAGATCAATATAGGGATGTTAATTATGCTTATATAACCCTTATATCTAAGAAGGATAATTCTAAAACTTCAAACGATCACAGGCCCATCTCTTTAGTTAGTATGCTCATAAATATCCTTACCAAGATTCTTGAAAATAGAGCAGAGACTATCAACACCTATCTTATTAACAAGAACCAACATGGCTTCATGAAAACAAGAACCATACATGAATGCCTTGCTTGGTCCTTTGAATATTGTAGCATATGCCATAAATCAAAAAAAGAGGTGGTTATTTTCAAGATTAACTTTGAAAAGGCATTTGACCAAGTGGAATACAGTGCCATACTTTTTATTCTTAAACACTTGGGATTTGGAGATAAATGGATCAGATGGATGGGGAGCATATCAACATCAACTTCTATTCCGCTTGTCCTGAATGGAATACAATGTATTAAAATGTATGTAGTAGGGGGGTCAGACAAGGTGATCCATTGTCTCCTTTATTATATGTTCTTGCTACTGAACTCCTACTAATCATGGTCAAAGATGCATGGCACAATGGACATATCTCCCTACTAGTTAATAGATTTTTTGGATACTCATACCCTATAATCCAATATGCTGATGACACCCTTATCATAATGCCTCCTGATACATGCCAGCTATCATATCTTGAGCATATACTTAGTAATTTTTATGAATTGACTAGACTCGAGGTAAATTAGATCAAATCATCATTAGTTCCAATAAACATCAGTGATGATAGAGATAATGAACTAGGTGTAATACTGGAATTAAAAAATAAAGAATGCATGTCATTCACATACTTGGGACTGCCTATGGCACTACTAGACCAAGAGTTGATGATCAAATGCCAATGGTCTCCAGATTAGAAACATGACTATCTAGCATTGCTTCTCTCATGACATATGCTGGCAGGCTTGTCCACCTTAAGGTTGTAATATCAGCATGTCTCGTATTTGCAATGTGTTGCATTAGAGTTCCATTCACTATAGTGGACAATTTTGAAAAGTCAAGAAGAGGATTCCTATGGCATGGAAAGAATATTAATAAACAAGGAAATTGCCTTGTTGAATGGGAAAAGGTATGCCTTCGCAAATGTGCTGGTGGTCTTGGAGTCTTAAACATCAGAAATCAAAATAAAGCCCTCCTGATTAAATACCTATACAAATTATTTAACAAACATGACATCCCCTGGGTAACACTCATCGGGAATGCTTACCACACCGTTCCAACTTACCCAACAAGACTTGGATCATTATAGTGGAGGGATTGTTGTTCAGTTCTCAATGATTACAAAGCAATGACTACATGCCGAATTGCATCTGGCAACTCAGTACTCATGTGGCATTATAAATGGCAGATGTGCCACTTATCTCTAAATATCCTTAGTGATTTTCTTATTCCAAAAAGATCAAAATATTACTATGGCCAAGGCAATTCATTATGCTGCTAATGATATCTATGAGATGTTTCATGTACCTATGTCTATTATTGCGGTTTAGCAAATAATTGACCTGCTGGAAGTCCTCAATAACAATGTTGGTAACATATTCTCTAATGCAAGGAACTTTTATTGGTCAAACAACAAGTACTCAACCAAAATAATGTACACTACTGCGGGATGCTGTTAACGTGACACTATGATCAGAGACCCTTCGACAAAACTGTGTGAGATGTAATAATCGCAAACGATGGTGTAAAAAAATCATCAAAAAAGGTGCAAAACATTTGCGATGACGGATGCATCAAACATGGTTCATATTTTAGGTGTGTGTGTGTGATGCAGGGCATACGATTCAGTTCAATTAACTGTTTGCGATGAGAAGGAACAAAAGAAACGGGCAACCATATGAAGGTGTGTGCAATATACAGCATACGGTTCACTCGGATGAGCTGTTTGTGATTAGGTAACACAAAAGAAACGGTCAGCCAGATCAAGGTGTGTGCGATATACGACATGTAGTTCACTCAGATGAACTATCTGCATCGAGACAAGAGAACAGAAACAGTTCAATATAACAAGATGTGTGTGATACACGGCAAACAGGTCTGTAATCAGAAATGTGTGCGAAGACCAATAATAACACAGACGATTGCTGCTAATGAGACGTGTGTTGTGCGATGGGATTATACACACACACACACACACACACACACACACACACACACACACACACACACACACACACACACACTTATAAGGACATGGTTGCACAACCAAATTAAACATCTACTTACGTAGGTGGCTACTACAACTATGGCATTTGCGCACACCAAAGGAAACTATTACATGCATAATTACATAGGTGGCTACTACACACATGACATTTCCACACACCAAAGTAAACTATATATTACATGCATGATTAACTAGGATAAACGATCATCTGATCATCATCTACTTCTTGTGACGCTTGCTCTACTTCTGGCTCGACCCGGCCTCGTCGATTTGGGTAACGAGGCACTTCCTCAAGTCAACGATCTGCCTGTGCATCTCGTAGCATTTGTACACGCTCTTGGCCATGAACATGAGGTGAGGTTCATCCAATTACCGCATTGAGGCACGTGCCAGGATATAGAAAGTGTTCTGTTGGCATCCTCCTTCATGTTTTTGTAGTATGGGTCGATGATGGCCGATGCGAGTGACGGTGTCCTAGACAAGGGGGTACTCACCACGTCGTCTCCCGACCAGATGGATCGGGCCTAGGACCCCCGTGGCGGTTCTATCATGGGCCACTTTGGATAGCCCATGCCGCATACAAGTACGATCTCAGAAGACTTGGTGCCCAAGACGAGGACTCTCCTAAACCCTAGGCCTTCGGTGTGTTATATAAACCGAGGCCAGGCTAGTCAATAGATAATCTCATATTCATTACTACAATCTCGTGGTAGATACATATACTCTGTACTACACCCATATGAATACAATGAAAAGCGGCATGTAGGGTATTATCTCTTCGAGAGAGCCCAAAGCTGGGTAAAATCCCGTGTACATGTTACCATCCCTCGAAGACGCCTAGCTCAGGACCCCTACTACGACATACACCGAATATAGAACCGACATTGGTGCTTTCATTGAGAGCCTCCTGGATATAGAACCGTCATATTTGATCCATGGTACATCCAAAGCTCTCAGATTAGGCTCCGAGCTCAACAATACAACCGGCCGCACGCCAAACAGCAATATCTTCACATACCAAGTCCAGCACCCTGTCGGCGCTGCTTGCCACCTGGTCAAAAATCCTGGAGTTCCTCTCCTTCCACAGCCTCCAAGGCATGAGAATAGTAATAGTGTCGAAGTTGCAACGCATCGGTTTAGGAACGCCGGCTCTGGCCTGGAGCCACCACTCCTCTATGCCGCTAAAACTGTCCTCTAGGGTGATGAAGCGAGCCCCAAACCTGCGCTTGAGCAATCCCCAAAGCTGTTGCGTGTATCGGCAATGCATAAACAAGTGCGTACAGGTCTCAGGTTCCGACAGACAGAGGGGGCAGGATGCATTAGCAGGCCATCCGCGGCGAAGAAGGTTGTCTGTTGTCAGGCATTTGCCCTGAACAACCAGCCACATAAAGAACTTGCACCGTGGGGGAGCCTTTGACCCCCAGATTGGTTTGTTGCAGGCAAAACACACATTAGCCATGAAGAGCAGTCTGTACGCGCTGCTGACCGTAAAAACTTGTTCCTTAGTAAGCTTCCAGATTTCCCGATCCCGCGTACCAGGCATAAGATTGGTGGCCTGCACCATATCCCAGACGGACAGGTATTGGGCGAGCGCCTGCACGGATATGTCGCCTTCGATTTCTCTTATCCAGGATTGATTATGCAAGGCCTCTCGGAAAGAACGGCCAGAGTCCTTGACGAAGGAGAACAACTCTGTCGCAAAGGTGGCAATCGAACAACCATTCGGCAGCCAGTTGTCCGTTCAGAACCTCGCAGAGTCCCCGCCGCCGAGAGAGATAGCAGTACCAGCGCTGAACATCGCCGCGACCTCCTTTTCTATACTGTCGGGCAGCAGATGCCACGGCCTGGGGTTCTCATCCCACTTCAACCAAGGCCATCTACATCGCATTGCCCAACCAAACCATCGCAAATTGAGTACACCAAGCCCACCACATTCCTTGGGAGTGCAGACTTGCGCCCATGGCACTAGACAGTGCCCACCACTGATGGCCTCCTCCCCTTTCCATATGAACCCCCGACACCTTCCATTTATGAGCTTGATCGCCCAGACCGGCAGAGGAAGCGCTGCCATTAGGTGAAGCGGCAACACCATGAGCACCGAGTTTACCAGAGTGAGCCGCCCCGCTGCCGGCAAAAGCTTTGGTTTCCAGGCCTTCATTTTATTAGAAAGTTTATCCACCAGGGGCATAACATCCTGGCGCCTAAATCTGAAAACTGACAGAGGTAGGCCCAAATATTTGATTAGAAAGCCCTGCTTCTGACATTGGAAGTGCTCCACCACCAAAGATGCAAGGTCCTCCTCGCAGCGAATACAGGACACCGAGCTCTTCTGTAGGTTGATGCAAAGGCCAGAGGCTTGGCCGAACAACTACAACACCGCGGAGATCACCTGAAGGTCAGTTGAGTGCGGCTTAAAGAAGAGAACCGCCTCGTCTGCAAAGATGGATGCCCTCGGTATATCCATACCCAGACCCATATCTGATAACACCTGCCTTTGCGCCGCCCACAACAGCATTCCTTGGAGAGTGTCCATTGCGATGATGAACAATGCTGGGGACAACGGATCACCTTGCCTGACGCCCTGAGCAAGGGCAAATTGTGCCGACAACTCACCGTTGATGAGCACCGAGGTGGTAGCCGTACTCAGCAGACCGCAGATCCAGGAGCACCATCGAACACCAAATCCTCTGGCCCGCAACACCTCCAGCAGAAAGCCCCAAGAGAGTGTGTCAAAAGCTTTAGAGATGTCGATTTTCATCAGCACCGCTTGTTTCTTCTTCTGGTGCAAAGCCCTCGCAGCATTTCTAACGAATTTAAAATTCTCATGAATGCTCCTTTTGCAAACAAAAGCACTTTGAGCCTGGGATATCAGAGACGGCAATAGTGCCGCAAGCCTGATGGCCAACGCCTTGGCAAAAAAATTGACTGCCCCATGAATCGGGTTAATTGGTCTGAAATCAGACAGCTGCAAGGGGTCTTCTTTCTTTTGCGGGAGGGTAAGAATGGAGGAGTTAAGATCATGAAAGGAGTAGAAACGCCCATCATGCAGCATTGCCATGACAGCCATGAAATCCTTGGCGATAATCTCCCAGCATGTCATGAAAAACAGCCCAGAAAACTCATCCGGCCTAGGCGCACGGTCAGATGGCATATCAAAGATTACTTTATTAATCTCCTCTTCGTGAATGGCACCTCCAGTCCCTGGGCCAAATCCGGCGACAGCCGGTGCAAGCCCAAAGCGTCCAGACGGAGAGAGCAGCTCGACGGGGATGAGGAACCCATCAGATTACAGAAGAACTCCTGAGCTAGGTTCAGCTTATCCTCCATATTAGTGGCGGTACGGTTACCATCTTTTAGGTAAGGAATATAATGCCGTCGACGCCTACCATTAGCCTTCATATGAAAATATTTGGTATTGGCATCCCCCTCCTTCAGGTCCCTGACCTAAGCACGCTGGCGCAGCCTAACCCTCTCGAGAGAAGCCAAGGCAAGACACTTCCCCTTTAGGAACGATTTCAGTCTTCTTTCCTCCTCCGAGAGAGATCTTGACTCTTGTGTCGTGTCAAGACGCGGGATTACCTCATTAGCAATCTGAAACTGCAGTTCCAACGAGCTCTGCTTCTTCTGACCCCAGCTTCGAAGGGCTTTAGCCGTGCGATTTAACTTGATAGAGAGAACTTTCGCCGGATCAGAACTAGCCACCTCCGCATGCCAAGCTCGTTTCACTATGTCCAGGAAACCAGGCAGTTTGCACTAGAATTTTTCGAATCGAAACCGGTGCGCACGTGGACAGGCGGCCGCACACGACAACAACAGAGGGTAGTGGTCAGAAATATTGGAACTCAGAGCCATGAGATCACTGATGGGATAGACCTCTTACCACTCATTGTTAAAAAGGACCCTGTCAAGCCTAGCCATGACTGATCTCTGTTGATCATTGCACCAAGTAAACTTTCTGCCCACCAGCGGCATATCATGCAAATCGAGACAGTTTATGGTATGCCTGAACTTACTGACCATCCTTCGATCAGCCCTCCCCGAGCTGCGCTCCCCCTCTCCTCTGACGAGGTTGAAATCCCCGTTTATGGTCCAAGGGAGTTGCACCTGCTGCCCAATGAGCTCGATCTCCTGCAAAAACCTCACCTTGTCGTCCACTGCCTGCAGCCCATACACCGAGGTCACCATCCAAGCCTTGCCATCCACCGGAGACAGAACATTGGCCGTAATCGAGTACTCGCCTATGTGAACAACCATGACACGCAGAACATCAGGCTTCCAATCCATCAAAATACCCCCACAGGTGCCCACCGCCGGCAGAGCCTCAAAACCACTGAACCCTGGCCCAAGAGTATTACAAACCACCGACGCATCAACACTGTCAACATGAACAAACGCCTCGCGGGGTTATTCAACCCCCTCACATTCCAGCTCAACACACCCAGAGACATGATCAAGGTGTGAGAGATCCCGCTAGCAGCCGCTGCTGGGTACTAAGTCCCACACGGTTCCACACACTCCGGCAACGAGAAGGCAGCGAACCCCTCATGCGCAGGCTCGTCAAACTCTGCCCCATCCGGATCAAAGAGAGCAGCTACAGCCTTGATGTGGTGCGGTGCCAGTTGCTTGTCAAAAAGCTTCAGATACGCATCCAGGGCCTCTTGCGACAGATGTTCTTCATCTTGAATTATACCCATGCGGCGAAGCAGCACCGTCTGAGCGCACTGCACCGGACCGATACGCATGCCACCGTTGAGTTTATTGATCCTGGCGCTCCTCCAGGGGGTGAAGTTGGGGGAGCGGAGCTTTTTTGCGCCTCGCCGGAGCCGAGGCCGCCGGTCTTGGGCCCAAAATGGAAGGAGCCGGGAGGAGAGAAGCCCTTCCAGCTGAGTGTCAGTAGTCGATTTGGGTCCGACCATCACACCCAAAGCCGGTTCCGGCGGCGGCACAGTCGCAGCTGGAGGCAGCAACTGATGAGGCTCGAGCGGAACGGCGAACGGAGTGCACACCGTGTTGGAGTTGCTGCCCAAAGGACTAACAGGCATGTTGGTGGTCTGAATGCGCGGCAAGCCATCGCCCATGGACAACCTATCGACATCCAAATCCAGCCCCCGCACGCCACCACCTTCCTCCTCGTCCGAGCTGGCCAGCGCGTCTTGCCGCCCGACTGACGCCCTCCCGATCATGTCCTCCACAGTTTTCTCCGGGCTGAACGAAAGACGGCGAGGTGGCGAGATGCATAGTTTCAATGCCGATACAAGATCCAGGGTGCGACCCCATGCCGCAGAGCCGACGGCCGTAGAGCAGGTCGATCGAGGAGAGCGCGGCAAGCTCGGGGAGCGAGACAACAGGGCACGCCAGAATAGCCCGCGTCCCACCAGCGGGGTGGCGCGCCTGGCCGTAGAGCCCACCAACGTAGAGGCCGCCCAAGCAAGGGACCCCGGCGTGTCGACGAGCGCCGTAGAGGCCGCAGCCGTAGTGGCCGCAGAGCCGGCAGCACAGCCCACGGCCGTCCCCGAAGAGGCCGAAGGCGTTCGACGCTCCCCGGACGGTGAAAGCCTTGGCGACCGGTCGATGGACACTGGCGGAGACGACACATCCCGGCGACCTGGCTCCGAGCCACCCGCCAGCAGAGAGTGACGCCCCCGATTTGACCGTACACTAATCATGCACGCAAATGTGTACGACCAAGATCAAGGACTCACTGGAAGATATCACAACACAACTCTAGACACAAATTAAAATAATACAAGCTTTATATTACAAGCCAGGGGCCTCGAGGGCTCGAAACAAAAGCTCGAAAGTACAAGAGTCAGCGGAAGCAACAATATCTGAGTACAGACATAAGTTAAACAAGTTTGCCTTAAGAAGGCTAGCACAAATATAGCAACGATCGAAAATGCAAGGCCTCCTGCCTAGGACCTCCTAACTACTCCTCGAAGCCGAACTCCACGTAGAAACATCCTCGGGATCATCTGGCTCCTGGACTCCGCCATCTGGTTGCGTCATCCGAGAAGAAGGGACAAAAGGGGAAAAGGGGGAGAAAAGCAATCGTGAGTACTCATCCAAAGTACTCGCAAGCAAGGATCTGCACTACATATGCAATGCTATCTGTGTAAAGAGATAATATATGTGGGCTAAACTGCAGAATGCTAGAATAAGAGGGGGATAACTAATCCAATCGAAGACTACGCTTCTCGTAACCTCCATCTTGCGGCAGAAGATGAGGGTAGCTAGAAAGTAACAAGTATCCTCGCTTCTCGCAGCCTCCATCTTGCAGCAGTAGAAGGGAGTAGATGGAATAGTAACAACTATCAAAGCTTCTGGTAGCCTCCGTCTTGAGTAGCAGAAGAGTTCACCAAGTAACATCGTATAGCATAATCCTATCCAGCGATCCTCCCGCACATCACCCTGTGAGAGAGCAACCACCGAGTTATATCTGGAACTTGTCTGGGTGTGTTTTGTTAAGTATCCAGTTCTAGTTGTCATGAGGTCCGAGTACAACTCCGGGTCGTCCTTTTACCGAGGGACACAGCTATTCGAATAGATTAACTTCCCTGCAGGGGTGCACCACATAACCCAGCACGCTCGATCCCATTTGGCCGGACACACTTTCCAGGGTCATGCCCGGCCTCGGAAGATCAACACATCGCAGCCCTACCTAAGCACAGCAGAGAGGTCAGCACGCCGGTCTAAACCCTAAGCGCACGGGGGTCTGGGCCCATCGCCCAATGCACACCTGCGCATTGCGAGGGCGGCCGGTAAGCAGACCTAGCCTCTCCTAATACCAGAGTAGGCGTTCCGGTCCAATCCGGCGCGCGCCGCTAAGTCGCTGACGTCAAGAAGGCTTCGGCTGATACCACGACGTCGAGTACCCATAACTATTCCCACGTAGCTGGTTAGTGCGTATAGACCAAATGGCCAGACTCAGATCAAATACCAAGATCCCGTTAAACGTGTTATTATGACATAACCGCGGACAACGACCAGGGCCAGGCCCACCTGTCTCCTAGGTGGTCGCAACCCGCCCTGTCGCTCCGCCACAAAGTAACCATCAGGGGGCTGTCGGGAACCCAGGCCCACCACTACCTGGGTGGAACCACCTGCCCCTTCAGCCCCCATCTCCGAATCATCATCATGTGTATGTAAAGTATGTATATAGTATATACCCGTGATCACCACCCGAGTGATCACGGCCCGATGGTATAGCATGGCAGACGGACAAGAATGAAGGGCCACTGATGGAATACTAGCATCCTATACTAAGCATTAGGATGGCAGGTACAGGTATCAACAGTTGTAGCAGCAATGACAGGCTATGCAACAGAATAGGAGTAACCGAACAGTAACATGCTACACTACTCTAATGCAAGCAGTAGAAAGAAGAATAGGCGATATCTGGTGATCAAAGGGGAGGGCTTGCCTGGAAGCTCCGGGGACAAAAGGAATCTTCGGAAGCGTAGCCGTAGTCGAACACCGAAGCATCAATGGTCTCGGGGTCTATCACAGTATCGGAGTCTACCGAAAATAAGCAACGAAGGGGAAACAAAAAAATAACAGAGCAAACAATAGCATCACAAAGCATAACATGGCAAAAGGCGGTGCTACGTGTGACCTAACGCGGTGCTCGGTGATACAGGCGAAGAGGAATAACATCCGGGAAAGTATTCCCGGTGTTAGGCATTTTCGGGCAGATGAAACGGAGGGGAAAGTTGCATGTTCGATATGATAGATATGTGTGGCGGACGAACGGACAGCGTATTCGGGTTCGTCTCGTTTTTCTGAGCAACTTTCATGTACAAAGTATTTTCATCCGAGTTACGGTTTAATTTCTATGAATTTCCAAAGTTTTATTGATTTTCTGGAATTTATTTATGCTTCGAAATTAAACAATTAAATAACTTTGTCACCTAGTGATATTCTAGTCATAGTGTATGACAGTGGGGCCAGTGGGGTTGGGTTGACCCAGTCAACATTTGAATAGTAAAAGCGGGTCCCAGCAATTATAGACTTAGGCACTTTTAAGTTAATTTATCAATTTAATTTACAGTAGGGGCCACATGTCATAGGTTTAGACTAACTAACCTAACCACTAATTGCTACTTATTCCTAATTATCAAGGGTTGGCCCTAGTCATACGCACACACAGCACGCACACACTCAACACGCCCAGCACGCACATCACGCACACACTCGCACGGGAGCTCAGCCATGGCTGGTGTGCACGCACAGGCACTGAGGCCACGGCGGCTGATGAAGCTAGCAGCAGAAGGTATGGGAGCGGCCGTGGCCCGGCGCGCGTGGGCAGCGCCGCACGTTCAGGCGGGCGCGGGCAGGGATGGCCGCAACAGCAGCACGCAACGGCGGCACTGAGCAAATTAGCATCAAAGGAGCCGGCAAGAGCGAGCAGGGCAACGTCAGTATGCAAGTAGCAGCAGCGCAAGCAACAGGCAGGGGAGCAGGAAGCAGTTGTGGCCTCGCTAGTGGCCAGCAGCAGCAACAGAGCAGCGACCCGGGGCAACGCGAGCGAGCGCGGAGGAACGGACGGGCGCGCGCGACGCACGCGGGGACACACGGGGGCGCGGCCGGACGCGAGGCTGGGCGCGGGCAGGCGCCGACTAACAGGGATACGCGCGGACACGGCGAGCGCACAACCACGGCGAAACGACGACGGAACGGGGGGGTCGAGGGGAATGGGAGTGGCGCTCACGGGGGGAGGCGAAGGACATGCCCGGCGTGGCAGAGGAGTTCCGGTGAGGTAGATCGGGCGCGGGGTAGCGGCGGCCGTAGGCGAGGAAGACGCGTCGATCCAGTGGCGTTGGTCCGGTGCTGCTCGATCCGAAGGGCGAAGACGACGTAGTCGATGAAGGCGCATCCCCTGGACATGCTCCCAAGCGACGGCGATGACGGTGGCCGCGGCAACGACGGCAAACAGCGCGGTCACCGCACTTGGTTCCCAGCTCGATTCCGAGCAGAGATGGAGGAGGCTCGATGTGGAAAGAGGGGGAGTCAATCCAGAGACGACTAGGGTTTCTTTGGGACATAGATATAGGTCGCAGGGGGCGACGTGGAGGCCATCCATGGCCAGAATGCCATGGATGCACGACACGCACACACTCTGTCTCCCAGTCAACAGAAGATTGAAGAAAAGGCCCTAGGTGGGTTGGGCCTTGCACAGGAGAAGGGATGGGCCATAGTGCACAGTAGATTTAGGTCCTCCTGGTTTCCCCTTTTTCTTTAGCTAGACTTTTTTTCTGTTTTTTTTTTTACTTCTCCACTGTTTTCTATTTACCTTCAATATTATTTGTGTTTTATAAAACATGAGACTTAGTCTATAATTAGTGATGCAATATTATACCTAGCCACAAAAGTCTGAGAGGTAAAATAAATTAGTTTGTAATCTTCATAAATTCAAAAAGTATATCAATTGTTATCTTGGAACTGTTTAAAATATTTTAGGGCATTTAATATCTTATAAAAATTGTAGGATCACCACCAATATTTTCAGATGATCATTGGCCACAATTTGAACATTTTAGTTTTGACATTTGGAAACTTCAATTGTTTGACTTAATTTTAAAATTTGAATTTGAACTGGTTTGGATCAACGTGAGATTAACGACAGTAATCGTGGTGATGTGGCATCATTAGTAGGGAATTACTGGAGCTTGATTACCCGGGCGTCACAATTCTCCTCCACTACAAGAAATCTCGTCCCGAGATTTAAGCGGTGGAGTAAAGGGGGGGTGCTGGTAGCGAAAACCTAACGAGTCTTCTCGGTCTTGACTGCCCTTTCGAAGAGGTTGATCCCTTTCATTGATGTCTTCATTTCTCTGCTTCAAGTCATCGTGATCAAGTCGTCATCCTTTCTTCGGGATCTCCATCATCCTACGAACGCGACCAGGGGGAACTCAGGAAGAACGCATCTTCACAAAGCCGGGCATCTGACGGTGAACTCAATGGGAAATACACGAGGTATCCCACGAGTTGTATTTCAGTGAATTTGTTGAGTGCAGTATACGATGGTACCAAAATTTCAAATGGGTAGACAATCATTTGATGCCTAGACAGAAGCTGGAATGGGGTCTTGATCAATGAGAATAATATGGTGTTTGATACCAGGATGAAACATGATAGAATTTAGCACGTGAATTACATACGAAGTCAGGTGCAAAGGATACATTAGAATCCGGGTTGTAAAGAAGAGTCAGGTTTCGATCCAGTGGACCTGTGGGTTATGGGCCCACCATGTGGGTTGAAAGTAGGAAGGGAGATGACATCTTACACAGAAAGCAAGGCATGTTAGAGGATAGTCTGTCAGCTAATTTGGCAACAACATCGATACCAAGGGCGAGGGACGAAGAGAACCATTTTCCTGCTCGTTGAACAAGGTGGACCAATAGGCAAGGTTCTCGTCCATCGGTGGTTACCGGAATGTTATGAACAATAGTAACATGTTCTTACTGGCAGAGTTGAACACCAAGTTGTTTACATAAGCAGAAAACTATTATTGCTTAGATTATATGTAAATCAAAGAAAGGTTAAACAAACAAATGGAAATGAAAATTGTGATTACACACAGTTATTAGAAGTATATCCTTCCCATGGACAAGCAGAACACGGCATACAGGGTAGGAGAGCAAGTACCCAACCATTCAGATAAAGAGGCAAGGATTAATCAAGATGTTACCCATACAACGGTGTTTGGATAACTGATCAAGAAACATTTAGCATCGCGCCTCCAATGTTCTTGTTGATGAGCAGGGTATCATAGCCATGCTTCGAGGAAGCAATGATATGGTGTTTCAATCAAGGGTCAGACTTTGGATACACAAATGATCCATGAGGAGCAACTTATAAAATAAGTCATGCAATTTCCACCTGGAAGAATGGTTATACTTGCAAAAGAAATTATAATGATGGGTCCTCCAGCCAGGGTGCTATGCATGACATCATATTACCGGGTCATCAAAGGACCAATATTATAACTCATGGAAAGTTGTCCCAGCCATCATATCTGACCGAGATTCAGATCCGATTGGTGTCATGATACCTCAGACTCGGGATGTCCGAGAAGAAAAGGTGCAACATAAATCGACGAAATGACATTGCAAGATTCTCGGGAAATGAACTATGGAAGCGGTTTCCCGAAACAATAGTTCATCATTAAACCAAGGAGAGGATGAGGAGGTGGCTGATGGGCTCGACGACAATTCATCGAGAATTCCAAATGGATGGTTTTCCACAATAATGTGAACAAGAAGATGACACTTGTCAAATCAAATGATATAATGTTGTATGCTCGAGGAAAAGATACACCATTAATCATTAGTGGAAAGGTGTGCCCGAAATATGACCTTTGGCAGCAAGATCAATGTTAGGGTGATGATTCAATAACCAACAGTATAAGAACGAACTGTCGATCATTAACTTCAAAGCAATAGGGTTGCTAGAAGTACAGAACTCAAGCAGCATCGTTAGCATATTGGTATCCCAGTTAAAAAAACAACACGGGGACCAAGGAAGAATGGTGATGGTGAGAAGTATCATCATACCGAGAATTTTGAAGAGGTGGAGCAATCCCCACATCATTCTCGACATAATAGACAGTAATACTTCAAGGCAGAACACAACACTAGATGGAGAGCAAGTTGTATTCATAATGTGGACAAGTTCGCGATGAAAGGAAGTCAAGGGTGTTGTCGATGATAATAAAAATCTTCGAGGGCAAGGAGGGTATTTCGCATCATGAACACATTTGCCAACTCGGAAGAAGTCAAAGTGTTGAAGGTGATCCGACACCTTTGTCGGGAGGTTTCAGGAGGATGTAATCAACATCAACAGCAACAAGCATGGGAATGATGAAGTGGCAAGTTATAGGATCAATATATAAGATGCAAGCTCGGAACCAAAGTTGCCTTTCAAGACAAGCAACATGATGTTGAAAGCTCGACGTAAGTCGTGCTCACACACTGAAGAATTCGTGCACCAGAGAAGGACGAGGTAGCACAGTCAAAGATAGCAAGACTAGGAAGCATCCGATAGTCTAGGAATGACCAGATTGAGTTCAGAATTTCCCAGTAAAATACTAGGAGTATTTGATTTGTAGTGCGGAATAATTCCACTAGTCGGTGTCCTCGGTTGACAACAACCTAGAACCCGTAGAGTGATTACGATAAGGGAAGACATTACTTCGACAATGTTAGTAAGATGTGGTGCAGTGGCAAGACATCTTCGAGATACCACGGGGTAATACTCGAAGGTAGAACATGATAGAGGTAGAACCAAGTCATTGACCTATGACAGTAGATACTTCAACCTTGCCAAAAATAGACGAGGCACTGGAATGAATTCCCATCAGACATATCAGATCAGGACAGCATGGTCAGAACCATAACTGTAAGGAATCAATTCAAGAATACCAAAGAATCATACGGCTGGATAATCATTTTGCAAGAAGCTTCGAGACGGTCTACATCATTTTCATGGGCATGAACACAAGTTCAAGGTCGACTCCCACTTCTTTAATGCAAATCATTTCATTCACCTCTCGCTTTGATAAAACTGTAGTGTTGGAATTTTATTTGGCAGAACACCGGAAGGGTATGACTTGTGAAAAACTTTCGGGTTCTCACGAATTAGGGGATGGCATAGGTTCAACCCATCGGGCATCTTAGTAACATATACCACAAGTTTCAAAAGTAAATACACCAGCTCGAAAGCAGAGCATGGTTGGCCAAGCAGAGGATACAATTTACACAAGGCATTATGTATGAGGGGAAGAACTCACAAGGTGATTGAATATGAAGGGCACTGTCGGATAACAATCCAACAATGGATCGAGCGATCCACAACGGAGCTGATGTGAGTATTGATACTCACTCAGAGGAAGAAAGAATGCAGAGGCATCAAATTCAAGAATCAACTGATTAGTTTGATGCTGGTTTGGATCAACTTAATTTTAAAATTTGAATTTGAACTGGTTTGGATCAACGTGAGATTAACGACAGTAATCGTGGTGATGTGGCATCATTAGTAGGGAATTACTGGAGCTTGATTACCCGGGCGTCACAGTCAGTACTCGATTTGGGTCCGACCATCACACCCAAAGCCGGTTCCGGCGGCGGCACAGTCGCAGCTAGAGGCAGCAACTAATGAGGCTCGAGCGGAACGGCGAACGGAGTGCACACCGTGCTGGAGTTGCTGCCCAAAGGACTAACAGGCATGTTGGTGGTCTGAATGCGCGGCAAGCCATCGCCCATGGACAACCTATCGACATCCAAATCCAGCCCCCGCACGCCACCACCTTCCTCCTCGTCCGAGCTGGCCAGCGCGTCTTGCCGCCCGACTGACGCCCTCCCGATCATGTCCTCCACAGTTTTCTCCGGGCTGAACGAAAGACGGCGAGGTGGCGAGATGCATAGTTTCAACGCCGATACAAGATCCGGGGTGCGACCCCATGCCGCAGAGCCGGCGGCCGTAGAGCAGGTCGATCGAGGAGAGCACGGCAAGCTCGGGGAGCGAGACAGCAGGGCACGCCAGAATAGCCCGCGTCCCACCAGCGGGGTGGCGTGCCCGGCCGCAGAGCCCACCAACGTAGAGGCCGCCCAAGCAAGGGACCCCAGCGTGTCGACGAGCGCCGCAGAGCCCGCAGCCGTAGTGGCCGCAGAGCCGGCAGCACAGCCCACAGCCGTCCCCGAAGAGGACGGAGGCGTCCGACGCTCCCCGGACGGTGAAAGCCTTGGCGACCGGTCGATGGACACTGGCGGAGACGACACATCCCGGCGACCCGGCTCCGAGCCACCCGCCAGCAGAGAGGGATGCGGAATGCCCCCCGCCGGAGCGAGCAAGCCGTTCACACGACACCCGCCCCAATCACCCGCGATGCCTAGACCACCAGGGCCGCCAAAGGGATGAACACCAGAACGAGGAGTATCTCCCCTGCCCGTACCATCAATCCTGCCCCTTATGCAGTCTCGCGAGTAATCGTGCCTCCTTGTAAGATCTTCATCTTCCTCTGGCTCGAAATTGGGGTTGAATTGCAGATATGGCATCGTCCTATCCACCACATCCAACACATGAATGGTCAGGTGATGAATCAAGGTGAGCCTCTCTGTTGGGGGCGTTGGAGAAGGGGGCGCCACCGGCCAGTCTGGATCGACCGTGTTCGGAAGCCCCACCGACTCCGGGACCTCAAAGTCGTAGATCTTCAGGATGCCGAAAGGATTCCTCATCCAAGCAGTGACATTTAGCTGCCACCTATCCTCTTGGGGGAGAATCTCGACCAACTGGCCTTGAAGGCTGTTCATGAGCTGGCCAATCACACCTTCCTCCCACGCGTTCGCCGGGAGGCCCATGATGCCGATCTTGCAGAAGAAGTCGAGCTTGCCACTCGAAGCTTGCGCACTCCGATGCCAGCGCTGAAAGGCAATAGGCGCGCCTGCGCACCGGATCTGGCCTCTGCACTGGAAGACCCTTTCGCAGTCATCCGTGGATGCAAAATGCAGGAAGAAATCGGCCGGATGTGTGACCTCCACCCGCACGCGACTGCGCTCAACCCCACAGATCCGGCCCAGCGTCTGGACCAGAGCCTCCGGCGAGACCGCCGGCCTCCTCCCCTGCACCGAAGCAAGCAGGGCCCTGTTGCGGAAGTCCGCTTCCAGAGCCTCCATGCCGGGTGTGCGGGAGAAGATGCCACCCCCCTCTCCGGCCGCAGGTCTGGATCCCCGTGGGTGTACAACTCGCCGGGGAAGCGGTGGTCAGCCAGAGGTGGGTAGTGCGCCATGCTCAAGGGAGGGGGTGGAGCGTGCGAGGCGGAGCTCTCAAGCGAGGACCGACGAGCAGCGGTCGCAGCAGGCGCCTGGGGCGGCGGAGCAGCACAACGCTGGGCGCGGAGTGGGGAGCAGTAGCGAGCAATATGGCCCGGTGTCCAGCGACGATGGCATCGAATCTCACCGGCACACTTATCCTTCACGTGCCCAGACTCCAGGCATTTAAAACAGCGACCCCGCAACCACCGGGGAATCCTAGGCTTGGAAACAGGCGGATGACTTACGGCGAGCGCATCCGCATAACGGTGCTGGCGACGGCGATTGCGCACCTCAATCCAACCGTCGTTGTCGGGTTCTAGATCCGCCGAAGCTGGGCGCGAACGGCCCGGAAGCGGCGCATCAACGGACGAAACAGGGGCCGGCACCTGGCGACCGGGGACACTATGTGGCCGGCGGGCATCGGAACGATGACCCGACAGGCGGGGCTGGGGATGGGTTACGCGCCGGCCGCGGAGAGATCTGGCGGGCGCGGCAGGGGAAGCGTGGGAGCAAGACGACCGTTGGGGAGCCATTTCTAAAAATTGCTTGTTCCAGTATATTCCCTGTTGTTTGTACTGTCTTTTGTATACGCAGGTCACAGTTCGGCCAACGTGCTGGTCCAACCTATGTTCTGCTCGCGGTCTGATGAACACCGCGTTCGGAATCTGTACTGCTATGCGAGTTGGGACTTCATCATGCCATCATTGTCCCGCGCTGATGGTCCGCGTTGAATCGACCTCGACTGCGCCACATTATCACCTTGGCGAGCCAACGTCATCGTCTCGCCCGTGCCGACCAAGTTGCGTCGTCATTTCGGCACGCGTCCTTGCGCCAGCCTCTCCGCGCTGCACCCTATAGTGCCAACCTCAGCGCTCAGGCCATATTTCTTAAATTATTTATTTTGCATAAACAAATTATATAAAGGATTTTTATTTTATTTTCCTCCCGCGCTACTTCATGTATGCAAAAAAATTAATAGCGATCGTGCTATGACCACCATCCGGCCCTTATTGGCGTGCATCATTGCCTTGGTGGTCCAGTTTCCATGGCAGCTTGTTCTTCACATTAGTCGGCGTGAGGGCATCGACATCGCCCGATCGAATTTCCCAGAGAGCTCCAACTCGTCGGATCTTCGGCACACTAGCCATATTTTACCTTGCATAAATTAACTTTACAAAGGATATTTTATTATCAGATTTGCTATTTCACATCTAGATGTGAGATATTATCTCACATCTAATACACTTATCCTTGATTTTTTATTTTAAAGTCTCCCATGAATTTTAAGGGTGAGTGAGTTAGATGTGAGATAATATCTCACATCTTATTAGTAGTATTATTATTTGTCTTGCACTAGTCTATATGTGCAGGTAATCTACTTTGACTGTGTCACACGGTCACCTCAGCGTGCCAACGTCGTCACCCCTCCTTTTTCGACCGAATTGCGAGGTCACCTCGGCGAGCCTACTTTCGCCAGCATTGCCAGGCCGTCGCTTCATCGCCCATCCGGCTATGGGTGTGCGGATCGAGTCCCAATTTTGAGAGTAACCTTTCTTTAGATTGCTATAACAGATAAGCCAGTTTGGCGAACGTCGCATCTGAAACTCGGACCGTCCTGTGAATTCAGGCTTTGGCACGCCTTCACCACACCACGCCGACGCCCTGCATTTTAAATAATTTATTTTGCGTAAATTAATTACGCGAGGATTTTAATATATTTATATTATTATTTTTGGAGTGCACTATTCTACATGTGTAGGTCATCGACTTCGGCTGCGTCACGTGGTCACTTCGGCAAGCCGATGTCGTCGTCCCAATCGGCATAAATCTGCTCGCGTGATCACCTTGTTGGTCGGATTGCCATACCGACATGTTCGGTCGCCTCGGGGACTTCGGCATCAGTGAGAGAGCTCTACCTCATCGAGTGTCCGGCACATGGGCCTTATCTCTTTTATTATTCACTTTGCATAAATTATTAATTATGCAGAGAATTTTGTTATTATCATTATTATTATCTCCAGATTGCACTATTTTCTGTGCACAGGTAAATGATTTCGGCCGGGCAGCGTTATTACCTTGGCGCACCAATGTGATGATCTACCGCTTCACCTTGCCGACCTACCGCTTCACCTCGGCTGGTCCGGGGGCTTCATCATCACTTCATTAACAAACGCTGGGGGCTTCGGCGTCACACTACCAGCCTGCTCCGTCGCCGCGGTCGGACTGGGGTTTTCACCTCGCCCATCGACTATGCTGCGTCACCACTTCATCAAGCCGAGCTCTTTACTCGAACACCTCAGGATCGGCTTGGGGCTGGGACCTCCTCCCGCCGTAAACTCGGGCCATATCATCTACACCGAACACATTAACCAGCTAAGTTGCTTTCATTATCAGCTTTTTCAATTTTTTTATTCTTATTCGGTTCGACCAAACACTACAGTTATTTGTTAATAACTTAGTTTGTCAAAAACATTGTTTGTTACAAATATTTCTTTTTCCCAAAGTTAACTGGGGGCTCTTAAAATTTATATGAGCCGCTTTATAGTAAATGTGTTTTCTTCTTGGTCGTTGCAAAGTCTTTTTCTATCACTCCTTTTTCAACGCGAGTCTGCGGTCAATAGCTGGATTGCCTGGTTTCTCTCTAAAGCCGCTCGAGTTTAGTTCGCTAAACGAGCCCTTGAGAAACACTCCGCCTTCGGGATAGGGAGGTTGAAGCCGAAGGCTGACCCCCATTACTAAATGTGTAACTTCACATTCCATAGCAATAAAAGTATTGCAACTTGCAGGTATGATGTAGCACTAGACATCAACACCGTGGGGCCATTCCGGATAATGAGTTTCGCGCAGCGGTTTCGAAGACTGAAGCTCTTCTTGAAAGTATCAACATGTGAGAATGCCAAATAAGAGTTTCTTGTGGTCGAAATTAAATGGTAACATGTTTCTATTAATCTCAAAAGCTTATAAACGAGCTTTAGCAGTATGTTTGCATGTCATGTTTTTGGCCAAAGAGCATATGTGAATGGGCAGAGGCAAGGTTTAATACTAGAGAAGCCATTTTGCTTAGGGGATACCATAACAAAGGGGATAGGTTCCTCAGATTTTTCGGCACATCATAATACCGTGTTGGATATCGAGGCTGAGATCAAGTTGGCTTTTGAATCCAGAAGGCATTATTCTGCCTCTGCTTCTGTTACTCAAGAAATGAAAGAGTTAGGTAGTCGAGATATTGAGATCGGATGTGTCATATTAATGCACGACAGAAGCACAAAAATTTTAAGACCAATTTTCGAATTGGCACCGGACACTTGATCTAGTTCGGACGTCAAATTTTTACTGCAGTTTTTTGGTTTTCCAAGCCTATGGTACTTTTGAACTATTTGTGTGTTTCCAGCATAAGTCTCTTAATGCAACACCGGACACCTTTAGAGATTCTGTAAAAACATTCCCGGATATTGCTATATATGCATCGGTTTCGAATTGTGTCTTCGGTCAATAGTTGGGTTGTCCGGCTCCTGTGCTTACCTCTTATGTTCTGCTTTGTTCGGCTAGGTGTGCAAAGGGAGAACCACTGCGATTGTGCTTCCAGCTCGAATGGTTAAGCGCCTAAGTGGAAAAAGCCGAAAACTGACTGGCACAATGAGCGTAAACTGTTCAGCGATCCGATGACTATGTTAAACTATAAGATCGATGGAGGTCATCCCATGTTAAACGACGAGCCTTTCATAACATTGGCCGAAGTGTTAATGGCTAGACTGTGGTCAGTGTGGAACACTAATAGGGGGCTCGTTGCTAGCCTCCGCAACTTTAAGCTCCTATGACTAAGTGAAAGTTATATAGCCCGCATATCTGATTGCCTTGTTTTCGCCAACACAGCCGCCTTCAAGCACCAAGACGTCGATTAAGGGTTGTTTTGTTATTGCAGAAACACCCTGCATAGCATCTACAAAGGGGTGGAAGCTGATGATGGGCCACTTTCAAACAATAAATGGTCGCAACGGAGTCAAAATAAACTTATCCTTAGCATTTGTATTCAAGACGACATGGTCACCAGGTATAGTCAAAGTCAGTAGCGAGTATGTAGGTGCGGGATTCGATTCCTATTGCTACCACTTTTTTGCAAAATGAGCCAACGACCCACGATGATGGAAGCGTGCGTGCCTGTTGCTAACCACGTGCCGGCAGGAACTTAGCTTTCCCGAAAACAAAATTTTATTCTAATTTACTATTCATGTGGGAACTTAGAGCAATTTTAATGGGGCTATCCATTTCGTCCGTCGCCGTCTGTTTGGATCGGCGCGGACAAAAGAGAAGGCCCAACGCGTTGACCCAAATCCAAATCGAGTCTGCTTCGCGTCCGCGCCGACGCATTTGCGGACCAAATTTACGCCCCAAATGTGTCAGCGCGGACGCGGAACGGACGCCACGCGTGCCTTCTTGGTGTCCGCCGCGGCCCCACCTGGCGGTCATCCAACTACCCGCAGTCAGACTGGTCAGCTTAATTTATGACTACGGGCCCACGCGTCAGCGACAACGGTCGTCCTTTTTTAAGCCGACCGTGCGGCGGGGCCATCCTCATACGCCTAGCCACACTCGCTCCCCAGTCGCGGGCAAACCCTAGCCACCCCAGCCGTGCCAGATGGGGCTCTTCTCCCGCGCCGGCAGCAGCAGCAAGGCCAAGGGCAAGTCCCCCGCTAATCTTTTTCCCTCGGAGTTTGTCCCGCCTCCACCGGCACTGCCTCACCGGGCGGGGCCGCGCGTCAACATTCCAGTGCACCAGGCGGAGTGGCACTGGTAGCACCGCATGCCTCTCCCATACCCCGACACCACCCTGCCGCACGACTGGTACCTCGATCCGGAGAGGATCCTAGTGCCGGAAGCGCCGCGGTCGTCTAGGGCGCACACGGAGGAGGTGCGGCGCCGGCGGGCGCTCCTGATGCCGGAGCAGCGGCGCGACCCGCCTACGCGGGCGACTCGCCCAACTGGGCGTGTTGGTCCGCCTTCGAGCATGAGGAGGCGAGGCGACGCGGCGTTCACGAAGTCGACCGCACCGTGCCACCGCCCCCGCTCGTCGTCCGTGAGGAGGACCAGGCGGCCGAGGCTGCCTACTAGGAGGCCCTTGCGGCCATCTACCGGGAGAGCGAGGAGGACGAGCGGCGCAGGACGGCGGTGGCCGAGGAAGAGGAGGCGGCGTACGAGGCGGCCATGGCGCATGCCATGGCCCTCTCCGCGGGGGGTAACTGCGTCCTGACACCGGTTCACCCGCCGTCCCCTGTCAAAGTCGAGCCGGAGCCGGAGCCCATCGAGCGCTACTCCTGGACGGGAGTAGTGCGCGAGTGGGTCAGCGCGCCACCGGTCTGGTTTGGGGCGACGCCGGCGCAGGAGGCGGCGTACCTCGAGCATTGACGTCAGCGACGGCTGGCCGAGGAGTGCCGCCACGGCGAGTACCTCGAGCAGCTCGAGCGCGACGCCGAGGCCGAGCAGCGCGACGCCGAGGAGGAGGCGCGCCAGGCCGCGGCCGCATAGCCCGCGCCCGACATGAACACCCTCTGGAACATGACGTTCCCCTGTGCTGGCCCTGCGCCGACGCTCATCGACCTCACGGACCCGAGGACGACGATGATGATGCCTAGGGCAGCGTGCCGCCTCGTAGTTTAGTTTATTTTTAGTTTTTATTAATGCAAACATGGACACGTGGACTTCCGCCGGCCTTCGTGGCCGGCTTTAATGTTTAATTAACGTTATTTTTATTTTAAATATGCATGTATTCTTTTTTTTTCGCGCCGTCAAAATGGATCGGCGTCAACGTTGGACGCATGCGCTGACCCAAACGCGGAAGCGAACGTTCGTGTCCGCCTGACCGACCGAAACAGACAAAACCGTCGTCCGTTTGTGTTGGCCCGTTGGAGTTGCTCTGATGAGCTCGCGAGCCATTTCTAAAAAAACAAAATGAGCTCGCGCGCAGAAACTTATGTCCGCTGTTGCCCGTTGGAGCACTTTTTTGGGCAACTCACGCTATACCAGAAATTTTTGTGCGTTCCTATTTGGTTAGGTCACTTCCACTGTTTCGCGTTTTGACTTTGGATGTAATTTATTCCCGCGCAGGACCCAGCACAACCGGTGGGCGATCATCGGTGAATGGATCACGGTGGTTGGTGCGGAGATCGCAGCCATCATTATGCTTCAAATGAACTGCATTTCTACGAACTTAGCTGCTAGGTTCCCTTACGTCCAAACAAAGGAATTAAGTAGGTGAGGTGAGCAAACTGCAGCAACCGTCAGTCTAGCTAGCAGGCTGTCAGTGCCTGCAACGACGCTGCTTGACTCTAACGGTCTTACTAACTGACTAGGTTTTGCAACCACCTGACCGTCGTAGTTTGTGTGCACCGCACTGCAAGACTAGGAGCCATTTTTTAACCGAGCCATGCAGGCTTGGTCTCTGGTCTCACTGGTCTCAGTGCTTGACTGCTTTGTAGTAATTCCACTGGCCAACTTTTAGAGCTGTGTGTCACTGTGTGTGCTCTAGCAAGTTCATAGGATTCAGGGCTGCAGCCAACTTTTTATCACTGGTTCGCTGCATGAAAGAAAGATAAGTACTCCGTATATACGTAAACAAAGAGAATCAAATACGGAAAGCTTACGAAGAAGAAGAGCCACATGATGGTTGATGGTAGCATCGAGACCAAAGGCTGACTGCTCTGCATGCATTATTCCTCGACCGTTGCATATATAGGGCTTTGTATAGCTGCATACACTTGCATGAGCAGACTTGAGTACTGGTCCGGGGTATTGTGAGATTCTAAACGAGTTTGCAAACTTGCATAGTAGCTCGTGCTTTCCAAAGTATGGGGAGATGATTGCGTTTGCCTGTAGTAGAAAACGGCCGGTCGGTGCAAGCGCGTTGCGTGTACCTGCTGTCAGTGCGCTTTATTTATCTGCCCCGTGAAAAGTAAAACCTCATCATTGCCAACTTAACAATGTAGAGCCAAATGATGGATGACCCAGGTGGATATGAAACTGTAAGTTAGAGGGAATTGGTGGAATCGGTCATTTACTACTTGAGCCTCATGAGCGTATATATATACAAAAATACAAGATCTTCTTAAAGTACAAAGCAAGCTAGAATAAATCCTAGTCTACTATATATTTTCAATCATGATACTCAGCAGAAACACTGTTAATCAAACATTACCTGTAGGTTCCATCGTTGCATAGAAAGCGCAAAAATATTTGCCCGTTAAGTAGCAGGCATGCATGCGCGGCCGCACGAGCAGATCATGGCCGTCCATGGCAGAGCGGACATATTGCCATATATTGAAACCTCTAGCGACTGTAGAGGTTAGTAGGTAGCTCCCTCCACATACACGCCATCTCGAGAACAAGAGAAAAGATACAATTACCATTTCCCACGGAAGTAGAGCCGTCCGATCATAATGCTCACTCATTTCTCGCCCCATCAACATCGCCTTATCTAATGATCATGCAACGGGAGAACCTAGCCCCAGCTTTTTTTTATAAATGACTTTTCATTGAATAGATATATCGAGGTGATACAATCGTATTGAAAGAAAGCCCGACCTCTGCATAACTAGATGCACACAGCCAAAAAATCCAGAGCACCCTAAAAATAAAATTATTCGATACAATGCCAAACAATAAAACGTGTCCAGCCTAGGAAGCGGTAGATCTAATCCGTAAATCACACCGTCATCCATGTGGGTAGAAAACCTTCCTGGTCGTACGCTCCAGCCGTGTAGACACCATCATAAAAAGGTCTCTGTTCTCCGGCTTCTGCAGGATAGACCACGTACGGAGCCATCGTGTACAAACATGGATAACCTGCATAGGAGATGAGACACATTTATTGTTAAAAACCACATCATTCCTAGTAAGCCACATTACCCAGCATAAGGCCGCCGCTCCCACCAGAATATGTGCAGAAAATTGTTTATCAATACCCCGCAACCAATTGCCGAACATATTCCGTGCACTACGTGTTGGGTATAAATTCGAAGCTACTTGTACCACGGCCCAAACTGTTCGAGCGAACTTGCACTCAAAAAAATAAGTGCTTGATAGTCTCGTCATGTTGGCAAAAGACACATGTCTTGGGCCCGTGCCAGTTTCGTCGTGTGAGGTTATCTTTAGTTAGGATGTGTGACGCCCGGATAATTAAGCTACAGTAATCCCGGCTAACGATGCCACGTCACCACTGTTACTGTTCCTAATCTCGCATTAATCCGAATCCTATTCAAATTCAAACTAAAAGTCAAAACTAAATTTTATCAAACATGAAAACAAAAATGTCCAACGTGTTGCAAATATTCTCTGGATATTTGTCAGATTGGAACCACACTTTATAAAGTGTTTAAATACTCTAAAATGAATCGAACAGTTGCAAAAACAAATAATTAAATGCCCTTTTCAAGTAATAAATTATTAAACTATTTATTTTATTACCATAAAACTTATGAGGCGGTGTCATAATTATTAAAGATAAATTAGGAACTAGTTGCATATTTTTAAACAACAAAGTTTAGAAGGAACTAAATGTAAAACAGAAAAGAATAATAAATAAAAGAATAAACAAAACAAGAACAAAGCAAAAAAAAAAAAGCATGCCC